>CM070566.1:36158664-36850620 GCA_036346405.1 Phyllostachys edulis
GTTGGCGATCTCACTTTGCAATAACCCCGTTGTAACATCCCAAAAATTTGGTTTGTTTTAAAGTTTTAAAAGAAAAATAACTATTTGAATTTTCCTGGTAAAGTTAAAAGCTTAATTAGAATTTTTAGAGTTCAAAAACAATTTAATGTGATTAATGTCAACATCAAATATTATCAAAATGATTTTATTTGGATTCAATGAGCTTGGATATATTTTTCTAGAATTGTTTCTGAGTTCACTTGCTATTTTCTAAGCTTTATTTGGATTTTCGGCTATTTTCTAAAAAGAAAAAAGCTATTAAAATCTCAGAATAGTAGCTGGGCCAAAACCCATTCCCTTTTCCCGCACTGCCCGATCCAGTACGGCCCAATCCGCTTCGCTTCCAGCCCAAATCCCGCGTGGTTGCTCCTCTCTTTCTCAACACCCGAGCTCCGGTCCCACCCGTCAGCCGAGCCACGCCGTTTCGCACGCGAAGTCTTTTGAGCTCCTGTCCCTGCCGTGTGGGTCCCGCCCGCCACGACAACGTCATCTCCAAGACGGACTCATCTTCTCCGATTTCTTCGCAGCAGCATTGCGCCGGCGTGTTCTTCCCGGATACCTTCTCCCTTGGCTATTTAAAGCCCGCGACCACGTCATATCCTTCGCAAAACCTCTTGCCTCCGAAACCCTAGCCCGCTTCTTGAGTTGCGCCGCCTTTTGGGGAGAATCGTGCCCTAGAAGCTCGACGCCACCGAGACCTTCTTCGCCGTCTTGCTCCGCCGCCGGTGAGCCTTTGCCTCCCTCGTCGGCAGCTTCGGTTTCGTCGTCTTGCAGTCTACACGATGCACGCCCTCTTGTCTCCGGAGAACCCCCATGGAGCTACGTCGTCATGAAGCCGCGCCGTCCACTGCCTCTGTGGTCATCGCCGATGTCTTTTGACTGCGTCACCAATATCCTCATTGCCTTCTCTAGCTAGCACGCACATCCGCCATCGCCAGGAAGTCACTGTTCGCCAAGTCTGTCTGCGTTGGAGCATGGCCGCCGTCGAGCCACCGTGGCCTTGCCACCACTGCGCCACGTCGTCACCTTTCGCTCACATGTCGCTGGTGTGTCGCTGAGTCATCGCCACGTTAGCGATGATTCGGCAGATCAGATCCAAATCAAACGCCTGGCTCGGTGAACCAAGTCCACCGTGAGCCATCACACTGACCTGTGGGTCCCACCTGTCAGTTTGTTTTTCTTTAATTCTTTTCAGCTGATTTCCAGGGCTGACGTCATAATCCAGGTTTTTCAATAGAAAAATAATTCTGATTAATCCATAAATCCTTTTTAGGGTTATTTCATGGATTTCAATCTTCTAAAGCCCATATCTTTTGCATCCGAACTCCGATTCAGTCCATTCAAATTCCTAAATTCATCTAAATTCAAGATCTATTTATCTAAGATTTTTATTTAATTTTTGGAGTTGTTTTTCCTCTGTTATTTATTTATTTGGTTTATTTGCCTTGTTTGCGATTAGACGTTGATACTTCAGGAAGCTTTGAGCAAGGAGGAGTCTACCAAGATCAAGATCAATCCCAAGATTTATTCCAAGGCAAGCCGTAGTCCTTTGATCATATTGAACCTATGATTTCAAAAGTATATTGTTTTATACAATTGCATGCTATCTTTTTATACAATTGCATGCTATCTTTATATAAATTGTTTTGGGATTAGCTATTACCTATTGTCATTATGCCTCCCTTGATTATTTGATTGCCATGAATCCTTTGTCACCCTAGTACAGATATTTTTAGTTGGACATATTCGTATCACTAGCATGGGTAGCGTACAGATGCTTAGTTCAGCTTAGTTACGATGGGTTCATCATCACATCTGTCATAATGATTAATCTTGACTTAATAAAATATGGAATCGTGGTGGTATGCCACTGTTGTTAAAATTTGTGTACCATGACAGGGTGTGTCATTGGTCGTGGTTAAACAAAATAGTTTTCGCTCAGGAGAGTGGTTGGTGGATAGTGGTGGAGTTTGTACACGATGTGGGTTTGTGGTATTCTCGCCTGAGTAACTTGTCAAAGACTTAATCTTGTGCGCCATTGAACTAGGCCTTTTCGTACAACCACATGCCTAGTATGGGACGAGCCTAACCTAGTAGGATGTTGAGTTTTGGCTTTTGACTACTTAGGTAGTTTTTGGGTGGAGATGTGTATCCTTTTCTAAGGCCACATCGCGGGACGGTTCGCCGCATCCCTGTCCAACATTGTATGTCAACCACGATGAGGTTTTGGGTGGCTGTAGGTACAATGGGAGAGTCAATTGTTGAGATGAAACCTCTAAAAGGTTTTGTTATGATTGGTGATCGCTACACTGCTTATATCTTGTGGGTAAAGTGTACAACCTCTGCAGAGTGTTAATTGATCTATTCAAATAACCGCGTCCTCGGTTATGGACATGTCCGAGGATTTGACACAGGAGATAGAGTTTCTTCTAAAATGAGTCGGAGTGTGAATGAGACGTTCACTTGATGAATATAATGTTTGTTTGGTGAATTGGTAATTCACTTGGTGGGTGTGTCGATTGGTGAATAGGGGATTCACTTATCATTGGTTTGGTTGGGAAGTTCACTAGTTGTTTCAAAGAAATTGTTTAATTATTTATTATTGTTTTCAACTATGTATTTTAATCTATTTATTGTATTTATCGTAAATGCTGCTTTTTGCAAAAGAACCATACAACTAACCTTTGTCAGGCCGTGCATGAATACTATTTGCATACATTTCCCTACGGCTTGCTGGCTCATGCCTTTGTTGAATAAGTTGAAGAATATCAAGCTGCCCAAGAGTTCTTTCAGAAGGAGGACTTTGAAGGTTTTGCAGATTAGGATGCGTTCTCCACTCGATTGCCTGTGGGTATATTGATTGGCCTTTTCAAGAGTTTCGTTCCGCTGCAATAGTTTATTTGTTTCTTTAGCCCCACGTGGCAAGTTAAGTAAAACATTGACCATAAGGTCCAATTATTATTATTATCTGCTACTTTGAGATCTTTTTAGTTAAATCGAATAAATAGATGGTATTTCATCACTGTTTCCTGTGTGAGCTAGCTACTGATCTGGGACTAGTTCAACATACACAGAGGGTTCCTGAGATGCATTTTTGGGTCCCGACACCCATCTTCCACAATTGAAGTAAGCGCATTAATACCCGTTATCATTTTATTCGTGAATGTATTGAAGAAGAGAAGATCGAGGTTGAGTACATTAGCACAGATGATCAACTCGCCGGCATTCTTACAAAGCCACTGGGACGCATCAAGTTCCTAGAGTTACGAGCCCAAATTGGTTTGGTCCATGTCAAGAAGGAGCCACAAGATTAGGGGTGATTTGTTGAACTAATCTTGTGTGTTGGCCAAGACGTATGTGCTGGCCAAAATTTACTCACGTGACTTGGCCACCATGCGGTGGAGGCCGATCCCGCACGTCCACCGTGCGGTGCTTCTGTAACACCCTGGCCCAAAATCCGCTCAATGCCCAGCCCACCGTGGGGCGGACCCGCGCACACATAGCACCCCACTTACACTTTCGTCCTCGCTTCGTGTAAACGGGTTAACCCGGAGGTGCTATGTTTGGACCCAACAGGCATTATATACTAGTACAACTCACTTTAGACAAGCAATGTGGGACTAATCCCATCACACAACTCCTCATGGGCCACATGGGCCGCATACGAGTAGACCGAGGTATTACATTCACCCCCCTCAAGGGCTGACACCCTCGGCAGCACACCGCATACGCGGCAAATGCCCAGAACCACCCCTCGGTACACGTCCGTGCGTCCAGTGCCGGCACATATGCCATGCCGTGTGTCCACTCCGGGACCACACGCGCCATGCGCCATATGCCCGCCCACGTCCCCGCACGCTACCAGGCAAATAAGGTTGATGCTCGATACCATCTGTAACACCTCGCCCAAAATCCGCCAATGCCCAAACCCACCGTGGAGCGGACTCAAGACACACATAGCACCCCACTTACACTTTCGTCCTCGCTTCGTGTAAAAGGGTTAACCCGGAGGTGCTATGTTTGGACCCAACAGGCATTATATACTAGTACAACTCACTTTAGACAAGCAATGTGGGACTAATCCCATCACACAACTCCTCATGGGCCACATGGGCCGCATACGAGTAGGCCGAGGTATTACAGCTTCCCTGTTGCGCCACGTGGTAGCCAGAACCGGTGGTCCAATTCTCTAGAGAAACAAAAAACCGCTAGTCTCCTGCCATCTCCGGCCATCTGTCCTTTGGACAAGCCAGGTCCTCCTCTTTGGTCGTTCAGACCAGCTCACCCGTGGACGGCTCCTTTTCCACTGAAAAACATGTCACCTTCTCCCATCACCTCCATCGGTCCCCTGTCTAATATCTGTCTCTTGCATGTGCATGCATTCATGCATGCGAGAGAGAAATGCCCGCCTTGCAGGTGCTATAAATAGCGAGCGAGAGCGATTAAGTTTTGCCGTCTCACTCACTCTCTCTCTCTCTCTCGGTCTCAGTTCTCTATCAATTTTACATTAGGGAATGCTTCAATGTTATTAACCGCTATCATTTGCAGCCATATTAGCAGGTAATTTTGTCCTTGTCTCTAAACTCTTTATTAACTGTGTTGTTAGTAAATCAGTCGTAGTATTCTTTTCGTACTTAATTAGTTGTCATTTTCCAGGCATGCTTATTTAAGTCGTTTTGGAATTTCGTAGTTAAATTTATATTACGTAATTACTTAGTTCTAATTCCTTAGTGCCAATTAAAATAATTAGACGTTAATTAGTTACCATATAATTAGTCGTGATTAATTAGTTTTACTGAAATAATTTGTTGTAAACAATTAGTTCAAATTAAGTCTTAACTAACTAGCCATCATTACTTAGTGCCAATTAATTAGTCGCAATAGTTTCAGCAAACTGCTGGGCAAGCTCATGGTTCTTACATATCACAGCAACAACTAGGAGCAACAACAGTATGACTATCATGCTGTAGTAAAAAAGTAAGCTTGGTTGGTCAAAATTCAGAAGGAGTTCCCAACTACACTTGAAGCAAACAAATCATGTAGTACAAATTGATTGCTTGAATTGTATAATTTAAAAGTAACATTCCTTAAGCAGAGATATTGAGCGAGTCTTAAGCCTGCAGCTCGCCTCGTTCAGACAAGCAATACCGCGACCTAACGCCAAGACAAAGCCACTTTCTTTCTGCTTGCCGCCGCTATTCAGAAGCTGTCCTCACAAGGAGGAGCTGCCTTCTGTGAGACCCCGACGTTTATTAGGCTCATAATACTTAGCCATCCGATTGACCCTAGTATTATCAACCAAATAAACCCCGGTATCGAGAGATGTATACTTCCGAATGCAATATACATACCTCACAACAAAAGAATGTATCAATTCCATACAACACATAGAACATAAGCAACAAACCGAAGTTAACATTAATATGGAATAGATATTACAAAAGAGAGGCCCTTAGGCCAAATAGCAATAATTACAAAAGATAACAATGAAGCAAAAGTGCCATAAAGATGGCTATAACACAAAGCCAATCAGTGTGCCTTACCCCTAGGCATCTGACCGGACCGCCAAACTAGTCGTCGAAGAAACTGCAACACGTAGCACAAAAGAGAGGCTCTTGGAGCTCTCCTTCTTCCTCTGCACAAAAGCCACAAAGATTGCCACAACCACGGGTAGATGAGTACATAAAGTACTCCGCAAGACTTACGTGTGAGATAACAGAACTATAAATAGCTACATGCAAGCTTTATTTAAGTGGATGAGGCTTTGGACTCATTTTAGCATAAAGCAACATTTATTTGCAATAACATAATAGATTGAAAGCAATTTGGCAAAGCATTTTTAAATGTTGAAATAACAACGCGATAATAACATAATAACAACAACAAGAACAATCCTGGAAGTGACTAACCCAAGTCACCACAACAATAGCATGAACTCCCGTTCATACCAACCATGTCAAGTTTTAATTAAAGGTTGTAGTCTAGTCTTGAACGACCTTACCAAGCATGTCCATAACCTAGGGCGAGGCTATTGAATAGTTTTATCCTGCGGGGTGTACCACTGTATCCACACGCCGACCGCCTTTCCTTTACGCACACTTAGAAGGTGTCTTTGCACGGCTAAGTCCTCTGAGACCTTTCCAAAGGATGAATGCTAATTACGAGCTGCACAACCCACGGGAGAAGGAGACATCACAACCTTCAGGAAGCTAATGCTCCTCCCACACTATACATATACATTTGTTTTGAAAACACACCAACCGAGCTCGCTCATAATTAACACCTCCTAGAGTACTTAGTCAAGAGGGGTTCCATATGCCCCTCAAGCGTGGTTAGTCTGTGAAAATCGCTTGGCTTAGTGACCCAAGTACTCGGTCCTTAGGGACCCGGGCATACCACCACATCCAAAACCGCACCATCCATCCAATATGCCCAAGTCTAAATCAATCTTTTATTTTCAGTTTTGATTTTACAAATTAAACAAAGCACAAGTGCTGGACATATAGGAGTAATAATCATTTTTGAGTGATCAAGACCATCGACTAAGTCGATGATCGCCCATTTCTACCGATAACTAAGCATGTCTAAGCAATTTACATCGAAACTACTAAGTGATAAGAGCTCATCCAACGAGCTCCCACCACAGCAAATAACCTAGGCTCATGGTAGTAGAGGATAAACAATTCCTACAGATCATGCAACTATAGGCTCGCTAGCGACAATTAACACAAAGTAGCATGCATACATAGAAGTAAAACAAAGTATTAAGCTTTAAAGTAATGGGACAATGATGGAAATGGTCAAACTGCTTGCCTTGTTGCTGGCCAAGTTGTGGCAGAGGGTCGCTCTTGGGATCACCACAAATGTCGAAGCCCTAACGGAAAAGCGAGAAAGAACCGATAAGAACGATTTAAACACAACAAAGACAGCACAACAAACGAACTCCAAAAGCCATGAAAATTTTACAGCAGCAAGACAATGATTTATCATGAATTTAGCAACAAGAACCAATTGATTTGGATTCTCAATGCAAAAGATATGATGAAATCAATTCTGCTCAGCCTATTAATTAGAAATATGTTACTGTTCATCGCAAAATTTTCTAGAATAGAAGTGAAGCTGAAATTTTACTGTAAAACCAGCACCTCATGAGATGACTAACACAATTGAGTTCACCTCATTTGGAGCTATGATGCACTTTCTATAATTTTTCAAGAACAAGAACTTGAACAAAATTATAATGCACAAGTCCTCAATTTCCTAACAGCAACATGCTCAAAACTAATTTTCACAGTGAGTTCACTAAGAGAGGAAACCAACAAAGTTGGTCTCACCCAAAAATAGTCTATAGAGCATTAGTTATGTATTTTACAAGTTAAGCATTGATTTAACTGCACATTTTAAAGTTTGTTTTAAAATCTAATGGCAAACTGTGCTCTGGAGCTGAACTCAACTTACAATCATTTTTGGATTAAAGTCAAGTTCAAAACAGAGCTAACACAATTTGAATGACCTCATTTGGAAATAAAATGAAAGAGATATGAAATTCTAAAGTCTATACCTTATTTCAGTTTATAACTAAGACCTCACAGGAATTTCTAAAACTCACAAGGGTATGGGAGGACGTGAGCCACAGATCATAAATCCAACGGCTCAGATCTCCCAGAGAACATCACACACGCCAAGACGTGAAGGTCCAGAGGTCTGGACCTCTTAGCAACTCACATGCGCGAGGTGAGGGGAGGTCGTGGCCAGAGATGGGAAATCCAACGGACCACAACACAGAAAGGAGGTCCGAACGGACCAGATCTAAAGGGAGGTCCTCAACGGTTGAGATCTTCCAAAGGAAGGTCCAAACTATCAAGATCTCCCGAGGAAAATCTACATCGTCAGACCTCACGGGGAGGTCTGGGAGGTCCTCGATGGTTCAGATCGTCCGAGGGAGGACCTTGACGGTCAAGATCTACCCGGGGAGGTCATGAACGGCTGAGATGGCTACGGAGAGGTCCTAAGGGAGGTCCTAACGTCACAGACCTCCAGGGAGGTCTGGACGGCCACGATTGCGCAAGGGGAGGTCTTGGACGCTCCAGATCTCCTCGGAGGAGGTCTGGACGTCCCAGACCCAGCGCCTTAACTCGCGCACGCGCTTGGACATGAATAAATGCGCGCTGGACATCAAGGAGGTCCGCGCGCGCGGGAGGTCTTAAATGCGCACATTAAAGGGTGGATTAAAGGCAGTTAAGACATCCAATGATTACAATGATTGGAACACATGATTAGCGCATTAAAATGGTGAAGCTTTGTCCTAAAAACGACAACGACGCTGCCGTTGTGTCCGACAAAATCCCGAGCGCAAAGATGTGGTCATCGCCGGCGATGTAGACCTCGCCGGCGAGATCCAATGGTACCGTTGGGTCCGCAATAACCATGCACACCCAAAGGACCTCCTCTCAACGGCGGCGATGGCCTTGAACGCCGGTGAGCCGGAGAGGACAACGAAGACAAGCACACGGCAGAAACCAAAATGCAAAAGGGAAGCTCCGCGACGACCAAACAAGCGTGTGCCCAATTTAAAAGCTCCGCGACCTCATACATCTGGTGCCAGCTAAAGGACTATCAGGAGTACCGGAGGTCCTAAGGTCTTTGAGGAGGTCGAGGAAGGAGGACCTTGCCGGGAGGAAGGGTGCTCCACGGCCAAAGCTTCAACTTCAAGCTCCACTTTGTCCCCCTCTGCAAATGCCCAACAATATCAAGTTAGGCCTTGGTCCCGGAGGGTAGGGCACAAATGGAAGCAAGGAGAAAAGGAGGAAAAACTCCAGGACCCTTGTCCACCGAGGAGCTTCAAGCTTCTCAACAATGGCGCCAAGAGGGGAGGAGAGGAAAGCTCAAATGACACGGTGCAAGCTTAGAGCTTAGAAGTGTGCCAAAGAAGCTAAGGGAGGAACCCAATGGTGACTTATAGCTTTGAGTGAAGGTTATGAGCTGGGGCTAAGCTCCATGGTGAGCTTAGCCCACGGGTTGGTCCATGGGATGGACATGACCTAAAGTTGACAACCAAGGTGGCTGTCTTGACTGATAGGCGGAAAGTCGACTGCATTAAATGCTTGGTCAAGAAAGAGTGTTATAAGGTACACGATGGGACAAGTGGGCATTAATTCACTTGTTTCGAGGTTACGCACGCGTGACCAAGGAAGGAGAAGAACGGGGAGGTCCTTATGACCGTTGGATAAGACACGGGAGGTCCTAACCATCGGATCTCATTTTGAACCGTTATGTTTTAAGTGGTGGGAGGAGGTCCCACCACACGATCAAGGATGGGAGGTCGTGGCCCTCCGATTTCTTAATCGCGAAAACGCACGTGAGGAAAAGGGACAGAGGTCCAAAGCGTTGGATCTCCATCCAGCAGTGCGGACCTCCGGTGAGGACTTAATGCGCGATCAAAAAGACATGAGGGAGGTCATGGCCTTTGGATTTAAATCCAAGGGCACACAATGACCGGGAGGTCTCGATATGATGCGCAATGAGCAAGGGAGGTCAGATGTTAGATTTAGATCTAAGGGTTCCGATCAAAAGAGGTGGAGGTCTGAGCTTGCATAACGCACAAGGGAGGTCATGGCCTTTAGATTTAGATCTAAGGGCTACGATCTCACGTCTTGTTGGGAGGTCAGTGCGCATGAGACAAAGGAGGTCGTGGACCAGTAGATTTTAATCTAACGGTGCACAACAAAAGATGGGGAGGTTGTGAGTGCTTGATAGCAGGAGGTCGTGAGTCGTTGGATTTGATCCAATGGCTCGACCTTGGTTAGGTGGGAGGTTTGTTTAGTTTAGGTTGAGAGGAGGAGGTCGTGGCCATGGATCTTGGATCCAAGGGCTATGACCTCACGTGAGGTGGGATGACTGACCGAGTATGTTGAGGAGGAGGTCGTGGCTGTTGGATTTGATCCAACGGCCACGACCTCAACAAATGGGATGACCTTGCCGCGATGGTTTAACACTCGAGGAGGTCTTTGAGGTTTAACACGGGGAGGTCATGACCATTGATCACGGATCCAACGGCAATGACCTCATGAGGTGGGGAGGTCTTTGCGGTGTTGATCGCGGAGGAGGTCGTGGTGTTGGATGTAAATCCAGCACCGCATTTGATCAAGGTGGAGATGAGGTCTCACGAGGTGTAGACATGGTTGGGCTGGACCAACTTTGAATAGGGCTAGCCCAAGGAATAGTGTAGGCTTTTAAATTTAGTTTTTAACAAATTGAAACTTACAGAATTATTTGAGATAGCAAATGAACTCCAAATTTGATGAAATTTTAACTGGAGCTTGCTGACAATGAGATCAACCTTGCATAAAATTTCCAGAGGTTATTATGCAATGCATTTTTCTCAGGAAATTCATGAAGGTTGTTTAAAGGATTGTTTTGCCTCCAAAATTATCAACAAGTGTTATAACTCATGATATTTTTGAGAAGGGTCCCATATCAGTTTTTGGGACCAAGGAAAATATATTCCAAATGTTTGGCACAAGATTTAAGATAATTGGAAAATGAGTTTGATTTTTGGTCAACAAGAGCTTTGTGTTTTGGATTACACAACTCTTGGACAAAAATCACATGAGATTTTAGGGTTTTTCAAGATGTGAGAAAAAGTTTTAATTTCTACACATATAATTATACTTGATTAACCCTAATTATACATTTGGGATGTTACAAAATCTCCCCCTTACAGTAAATCTCGCCCCGAGATTTGGCTCACTCGATAAAGAAAGATGGATAGTCCGCACGCAGACGATCTTCTCTTTCCCAAGTAGCCTCATCCTCGTAATGGTTTGACCATTGAACTTTAAGGAACTTGATGGTCTTATTCCTTGTCCTTCGTTCAGACTCATCGAGCACGTGAACAGGTGCTCGCGATAGGTCAAATCTTCACCGACATCGAGGGTTTCCAACGGAGCTTCCTCGGTTGGAACACGGAGGCACTTCTTAAGCCGGGACACATGGAAAACATCATGTACCCCTCAAGTGCAGCCGGCAACTCCAACTTATAGGCAACAGCTCCTTCTTCTCGATAGCGCGGTAGGGACCGACATATCGAGGAGCTAACTTGCCCTTGACGCCAAACGTTGATGGCCCTTCAAAGGAGAGACTTTGAGATAAACAAAGTCATTAGGCTCAAAACGTAACTCACGCCGACGGCGGTCCGCATAGCTCTTTTGCTCGATTGAGCATGCAGGCGCAACGCCACGAATAATTTGGACTTGGCGCCGGCCTCATTGATTGAGTCCGCCAAAGAGAGGTCTCTCACGGTCTCGACCAGTTCAACGGGTTCTACACTTTCTCCCGCATAAGGCCTCAAAAGGTGCCATGCCGAGACCGGCTGAAAAGTCGTTGTTATAAGAAAACTTCGGCGAATGGCAAGCATTTCTCCCAATGCTTCCCATATGAAAGGACACAAGCACGAAGCATGTCTTCCAAAACTTGGTTGACCCTCTCGGTCTGACCATCAGTTTGGGGATGATATGCCGTGCTGAAAGCAAGACGAGTGCCCATAGCCTCTTGCAAGCTATGCCAAAACGAGGCGTGAAAAGGATCCACGATCCGACACAATCGTCTTCGGCACACCGTGCAAACTCACGATGCGGGCGATATAGAGTTCCGCCAAAAGACCTACCCGAAGTTCAGTCTTGACGGGAAGGAAATGTGCCACCTTAGTCAATCGATCGATGACGACCCAAATGGCATCATTCTTCTTCGGGACGGGTAGACCGTGATAAAATCCATTCCGATCGAATCCCACTTCCACTCAGAATTGGCAAAGGAAGCGATCAGCCAAACAGACGCCGATGCTCGGCCTTGACACGACGACACACGCCGACTCGAAGAACGAACCGCGATCTCCTCTTCATTGGGTCCACCAAAATCTCTGGCGGAGATCTTGATACATCTTTGTGGCCCCGGATGAATGGATAAAGGCGAATCATGGGCTTCATGGAGGATTAAATTCCGCAACTCCATGTCCTTTGGAACCACAAGGCGTTGTTCGAACCTCACGACGCCATGCTCATCCTCGAGAAGCACTTGGTCGCTCCGTTCTTGACATTTGCCTTAATGTGGCTCACTCCAACATCCAACCGCCGGGCGGACTTGATCCGATCCACCAAGGTTGGTTGCACAACCATGGGCGAGAGATCCATGCTCAACTATCTCCAAGTTGAGACGCCTGGAATGCCTTGAGAAGAGAGGGCGAATGCTCCTTGAGCACTAAGGCATTACAATGCGCTTTGCGACTAAGCGCATCAAGCAGCGACATTAGCCTTGCCCGGATGGTAGTGAATACCCATATCATAATCCTTGATCAACTCCAACCATCTCCTTTGCCACGAGGTTCAGTCAGGTTGGGTGAACAAGTACTTGAGGCTTTTGTGATCCGAATACACTTCACAACGACACGATTAGGTAATGTCGCCAAATCTTAAGTGCATGAATCACAGCAGCCAACTCCAAATCATGAGTAGGGTAGTTGAGTTCATGAGGTCTCAATTGCCTTGATGCATAGGCCACTACCTTGCCTTCTTGCATAAGGACACAACCGAGGCCTCGACGAGAAGCATCGCAAAAGATATCGAAGCTGCGATGGATATCGGGAAGAACAAGGACGGGAGCGGTGGTCAAACGCTTCTTGAGTATATGGAAACTTGCCATGCAAGCATCAGACCACAAGAACTTCTTGTCCTTCTTGAGCAACTCCGTCATCGGCTTCGCGATCTTGGAGAAGTTCTCGATAAAGCGGCGATAATATCCCGCTAAACCAAGAAAACTCCGCACTTCGGTGACCGAAGTGGGCGGACTCCATGACAGAACATCGGTGACCTTGCTAGGATCAATACCACGCCTCCGCCGAAAGAATATGGCCTAAGAAAGCCACTTCCTTCAACCGAACGCACATTTGTTGAACTTCAGTCAAATGGTGCTCACGTAGCTTGCCTAACACAAGCTTCAGATGCTCGGCATGTTCCTCATCGTTCTTGGAATAGATAAGGATATCATCGATGAAGACCACGACAAACTTATCCAAATACTCCATGAATACCGAATTCATGAGGTTCATGAACAAGGCAGGAGCATTGGTTAAGCCGAACGACATGACAAAGGTACTCATACAAGCCGTGGCGTAGTAGAGAACGCCGTCTTTGGAATATCCTCAGGCCGAATCCGAACCTGATGATATCCCACTCTCAAATCAATCTTGGAGAAAACTCGAGCTCCAGTTAATTGATCGAAGAGATCGTCGATGCGGGGCAATGGATACTTGTTCTTTACCGTCACTTCATTAAGTGGGCGGTAATCAACACACATGCGTAAAGTACCGTCCTTCTTCTTTACGAAGATTGCTGGACAACCCCAAGGAGATGAGCTAGGGCGAATGAAACCCTTCTCTTGCAGCTCACTTAACTGCTTCTTCAATTCTACCAACTCGTTCGGTGGCATCCGATAAGGCCTCTTTGAGATAGGGGCGGTACCGGGAGCCAACTCAATGACAAATTCGAGGTCTCGAACGGGTGGCATCCCCGGAAGATCAGCGGGAAAGACATCAACAAAGTCACAAACTGTTGGGACTTCGCTAATATCTAGAGCGGGCTTTGCTTCAAGCGCCAAGAGATGCGAATCTAGCGACTTCGCTAAAAGCTTAACCCGCCACGGAGGGACTAGATAGAGAGATGAGCTTCCTGGCGCAATCGATTTGCCCCATGTGCGTTGGGACAACCAATCCATGCCAAGAATCACATCAAGACTCGCTGAATGGAGAAGGATAAGGTTTGCTAAGAAACCTACCCTTCGATCTCGATAGGGACATCCTACACTCAGATTCAGCTCTCAACTCCGAACCGGAGAGCGAATGAGTAGCGGGACCGACAATGGAGAGAAAAGAAGCTCTCCGATAGCAAAGAAAAGACTCGTAAACAAATGAATGAGATGCTCTGAATCAAACAAAACGAAGGCGGGATGAGAGTTAACGAGAAAGTGTACCTAGCACGACGCCGGGTGCCTCCCGAGCCTCCTCTGTGGTGATGGCGTTGACGCGACCACTACCCACGCCTTTGGGTAGCCGGACGATCTTCGGTCCCGAGCCGCACCACCTCTGGCGCGCGTCCTCCATTAGGACGAGGGGTCGCTCTCGCCTTCTTAGGGCATTGGTTCGCATAATGCCCCTTCCGTTGCATGAGAAACATGTGACCCGGCGGCCGGGTTGCGGGGCGCTCACTGACTCGCAGTGCACGGATCGAGACACGGCTGCGATGGACGAGGAACGGCGAGTGACCTCGGGGCGCCAAGAGTGAGAGTGGTACCTCGAGATCGCCCAAGCGGGACGGAGGAATCGCCTCGATGACTTATGGGCCTCCCACTTGCGCTATGGAGTCCATAAAGCTCGAGCCGCATGCTCGCCGACGATGGCCTTGTCGACCAAGGTCCGGAAATCAGAAAGTCGACAATGGATAGCTTGTCCTTCACTCCTCGGACAAGCCACGCCTGAACTTGGCTCCTTAGCCATATCGGTGGCCACATCCTCGGAGCATAACGAGCTAGATGGTTGAACTCGAGACATACTCCATGATCGAGCCACGCCTTGCTTGAGCGCAAGAAACTCCCCTTCTTGATCTCCATCAAGCCGGCAGGATATGAGCCCGACGGAAGGCAAGACGAAACTCCTCCCAAGAGACGGTGTGGTCTGCGGGCTGCATGGCGAGAAAGCTCTCCCACCATGACAAGGCTGCACCTCCACGGTGGTGCGATGCGAACAGCGCCTTCTCGTTCTCGGCATCTGCATGCGGCGCGGCTTACGCCCACAAGACGGCCAATCGTCTGCATCCAAAGGGTCCTCGACCAGGAAAAGGTAGGGGCTGAGTACGAAGAAACTCCGCGAGTCCTCCACGCGGCCGATGGGCATTCCTTGCCTGATCCTCAAGCTCCGTAAGTGCGGTGGTGTTGCGCGCGATGACGCCCAAGAGAACTCTCTGTCATCCGCGGTTGCGCTTGATCTCAAGAAGAACCTCGCCATGGTCGGAGGAGGAGGAAGCTCCTCGTCCGGACCGGTGGCTGATCGCCTTGGCCGCACGAAAAGGTCCCGCCATCTGTTACAAGGAATTTTGGTTAGCAACTAGACCCAAAAACAAAGCCTTAAAGAAAGCAAAAGCGATCGACTAGGGAATGGAATATCACCCCAAACGAAAGCCAAAATCAGCGGTTATTTAAACTTTAAAAAGCTTCTAAAAGACTCTAAAACAGCCAAGAAACACCAAACATAAGGCTCAACTTCTCAACTCAACTAACCCGTATTGAATGAACGAGTAATTGGTCGAGAAGATCAAAAATCAGATTGTAAGGTGAGAGCTAATGCTACTAAAGAGCAAGGTTAAATCAGCGAAATAAGTGTTAGATACTTAGCTAACTAGTATCACATCTTACCCTTTTATTCCCACAAGTTTTAGTTGATTAACCTCTCATTATCTATCCTAATTAGACACCTTTGAGACTGCTGTCCGGAAATTTGATGCTTGCTGTCCAGATTTAGATCCAAGCTCCTTGTCGAATCACCGACTCGAACTTCAAAACCTTGTAGTGGGCAGCTCACACTTCAATTTGCCAATCTCATTGGTTCTCCCAAAACCCAAGTGTTAATCGATAACAACTATTTTGTAGAAGGAAGAGAGGAAAACAACTTTTAAAACTCAAATTAGAGTGGGATGAGAAGAGAAAGCTAAGATAGGTAAGGAATAAAATCCGAGAATTTCCTAAGCTTTCAAAACTCATTTGATGCTTTGAAAATAGGTTTTCAAAATATCCTAAGGGCGACCAAGCTTGCGTTATTACGGTCAAGATGGCTCGATACCAACTTTTGTGAGACTCGACGCTTATTAGGCTCATAATACTTAGTCATCCGATTGACCCTAGTATTATCAACCAAATAAACCCGGTCTCGAGAGATGTATACTTCCTGAATGCAAGATACATACCTCACAACAAAAGAATGTATCAATTCCATACAACACATAGAACATAAGCAACAAACCAGAAGTTAACATTAATATGGAATAGATATTACAAAAGAGAGGCCCTTAGGCCAAATAGCAATAATTACAAAAAGATAACAATGAAGCAAAAGTGCCATAAAGATGGCTATAACACAAAGCCAATCAAGTGTGCCTTAACCCTAGGCATCCGACCGACCGCCAAGCTAGTCGTCGAAGAAACTGCAACACGTAGCACAAAAGAGAGGCTCTTGGAGCTCTCCTTCTTCCTCTGCACAAAAGCCACAAAAATTGCCACAACCACGGGCAGATGAGTACATAAAGTACTCCGCAAGACTTACGTGTGAGATAACAGAACTATAAATAGCTACATGCAAGCTTTATTTAAGTGGATGAGGCTTTGGACTCATTTTAGCATAAAGCAACATTTATTTGCAATAACATAATAGATTGAAAGCAATTTGGCAAAGCATTTTTAAATGTTGAAATAACAACGCGATAATAACATAATAACAACAACAAGAACAATCCTGGAAGTGACTAACCCAAGTCACCACAACAATAGCATGAACTCCCCGTTCATACCAACCATGTCAAGTTTTAATTAAAGGTTGTAGTCTAGTCTTGAACGACCTTACCAAGCATGTCCATAACCTAGGACGAGGCTATTCAATAGTTTTATCCTGCAGGTGTACCACTGCACTCCACACGCCGAGACCGCCTTTCCTTTACGCACACTTCCGAAGGTGTGCTGGCACGGCTAAGTCCTACGAGACCTTTCCAAAGGATGAATGCTAATTACGAGCTGCACAACCCACGGGGAGAAGGAGACATCACAACCTTCCCGGAAGCTAATGCTCCCCTCCCACACTATACATATACATTTGTTTTTGAAAACACACCAACCGAGCTCGCTCATAATTAACACCTCCTAGAGTACTTAGTCAAGAGGGGTTCCATATGCCCCTCGCGTGGTTAGTACGCGAAATCGCTGGCTTAGTGACCCAAGTACTCGGTCCTTAGGGACCCTGCATACCACCACATCCAAAAACCGCACCATCCATCCAATATGCCCAAGTCTAAATCAATCTTTTATTTTCAGTTTTGATTTTACAATTAAACAAAGCACAAGTGCTGGACATATAGGAGTAATAATCATTTTTGAGTGATCAAGACCATCGACTAAGTCGATGATCGCCCATTTCTACCGATAACTAAGCATGTCTAAGCAATTTACATCGAAACTACTAAGTGATAAGAGCTCATCCAACGAGCTCCCACCACAGCAAATAACCTAGGCTCATGGTAGTAGAGGATAAACAATTCCTACAGATCATGCAACTATAGGCTCGCTAGCGACATTTAACACAAAGTAGCATGCATACATAGAAGTAAAACAAAGTATTAAGCTTTAAAGTAATGGGACAATGATGGAAATGGTCAAACTGCTTGCCTTGTTGCTGGCCAAGTTGTGGCAGAGGGTCGCTCTCGGGATCACCACAAATGTCGAAGCCTAACGGAAAAGCGAGAAAGAACCGATAAGAACGATTTAAACACAACAAAGACAGCACAACAAACGAACTCCAAAAGCCATGAAAATTTTACAGCAGCAAGACAATGATTTATCATGAATTTAGCAACAAGAACCAATTGATTTGGATTCTCAATGCAAAAGATATGATGAAATCAATTCTGCTCAGCCTATTAATTAGAAATATGTTACTGTTCATCATAAAATTTTCTAGAATAGAAGTGAAGCTGAAATTTTTACTGTAAAACCAGCACCTCATGAGATGAATAACACAATTGAGTTCACCTCATTTGGAGCTATGATGCACTTTCTATAATTTTTCAAGAACAAGAACTTGAACAAAATTATAATGCACAAGTCCTCAATTTCCTAACAGCAACATGCTCAAAACTAATTTTCACAGTGAGTTCACTAAGAGAGGAAACCAACAAAGTTGGTCTCACCCAAAAATAGTCTATAGAGCATTAGTTATGTATTTTACAAGTTAAGCATTGATTTAACTGCACATTTTAAAGTTGGTTTTAAAATCTAATGGCAAACTGTGCTCTGGAGCTGAACTCAACTTACAATCATTTTTGGATTAAAGTCAAGTTCAAAACAGAGCTAACACAATTTGAATGACCTCATTTGGAAATAAAATGAAAGAGATATGAAATTCTAAAGTCTATACCTTATTTCAGTTTATAACTAAGACCTCACAGGAATTTCTAAAACTCACAAGGGTATGGGAGGACGTGAGCCACAGATCATAAATCCAACGGCTCAGATCTCCCAGGAGAACATCACATACGCGCACGTGAAGGTCCAGAGGTCCTGGACCTCTTAGCAACTCACATGCGCGAGGTGAGGGGGAGGTCGTGGCCGTAGATGGGAAATCCAACGGACCACAACACAGAAAGGAGGTCCGGAACGGACCAGATCTAAAGGGGAGGTCCTCAACGGTTGAGATCTTCCAAAGGAAGGTCCAAACTATCAAGATCTCCCTGAGGAAAATCTACATCGTCAGGACCTCACGGGGAGATCTGGACGGTCCAGATGTTCCAAGGAGGTCCTCGATGGTTCGAGATCGTCGAGGGAGGACCTTGACGGTCAAGATCTACCCGGGAGGTCATGAACACCGAGATGGCTACGGAGAGGTCCTAAGGGAGGTCCTAACGCCACTGCACCTCCGTGGAGGTCAGACGGCCACGATGCGCAAGGGAGGTCTTGGACGCTCAGATCTCCTCGGAGGAGGTCGGACGCCCTGCACCAGCGCCTTAACTCGCGCACGCGCTTGGACATGAATAAATGCGCGCTGGACATCAAGGAGGTCCGCGCGCGCGGGAGGTCTTAAATGCGCACATTAAAGGGTGGATTAAAGGCAGTTAAGACATCCAATGATTACAATGATTGGAACACATGATTAGCGCATTAAAATGGTGAAGCTTTGTCCTAAAAACGACAACGACGCTGCCGCTGTGTCCGACAAAATCCCGAAGCAAAGATGTGGTCATCATGGCGATGTAGACCTCGCGGGCGAGATCCAATAATACCGTTGGTCCGCAATAACCATGCGCACCCAAAGGACCTCCTCTCAAACGGCGGCGACGGTTTTGAACGCCGGCGAGCCGGAGAGGACAAGGAAGACAAGCACACAGCGAAACCAAAATGCAAAAGGAAGCTCAGCGACACCCAAACAAGCGTGTGCCCAATTTAAAGCTCTCCGACCTCATACATGCGGGTGCCCAGCTAAAGGACTATCAGGAGTACTGGAGGTCCTAAGGTGCCGAGGAGGTCGAGGAAGGAGGACCCGTGCCGGGAGGAAGGGTGCTCCACGGCCAAAGCTTCAACTTCAAGCTCCACTTTGTCCCCCTCGCAAATGCCCAACAATATCAAGTTAGGCCTTGGTCCCAGAGGGTAGGGCACAAATGGAAGCAAGGAGAAAAGGAGGAAAAACTCCAGGACCCTTGTCCACCGAGGAGCTTCAAGCTTCTCAACAATGGCGCCAAGAGGGGAGGAGAGGAAAGCTCAAATGACACGGTGCAAGCTTAGAGCTTAGAAGTGTGCCAAAGAAGCTAAGGGAGGAACCCAATGGTGACTTATAGCCCGAGTGAAGGTTATGAGCGGGGCTAAGCTCCATGGTGAGCTTAGCCCGGGTTGGTCCATGGGATGGACATGACCTAAAGTTGACAAGCAAGGCGGTGTCTTGACTGACAGCGGAAAGTCGACTGCATTAAATGTGGGTCAGCAAAGAGCTGTTATAAGGTACACAGTGGACAGGCTGGGCATTAATTCACTTGCTCAAGGCCACGCACGCGCGACCAAGGAAGGAGAAGAACAGGAGGTCCTTATGACCGTTGGATAAGACACGGGAGGTCCTAACCATCGGATCTCATTTTGAACCGTTATGTTTTAAGTGGTGGGAGGAGGTCCCACCACACGATCAAGGATGGGGAGGTCGTGGCCCTCCGATTTTTTAATCGCAAAACGCACGTGAGGAAAAAGGGACAGAGGTCCAAAGCGTTGGATCTCCATCCAACAGTCGCGGACCTCCGGTGAGGACTTAACGCACGCGATCAAAAAGACATGAGGGGAGGTCATGGCCTTTGGATTTAAATCCAAGGGCACACAATGACCGGGAGGTCCGATATGATGCGCAAGCAGCAAGGGAGGTCAGACCGTTAGATTTAGATCTAAGGGTTCGATCAAAAGAGGTGGAGGTCTGAGCTTGCGCAACGCACAAGGGAGGTCATAGCCTTTAGATTTAGATCTAAGGGCTACGATCTCACGTCTTGCCGGGAGGTCAGTGCGCATGAGACAAAGGAGGTCGTGGACCGTAGATTTTAATCTAACGGTGCACAACAAAAGATGGGGAGGTTGTGAGTGCTTGATAGCGCAGGAGGTCGTGAGTCGTTGGATTTGATCCAATGGCTACGACCTTGGTTAGGTGGGAGGTTTGTTTAGTTTAGGTTGAGAGGAGGAGGTCGGGGCCATGGATCTTGGATCCAAGGGCTATGACCTCACGTGAGGTGGGATGACCTGACCGAGTATGTTGAGGAGGAGGTCGTGGTGTTGGATTTGATCCAACGGCCACGACCTCAACAAGGTGGGATGACCTTTTGTGATGGTTTAACAACTCGAGGAGGTCTTTGAGGTTTAACACACAGGGAGGTCATGACCTGTTGATCACGGATCCAACGGCAATGACCTCATGAGGTGGGGAGGTCTTTGCGGTGTTGATCATGAGGAGGTCGTGGTGTTGGATGTAAATCCAAGCACGCGACCGATCAAGGTGGAGATGAGGTCTCCGAGGTGCAGACATGGTTGGGCTGGACCAACTTTGAATAGGGCTAGCCCAAGGAATAGTGTAGGCTTTTAAATTTAGTTTTTAACAATTGAAACTTACAGAATTATTTGAGATAGCAAATGAACTCCAAATTTGATGAAATTTTAACTGGAGCTTGCTGACATGAGATCAACCTTGCATAAAATTTCCAGAGGTTATTATGCAATGCATTTTTATCAGGAAATTCATGAAGGTTGTTTAAAGGATTGTTTTGCCTCCAAAAATTATCAACAAGTGTTATAACTCATGATATTTTTCAGAAGGGGTCCCATATCAGTTTTTGGGACCAAAGAAAATATATTCCAAATGTTTGGCACAAGATTTAAGATAATTGGAAAATTAGTTTGATTTTTGGTCAACAAGAGCTTTGTGTTTTTGGATTACACTACTCTTGGACAAAAATCACATGAGATTTTAGGGTTTTTCAAGATGTGAGAAAAAGTTTTAATTTCTACACATATAATTATACCTGATTAACCCTAATTATACATTTGGGATGTTACACCTTCCTTCCCCCACTCCAACCCACATGATTTCTCTGCCACCGATGGCCGCTGTCCTCCACAAGCAAGAGCTGCTTTCCTTCCCCCCACTCCAACCCGGTGCGAGCCAGCCCAGCGGACGTTGTGGCGCATGACGGCTGGCACCGTGGCCTCCACAAGCAGGAGCGAGCCGGCCCGGTGGCTGGAGATTGCCGGCAAGCTCCTCGTCGCGCGTGACCTGGTAGGCTGCAAGCGCCTCGCGGAGCGTGTAGTGGACGCTGACCCCCTCCTCCCCGGCGTTGACGAGCTTCTTACCATCGCCGATGTGGTAGGTGATGGACAGCAACTAGGCGACCTCCTTCTTCCACCGCAGGCGAGCGCGGCGCCACCACCTGTTTCTGGAACACGGCCAATGGGAGGACCACATCCGTGGTTTTTTGCGGATCTCGATCTCGATCAGCGATGAGGGGGGTGGTCGAGGTGCTCGTCATCGGCGTCGTCGTCCCTGCCGTAGCGGACGCCGGCCTAGTGGACGTTGCGGCACATGATGGCCAGCACCGTGGCGACCTCCGACGCCACCACGCACGCCATCGCTACGTGTGGCGGGGGGGGATCCGATCCTACTCGCGGCTTGCCTTGATCGCGCGACCGACGATCGACGAAAGCGGGCGCGTAAGACTACGAGGGCATTAGGGAATTGGATCTGACCTGAGAGAGGGAATGAGATGATGTCCGTGAGACTGGTTTGGATCTGGTTTGGACCTCACGATCTCGATCAGTGACTGTGGCGGGTAAGCGGGCCAACCTGCTAACATAAGTGGTTTTTTGCGGGGCGGGCCGGTGGCTTAGCGGGTAGGCCCGCCCCACTTGCATCCCTACTCCCAATACTTGGTTCAGGCCTGGCCAAATGGGCCGCCCAGCCCGGCACGGCATGGGCCCGACTAGGCACGTCCCGTTCTGTCCCGTGAACTATTCGTGCCATGCCGGGCCGGCCCATGGGCCGGGGTGCTAGCCCAGGCATGGTCCATCGGCCATTCGTACCGTGCCAGGCCGGCCCAAGCCCGTTTGGCCCGTCGGGCCAGATCTGGCCCGTTTGGAAAAATGTGTAGAATTCAGAAGTAGATATGAAAATTAAAAAAATGAGACAATCATATTGAAAATGTAATAAAGAGCTTTATTAATGTCCAACTGGCTGCCTCGTTAAAACCTTCGCCAAGCAAAAACTCAAAATGAGAAAACCTTGGCAAAGGAAAAAGAGTACAGCCTATAGCTCTACAGTTCTACATACATGATACATCTTTGTTCTATGTGTCGGTGTCATTGTCTAAGTACAGATTTTCGAATAGCTCCGACAACTTTGGATTTTCCACAGAGTGTTATGTTCGTGAATCAGCTTGTTTCCAATCTTTCACAATTAGAAGGATCTCCACCATCTCACTTGTGAGACTTGTTTTTCTCTCCTCCAATATCCTTCCAGAAAGACTGAAAGCAGACTCGGAGGAAACCGTAAAGACAGGAACAGTTAACACATCACGTGCAAGTATGGATAACACGCGATATGTTAACTTATGGGCTTGCCACCATTGCAAGATGTCGAAGCCTTCTGAGTTGAAATCCACCGTATCGCTGTCCAAATGGGTGGATAGTTCTCTGCCCCTTGTGGGTCTTGGCTGAGCAGGCGTTGGTGTAGAAGAAGAAGAAGAAGCCCTGGACCTAGACCTGGAGGAAGAGGCACCGAAGATCGCGCCCCACATATTTGTCTTCCCACTTGAGGTGGGGGCTACTGGAGATCGTCGCGAACGGACTCCCTGGAACCTATTTTCATACCTTTGGTAAACCTCGTATAACCGAGAAGAATCACTAAGAAGATCAAGTACAGCACCAAATGCATCAATTTTAGCCCTAGGATCTAAAAGAAATGCAAATGCATATAGGTAAGGGATTTCTCTCTAATATTTAAGGTATTTAGATTTCTTGGAAACAACAGCATCACGTAAAACTATGTCATTTTCAAACATTTTCAATTGAGTAGCAATCCGTAAAGTAGTACGCACAATGATAAGAGATGTTGGATAGTAGACAGTGGACAAAGCAAAAGTTGCCTCATAAAAAATTTCTAAAAATGACAGTACCTTTTCAGCAATGAACCAATGTTGCTCAGTTAATAGCATAGTACTGTCAGTGCTAGGAGGATAGTGTGTTTGAATAAATACAGAAAAAATGCTCTTGTATGGTAAAAGATTCTCAAGCATGAGCTAAGTAGAGTTCTACCTTACCTCCATGTCCAAACCGAACTTTCTTGGACGTACACCCATCGCCCTGCATGTCCAAACCGAACTTTCTTGGACGTACACCCATCGCCCTGCAGACTTTCTTATATTGTGCTATTCTTACGTTAGAATTATTCAAGAAAGAAATCGCATTGTGAAAAGTTTTAATATACGGATTCAACCTCTTCAAACCACATTTGACTATAAGGTTGATAATATGACAAGCGCATCGTTGATGTAGCAGGAAGGAATCGACATATGTAATCGACACTGGTGTAAGAATGTCCATGGCCCTAGAGTTTGAAGCGGCGTTGTCTAAAGTAATTGCAAATATTTTGTCTGCAAGACCAAAGTCTTCCACGACTTTGATAATACAGTTCGCAATATTCTCCCCCGTGTGTGCTACATCAATTAATTTCAAAGCTATAATCCTTTTCTCCATTACCTAGTCGTCATTAATATAATGCGCAACTACACTAAGGTAATCCTCCCTAGCCTGACCACTCTATATGTCCGAGGTTAGGGCCACCAAAAATGTGCACGTATTAAATAGTTCCTTTATTTTATTACGATGTTCATTATAGTATTTCACTAGATCCCTAGTTGTTGTCTGTCTAGAAATAGAAGTAAATCTAGGATTATGCGCGGTCATAATGTAATTTTAGAAAGAAGCAGACTCGCCAAAGCCTAACGGTAAATCCTCAGAAGCAATTAAATGATAGAGAGATTGGCGGGCTACCTGAGGATCGTAGTCCCAGCTAGATACCGTACCGTCGAGGTTGTATTGAAGTTGCGTCTGCCTCATCGTCAATCCTTGCTTGGTTCGACACCTTGTAGCATGTTTAATCAAGTGTCCCGTTCCACCTGTAGACTTTGCAGACAATTCATGGCGACAAATTTTACAAATAGCATATGGTACATCATTTCTCGTTGCATCTTGCTTGGTTGTCCTATCGAAATTCTCCCACAATCCCTATGTAGACGGCCTCGACCTCTTTGCTCCGGTTGCCGTTGAGCCTGATGCTGACGTCGAGCCTGATGATGGAACTCCACCTTGCTCCTCCGGTGAAACCTCCTATTGGTTTGAGGTAGCCGCAGCCGTAGCCGCCTCCATAGACGCAATTTCATCTGATGAAAGTCCGAACTCACTAAGAGCAAAGCTGTCGTAAGGACTGTCCATAACGAAAACTGTAAAATTGAAACTAACACTATTACTACTTTAATCTTAGCATACCAATAACTAATAATAAAATTATTACAAAAATAGTATTGTACCTCTTTTCACGACTTGTCGATTTAAAATTGAAATTTCCAAATTTTGGCACAATTTTTTTGAATTTTGCCAAATTAGCTCAACATGGATTTGAATTTGCACAGCACAATTTCAAAGAGCCTCCTTGCCTCCCCGCGACGGTGCCTTCTCGCCTCCCGGCGGTGCTGCCTCCTCGCCTCCCCGTGGTCCCACGTCATCGACCCCGCCACCTCCTCGCCTCCCAGTGGCCCCACGTCGTCGACCCCGCCGCCTCCTCGCCTCCCCACCGCCTCCTCGACGACCCCGCCGCCTCCTCACCTCCCATGGCGCCGCCTCGACGACACCGCCGCCTCGATGACCTCGCCGCCTCGACAACACCGTGCCACGTGCCACCTCGACGACCTCATCGCCTCCTCCTCCGTTCGCTCCGGCCAAGAGAAGCAGCCTGCCCGCCGCTCGCCTCCTCCTCCCTCCGCTCTGGCGCAGCACCGTGCGCCGCGATGCCCTCCTCCTCCCTCAGCTCCGGCGTAGCACCGTGTGCCGCCAGCTCCACTCCGGCCCTCCACCTCTGCCTCTGACCTCTCTGCTGCAGCCATGCCGCCCGTGCCGCCGTGTCGTGCCTGTGTCGTGCCGTGCCTAGCATGGCCTGGCACTGTTCGTGCCATGCCATGCCATGCCATGGTGGTGGCCTAGGCACGACCCATGAACAGTGCGGGCCGTGCCTACAGTATCGTGCTTCGTGCCGGCCCGGTAGGCCTAACCCATTTGGCCAGCTTTGACTTGGTTGGACTGAACAACAAAACAATAGAAAAAAGGTAAGATCAAGTGTCTTACAGTTTATTTTGCTACAGAAATTAGTTTTAGCCCTAATTAATTTAGTCATAACTAATTTATTGATGTTTAAATATCTGTATTTAATTTAGTACTAGTAAATTAGTGTACATTAATTTGTTGTCTTTATTTGGTCGTAATTTTTAATTTGCGGTATTTTATTCAATCTTCCCACTAATATTCCATCTGTTGCAAGGCATGTCTCTACTAGAGCTTCCGGAACACTTTTATGATGAGAACCACCAGTGCAAGTTATGGATCGCTGGTGACGCGAATGGCCCTCCGCCCCTACTGCTTTGGTCGGGGAGGGATTACTAGGAGCTAGACGCTCGCTACGCCCCAATCCTCTGGGACACGGGCTTGTTGCCCCATGCGAGGCTGCTCTCCGTCGGACGTTGGTTCACCCTAGACGCTAGTCTACTGTGGGCACTTGTCGACAGGTGGAGGCCCGAGATGCACACCTTCTACTTTCGGTGGAGTGAGATGACGATCACTCTGCAGGACGTCTCATTCTTGATCGGTCTCCCAATCTGTGGTGAGCCACTTGTTCTAGGCCGCACATCGGTAGAACAGAAGGCCGGGCGAGAGCATCAGTTCGGCCTAGCTGTCCCAATGCGTGCACGTGGCGTCCCCTAGACTGTTGGGATACGGGTAGGCTACGATAGTGACAAATCAAAAAAAATTTACTACGTAAACTAGGAATCCAAGCAAATAGATGATCACAGATCGTTACCACCAGACGCGCAGAGTAGCGGAAGAAGAGTTGGAGCAGCCTAGTCCAATGTAGAGCGCGTTGATATAGTGGTCATAGTCGATCGTCCAGCGTCCTCGCGAGTCGATCGTCTCCTCCAACAACTTCTGTAGTTTCTTATGAAGATCGCGGATCGTCCTCAAGCGCAACAGCAACCGCAATGGTGCCTCTACAGTATCCACATGTCCAGGGAAGGAACAACCATGCATCGGTGTGCTAGCACCAAGTCGCACGGCAGAGCTCTCAGGAAGATGGCGGCTAGGGTTTCGGTGGAACAACTCAACTCATAACTTTCGTGTGTCTTGTCTGTTATATTCAGCCCCTTCTCCCAACAGCCTCATGCACCTCCTTATATAATGCTCATGACGGATCCTATCCGAACACGTTTTGTTCCAACCCGTTAAGTGTGTGACCTTGTAGGTTCGTGCGTAATCGGTTGTGACTCGGAAACCCTTTCCGACCACGAGTCGTTAGCGGTTCCTAGCAGGACATAACGATTCCCGAATACACACAAATTATATCGGACGAACCTTAATGCAATATGATCTATGACCAGGTTCTCATCACTTATGACCAGGTCATATCTCTATGACGATTCAGATTTGGTCACAACCATTCAGAACTCCTTACGACGTGTTATGACCACTCTGTGATTACGTTCGACTAGTCTATGACCAGCTCGATTCCATACGACGACCAGAATCGATCGAATCTAAGCGACCTACTCGTGTATTCTTCCTTTACCTCACGATGTCTGGTTGAACTTCAGGTGAGATGTTGTGTCATCCATGGACTGTTCAATTCTTTCTCGATCGAGTGTCAGATAACTTCACGGGGTCGAACACTTCGACCACTAGTGGCATGGCCATGCACTTACTTTATCCGACCACAACGAGGGGCCCAAAGACATTTCTCCTGTTATGATAGGAGGGGCATATCCCATATCCGACCAGTCATATTCCTCCGCATGTTTCATAGCATACCCGAAAGCTACCTTTATAACTACCCAGTTACAACTAGTGCTTGGCAACCCCTAAGAGTGCTATTACACATGTAGGAAACCATGCCGATCTCAGGTCTAAGTATTATACATCATCATTGCTTCAGACCAACTAACGACACATAGAATCATAACAATCTCAATAGTGTCTCAAGGTGGGTCAATCCAACCACATGTTCTCTAACATGTGTCCACATTATTGATTCGATATCCCTATATCCATGACCGGTGAAACATGGTCATCAATCAACACATGTGCTAGTCGTAGAGTCACTAGTGTCCTGACCAGTGACATTCGACCAGAGATACATTTAGAATGACATCATCATAAGTTAAAAGAGCTTCACCAACAAGTCACATACTCGTTAATCTTCATAACTGATGATTCATTCAAGGAACAGGATAACATATTATCCAATATTATAAACATAATAAAATATAATCATCTCTATGATTGCCTCTAGGGCATATTTCCAACACGAACACGGCTGAGACATTTCAGTCAATGCCCGTAGGATGCACCTGACGAGGTCGTTAGGACGCACCTCGTTGCCTACCTTCTTCGGCTCTTTGGTTGGATCCTATTTCTAACCACACAGGGCGATTGGTGCTGCCCTAGCTTTGTCCGTGTCACTGAGTCTTTGCTTGACGCGGAGGCTGGGCCGATGCCTCAGAACAGCTAGGGATCAACCGTCCTTTGTGCCACATACCGGAGGTTGTGTGACGCTTCACGGTGCCACACCGATGCTATCCCCAACCTGACCGTCTGCTATGTGTTCCTGCAGTTGTGGAGTTGGAAGCACTTCCCTATTGGGCGGCTGGCCTTCAAGAGAGTGATGTACCCGTACGTCGAGTTGGATAACCCGATAGATGGGTCCACTATGGGCTTATGATGGACTGCTACCCGTCTAAGCTAGGCCAAGGACAGACCGGTGAGGTCCTACTCGTTGTTCCACAATGAGTTCGAGTCGTTGCACGACAACGACATCATCTGGGCTCCATGGACTCTAGATTTTGTACAGACGGTAGCGCTACACGGGTTGTCCGTGCAATGCACCCAGGACGTCGGGTTATGGATGACGACCTGCCATCTGGTGTTCGCACATATGGTTGAGCCTTAAGCGCCGCAGCGCGTAATGTGACAGTTTGCTTTGTAGTAGGTTGTGCCCCCTCTGGACGGTAGGGTCCTGCAGCGAGCAGTACACTTGTGAGTTAAACTTCATCTGAGTAATGTTTACACTTCTTATGTATTCTTTTCTAACATCAATACTTCCAGAAATGTAGGCAATCGAGGGCGGGTCGGGGGATTGAGAACTGGCAAGCAGTCCAGCACGAGTGGATTACGGCATGGACGGAGATGGCGTACTTGGAGGTCTTGCAGGAGTAGTGTCCGTACGACGTTCGGACGTACGGTGAGTACCTAGAGTGGTACGTACCACGATCGTGTGCCAGACTCACCCTTCCTCCACCAGAGCGCCTGGAGCAGGTGATGCACCACGAGAGCATCCACCACTCGTTTGATCGTCACAATGCTTCACGACGTGACGACACCATACGACACTTACAACCTCTGGTCATTTCATTGATGATATTTGTACTCTTCGTTACTGAACCTGTTATGTATGTCACTTCAGTTGGAGCAAGCGCAACACATCGCAAATGCATCAAAGACCGCCATCCATAGCCTAGACACAACACCGGGGCTGCTAAAAACTTTGAAGTACATTTTCGCGGAGTCGAAGAACATAATAAAGAACTTGAGATGCGGTCGTTCGACGAATGACGTCCTACGCATCGAGCACCAAGTAGGGGGACCGTGCTCACCCGCTAGGTCATCACGACCTAGCGAGTCTAGCTGGCGTCGTAGCGCTACCCGTCGGTCATCCGCGGGCCAGATCGGTGGGGAGGTAAGTTATGTACAAATCTACGTTATGTTTTTTGGTTATGCCTTACGTTCTGCTAACATCATGTCGTTCTCCCGCCGCAGGTCCATCGGGATGCATCACTTCTACCATCATCTGCACTGCACATCCAGGAGGTACGAGATTCTCAATTTACATCCAGAGTATTTATTTTGACTAACATCGTTCCGTCTTGCAGCCTTCAGTTGACTGTCTACTGATGAGGATACGGGCCTCCCAGCTCCTACCAGAGAGAAGGACACCGCGCCAAGGTTTGGACCATGGCACCTAGGGTTTAGAGCATACACAGGGCAGAGCTCCTCTGGGTTCACTAGTGCACCGTACGTTCAAGGCAAAGCTCCTCTGAGTTCGCTGGCACACCGAGCGTCCAAGGCCAGAGCTCCTCCGCACGACTGGAATTGAATACATCGTACCTTGGGGCGAACAATTCGGGAGTGGATTTATACAGTCTATCATTCATGAATTCATTGCAGGTGGCCCCAGTTCGGCATGTCTCAGCAGGACAACATGGACGCTTACCAGACTCAGCTTCCTCCGACTCAGCTTATTGGTGCACCTCCACCCACTCAACATAATCAACGGTCTTGGTACCCCTTCGATCCGACATGCGCTCTCTGGATGGTGGCCGACGATCCCACAGGACATGCTCGATAAAACATCCAAAGCGCACGCACGACGAGACACAATGAAAGAAGAGTAGAGGCTCGATTTAGTGAGCCATATTGTATCCCATGTTATGTGATTCTGTTTTGGTATATTTTTATTCATTTTTTTTGCTATTTTTGTATGCATATTTTGTATGTTATGTGTGTACTGCTGCGCCATATTGTATATCGACATTTCTAATGGAGTTGCAATGTAGCTTTTTCCATAAATAAAATTGATGATATTTCGGAATGGTTACAAGTATTACATGCACGCAGTTTGGTTACAAGTATTACATGATACACATGCGGGTTTGTAGCACTCGAGATGAAGGAGGATGCAAACTAGTGTCATAGAGAATTTGATCGAAAATTATGCATTGCCCTAAAGAATTCAAAACCCCCTCCCAAAACCTCCACCAACAGCTGCCCCCCCCCCCCACCACACGGCCGCCGTGCGGCCTCCCCCCACCACACGGCCATCGTGCGGTACCCTCCTCTACCACACGGACATGGCTACGTGTCGCCCTTTCATTCATCTCGTGCGGTAGAGACACCATTTTTTTGCAAATATGGAGGGAAGCTTGCCAATTTCACTAATACGTGCTGCAATCATGCCAATATGGCCAAAACCTCTGGGAAAGACCAGCTAGATTGTTGATTGCTGATTATGTCATGTGGTACGCAAGCATGGGTAAAAGCTAGCTTTGATGGCCTAACACATACTGCATGGGAGGCCTGACACATACTTTGAGGTATTTTATTTATTTTTAACTTAATGGATTACGTAGTTTTAGATGTATGGTTAGGTAGTATAGTATGTTGTAGATAATCTTTTTTGATTGGTAGTTTAGTATTAGATACGTTGTTAATCGTGGGAATCTTGTTTATGGTGCAATACGTTGAATATGTCGGATGCAACCAATTTCAAAATTTACTATGGTCAGGGGACTATTCTGGAGGGTCCTGAGGGGATTGATTTGCGTTATTTCTAATTGGCGACCGTAACCCTAACAAGACCAGAGCAATGTACATGGGGCGTTGTGATGCGGTGGTTGTTCCACACATTTGATTTGGACCATGCTGTGTATGATCTGAGATTGAGTTGCCTTGCCAACCGAGCACCACAAAGCACATATTGGGAGTTAGTGCAACTCAAGGGAACTAGGTCATGGTTGTCATATGTATGCCAGGCGAGGGAGGAAAGGTGGGATTTGGTCCTTCTAGCCCAAGCATATGCCAAGACCATTCCTGCATCGACGACTGAACAAGAAGGTGGTGGTGGTGCCGAAGAAGGAGCTGGGGACTCTAGCACGACAGGAGGTTGGGGAGTTGTTGATGTTATCGATGAAGACCGTGTGGAATGAGCTCTTTTGGTTAGGCAAGCTAGTGGTATTGCTAACGTATGTGAGAAGATCGAAGGCCTAGTGCAAAGGATGGATCTCGAAGATCAGGATTACCAGACATTATCGAAAGATGAAGGATCTGATGAGGAGGATGCTGTGGAATAGCAAATGGTTCCATATGAGTGGAACACATACCAGTTCGACAACCTCGACATTAATGAAGGCTCCCATGTACCGTGGGAGTACATCCAGAACAAGGTCAGGCAAGGAGTCATGTATAAATGCAAGGAGGCCGTGCAGGAGGCTGTCAAATTCTGGGCCTTGTTGGTGCATTGTACATTCACAGTAGTGAAGTCTAACCCAAGATGTTGCGACATGAAGTGCGATATGGAGGGATGCCCTTGGTGAGTACACATATTCCAGCCTAAGTGAGACACCTACTAGAAATGCTCTATAGTAATCCCTCACACATGTATCTTGCTGAATCAACGCAGTCCCAACAGAACCTATCATCAAGCTTCATCGCAAACATCATGTGTAGTGAGATCATGGACAATCTATATTTCAAGCCATGATCCATCATTCGGACAATAAAGGTAAGGTTCGAGTACACATTCAGCTATGCTAAGACATGGAGGGCAAAATAGAAGGCATTGAAATCAAGGTTCGGTACATTCGAGGACTCCCACCACAGCCTACCTGGCCAACTTTGAGTCATACAGGACAGAAATCCTAGCACTCATGTTGACATTCAAGATGACACACATCCACGGCGGGACAATAAGAAGTTATTGAAGAGAGATTCTTTGCCTTTGGTCCATGCATTAATGCATTCCAGTATTGCCATCCAATCTTGTGCGTGGATGGCAAGTTTCTGACTGGAAACTACAAGGGGTAGATACTTATTGTAATAGCGATGGACGGGAACAATTGGGTTCATCCCATGGCCTTCACATTCGTTGAAAGCGCGAACACAGATGGTTGGTTGTGGTTTCTGAGGAACCTGAAGATTTATGTAGTACAAGGCCGTCCTAACGTATGCGTCATACATGATTGACATGCGAGCTTGTTGAGTGCAATAACCCAGCTACAACAAGGGGAGAACAACCCACTTTTGTGGGTGGATCTGTAGAACAGGTGGTGCATTAGACACTTGGGCTGCAAACTTCTACAAGTAGTTCCACAATAAGGAATTGATGAACCTGTTCAAGTGGTTGTGCAACCAGAACCAGAAGAGAAAGTTCAATGCACTCTAGAAGATTCTGGATGAGCAGATCGTGGTGCTCAAAAGGCAGACAGCAAAAAAAAGCCCACTACAAGCGCTGACCAGGACCTTGAGGAATTGCCACAGTTACCCACAGACGGTCTTGGTGTGACGAGGAAAATGCGGGCATATGTGAAATGCTTCTCGGATTGGATTGAGCATGAGTTTAAGGAGATGTAGTCACTACTACATGACAAGGATGGTGCTCGATATGGTGTCATGACAACCAATCTATCCGAGATATACAATTGGGTCATGTGCGATGCCTGGTGCCTCCCTTTGGTTGCTATAGTGGAGGCAATTATCCGTGGTACCACAAAGTACTTTGTTGACTGAAGCAACAATGTGTCGCTCTCTATGGCAAATGACAAAGTATTGTACTCCATCATGATCACCAAGTACATGGAGGAGAAGAGCAAGAAGGGTGAGATGCATCGAGCATTCAAGATGGGTATAAGGGAGCTTCGCTTCGAGATACTGTGTAGGGAGAAAGGACGATGTGGGATGAACTGCGAGAGGATCATCCATGAGTGCACGCTATGCCGCGCTAGTTGCGTATGCACCTGCAACAAGTCTCTTCTTCTGTATAGGCCATGCTCACATGTTATGGTTGCATGTTCGATGGTGGTGCAACATCCTAGTAAGTACCTTTCCGAATATTTCACCAAGGAAGAAGTGATGCGGACCTAGAATATAGAATTGTATGGTTATGACATGGTTAGCCATTTCACTGTCCATCCTACCTGGGAGCAACTGGTCTAGGCTACGGACATTGCTAGGCTGAAGGGAAAGGTTGGACCGCGTTAGGTATGGCGTATCAGGAACGATATGGATGAAGCAAAAGTCGAGCGTCGTACGAAGAAGTACTCAATTTGCAGGGAGTCTGGGCATACTTTCAAGAAATGCCCTACGAGAAATGCACGGGATGAAGGAGAGCTCAGCGGTTCGGACGGTGCCAAGGGGACCCCATCCGACCGACATACTCATGGCGGGCACTGTGGAGGTCAACATGGCAAACGTTAAGGTAGCAGCCACTAGAATGGTTTGTCTTGTCGATATATGTTATGCTGAATGTTTTGTAATGTCATTGTGATTTGTCGACAAACTATGTGATGACGTTGTGCTAGAATGTTTTGTAACATCATTGTGATTTGTTGAAAAACTATGTGATGATGTTTTGCTTAAAAATATGTTGTGCTAATATTATTTCTTATTACTGTTTGATTCTGTTTCTTATTATGTTGTGCGTCCAATTGTATTGTGTAACTTATCTTGTTTCTGAAACCACCACCATTGTCTTCGCCGGCGGCGTCGTTGGTGGTGGTAGTTTAGTTGGTTGGTGCTGTGTGGTGGTTCGGACGCCGGAGTGGAGTGGTCGGAAATTAGTCCAAAAAATAGTACAAAATTAAATAAAATAGTACTAGATTTTTAGATTGAATTCTATACACATAAATAAAAAAATACAGGCGACACGACTCTATTGCCAGTTCAATTAACGATAGGGGCCCTGTCAAGGCTACTATCGCCAATTGGAATAACGATAGGGAAATTTGGTCATTCCAACTGGCGACGGTAGCATAATTTTACAAAAAAAAATCGGCTATTTAATTTTTTATTTTTTATTAAAATAATAATATATTTAAAAAAATCATAAATATATGTACTACTTCGTGTTGCCGTAGACATAGTAGAGCTAAATGATATATGTCTGAAAACATAAAACAACCCGACCAAGCAGAATTACACAATCTTACCAGGTAAACAGAGCAAGAATTGCCACGCAGCCAGGGTAGCCATGTCGCCTCGAAATTTTCTTCCCGTCGGATTCCCCGCGTCTCTCCTCCGCGGCCATCAGATTTTTTTTGTTTTGCGCGTTAATGGTTCCTTCGCATCGTCGCTTCGGCCTCTTTTTTGAGCCATGTGTTCCTTTTCCTCCCTTCTTTTCCAACCTTCATTTTCTTTGGGTGGAGCGCTCCCACCACGCGTGTTCTCCCTCGGACTTGATGTTGTCCCTCATCTCTTTCTACTCTCTCCTTTCTAATCTCACCAGCCGAATCCCTCCTGGCTCTCATCCTTTTGTCTCCATTTCCTTCTTCTGGTTTCTTGCTTTGGCCGAGTGGCCCGCACATGGTGCCATTCCTCCTGGTCCTAGTTCGGTCGACGCCTACTGCTGTCGTCGCGTGCCCTAGCGCTCCCATGGTTGGCCCGCCCGCTTGCCCGGTGCGGCACTGCGGCTCGAGCCCCACGCGCTAGGCCACCGACGTGCACGCCCGCGTTTGCCTCTACCGCTCAATGCGGCCCGCCCTTTCGCCGCTCGCCTGTCGCGCCCGCCTCCGGCTCCCCGGCTCTCCCACACGCCGCTCTCCCGGCCCCGAATCTCACCGCCTCGGCCCAGTTTTCCCGCTTGGCGCCTCGGCATGGTCCTCCCTGTTGGTGCCTCCTGGCTCGGCCCGCCTCCCTCGCTCCTCACTAGCCTGGGCTTGGCTCGGCTCCGGCTGTGCCTGCGCCACCTGTGCCTGGCCCGCGTGATGTGCCTCTTGCATGCGCCTTCGGCCCCAGGTGCACTCCTGTGCCCGTGGCTCGGCCCTTGCTTGGATTTTGTGTTCCCCTAGCCTTCCCCTTTTTTGTGATTTCTGCCCTTTATTTTTAGTTTGCTTAACTTACTGTCTAATGTGGGTTGATTTGTTGCTTATGCATGATGAGGGTACTGGAGTGGGTTGCTATGGCTAGCTACGGCGGTGGTGACACGCCACAGTTGCCGCAGCCACTTCATCTATGCGTTGGGCACTTTCTATTAGAGTACCTGTTCTTACTCCTACTCAGGTATTCAATCTGCAGCTTGGTGATCATACACACAAACACATGCACACACCTTGCCAGCATAAATTGTTTTCTAGAATGTTTATTTTGTAGTGTCATTGACTCATGTATAATGGATTCCAGTATACATATTGGGAATGCTGCATTGTATACATTGTTTGTTCTGTAAAAAAAATGTTAAATACCTTTGCGATTATGCTGTTAGGTTTCCTAAGAAAGGGAATTGGGTTTCAAAAATAACAATATAATGTGAGAGCAGTAGCAAGTTGTACAACTAACTATTTTTTTCTACTGAGGTATACATTAATTGTGACCTGTTTGAACCAGCAGAGTTTACAGAAAAAAATAAGGTGGAAAAATTCTCCCACATATGGCTTATGAGCCAAGTTTCAATTATAACAGGAAACACAGATACCACTTCATCTTAGTGGAGTTAAGTCTCGACTCTCAAAGTCTTAGGTATGGTGCCATCCAGATACTTTAACTAAGTTGAATCTGGCATTTTTGTTATTTGTACTTTTACCAACATACATTGATGTGAGAACTCATCTCTTAAAAATTTAAAAAGTTGTTGATCAAGAGGATTTTTCAGTCTCAAGTATGGTGCCATCCATATACTTTAACTAAGTTGAACCTGGCATTTTTATTATTTGTACTTTTTACCAACATACATTGATGTGAGAACTCACCTCTTAAATTTTAGAAAGTTGTTGATCAATAGGATTTTTCTGTTGTGAATTGTGATTATGCCTTTGCATGTGTTTGACCAATGACGATTTTAAGGTCCTTGTGCTGAATATACCACCTGATCCAGATGAATCAATTTGTGAGGTTGTGGAGCATTTCTTCCTTGCGAATCATCCTGATCACTATATAACACACCAGGTATTATTTAATTTTTTCATGACTAGTCATAGTCTTATCTTTATATTGTAAAAAAATTATATATGCTTATTGCTCTCAGTGGGCCATCTATCTAATTTGTATGCTTACTGATAGCATGCTCTAGCTATATGCCATTCATTTCTTCCTTAATGTATGTGCATTTATTTTATTTTCTCCAATTCACATGGATTTCTATTTGATTCTTTATAAAGTATAATTAACCTGCCTAATTTAAAATACAAATGATGATTATATGCTTTGAATTTGGGTTTACGTTGTTCTCAGCCACGTTCTCATTAATTCATTACATGCAATGTTTCTTTAAAGGCTGTTTACAATGCAAATAAGCTCGCTAGGCTGGTCAAAGATAAGAAGACGATGCAGAATTGGCTCGACTACTATCAGTTGAAGTATGAAAGGGAAACATCTAGAAGGCCTACTACTAAGGTTGTTTTGCAAAAATAGATCATGTTTAGCTGTCTACTTTTCATACAGATGTATCAGACTTATACTACATTTGTGGAGATCATGTGGATATGATCCTAATTTTAGTGTGTTGAACAATTGGCAATGGCGTCGAGGTGTTTGGAGAAACCCTCATTTTAGGCTAAGTCCTACTATTGTCAAGCTGTAGGCGGTCAGACCGACCGAGGCAGCGGTCAGACCGGCCTGTGTGGCGGTCAGACCGGCCCTAGCTTTGGCCAAGAGGTTGGCGGTCTGATCGGCCAGGAGGCGGCGGTCTGACCGGCCATAAAGAACTTTCGATTTTGGAGCTGGGCCAAAAATAGAGGGTGTAGGTAAGAGAGTATTCTTCTACACTTGGTCTCATAATTTTTGGAGCTTCGAGTCAAAAGTTCTATTCGTTTGAAAATTTCAAAGAGGTTTCGGATTTCCAGGGAGAAAATTTGGCTAGGCGGTTAGACCAGCCAATGGGTGACGGTCTGACCGGTTTTGACTTGTTCGTCGGCCATCTTGGTGGCGATGATTGTAAGTTCGGTTAAGTTTATGGGTTTCATTATACAGATGGTGCATGATGCATGTTTTGGCTAACATGGGTCAAATTGTGAAGAACTTATGCCCGAAAATGGTTGCTTGGTCTATTGTTGTGCAGGTGGCTTGGAGTCAACTATGGTCAACGATGAAGAGGACGAGGACCGGGACTTGGTTAGGAGAACCAAGGTCCAGAATGGTCGTGGATGTCGGGTGAGATGGTTGGACTCAAGCAAGGCGCAAGATGGACTAGAACCATAGAAGACGAAGTTTGAGCAAAGGCCTTTGTGAAGGTATGTGCTCATGCCTCATCAATTATGTGAATTGATGATTGTGTGTATCATGCGGTGCTACATAACGGTTTACTTGTTTGTGATGGTTGTAGGAACCGGAGCTAGGTCATGGTGAGGCGGACTAGATTAGGAAAACCAAGGTCCAGAACGATCGAGGTGATGCTGGAAGAAGACTGAGGCTAGCGGAGTGCTTACAAGCCGAGAAGACAAGGAACCGGAGCGGAAGGTACCGGTGATGAACATGATGGGCAGCGGTAAGGTTAACCGGAACTAGACTCACGAAGGAGTTGAGGTCCGGACTAGGCTCATGGAGGAGCTGAGGTCCTGAACGGTCAAGGAAGTCGGGTGCAGTTATGGTGAGACATGTGGTGCGCCAAGTGACTTGGTCCCAGTTGCAAGCGAGGGCGGTTCGATGGGATCCGGACGCGTGAGATGCTTGGCGGGAAGTCATTGGGGCTACATTGATGATGACTGAGCATGGGAGATGCTTCAAGGCGAAGGAATCGCCAAAGGTCGGTAGAAGGGCATTTTGGGAAATTGCCCTATACCAGAAAAGTGGTAAGTGGTGGTGTGTGAAACCACCTTCTTGGCCTTGGAGAAACCGTGGCGCAAGACGACGCAAGGAAAGGCGATCTGGGTGAAGAGAAGATGAAGACGACGCTTTGAGAAGCGTGCGTGAGTGAAACCCGTTTGTGTGTGGGCTTAATGGGTGCCCGTTTGGGATGTCTCTCTAGGGCTAGCCTCCACTATAAAAGAGGAGGGTGCTAGTTGTGCACCTCCAACCTTTTGATTCTAGAAACCCTAATTTGTGATTTAAGGATAGGAGGGGAAAGTGGAGAGGTTAGGTTTCATGAGAGATGGATTGATTGAGTGCTAAGTGTTGAGATTTTGTCCTCCATGGTGGGGTGGCTGTAAACATACAATCTCTCTAGTCAATCTATGCAAGATTTGCTCTAAGATGAGTTCTATCTTATTCTTGCTCTCTATTTGATGCCTTTGGGATTTTTGGTGTTTCTTAGGTTTTTATTTGGGATCTTGCTGTGATCTTTCTTGCTAGGATGTGTGGGATATGATCTAAGGTCATCTTAACCATCATCCACCCACGAGCAAGCTTTTGGATCTAAGTTTGATTTTGCCCGGTTTTGGTGAAAGAAAGGGTGATTTTAGGAGTTTTGCTCTTGAGGGCTTTTAGCTTGATTCTTTCTGTGATTGAGGGTGCTAGGACGTATGGGAGACCATCTTTAGCCATCTTGAATTGATTCCTCCCATGAAATCCTCTCAATCACCGTTTTCGTGTTTAGCTTGGTTTTGGAGCAACCTTCACTCAAATGGAAAAAGGTTGGAACTTTGGGAATGATCTTCACGGTCGTTGATTGGAATAGGTTCCTAACATCCTAGAGAAGGTATGTCTCAAGTTTCGTGAAGGTTGGAGTTGTGGATCAAAAGTTAGACCAATTTGTGATTTTGAGTTCGGGCTTATTTTACTGTTCATTGGGCTGGAGGTCAGACCGCCAACCATTGGCCGGTCAGACCACCCATGGAGAGGACAGACCACTAGGTACATGGAGGTCTAACCACCCAACTCATTTGGGTTTGAGTTTTTGTAATTTTGGTCTATTTGCTTTGGGGTTTTGATTGGATTCAATACAAGTCTTCCACTATGCTTGCATATTGATCTTTATAGCTTTCATAGCTATTAGAGTGAAAATAGTATTAAATTTGATCAAGGAGAAAAAGAGACTATGCTCCTATTCACCCCCCTCTAGTTGCCTTTTCGGTCGAACAACATTGCGACTTCGTAGCCTCATAATTATCTCGCGTACTCATCATTTCCTCATTAATATTAACATACGTTGGTGAAACTAGATCTTTCATAGGTATATTCTTTCAGAACTATCTCACGCTAAGCAGTTTTTATCTCTTATGTAGTTTATATGTGTCCTATCACCGTGTTACCCTTATCACTTCATTAACATTCTTACTCTAGTACATACATTATTGGCGCTGTTGTGGGCGTCTAAAACGTTGCTTCGATCCAAGGTGCAAATCAAAATATTCCTATAGCCAGGAGGATCCTTATCCTACATGATGCAACGTATGTCACATATCTTCCTATCTTATTCAATATATAGTCCAGCTAGTTCTAAGAAGTAGCTTTATATATATTTTTTTACCTATTCCTAACACACACATTCTCTAAACAGCAATCGTGAAGTCAAGCTTACTCTTTGGGGCAAACGCGCTACTGATTTTGACGCTGAACAAGTTTATGAAGGCGGGCAAACCAAACCTATGATAGTTCTTTTTGTGGGTCTCCTAATAAAGAGATATGGATGTATGTTTTCGTTTTATACAAAATCTTGATTAATTTAGTGTTCTCTATTTCTAGTTCCACCTTTTCAATGTTTACATGCCCTTTGTTGTATGCGGACCATTGTTTGCTTCAAAATGTTACCCTTCATATTTGCACAGCTTTCACGTACACACCTACTGCTGTCTAATCTTCCCATCTAACATATGTAGAGTATGTGCATTCTATAGACGTTACATGAATCACCGTTTAAAAAAATATGCCTCTTATCAGCCATCTAACATTCATGCACAATTTTTTATCAATTACTACTGTCAGGCTATTCTTCCTATTTATTGTTGCACCATACAGCTTGTACTCAACTTATCATTATGTTAGCTCCTACAAACACCTACTGTAATTTTTTCACAAAATGCTGCCCTTCATCTTTGTAGAATAGATGCATTGTACCTATTATAGGAATGGTAGTACCGGGAAAAAAACATAGATATATCATATATAGGTTCTCAATATTTTAACACATCAACGTACCTATTTATTTTTGTCTACAATATGTGCACACATTTGTTTCGCTCACATTTTTAGAAAACTCTTAACTGTTTTTTCCCTTGCACAATGCATGAAAAACCAAACTTTTCTTACATATATTATTCTAGAGTACATCTACACTCTTCTGCTTCTATCTACGACAAATTAGTTGTAGCTGTACCAAAGCAACTATAGAACATATACATATGTACATTACAAAACTAGAAACCTCATCGAATCACATTTATATAATGCATTGTACATGTTAGGTCTGGTCTTATTAGGTGTGTTGTTTTTCCCATCTATGTTCCATTGTCTGTTTCGTTGCATATTATTTTTCTCAATTCCTTATACAACATAGACATGGTTACACCAATAATTTATCCTACATAATCATAGTCCCAATGCACTGCTCTATATAACTTGCTAATTGTTACATGCCCTTTACGGAAGTCCTTGATTTCCTTACTATGCCAGCCTATTATGTACATCACGATGACAGCTGGCCATAACTTTTAGATATCCTTGTTTTTTTTTTATTAATATGCCATTGTTCATGACCTTACATATGTAACATATTTCTTGGTTCCTTATCACAGAATCCTGTTCTGTGCACTTTTATGCACTGCACTAATAACTACACATCATTTTACAATATCCTTATTGTTTCTTTATTCTACCACAGTTCGCATACTTACATAGGTAACAATTTCGTCCCTTATTCCTTATAGAAGGACTTACTGGAAACGCAGCTTGTCACTGGTATATCTGTGCACATATTCCCAATGCTTTGGTCATAAAATCTAGGTACACAAATATGTGTCTATATACTTTGCGGTCTTTCGATTATTCTTCATACACAATATTAGTTTGTTACTTATAAATCAACCTGATTAAAGAAATGAACTAACCTACTTCGGTGTGCACAATATGTGTTGATAGATCGCTCATCCTTACTCTTGCACAATCCAGTAGCCTCACCCTTCAAACGCACATCTGTCACATCCTTTTGTTGCACATAACTTGCCTATAAAAATGTTTTTTTGTTAGCTGTTTTATAAATCCATACTTAAACATAGCTTCTTTTACTCTAAACATCTAGAGCGCGCAAATGCGCGCCAGATATCTAGTGAATGTAAGAAACCACAGGTAATGTACATAGCAGGTAAATTTCACTTTCCCCGTGTCAATAATTTACCAGAGTTGACCTGGTAAATTAAAATATTCAACAAAAAGCTAGCCCATCCCTGGCCTTAGTTTGGTTTCTTCACTTGTAATTATATTGTAGTAGAGTGGATCTCCATTATTAGTGGCAAGACCTTATCGTCGTTATCGTTAGTGCATTAATGTGCTTTAAGTGTAGTCAACACGATAATTGAAGGCCATCTCGTACGTCCTTTTGCCAACAAGTCAAAGGTTTTCTAGAGATTTGTTCCTACACTCTTCTCACGTTGATTTGGACAATTAACAGAGTTAGCTAGACTACGAAGATATACGCTTCTTGTTTAACCATTCTACACGAAGTAAATTATGCCATATACTATAAGTAACTATCCCAAGCATGGGTAATCACATTAATTATTCATGGCATAAGACACCTTCCGAAGTACATGTGAGCTAAGCATGCAAGTTGAAAGCTCCACAGACATAGATATATAGCAAATTACCAAATCGATCACTATCTTGTAAAATATTATTGTTTTTCATAAACATAAGTCTCTGAGTATTTTTACTATCGTCGAGATGCAGCTTTGGCCGCTTATTTTATCATAATTACTTTGCTGGTGATCGAGGAACTAAAAATATTTCGAGAAAAATCTATTAATATTATTTTCATGTGTCAATCATATCATTTTTGTATGCATAATAAGTGTCTAAATATTTACCAGCTAAGTTTAAATTGTCCGCCTAAGCACGATTAATTAATTTGTTAGGGACAAGCACGACGAATTAATTTTTGGAGGGATAAGAACGATTAATTAATTGATCCAACAGTATTCAGAAACATTATTTTCCATGCTAATTTCCTAGACCAGCATACACGCTAGCTATTGGGTGGGTGGCTCTCGAGTTTTAAGACGAATGCAAATATAGGTACGTAGCGTCATGCATGAGTGCGTGAGCGGTTGAATTGAACAATGTACTTAACAGATACCATAGGTGGCAAATCTAGAAATAAATTTTATGTTGGACAGCATCGACCTATGAAATTATCTAATAGCAAAGAAAGACATACACAATCTATATTGCAACGACACAAAAAAGAGCATATGGCACTAAGTTGAACATACTAGTTTGAACAAAAGATAAAGTAGCAACCTACCCAAAGTAGGTGGATTAGTCATTAGTGAGTCTTATGATTAATTTACTTACATATCTCGTGATAACAGTGATTAATCTACTTACATTTCTCATGGTAGCAGCCATGCGACTTACTTTTGTGCTGAATTTGCAGAGAGAGAAGACTAAAACATATTTTCCAGTATACTTTTCACAATGAATTTTCCCTTATGCTATCGACCATGAATGTAATACCACTATTTAGGAACAATAAAGCTACCAGCCCAGAAAAAAAAAGGTTAAACATGTAAAACAGAGCATCTCAGCAAGGGTCGAAGAGTCGGAGTAAAAACAAAAATCAAGCCAAAAAACAGTTTGCTCTTTTTTTATAGAGAATTTGATCTGGGCTAGTGGGCCAGCCGGCCCATCCTTCTCACTTAGTCAAACCAAAAAGGTTCCGGCCCATCTTTTTGGCCCAATGCGCAGTTCTGCCTCCCTCTTCATTCATTTCTTCGCGCCTTCTCTTCCTGTTCTTGGTCTCAAATATGCTGGCAGTAGATGGGATGGCCCGCTGCGGCCGGGGTCGGGTTTCCGCTGGCGGCCGCCTAGGCTTAACAAAAACTTTTGACGGTACGTCGATCCTTACCTCCACGGCAAAAAGAAGAAGAAGATATTGTCGCACATGTGGTATAAACTTGTTCTTTTCCTGACCTGATAACTGGTGTTATCACCCCGATCGTTTCTTCCCTGAACCCGTACGAGCCATTAATACGGTCTGTAACTTGCACTCGTATGTACTTGTACGTGCGAGAGGGAAACCAGGACAAGTTAATTTGCTGGTGGCCGGGCCCACAGGCTGACGTGGACTTGGTGCGCCGGCGTCTCCACTCTCCACGGCAACGGGCAGTGGAATGGTTAGCCCAAGCTTTGGCTGACGTCCCCTCAAGGAGCACGTACGGCAGCGTATAACGCCTCACGCGTGGCGGCTGACGTGGTCGTGCCCCGGGGCAGCGTATAACGCCGCACCCGTGGCGGCTGACGTGGTCGTGCCAGCTCCGGCCGGGGGCGTGACGGCTCAAGCACGAGCTGGAACTTCTTCCAGCTTGAGGCCGGCCTACGTTGCGACGCAAAGCGCCGCATATCGTACTGCCGGCTAGCGGTGGATCTATGATTTGATCAAGCCTCGGGCTAAATTCTAATAGGCTAACATCCTAAAACTAATGACGATTTATATCTACACCACGACATAACAAAAATAAGCCATAAATGCATCATTGGCATAAAACTTTAGAAAAATGCTTCGACATAAAACATAATAAGAAAAACATGGCAAAACATAAATCTCTACTACTTAAAAGAAGGAATTGGTGGTCATCTGTCCTCCAACTCTCTTCGGCGTCCATCCGATCAACGATCAACCGACCGCTCAGATCATCTCGCACCAGATCACTCGCACGGATAGCAACCTACCTCCCACTCCTCCCACGCCTCCCACTCACGAAAGTAGTTCTTCCTCCCCCACCGCCGCGCTACCTGCCCTCCACCCCCCTCTCCCTCTTTGTCGCGTCGCCGCTCCCTCTCTGTTGCGTCGCTGCTCCCTCTCTCTCTCCCCCCCGGCGCCCCCTCCCTTTCCCTCCTCCGCCGCCTCCCCTGTCCTCCAACCCGTCAACTCGTGCCCACTTCGCCGACAACCGCAGCTTTCACCAGGCCCATGCGCTAGGCTTGCGGTGGCCGGAGCAAGGTGTAGTCTTCCGGCGGCGGGAGGCGCAGTGGCCAGTGGAGGCCGAGGCTCCTACTCCTCGTAGCATGCTCGGGACAACCTGCTGGGGTGCGGCAGCCGAGGTCGTGGCGACTAGCGGCGGTTGAGGCTCCCACCTCCGTTGGTTCGCTCACAACGACCCGTCGCCACCCCTGCTGCTCCCAGGCCTTCAACGCCGGTCGTCCCCGCTCCACTGGTTGAAGATGGATGCATGTCCTCAACTCCTTCACCGATGATCCCCATGCATCGATCCACCGTCTCCAGCGCCCTACTACCATGTGCTTGATCAATGTGGAACCCCCTCCCTCCTTCCATGTGAAATGCGATAAAGTTTTTTTTTCCTTTATGTCGATTCGTATTACCTTGGGATCGAGCCATACTTGGGGTTGACACGGGTGGATCCGGTTGTGGCTCTTGTGTGGGGTTGGTTAAGGCGAGTTAGCTATGATTGATTCAGATGTGGTTGGTTTGCCTATTGGTGGTTCTTCCTTTCTTTTGGCTTATCAGATTGTTGCTTTGTGATTTGGCAGGAGATGGTTCTGCCTGTGATTTGCGGTATCTGGTTGGTGTTGATATGTTTTGGACAACCTCATGGTGATTGGTGAAGGGTTATTCTTTCTAATTTATTGGTGAGTACATGACAAAAAAATAACAGGGCGATGTACACCGTCTGCGAGGAAGCGCGCTGCCCCAACCTTGGCGAGTGCTTGTCCAGCGGCAAGACGGGAACCGCCACTGCCACCATCATGATCGTTGGGGACACCTGCACGTGCGGCTGTAGGTAAGGGATTAATCCTCTTCTTTTTACTGCTTTTGTTAGTTATTGTAGACTACTTCTTCGGTTGTTTAGGCTATGCAAAATGAAACTCTAATGTGATTATACTGCTTTAGGGATTAGAATGGGCTGTTCTATATGCTAATCCATTTCTAGGAAATTTTGCAGATTTCTGTTTTCTATGCTGTTACTGTCCATATATTTGTCTTTTGTTTTGTTGACTCCACGTTCTATTTTGCAGGCCTTTTAATGTCTTGCATATTGGTAAATGTCATCTTTTGATCTGTGGAACTACACCATACATGATCCGTGGTTCACGTGAAGTTGAAGAGACACTGTTAAAGCACCTTTGGAGTTAAACGCAATGGTTTGTATTATCACTGGTTTCTACAATTTCACTTAACTAGGGATGTGATTTTTTGTTTGTACATCAAGATCTGTACGCTGAGGTCAAATTTCTTTGAAGTCTTTGATACGCCACTAACACTTTCTTTTCATTTGCATAGGCGACCAAAGACAGCCTGTTTTCTGTTGGGGACATGGAGTGATTTATGAGAATCTTAATGGGATGCTAATTCAAATAGCTGAAAATTAGATTTAAACATAGGAAATTAGGAACAGTAAACTGCTGAGATACTGAAAAGAGAAACTCCTACTGTGAGTTGCTTTAGCAAACTTTGTAGATTGCTTTATAGGGTAAGTAAAAAGCTTTTGCATAATAATGTTGTCTTTTTTTGCAAGTTGGCACACAAAATCCAAAACGAAAAACTATGGACCTGCTGGAGGGAATACTACGTTGCATAGTGAACCCAAGCTTCCTAACTGCTAGGTTTGGTTTGAATTATAAGCGCATTAGTAAATTAGCTTGCAACATATGGCATGCAAATGATGAAAGGCAATGTGTTGTTTGAATTTAAGTTTTTGTTTTTGTTTTTGTTGTCAAATCAATAGCTCTTGTGTCATCTGATTTTTGTTACTGATTTTGTTTCTCTTTACTGAATCATGTCGTTATTCGATGTGAGGATGTCAAATTAGCTTTGGGATAAGAGGATCATCTCATAGTTGAGTGGTTAATATTTTTGTTGTATTAAATCTTATCAATGTGCAGGTGAGGGAACATAGAATTCCCTCTACCATTCGGAAGAGTTCTCAGCCCTACAGAAAGTTTTATCCATGAACTGGATGATAAGGTATCTACATCTATAGTTACACTTTTGATCTTTCCTTTTTTTTCCCTGAAGTATGAGTTGCCAATATATTATCGTCACTTAGGTTTTCAAATGAATGTAAAATACAAATACTGACACTGAAGTATATGTTTTGTTTAGAGATGCACTAAGTGTGATATGGCATCGTCATTCTTTCAGACAAGCGCATCTCTGAAGTTCACAGTTTTGAACCCAAAGAGGCGTATCTGGACAATGGTTGCAGGAGGTGGTACCAGTGTCATATACGCTAATACTCTGCATCACAGAAGTGTCCCCAGCTGGAATTTCAAGGTCACTCCTCAATGAGTTAATCCCATGATCCTTGAGATTTACCGGTAATTGCCTCCCATTTGATAGGTAGAGCCCACAAGCAGCTAACATCTTGAAGTGTCAGTCATTTCTCCAACCAGCAAAGGGAAGGTGTGTGTTTGGGGCCTCCATCGCTCCACAAGGGCAGATATCAAATACTTGTCGACAGTAATATGTTGCAACTGAGAAAGCTGGAATAAACCTAAACACTTTGCCTTGTGATGGCGCGCGTACAAGCAATTTGATGGATGCATGGAGACATGAAAGCTCAGTTACATTATTTATCTATATATATCACAAACATTTGTTTCGGAATTAGAAAGTGACTTACATTGGTTGCGACATTTGATATCTTGTGGTTTACATTAGGCATCCATAGCAGAGATGAAAAAGGTCTCAAATTATCCTCTGATTCTTGCCTACAATATACTTGTGACGTAGCTATTTGGGTCGGTTCATGCTCAATGGACTCTTGTCTCCCATGACCCATGTCCCTACCTCTGCTTGGATGTGCCATGATTAAGTTGCTTTTGAAGATAAATAACAGTAAGTTTTGTTCTCTAATACATAATTATAATCGAATTTAACTATCTTCAACTTGTCTGAAGGCAATAATGCATTATCAGCACTGAAGACTAAAAATGGATTTTTTTTCTTCTTTTTTTAATTGTTTCTGGACATCCTTGTGCACTTTTTTTCCATATAGAACCATACCCTTTACAAATTTGCTGCAATCATACAATTAAATCGCTACTACATTGACCAAACGTGTGTGATTGTTGTCAGGTAATCAATTCCTATCAGTATGGAGCAGTGCCCACATGCAGTACCTTGCTACTTCAGATAGAACTAAAAATCGTTCCTGCATGCATCTTTTGCTAGACAAATTCCTATCCAAACACTGCATTGAAACAACACGAAACAATACTAACCTCTCTAGCATCTAATTGCACCGGAAGGGAGGAACAGATCGATTCTCCTGGAGACGGGATGTTTCGTCGATGCACCACAGGGAGGATTGAGGAACCAACAGAACTGAGGCACGATTGGGTAGGAGCAGCGCACGCGGCATTCGACTATCCGAAGCTTTGAGGGAAGCGAAGTGGAGCCATGGCGGCAAGCCGGCGATTAGACCTAGATCGGTTCTGAATTCTGATCGGAAGAGGAGTTGAGCAGCCGTGGGGTTAGCCGAGTCATAATTAGGAAACGCGAACAGGAATAGCAGTTTGTTATTCGCACTGGACTAGCAATTTTAGTGGTTTGTTATTCTGTTGGGCTCTAACCACGTTGTGTGCTTCAACCGCTGTCCCATATAGAGAAGAGCTCATGCTTCTAAGTATGCATTGATCCTAAACAGCATAATAAATATTAATTTTCTTTCACACACATAAACAGAAACATTAACTTCTCCTATTGCATCACCTACTACTACTACCCGGAAATTAAAATTTTGAGCTCATAGATTGTTTACCTTTGGAAGTTGAAGGTGATGCCGACTTCCCTCCCTGATGCACCGTCCATTTTCAGCTATTGTCAGTCGGCAAGGAAGAGGACTACGCGTCGACGACCACCTTCTTCCGCCCTAGACCCAAGCTGCAACTTGATTCTCACGGCCATCGGCCTCTACAGCCCTTGCTAGACACATCGTGGCGACGAGGTGGGAGGCTAGGGGAGGAGGTAGTGGCGGCGTCACGTGATAACCGAGGAGGTGGGAGGCCAAGGGAGGAGGCAGTGGCTGCGTCGCTTGATAAGCAAGGTGGTGGGAGGCCGGGGGGAGGCAATGGCAGTGTCGCGTGATAAGCGAGGAGGTGGAAGGCCGGGGGAGGAAGCAGTCGCGACGTCACTGCCTCCCCTCCCTTCCCACCCGGTGACTTCTCCCATCCTCGACGTTGCCTTATCGCGCTGCCGCCTCCCTTCCCCGCTACCTCCTCCTGTCGTCGGTGCTACCTCATCCTGCCACCGGTGTTACCTCCTTGCGCCGCCGCCTCCTCTCCTCTATTCCCTTCGGATGCCTTCTCCCATCCCCAATGTCGCCTTACTGTGCCACCATCTCCCCTCCCCGCTACCTCCTCTTGTCATCAGCGCTACCTCCCCGTACCGCCGCCTCCTCTCCTCCCTTCCCTCTAGGTGCCTTCTCCCATCCCCGACGTTGGCTTACCGCACCACCGCCTCCCCTCCCCGCTACCGCCTCCTATTGTTGACACTACCTCCCCGCACCACCGTCTCCTCTCCTCCCTTCCCCCCCAATGCCTTCTCCCATCCCCGTCGTCGTCTTACTGTGCTGCCAGCACCACCTCCCCTCTTGTCCCCGCTACCTTCTCCTGTCACCGGCGTTGCTGCCTCCCACCCCGCCTCCTATGATAGCAATGGGAGGCATCAAGGCAAGGACGACAGCGTTGTGCAACGTGGCAGTGGTAAGCGAGGAGGTGATGACGATGTTTGCTGGGCCGACGCTGAGTAGGAGGTGGCGACGGTGTAGGGGAGGATAAGGATGAAGAAAACGCGGTACGGTGAACTTGAGACAGTGGTGTGTCGAGGGAAGGGCGCAGCGAGGGAATGACACATTCATTGTCGCCGGCGCTACCTCCCCGCTCCGCCGCCTCCCACCCCACCTCATATGTCGCTGGATCCTCCCGTCAATGGCCACGATGACAATGGGAGGCACCGAGGCGAAGATGGCGGCAACGTGCGGCATGGTGGTGGTAAGCTAGGAGGAGGAGGCGATGCTTGCCCGGTTGGCATGGAGCAGGAGGTGGTGGCAGCGACGCAGGGGAGGATTATGATGAAGAGGACTAGGTGCAGTGAACTCGAGATGGTAGTGCGTCGAGGGAAGGACGCCTACGTCTCCATCCAAAATCTAGTTGATTTGAATTGAAATCACTATGTATCCCATTATCAAGATCAATCATGAAACAACAACACAAAAAAAACAAAATCTCCACCATGGTTAGGTGGAAGTATCAAATAGTAACCGATAACAACATTTTTGTTTTATATGGCCAGTTAACTGGGAGGGCAAAAGCTTGCTATCAACATATTACACTCAATATCAATGAACCCAAATGGCAAAACAAGGATAAGCATTTAAATTTCAATTAACAAGACTAATACCCCTACAGGAAGTACTTCTGTTTAGAACAGACAATACATTCACATCAAGTGTTATATATCAGCCAAGCTAAGTAGGGGTTACTCATGCAATCGCACCTCTAAATAAAGATTCCTATAAATACTTACAGCACATCTTTTCCCAACAAAAAAGCTTATAGAATCAATGTCATATTGGTACCATGGAATCAGAAAATATATGAACTATATTGTATTGCACTATAGTTGCATAATGAAGTAGCAAGAAATAAGTGTTCAAGATCGCTCAGATCATAAAGCGGATGAGGAATAAACAAGCAAAAATGGTTAATGATATGTAAAAAAAAAATCCTTACCACTCGTTTTACAGTACATGGAAAAATATCAAGAATAAATCCTGATTCACCATGTTCTTCTCCTTTATTAAGGAATTTATACAAGAGACTAATGATAATTTCATTAGAAACCATGGATGCCACGGCGTCGCCTTGGAGTCCAGGCGGGGCGGAACGGATGCTGCGGAGGAGCGCCTCGCCTTGGCCATCTATGTGGGCCCCCGGGTCGATGCGGCGTCCACGGCGTCGAAGAGGCGTCCCAAGTGAGCGTCTGGGCAGGCACCTTGCCACGTTCGCCCCGGATAAGGAAGGAAGGAAGGAAGGATCAAAGCAGCGCTCGGGTGCCGAGCACAAATGCTTCGCTTGACTGGGAAGTGAAGCCGAAGGCCCAAAGTGAAGCACTGAACCCTACCCGCTGGCTAGCCATCACTGCCCCTCACCACGCCAGACACCAGGTACGCCTTCTCCGACCTCCACTCCCCCTCCTCTGCTCCCTCCCTCCCTATTGCGGCCTGACCTCGACTCCCACCGCGCCCGCCACCACTCCCTCTTGCATTCCCACCGCGACACCTCCCTCCACCCCTCCTCCATACACAAGGCCCTCAGAAGACCCACCGCCACTCCCTCCCTTTGCTTCCTCCTCTAGTTCCCCTCTGCTTCTCGCAATCTCCCCTATGTAGTGCTTGTAATCGGTGACTTTGCTGATGTGCTAGTGGCCTAGCTGATGAGGACATCTCTCATATGGATGCAACCACTACTCCTCAACATGAAGTTATACAAGGACCAATTACCAGAGAACGAACACGAAAGTTAAATTATCACGTGAATTCCTTCCCAGGAGTGAATGTTTTATTAATAGAGAATGTGCAACTGCCTAAAACATGTGACCTTATTTTACTTAGGAATCTTAGAGAGGAGAAACCAAGCATTCACAGCAAGGGGCCGAACAACTTCACCACTTCGATAGCAACCAATTCGACTCCACCAGGCCGATTACCTTAGCTCTACATCTCATGGTGTTGCACCACCTTAATTTGGGCCATGGGCCATGCAACGTTTGGCCCCAAGGAGAGGTCGCATACCCTAGGTCGGTGCCCCCACCTGCCTTGGCCGCCGCCCCTCTCCTCTAGTTTAGGTTTTGTTTAGATCAATTTAGCCCGTGTGTGCAAACTCCACATTGTCTCTTGTGTCAGTTAGACCAACAGATGCGTGTTACAGAACCTCAACTATCCTTGTGCGACTTTTATATCTAGCAATTTTCAGATTGCTCTTTACTTGAATTCTTGCTTGTTCTTCGATTTCTTGCAGGAATTGATCTTCGTGATCAGGTCAACCGTCGTTTTTGGCAAGGTTGATAATGACAAGAGCTTGGTTTAGTGATTGTTCGACGGTTTGATTGAGTTTCGGTCAAGTAACCTTGTTGTCAAAGCCACTCTCTACAAATCGAATTACCATCCACCGGAAGATCAGGACCAATCTTACATCAAGTGGTATCAGAGCTTAGATTACCTGGTGAGATTTTAGTTTTAGATTAGTTTTTCATACCTATAACCAGAAAATTGCCCCACAAAAATATTTCGATCGTCGAAAATCACCCGAAAAAACCGAACCCTAGTTGTGCATGTGCAATTCCCGTTTTAGTCTTACCGTGCTGAATTTGCATCCATTGTCGAGTTTTAGTGCTGGACTAAATTTTAGTGTCTTGATTTTGGTTTGAGTATTTGCATCCAGAAAATCAAAAAAAATAGCTATATATGTTCTTGACTGAGTTAGGGTTTGTAGCAGTTTGGTTTGGAGTCCAACTCAGTTTCTAGGGTTAGGACGATTTCTTCTGTGGGGAGTCCCTGTCGGTTTCCACCTTGTGTCATAGCCGAGCTCCATCCCAGCCATCCCCCCTTTTTTCATCACTAGAAGTTGAACTCATGCAGCGTTCACAAAAAAGGCCATAACTTTTGCATACGAACTCGGATTGTGACATTCTTTGGCTCGTTGGAAAGCTAACGAAAAGTTATATTCAAAAATCCAGAAGGACAACTTAAAATCACTTCGCAAGGCTCTAAAAAAGTGAAAACCCAAAAAAGGTCGTTTAGGGTCTCAAAACGGCCTTCGAAGTTTCAGCACCCGTTTTTGTCGTTCGTTCGCCGTCCAGTTTGAGTTTTCTTTTATTCCAGATTGTGTAATCTTTGTTTCTAAGCCTTATTTTAGTGTGCTTTAATATGCGTGCTACTCTGAATTAAAAAAAAGAGGCAAGTGATAAAAGAGAGAAAAGAGCCGCACAAGTAAAAAAAGAAAATTCACATTTTGGCAACATTGTTATGTTTCAGATTTTGGAGTTTTCTTTATATAGCCCTTGTGTCATCTAGTGTTGCTTGCTTGAGTTAGGGTCGAGTGCTTGTTTGGGCCAGCATTTAGGTGAGTACTTTGGACTATTATTTAGCTAGTGTAATTCTGAAATTGAATATTGTCATTCCTTTGCTACTTATATATTGCTTGTCCAAGCTCCACCTACTACTAATCGGACAGGTCTCGTCATACCGGCAATCACTATACTCATCACTCAAGTCAGGTTATCATGAACCAGCCACCGGTTGCACCACCTGTTTACTTTGGTAAGAACTTGTAAGAATTTGGTAAGAGCTTGAGAGTGTGTGACTTTTGTAACCTCTAGCACCTAGTAGCAATAGGAAGCTAACATATTTTTGTAATTTTTCTTGTTGATACTAACAATGGCAGGTTCAAGATCACAAGGGAATAATAGCAGGCTAAACGTTGAGGAGGATGCACCTCTCACGCCGTGCATGAGAGGAATCGTGCAGCACTTTGAACGTTTGCTCAATCGACAAACTGAGGGCACCCATGAAGCTTTGGACCAGATTAACAACAATCTCGAGGCACTCCGCACAGCGCATTGAGCACCTCGAGTTTCGGCCGCCACATGATACAGCTACGACCATGAAGGAGCCAAGAGGGGACGACGCCCCTACCCGCCGTCCTCTACCTATTGCTCGCTCTTGGGCAGATGAGGTGGAAGAAGAAGATGCGAATGAATACACTACTAATATGGAATCAGATGGATTCAATGTTCACAATGATCGCGACCATCGTCAGCTTCGTCGCAATCGACAAGGTATGGGAAGAAATCAGCAAGAGGTACGTGATGATCCACTAGCTAAAATCAAGTTTACAATGCCTTCTTTTGCTGTAAATATTACCCTGATTCATACCTCACTTGGGAGTTAGCAGTCGACAAAAAATTTGCATGCTATGAGTTTCCTGAAAATAGAAAGATTAGGGCTGCTACTAGTAAGTTCACTAACTATGCATCAATTTGGTGGAAAGAAGCTTGTAGGAATGAAAATAATATACCTAGAACTTGGGATGCTATTGAACGAATGATGAGAGCTAGATTCGTTCATTCTTATTATGCACGTGATTTGCTAAATAATTTGCAACGCTTAAGGCAAGGTAGTAAAACTGTTGAGGACTTCTACCAAGAATTACAAATTGTTTGTTGCGATGTGGTTTAGACGAAACTGAAGATACTAAAATAGCTAGATTTTTAGGAGGGCTTAATCATGAAATCCAGGACATTCTTGATTACAAAGAGTACAACTCTATCGCTTATTTGTTTCATCTTGCTTGTAAAGTTGAAAGGGAAGTACAGAAATGACAATCAAGGACAAGAGGCAATTTTGGAGGTTTTTCTGTAGATCAGCTGAACCAACTGCAAAACAGGGCACCTTCCTTCACACCCGGCCGTGACACCCTTTCCTCAAGCTGTGGGCACCCCACTGCCTCCACCACTCCCTCACGTGTTCCAGATGCAAGCAAGTCCACAACGGTGCAAGCTCTAACAAAAAGTGCTTCTCCAGTAGCTTCCACAGGGAGATCAAGAGATGTGCAATGTCATCGTTGCAAAGGATTTAAACATATGGTGCATGATTGTACAAGTCAGTGGGCTCTCATTGTGAAAAATAATGGTGAGTACACTTCCACTAGCGAAAATGATGAATATTATGCTTTGGATGCAAATAACCCTGTAGGTGATAATTCTAAAATTGATGACGAACAAGAAGAGCATTTGGGTGCTGAAATTTCTGATAAGTACATGAGCCTCATTGTGAAGCGTGTGTTAAGTGCCCAAATGGAGAGTGTCGAACAGCATCGACACCATAATTTGTTTCAAACAAAGTTTGTCATCAAAAAGCGTTCATGTCGAGTCATCATTGATAGAGGGAGTTACAACAACCTTGCTAGCATGGAGATGGTCAAGAAGCTTGGCTTGACCACAAATCAGCACCCTCGCCCTTACTACATCTAATGGTTCAACTCTTGTGGTAAGTTAAAGGTAACAAAAATAGTGAGAGTGCATTTTTCACTTGGGTCATATCATGATTATGCTGATTGCGATGTTGTACCTATGTAAACATGCTTATTGTTGTTAGGTAAACCTTGGCAATATGGTAAAGATTCAACTCATAATGGTAGAACTAATCAATATACTCTTATGCATAAGAGCAAGAAAATTGTTTTCCTTCCAATGTCTCCTGAAGCTATTTTAAAAGATGAAATTGAACGTGCTGAATGGGTAAATATGGAGAAAGAAAAGAGTGGAAATCAGATTGTAGCTAAAGAATGTTTCCTATCCAAAAAGAAAGACAAAAAAGAAACAAGTACTAGGAAGAATGAGATTAAACTGAAAGGGATTGTTCTCTTAGCTAACAAATCTGATTTGAATGAGTTGGAAGTGAATAATTATGTTTACTATGCCCTAGTGTGCAAAGATGCTTTGTTTTCACTTGAGGATCTGCCTGCTTCTTTGCCCCCTATTGTCACTAACCTTTTGCAGGAGTTTGTTGATGTGTTTTCCGCTGAGATACCATCGGGGCTGCCACCTATTAGAGGAATTGAACATTAAATTGATTTTATTCCGGGAGCGTCATTGCTGAACTGTGCACAATAAAGGACTAATCTGGAGGAGACTAAGGAAATTCACTGTTAAGTGCAATACTTGCTTGACAAAGGGTATGTTTGTGAAAACCTTAGTCCATGTGTTGTTCCTGTTCTTTTAGTTTCTAAGAAAGATGGTTCATGGCATATGCGTGTTGATTGTAGAGCAACAAATAATATCACTGTTAGATATCGTCATCCAATTTCTAGGTTAGATGATATGCCTGATGAATTGAGAGGCTCTACTATTTTCTCTAAAGTTGATTGCGTAGTGGATACCACCAAATTAGAATAAAACTTGGAGATGAATGGAAGATAGCATTTAAAACTAAATTTGGATTGTATGAATAGTTAGTGATGCCTTTTGGTTTGAACAATACACCTAGTACATTTATGCGATTAAAGAATGAAGTTTACATGCTTTCATTGGCAAATTTGTGGTGGTTTACTTTGATTATATTTTGATTTACAGCAAGTCACTTAATGAACATCTTGATCACTGCGTGCTGTTTTTAATGCTTTGAAAGATGTACATTTGTTTGGTAACCTCGAAAAGTGCACCTTTTGCACCGATCGAGTTGGTTTTCTTGGCTATGTTGTTACTCCACAGGGAATTGAAGTTGATGAAGCCAATATTGAAGTAATAAAGAGCCGGCTAACCCCTCAAACGGTCACACAAGTGAGGAGTTTTCATGGACTTGCTGGATTCTATCGTCGCTTTGTGAAGGATTTCATCACCATCGCTGCACCACTGAATGAACTAACAAAGAAAGGAGTTCCCTTCAAATGGGGACAAACACAAGAAGATGCATTCAACCTTCACAAAGAAAAGCTCACAAATGCACCATTGCTCTAACTTCCTGACTTTGGTAAGACTTTTGAACTTGAGTGTGATGCTAGTGGAATTGGAATTGGTGGTGTGTTGATACAAGAAGATAAACATGTTGCTTATTTCAGTGAGAAATTGAGTAGACCTGGTTTGAACTATTCAACTTATGATAAATAATTGTATGCTCTAGTTTGAACTTTAGAAACATGATAACATTATTTATGACCCAAAGAATTTGTTATATATTCTAATCATGAATCTTTGAAGCATATTAGGAGTCGAACTAAACTGAACTTTAGACACGCACATTGGGTTGTATTTATTGAATCTTTTCCTTATGTCATTAAACACAAGAAAGAGAAAGAAAATATGATTGTTGATGCTTTGTCTCGATGGTATACAATGTTGTCTCAACTTGATTGTAAAGTTTTTGGCCTCGAGACAATAAAACAACTATACACTTCTAATAATGAGTTTAAAGATGCCATGTTCAACTGCAAAGATGGTAGAGGCTAGAATAAATTTGTTTTCAATGATGATTTTTTTTGTTTAGAGCTTACAAGCTATGTATTTTAGCTTGCTCCGTTCGTCTTTTGTTGTTACAAGAGGCACAAGGAGGAGGATTAATGGGACACTTTGGCGTCAAAAGGACAGAGGACATCCTTACTGAACACTTCTATTGGCCATGGATGAGGCGCGATGTCGAGCTCTACGTTTTGTGATGTACTACATGCCAAAAAGCTAAGTCACAACTGAATCTACATGGCTTATACAAGCCTCGTTCTATTCCTAGTGTTCCTTAGGAGGATATTTCTATGGATTTTATTTTAGGATTGCCTAGGACAAAGAGGGGGAGATATAATATTTTTGTTGTAGTGGATATGTTTTCTAAGATGGCACATTTTATTCCTTATCATAAGAGCGATGATGTTACCCATGTTACTGATTTATTCTTCAGGGAAATTGTTCGACTACATGGTGTGCCAAAAATAATCATTTCAGATCGTGATGTGAAGTTTATGAGTTACTTTTGGAGGACACTTTGGGGGAAAACTTGGGACGAAGCTGCTGTTTTCAACTACTTGTCATCCCCAACTGATGGACAAACTGAAGTCGTCAATCGTACCTTGTCAACAATGTTGAGAGTTGTTTTGAAGAAGAACTTGAAGATGTGGGAAGAATGTCTACCTCATGTGGAGTTTGCTTACAATCGATCGTTGCATTCAACCACAAAGATGAGCCCTTTTCAGGTAGTATATGGCTTTAATCCCTGCGCTTTAATTGATTTATTATCTCTACCATCTTCGGAAAAGGTAAATTTAGATGCTAAGAAATGTGATGAATTTGTTCTTAAGTTGCATGAAACTACAAAAGAAAACATAGAGCGCATCAATGAGAAATATAGAGTTGCTAGAAATCAGGGTAGAAAATAATTAACCTTTGAACCCGGTGATCTTGTTTGGTTACATTTGAGAAAAGAAAGATTCACTGGCTTAAGAAAATCAAACTTGATGCCTAGAGCTAATGGTCCTTTTAAAGTTCTTTAGGAGATTAATGATAATACATATAAGATTGATTTTCCTGCAGATTTTGGGGTTAGTCCAACATTTAACATTGTAGATTTGAAGCCGTACTTGGGAAATAAAGATGAGCTTGAGTCGAGAACGACTCAAATTCAAGAAGGGGAGGATGATGAGGACATCTCTCCTATGGATGTAATCACTACTCCTCAACATGAAGTTGTACAAGGACCAATTACCAGAGCACGAGTGCGACAGTTAAATTATCAAGTGAATTCCTTCCTAGGAGTGAATGTTTTATTAATGGAGAATGTGCTACTACCTAAAACATGTGACCTTATTTTACTTAGGAATCTTAGAGAGGAGAAACCAAGCATTCACGGCAAGGGGACAAACCACTTCACCACTTTAGTAGAAACCAATTCAACTCCACCAGGCTGATTACCTTAGCTTGACATCCCACGGTGCTGCATCACCTTAATTTGGGCTATGGGCCGTGTAACGTTTGGGCCCAAGGAGAGGCCGCACACCCTAGGTCAGCACCCCCACCTGCCTTGGCCACAACCCCTCTCCTCTAGTTTAGGTTTTGTTTAGATCAGTTTAGCCTGTGTGTGCAAACTGCATGTTGTCTCTTGTGTCGGTCAGACCAACAGATTCATGTTACAAAACCTCAATTATCCTTGTGCGACTTTTATATCTAGTAATTTTCAGATTGCTCTTTACTTGAATTCTTGCTTGTTCTTTGATTGCTTATAGGAATTGATCTTCATGATCAGGTCAACTGTTGTTCTTGGCAAGGTTAATAACGACAAGAGCGTGGTTTAGCAATTGTTGGACGATTTGATCGAGTTTTGGTCAAGTTGCCTCGTCGTCAAAGTCACTCTCTACAGATCGAATTACCATCCACCGGAAGATCGGGACCAATCTTACATCAGTAGTATTGCTACTTGCTACTGATGTGTGCTAGTGTTGCTAACTTGCTACTTGCTACTGATGTGCACTTGTGCAGGTCTATCGACCATTCGACCTTTGAATCTTTGATGGAAAATCAGAGAGAGCAAGGTGGTGACAATGCTGCAGTTGAGCAACAGACTAAGCAAATAGCAATATGATCCAAGTAAAGATACTAAACAAAGGGCAAAGTACAAAGATCCTGGGTGGCGGTATGGTTTTTGGCCAGATTTGGGCAACAAAGATAAGGTCCAATGCAAACTTTGTGGAGTGATTGTTTATTTGAGAATCAAGAGGCTTAAGTAACACCTTGCTGGGGGCTTTGGAGATATAGAGAAATGCTCTAAGACAACCACAACTATCATGGGAGAGATGCAAGACTACCTTAGGAAGGGGGTGAGGAACAAGCCAATCAATTATGATGACGATGATGTAGAACAATAGAAGAGGCACAAGAGGAAGCACAAGAGTTCGAGGAAGTCGACCAACCACAAGAAGAAGCAACACATTCATCAAAAGGCTCCTGGCCCTCTCTTCGGGCATCCACCACAGTACCAAAGCCAACTCCAAGTTCTGGGACAACTTTGAAAAGGAAGCTAGCTGTTGTAGCTCTTCAATCCAAGAATGCCAAGAAGCCTTCTTCGGCGCCTCTGAAGGGAACTAAATCTATTATTAGTATGCTTTGAAAGCTTCCCCATGGGGTGGTTGAGGAAAGACATGCAAGGGGGAAGAAGCAAACATGCATGGAGCAGTTCAACTCTAAGGTCACCAAGGAAGATAGAGAGAGATGCAATGAATACATAGCAGATTTTTTCTACTCGAATGGTATACCCTTCAATGTGGCCAAGTCAAGGTCCTTTGAGGTAATAATTGAGGCCATTGGGCAAATTGGACCCGGCCATATTGGTCCAAGTTATCATGAGTTGAGGAAACCAGGGTTGCAAAAGGCAAAGAAGAAAATAGAGGTTCTAAGGAAGACACATGAGTTAGCTTGGAAGGAGTATGACTGCACTATCATGTTAGATGGGTGGACTGATGAAAGAGGACGGAATTTGATTAATTTCCTTGCCAACAACCCAGAGGGGACTTTCTTCCTAGAGTCTGTTGATGCATCAAGTCAGGTGGCCGATGCAACAATGCTAGCTGACTTACTACAGAAGAGAATTGAGGAAGTTGGCGAGAAAAATGTTGTTCAAGTGATCACTGATAATGGTGCTAACTTCAAGGCAGCATGCAGACTTCTAATGGCCAGAATTCCTACTCTATTTTGGACCCCATGTGCTGCCCATTGCATAGACCTCATGTTGGAGGAAATTGGTAAGATACCTGAGTTCAATAGTTGCATTACCAAAGCTAAGCGTGTCACCACATTTATCTATAGGCATGGGAAGCTTCTTGATGCAATGAGGGATAAGACAGGAGGCTATGATCTTATGAGGCCAGCAGCCACTCGATTCGCCACATCATTTCTAACCTTGCAGAGTTTGTTCAAGCATAGGGATGCATTGAGAAATCTCTTTGTGGATGAGGATTGGAATATTTGCAAATTGACCTAGTCACAAGTGGGGAAGAATATAGTTGAAATTGTGCTCTCTACTAATTTTTGGAATGTTGTGCAATACTCCAAAAGAGCAACACAACCACTAGTTACTGTGTTGAGGATCGTTGATGGTGATGAGAACCCAACGATGTCAGAGGTTTTGGTAGCTATGGATGTTGCCAAGGAGAAAATAAAGGAAGCCTTGCAGGGCAAGGCTCTCCTTAAACATGTGATTGACATTATTGAGAGGCGGTGGACAGACCAAATGGAAGAGAAGCTATATGAGGCTACACTGTACTTGAATCCAAATAAATTTTATGCATTCAAAGAGAAAGATAGTACACGTGCCCGAAAGCTAAGAGACAATTTCAACGATGTTCTTTCCAAGATGGTTGGTCAAGACGACGAAGCACTCGCCACAAAGATATCTACCCAAGTTAATCATTATGAGAAAAAGCAAGCTTGCTTTGGAAAGGAACTAACAATATCAAGTCAAGGAAAAATGAGCCCACGTAAGTACTCAATTTCATTTCAATTTGGCATATTCAATTTTATTGCTTCATGAATCATGCCTTTTGCATTATTGTAGTTGATTGGTGGGATGCATATGGTGGTGACGCATCAGAGCTTCAACAATCTGCAAAGCGTCTTCTTGGTCTTTGTGCTTCATCTTCTGGGTGTGAGCGCAATTGGAGCACCTTTGAATTTGTAAGTAGTTACTGACTAGTAGTCTAGTACTAAGTAATGTATAATTGTCTAATTGTATTTGTTTAATGTTCTCTTGAATCTTGAGTTGTTTTTTGTTATTATAACTTTTAGATGCATACAAAGAGAAGGAATCTGTTGGAGCACCAAATGTTAAATGATTTGGTTTATATCAAATATAAAAAAAAAAGATTGCCAAAAGATTTTAAAAGATGCTTTTAGAGGGGAGCAACTTTAACCCATTGATCTTTGATGAGCATGAGTGGAACATTGACTAGATTGATGTGGGTGCTGAAGATGTCCATGAGACAAAGCCGAAAAATCTAGATTGGGCACTTATTGACGAGGTTGTGGGTGCATCAAGTGCGCACCGTGGTCGCAATATACCTAGGCAAGCCCATACCATAGCTACTGGGACTGAGAGCACTGTATTGTCTTATCATTGGCGACGCCGTGGTGGTCCTGTAGGTTCGAGTTCAAGGCCGGTTGAAGAGGAAGGAGGCAGGAGAGGTGACGAGCTTGATGAAGAGGATGATGAAGAGATTGAGGATGACTACGGCGAATCTCATCCTACTCCTACTCATGACAATGCACAAAGTGGTGTTGCAGGCCGTGGGGAAGATGATTGCAACTTCAGATTATCATTGTTGATGGCCTTTGCAATTTCATGCTTTTGCTATTAATTATCTTTTGTTGTTCGGCTTTAGTTGTTTTGTAACTTTGTTTGTCTTTGACTCTTTGTCTTTAACTCTGTGATACATTATGCAGTAGTAGTACTATGTGATGGTCTATCCTGGCAATGTTATGCTAATTTTTGCTCTCAGTTTTATCATGTCAACTCAAGTATTTTGTGCTCAGTTCTTCTTATTAATGTTTAGTTCCCTGTGAGATGGTGGAGGTCTGGAGGATTTCTGTGGAAGAGCAGAAATTCTTGATGATGCATATGGTGATGACTGGTTATCAATGATTCAATTCCATTGAATGACGTTAAGGTTCTTGTAAATGAAATCACATCTTGAATAAGAGATGTTGCATATTGTAAATGAAATCACATCTTGACTGGTTATCAATTCCATTTGCATATTGTTTTCTTTCTTTAAAATAGAAATTCTTGAATAAAAGATGCTGCATATTATAGTCTGACCAAGTGCTTGGGTACTGATGGACTCACGGCTGCTCTTCAAATTTAAATCTTATTTCATTTCATCATTTCAAGTTTACAAATATGAAATTACAATAGTCAATGCTCAATTGCTCAGTATTCGATAACCCATTTTACAACTTTACATTCTAATGTTTGCTATCTGTCTCAATGGTAGGAACATATGGCTTCTGATATAGACCAACTAGTAAACTATATGATGTGTAGGGGTGGCCCAATCTTTCATGGTACAAACAGCGACGAGTTCTTCCTCTTGCTCCTTGTGGCAGCAGCAAGCTCTCCCTTCTTCTTGCAGCTATGGCCAATAGCAAGGCTTCTCCCACTACAACAGGACTGACTTTATACAACACATTGTCTATAACACATGGGCTATCTGTTGTAGCTGCAATGTTTTTGCATCACATACTATATATTGTTGAGGCTCTTTGCAACTTATAGTTCACTCATTACAGAAAAGTGTGTTGAAGAGTCTCATGGCATCATATAATATGTGTTGCTCACATATATAATGGAAATGCAATGTGTACAGTGTGGAAATAAAATCTTTTTTTATTGTCGTCAATGAAAAAAAAGAGGAGCCCCCAACAGGGCTCGAACCCACAACCAGCCCAAATTGTGCACAACGCTAGCCCTCATAACCAGGAGAACCAAGCTGCTGCTTGTTTTAGATGGCAAATATTTATTTACTTGACATATATGAGAACCGCACCAAAGTAAAACGAGAAGGAAACACCCCCTATCCTCTCGTTCCTCTGCGTCGTTCTTGCGGCCACCATGATCTAATCCTCTCAGATCTCTTCTTCTCCACCGGCTTACCCCGAATCTTTTTCAGAACTCGTCAGAGATCTTTTCCTCCATCACCCTCGTCTTCTTTGTCACTACACCATGGCATAGTATTAAGAGCAATAATATCTACCGGGAAAGAATTGGGTGAGAGGCAAATTATGTGTTGGCAATGTTGAAGATATTACGGGTCCTATTATCTACCGGCAATAACTATTATGTAGAACAACTTATATGCTGGGTATATTTTTATTTTAGCTACAACATATCTGCCTTAGAAAAAGTAAACTAGGTCAACATAACTGCCGGGCAAAATATTGGGCGGGATGTGAAAAAATTAGTCACGTAAATTTTTGAATCCGTGACCTCACATCTGCCGGGCAAGATCCAACCCGTGACCAAACTAGCGCCAAACGAAAAAAGTATCTGTCGGGCAAACGAAAAATGTAGCACAAAATGAAAAATGTAGCGCCAAACGAAAATGCGAAGGAGAGATACGCGTGATCCTCTCTCCACCTTATCTCGTTCCCCTCCCAAACCATCCCCTTCCCCTCCCGCACATCCTCCCCCACCTTCTCCTCCCGATGGCCGCCTCTCCTCCAGCGGCCAGCGCCACCCCCGTTGTGTTAGGCCACGGGTAGGCTACGATAGCTACAAATCAAAATTTCTACCACGCAAACCAGGAAGACAAGCAAGTAGATGATCACAGATCATTGCCACCAGACGCACAGAGCAGTAGAAGAAGGGTTGGAGTAGCCTAGTCCAACGTAGAGCGCGTCGATGTAGTGGTCGTAGTCGATCGTCTCCTCCAGCAACCTCTGCAGTTCCTTGTGAAGATCGCAGATCATCCTCAAGCGCAACAGTCGCAGTAGCGCCTCTACGGTATCCACACGTCCAGGGAAGGAACAACCATGCGTAGGTGTGCTAGCACCAAGTCGCACGGTAGAGCTCTTAGGAAGATGGCGGCTAGGGTTTCGGTGGTGATTCATGCGTCCCTCCCAACAGCCTCATGCATCTCCTTATATAATGCTCATGACGGATCCTATCGGAACACGTTTGTCGAATCGTATTTGTACTGGTTTGTTCCAACCCGTTAAGTGTGTGACCCTATAGGTTCATGCGTAATCGGTTGTGACTCAGAAACCCTTTCCGATCACGAGTCGTAGCGGCTCCTAACAGAACATAACGATTCCCGAATACACACAAATTATATCGGACGAACCTTAATGCAATATGATCTACGACCAGATCCTCATCACTTACGACCGTGTCCTATCTCTATATGACCGTTCAGATTTGGTCACGACCATTCAGAATTCCTCACGACGTGTTACGACCACCTCAGGACTACATTCGACCAGCCTACACGACCAGCTCAGATCTCCATACGACCAATCCGCACTGCTCGAATCTAAGCGACCTACGTGTATACTCCCTTTGCCTCACGATGTCTGGTTGAACTCCAGGTGAGATGTGTCATCCATGGACTGTTCAATACTTTCTCGATCGAGTGTTGGATTACTTCACGTGGTCGAACACTTTGACTACTAGTGGCATGGCCATACACCTTCTTTATCCGACCACAACGAAGGGCCCAGAGACATCTCTCCTGTTATGTTAGGAGGGGTAAATCCCATATCCGACCAGTCACATTCCTCTGTCTGTTTCATAGCATACCCGAAAGCTACCTTTATAACTACCCAGTTACGGTGTAGCATTTGGCAACCCCTAAGAGTGCTATTACATATGTAGAAAACCATGCTGATCTCAGGTCTAAGGATTATACATCAACATTGCTTGAGACCAACTAATGACACATAGAATCACAACAATCTCAATAGTATCTCAAGGTGGGTCTAATCCAACATCATGTTCTCTAACATGTGTCCATATTATTGGTTTGATATCTCCATATCCATGACCCGTGAAACATAGTCATCAACCAATACATATGCTAGTCTATTCATACGTGTCCTCATATGTTTCCAACCAGGGATCGTATAAGAATAATTATCGCTGAAATATAGAGTTTCACAATCAAGTCACATACTTGATAATCAATATTAACAATATTATTCTTGGAACAAGATAACATTTTATCCAATATTATGAACATAAGGAAATATAATCATCTCTATAATTGCCTCTAGGGCATATTTCTAACACGTTACCGCCCTCCTCCCCGGCCGCCACCCTCCCTGCGCCTTCCCTCCTCCCCGACCGCCACCCTCCCCGCGCCTCCCCTCCTCCCCGGGCGCCACCCTCCCCAGCGCCGCCCCTCCTCCCCGTGCCGCCCCCCTCCCGTGCCGCCCCTTCCTCCCGGCGCCTCCTCCCGTCCTCATCCTCGTCGTCCTCCGCCGCCGCGTCCTCATCCTCCTCAATGGCCTCCGGCCAAGCAGCCAATGGCGAAGGCGGCGGCAAAAGACGAGGAGGGCGCCGACAAGGGGGACGGCGGCGAGTATGACTCGTTCAACGTTGTGGCGACGAGGGGCGCCGGCGCCGGCGGGTACGGGGACGAGGAGAGGGGGGACGAGGAGGAGGAGGAGAGGGATTTGTTCGGCTCCAACAATGAAAACGTTTGACATATGCTCTGCATCTTTGTGATAGGAAGCTCCCTAAAATTCACTACACTTTTCAGTGTTTTCATTGATGATTTAGTGCACGAAGTGATGAAAATTACGTCCATGCTTTGTGTGCAACTACTTGAAATCTATTAGTCTACCGCCCATTCAACCTACCGGTACTCTATTAGCGATGGATTATTTTCCTGGTTTGGATACTTGATATGTTGGGGGTGTGGGGCAGCTAGTGCTTCGAAAAGGTTGGATGTCTCTAGGTTTGAAGATGGGACATTAACACTTTCTTTCATTTTGTGCCTTTCCTTGTAGTGCTGCCCTCAATACGGAGCACCAACAATCATTCTTGTGGAGGTTTTGGAGGACGAGGTGGTAGAGGCCCACCTCTTCTTCCGAGGCCAGGAGGCCATCCAGGACAACATAACTTCGGCTATGGGAGGTTTTCACATGGAAATGGGCGTAATGTTGAAGGTTTTGTTTGAAATGAAGCTTAATAAGAGTGAAGAAACTTTATCTAGGAAAGTCGTTGCTTTTCGGAGGTGCATAGTATTACCGTGTTCTTTTGTTTTTATTTAATGTCTTTGATCTCAATGGAGCCATATCCTTTGTTACTCATGCGGCCTTGTGAGATCGCATGCTCTGACCATGTAGAGGTGGGGATGTGTATTTTGATGATCGCACTTGGTAAGATGTCGAGTTGTGAATGTCGATACCAATTTCACTTCCTTTTAGTTCATCTCTATGTTAAATTTTTGTTTATGTAGTATGTAACCACTAGTTTTTGGACTTTTTTAAAAAAAATTTGCCTTAAAATTTGGTTGTTGTACTAAACATCCTTATTTCTTTTAGAGGCTCTTCAAACGTAACATTTGTGACTATGTTGGTGAAAATCTCAATAAAGGATTTGAGTCATTTATAGAGAAAAGAGGTACTTCCTTTCGTAACCCATGTTGTTCTTTTCTACATTTTGTTGATATTTACTGACTCAGATAATGTAGAATCTGTTGTTATCTCTGTTATGCCCCGCAAACTTTCATTTCTATTATCATAGATTAACTAATTAACTTACACACTAAAGGTCATGACAAAGATGACACCTTCCCTTGTTCTATATGGTAGATATAAATGTTTTATATTGCGCCTAGGTCTTGAAGAACCTTGGATGGACCGCTTAAGGCGTCTTGATTTTGTAAAGGTATGCCATATATGTAGTGTTCCTGTAAAGAATTCCTCTTATTCCAATACTTCCTAGTTATTGTTCATTCCAGTACTACATGTCAGTTATAAAAGACACCAAACTTGTGCTTAAACATTTTTTTTATATAATTCTACATTATTTCAGACAAAGTTTTTGTATCCTCGATCGTGTGAGAAGTGGATACTAAAATCAGTTGGGCGAGATTGGAAGCAATATAAGGCTGCACTAAAGAAAGCTCTATTTAATGTTAAGAAGAAGAGAGTTGTGTTGTATAGGTGGTGCCCAGAAGATGTTGACAACGATCAATAGGTCGCCCACGTCAACCATTGGAAGTCCAAAAAAGGCAAGGTAATAAGAGTGCAAATATGTATACATTATTTCTCTAACTATGATTTCACGATTATTTGAAATTTACATGGTTTGATTAGATGATTGTATTTTGCTTCTCTAACAGGCACAAAGCGAGAAAAACAAAAGAAGTATCTCGATGAAGAAGAGAACACATACAGCAGGGACAAAGAGTTATGCTCGTTGGGCTGAGGACATGGTGAGTCACCTTGTTTTGTTAAATACTTATCTCTAAAGTTTTCTTGATATTGTTTATCTCCTTTTTCAGAGACAAGCTGATCCTCAAATCTAAAACATCTTTTGGTAGGTGAACTGCGAAGCAACTTATGAGGATAATTTTCAGCTACGACCTGTACATTCTAAAACAAAGGTACTATCGAAATGTTGATCTAGCATTAGTTCTTTCCAAACACTTGTCGACACATATTTTAATATGCAGAGAATTGAATGTGATGTACTGCATAAGACTCAATCGAGTGAGCAAAGAAGAGGTAACCATGCGTATGCCTTGTTTTTTCCTTCTTTTTTACTACTACAACATTTTGTTCAAACATGATTCAACATACTGTGGATCAATGGACGAATTTGCGTGCCAGATGCTGATGGATTGAGACAGCTAATCTTGAAGGAGGCCCACGACTCAAAGTATTCGATTCACCCTGGTAGTACTAAGATGTATCAGGATGTTAAGAATAAGTTTTGGTGGCCGAATTTGAAACAAGATGTCGTAGAGTTCGTTGCCTTGTGCGACGTGTGTCAGAAAGTCAAGGCAGAACATCAGAGACCAGCAGGTGTGTTGCAACCGTTGAAGATTCTAGAGTGGAAGTGGGAAGAAATCGGAATGGATTTCATTACCAGATTACCCAAGACTCAATCGGGTTATGATTCGATTTGGGTAATAGTGGACCGTCTGACTAAAGTTACTCATTTCTTGCCAGTCAAAACCAAGTACTCAGGAGATCGTCTGGCAGAGCTGTATATGTCAAGGATTATCAGTTTGCATGGTGTGCCTAAGAAGATAGTGTCAGATCGAGGATCTCAGTTCACCTCCCGTTTTTAGCAGAGTTTGCATGAAGCCTTAGGGACTCATCTGAATTTCAAGATCGCATATCATCCCTGCATGTATGGGCGATCGAAGGGTCAATCAGATATTGGAGGATATGTTGAGAGCCTGTGCTCTAGCTAATGCTACCCGCAGGGATAAGAGCTTGCCATATGCAGAATTCTCGTACAACAACAGTTATCAAGCTAGTCTGCAAATGTCACCGTTTGAAGCTTTGTATGGTCGTGCCTGTAGAACCCCGTTGAATTGGTCAGAGACTGCTGAACGTACAGTCTTTGGTCCAAATATCATTCAAGAAGCAGAAGAGCAAGTGTCCATGATCAGAGAGAGATTAAAGATAGTTTAGTCAAGGCAAAAGAGTTACGCCGATAATCGTCGTCGTGATCTCAGTTTCGAACCAGAGGATTTTGTTTACCTTTGAGTTACGCCCCTCAGAGGTGTGAAAAGGTTTCATGCCAAAGGGAAGCTTGCCCCTCGATATGTTGGTCCGTTCAAGATTTTGGATCGCCGTGGAGAAGTGGCTTATCAATTGGAGCTGCCTCAGTCGCTAGCAGGAGTACATGGTGTTTTTCACGTCTCTCAGTTGAAGAAGTGTCTTCGTGTGCCAGAAGAACAAGCCCCGTTGGAGTCAATTGAACTGAAAGAAGACCTCATCGATAAAGAACAACCAGTCAAGATTTTGGATGTCACGAGTAACGGACCGTATAAGACAAGGCGGTTCGATTTTGCAAAGTGCAGTGGAGCAACCACTCAGAAGGTGAAGCCACGTGGGAGCGTGAAGAAGAGTTGAAAGTCGAGTACCCTAGCCTTTTCTCCAGCTAGCCTGAATCTCGGGTCGAGATTCCTTTAAGGGGGGGAGGTTTGTAACATCCCAATTTTCTGAGCTTTAAAAAAATCCTTTAAATAGTTAGTAGTGATAAAAGTCACCATTTGGATTTTATTTGAATTTAATTTAAAAGCTTAATATTGGACTTTGAGTAGCAAAATAATTTAATATGACTAAAGTCAACATGAACAATGGTCAAAACTATTTTATTTGGATTCTATGTGCTTGCATATATTTTCTAGATTTTTCTAGAATTTTTCCAAGTTCATTTGCTAATTTCTATTGCCATTAGGAATTTCTGGTATTTTCTAAAATAGAAAAGCTATTTAAATTCTCCTAATAGTGTTCAGGCCGAATCTCCTCAGCCCATTCCTGTTCACCCGGCCCACTCCTTCGTAGCCGTTCGATCAAGATCAGACGCCTAGATCTTCGCCCAGGCCTCGCCCTCTCTCGCGTGGCCCGCTTCCCGCCTCGTTGACCGATGGATCACATGATGTCGCTGCCCCCGAGCCGACCTCTTCTCATGTGGCGCCACGTCCGCCATTGCCGCTTCAAAGCTCCGTCCGACAATTTCGCAAACGGCCCCGATTCTTCGCGCGGACGACGCCATCTAGAAGCTCTATCCTCCCCGCAACCGTTCCGTTCAATTTCGAACTTTGAAATCGTCTCTATCCCCGTTTCCTCACGCGCTCATTTCGGGCAGTTTGATCTCCGCCGCCAACATGCCTCCCCGTACACGCCCTGACTCTATAAAAGGGACCGCCTGCTTCGCCCTTGCCTCCTGATCCCGAATCCCCACCTCGTCTCCCTCCTAAAGCTTCAGCGCCGCTGGAATTTGGAGTTTAGGGTTTTCAGTGCCGAAGCTCAATCTTCAGAATTCTTCGCCACCGGTGACACCGTGCCCCCGTGGAGTGTACCACCGGCTTCCTCGTCGCAAGAGCAACGTCGTGCACCCCTCCTTTGGCCCGAACCGTCGCTGGTGGCCAATCCCGACAAAACCCGATCGCCGTCCTCCGCTCCGACACCAATTCCGGCCGCCTCCGTTCATCTCTGGTGCCAAAGAAGGTAGCCCCAAGTGCGCAATGGCATCCCCTTTCCAACGCGCGCACTCGCCGTCGCCGTCGTGCCCTGGGTCGCCGTTGCCAGCCGGTCTAGAGGCGCTCGCCGCCGTTGTCGTTCGCCGCCGACGTGGACGCCAAGTCATCTAGCCACCTCACTTTTCGCGCTTGCGTGTCAGCCACGTAGGTGCCGCGTCAGTGCCACATGCGTGAGTGCGCCACGCCAGCCCAACCCAGATCCAATCGGCTCGGTGGACTTGGTCCACCGTGAGCCATGTCACTGACGTGTGGGTCCCACACGTCAGGTTTTTCTTTTTATTTATCTTTTCCGGAAATTCCTTCGCTAACGCCAGCATTGCGCAATATTCCGATTTTCTTTTAAGAAATAATTCGGGATATTCCAAAAATAGGTTTTTCTTTAGATTCAAACTTCCAAAGCCCATAACTTTTGCATCCTAACTCCAAATCAGTCCATTCAAATTTCTAAATTCCTATAAATTCAAGACCTATTTAATGGAGATTTGTTTTGAGTTGTTTTTCCTCTGTTATTTATTTAGTTTGTTTGTTTGCTTCGTTTGCGAGTAGACTTCGACACTTCTGGAAGATTTGAAGAAGGAGGAGCACAACAAGACCAAGATCAATTTCTAGACCTGTTCCAAGGCAAGTCATGCTTTGACCATGATTGAATCCCAGTTTTCTAAATGTTATTTTAATTCGAAGTATTGCATTCTATTTCAAGTAATTATTTAAATACTTTTGGGTTTAGCTATTAAATCCAATCTGTTATGCCTTCCTTGTATAATTGTTATGCTTTGATCCTTTGTCACCCTAGTTGATATTTAGTTGGTAAATATTGTAGCACCAACGTGGGTTGGTTAGTGTGATTAGATTGCTTAGCCATGCCACAAATCATCTATTCATGTAAAGTGCAATTATTAACTTGACTAAGTGACTATGTAGCTCTGTGAAAATCTGTGTGTACTATGTGTCTTTGTGGCATGTGTTGCACTTAAATCAACTGGGTGGGAAAAAGGTTTGGATTGAGGCAAGTGGAGGGAACTGTGTGACATGGTGGCTATGTGATATGGGAATGTGAATCTATGTGTCAAATTAATCTGTGTGCCTTAGTTAGAACAATGGAAGTCTTACCTCAGTCATTTAAGGACTGAACCTTGTGCGCCATTGAACTGAGCCCTTCCATACGACCACATGCCTGTTATGGGACGGGCCTAGCATAGTAAGATACGAATTCTTGGCATTGATTGCTCAGGCAGTAGGTTAGGCTATGTGAAAAGGGTGGAGGTGTGTGCTACCATGTAGTCGCATCGCGGGACGGTTCGCCGCTTCCCTGTCTAACAGTGTGTGTTGTACCATACACTGTGTATGGTTTGGTATGACGTAAGCACATCGGGAGCATCTATGTTAAGATGAAGTTTCTAAAATGCTTTGTTACGATTAGTGCTTGCAACACTGGTTGTATCTTGTGGGTAAAGTGTACCAACTCTGCAGAGTGTAAACAATCTATTGAATAGCGCGTCATGGTCATGGACAATGCTCGGGATTTCACACGAGGGTAGATCTTCGTAAACTGTGTGGGAAGGGAGCTGTGTGATCTAAATCATATGGCTATGTGAATAATCTGTTTAGGCTATGTGTGTCTTTGTGAAATCAAACTATTAAAGTATTATTGTCTATTTGTTTTACTTGCTTTCAATCTATTATTTGTATTCAACTGCAAATGTTGCATTTCTGCAAAAGAACCACAAAATGCCATTCCCTTGTAATAAGCTTGCATGTATAATTGCATTTCTGTGGTGTGACTTGCGAGTACGGTGTGTACTCACGTTTGCTCTAAACTAAATCAAGCAGAATAGGAGGAGTCTTCACCAGCATTCGAGGAGGAGTTTATCGAAGGTGTCTGATCGTGGGGTCTTGATCCCAGTCGGTTACCTGTGGTGAATTGATGGGATGTGCTGCCGCTTCGCTTCATTGCAGATTATTTCTCCGTTAGTTCTCTGCGTGGCTTAATAAATGTAAACTCAATCGTAAGGTCAAACCATTATTTATTAATCAAATTATTCGTTTATGCTATTATTCGCTTGTGTGGATCGATACCCATCTTTGTTGACACTGTGTGCACTAGTGTGATCCTGGACTAGTGCATTATACACAGAGGGTCCAGAATTGTAATTTTGGGGTCCTGACAATAACCATAGATAGTTAGAACTGGCTTAATGTGCCCTTGGCACGTGTCATGTGAGATGACTTTTGATAACTTGAGCATATAGTATAGTGGCTATTGAACACTGAACCATGAGGTTACCAACAAAGAGGTTGAACCATTAATATTTTTTTTTGTTCTTTTGGCTTGTTAGGAAGTAATTAAATATTAACATATTTGATGTGTTGAGTTTCTTTCCACCATTGATTTAATTATCGTTGTTCCATGCATCTTTTGAAACTAGTTACTCTATTTTGGATTTAGATAAATTATGCTCAAATTTATTTATGTGCATGTAACACTTTGTGATCGTGATGGCAAAGTTTGTACTTATTGCAAAATAGCCTAATTAATGTGTCTTCCTCCAACACTATAGTTCACAAAGAACAAGGCACAAGAACAGGTTACTCAAAACAAGATCCCACGCCGTGTGAGTTCAAAAAAGGCACATCATGCTGCAATGACGGTATGAAAGCATAATAGAAGTGTTCTGATTAAGCTGTTACAACTATTTCCTTTTCTTATCTTAATTGCGCTTGCATGTCAATATAGGTTGGTACAATAGTAGTACTTAAGTCCGCCAAATATCCAAACAAAGAGCCTGTGGCATATACAACTTTGTTAATCTGTGATCCAGATTTAGAAGTTGATGGTGTTAAGCTTGGTAATTAATTTTGGAAACTGCGTATTACTTTTCCAATGAAAATGAGGTGCTAGTAAGGCCATGACACCACTATAAGACAATCGGTGATGCAAAAGGAAAAAACAGTAGCTTGGCCTTCAACTTTTGTATGTTTGTCTTGGCTTGCTTTACTTTCAATGAGTTATCTCTATATTATACATACTTATACCACTACAATTTATTGTTGTTCATGCAGGTTGAAAAGGTTAATGGTTGAATTTTCCATTTAGATCTATTCCTCACCAACTCATCAAGACGAAGAAGAGACTTCATGAAGATTAGCTAGTGATACTTATGTTTGGCATTTTAGTACTCAATTTAGACTTGTTATCATGTTTAGCATTTTCAACAAACTCCAGTTGATGTATGGAATGATGTGAATGACAATACATTTATTTATTTCCATGTGCAATACAATCTATCTTTTCGGTGTTCACATATTGAGTTGTATAATTTTTATATTCTCAAACATTGAATGAAAAGTATTGAGATAATAGTTTGTGTACTTCCATAAATTGCAAAAATAATTATTATTCATTATGTTGTTGAATTTGCTACAAATATGCAACTGGCCATCAAAATGTGTTGCTGATAGCAAACATGTGTTGCTGACAAGTGTTTGCAATGTTGTTGAAATATGTGCCACATGTGTTGTTATAATAGAGAAATGCGCTATGTGCCCCATATGTCAAGAATAACTATTTTTATGTATAACAACATTTAATTTGTGTTGCACAGGCTCATCCTAGTAATGCCACCTATAACAACACTTAACATTTGTGTTGCTAGAATCAACAACAACTCTTTTTCGTACATACAGCAACACATACCTGTGTTACTATATGTCAGTCCTGTAGTAGTGTCCTCCTTGCGGCTGGAGATTCAATGGCAACAACAAATCTTCCTCCTTGGGGTAGTAGATGGATAACAAGGTTGTCACACACTAATCAGTAGCAATGAAGATTAGAAGCATGAAACCAAAGCCTTCCCAAACTGTGAACAGTAAAGGATCACGAATTGAGAGAGATCAATCATGTAGATTCCGTGGGTAATCTCAAGAACGAGGTGTTCTTGCCTTGCACCAACTACAGCAAACCCTAATTGGGAAAACCTCAAAACTCACACGTAGTATTGTGCCATAAAACCTCTACGGATTTTCTATGTTTTCTTCTCTATCCAATCTAATATTTTACATGGGGTATGCCCCTGGCCTTATATTGGCACCTCAATGGCATAGCCAAACAAAATACATGCAAGGCCAAAGGCCTGGACTCACGCACGGCACAAACTCACGGCCAAAGAGACCGAAACAAACTCCAAAACATGATCTTCCTGGATTCTATCCCTAAGAAACGAACTAAACATCAAAACAAACTCTTATTTATCCTAAAAACTGATTTGAATTGGTATAGAACCAATTTAGATGCATCTAATCTGAGAAACTGTGCCTCCTTTTGTTCTCTGCTTGGATTGAGTTCTTGGCTCGTGGCTCGGATTGAATTCTTAGCTCGTGGCTTGTTTCTTCCTGGCTCAATCTGAGTTGAACTCCTCTTCCTAGATCCTTCCCACACATACTCCCTCTTGTATTCAGCTCCATCTCAACGTGATGAGCTGGCTGTGTATGTGATCCAATCCAGCAATCTGACTCCCTTTCCTTCTTTCTTGCTTCCCAAGATAGGCTCAGACTCTTTCCTTCTCTCTAGACGGTTTCCAGACTTGATTTCTCTCCTATTTGGCTGAAACCCTTTCCTGGCTCATCTCCTTGGCTCAGCTTCTCTATCAAGTGCACGCACGGCTTCCACCTTCCTAGCTTGGTGCGCCTCCTTGTTCGGCTCGACCTTTCTTTCCCATGCGTTCCAACCCCCATGCGCCGATCGCCATATGCCCAGCCACTTGGCCATGGTTTCCCTTCATGCGCTACATGAACTAGGGTTTTTCTCTATTGGCCAACCTCCCTCTCCTCCCTCTTGGCCAAGCTTAGTTTCTTCTCTACATTGCTCAAAATAGCACCACCTTGCTTTGTAACTTCAGATTGCATCGGTGAAGCACAAACCAAAGTAGCAATTGCACCTTTGGCCACATCATCCCCGCCCCCTTCAAGCAAAACCGTCATCGGTTTCAGGTTATTCTTCACAATGATTTCCGAAGTGATCTTGTCAACTTGTTTTGGCAACAATGAATGGAACACACCCTTATGCATCAATGTGAACCGATTAGCTCGCCCTTGATGTGTTACAGTGCGGTCAAACTGCCATGGACATCCCAACATGATGTGACACACGTGCATTGTCAGGACATCGCACTCCACCTTGTCTTCATAGCCATCAATGGAAAACAGAACATTAACTTCGTGTGTAACTTTTAGCTTACCAACATTGTGAAGCCATTGCATATAGTATGGCTTAGGATGATGCCATGTGGTCAATGAGAATGCATCAACCACGTCCTTGCTGATCACATTGTTGTAGCTCCCTCCATCTATCATCAACTTGCATCGTTTGTCGTTGAACACGCATTGAATTTGGAACACTCCACGTCGCTGCCCTTTCTCCACAATTGGCATGTTGTCACAATTCACCTTTTGGACCATCAAGCTTGGACCTTCCTCAAGATCACAATAAACAACTCTTTGCTGGGAATCATCGGAGTGTGCTTCTTCATGTTCAGTATTATCACCATCACTCTCCGATGCATATCCTTCTTGTTTGAGAAGCACCTATCTTGAATTTGGGCAATCTCTCTTCATGTGCCCCTACCTTTGCAATTGTAGCACTCAATATCACATCTTCTAGCAGTGGAAAAGGCACTAGAATTAACTTTGGATGCCTCCTTGCTTGCTGTACTCACTGCCTTTGATGCTTCTTTAAATTGTGTTCCAACTGGTTTAGTGGATGCAACCGACTTAGAACTTGATCCACCTTCACCATTTTGTTGAATTGGACACCTCCAACTCGATGTATTGATGTGGCCAACCTTTGGATGGTTGTCCCTCACCCATTATTCAACACGCTCTGCTTGGTGAAGTAGCTCTTGTATGGTGTTATACTGCATCAAATCAACATGATTCCGCACGTCATCGTTCAGCCTTTCAAAGAAACGTATCATGGTAGCTTCAGTGGACTCATGAACACCAGTAAGGATCATGAGCACTTGCATCTCTTAATAGTACTCATCCATGGACTTGGAGTCTTGAGATAAACGACGTAGCTTTGTATGCAGCGTTCTAGAATAGTACAATGGAACAAACGTAGACCTCATGACTTGCTTCATCTCCTCCCAAGTGTGTGGACGATCTCCTGCACGGTTAAATTGATCCTACCAAATAATAGCGTATTTAGTGACTCAATTGAAGCAACATGAACCTTCTTTTCTTCAGAGTAGTTATGGTTGTCAAAGATTTGATTGACACGTATCTCCCACTCCAAATAAGCTCCAGGTTTAGCTCTACCCTTGAACTCCGGTATGGTGATTTTGATTCGGCCAATACCGTTGTCCTCGTGTTCAGCACCACCTCCGCGATGCCCACCTTGGGCAGCAACTTGGTGGTCAACAAAATTGCGCCGTGGTGGTCGTGGATTGCCTCCACGACCATCAGACATGTCGTCATCATCAACACCATAGTAGCGATCATCATCTTGCAAATAAACGCGTCACACCAAGTTTGGTGCTTACTACCGTGCGTCGGCCCCTCCCGGTGGCGGTAGCCTCTCCTCCAAGTGACGAAGTATCATGTCCAGATTGTTAAATCCCTCTGTGAGATGAGCGTTCAATGTATCTTGCACCTCCATGATTCTTGCCTTCACGCCATCAATACTCCGATCAAAGTCAGCACGTATGACGTTCTCTCGGTGTTGGATGAAGCCGGTTGTAGCATTGAATTGGGCATGGACAACAGGTGGCAAGGCATCATCATGGGTTGGCTCCCCCTCGCTGTGGTCATCGTTGGAACCACATTTGCTCGCACCTGACATCCCGAAAATAGCAAGAAATAATTGCGTACCATGATCAACCACGCTCTAATACCACGATGATATGGACCAACTAGTAAATTAGTTGATGCGTAGGGGTGGCCCGATCTTTCACGGTACAAATATCGGTGAGTTCTTCCTCTTGCTCCTTGCGACAGTAGCAAGCTCTCCCTTCTTCTTGTGGCTATGGCCAATAGCAAGGCTTCTCCTTGCAATTGGAGATTCAATGGTAGCAACAAATCTTCCTCCTTGCGGTAGTAGATGGATAACAAGGTTGTCACACACTAATCAACAGCAATGAAGATTAGAAGCATGAAACCAAAGCCTTCCCAAAACGTGAATAGTAAAGGATCACGAATTGAGAGAGACGAATTGTGTAGATTCCGTGGGCAATCTCAAGAACGAGGTGTTCTTGCCTTGCACCAACTTCAGCAAACCCTAATTAGGAAAACCTCAAAGCTCACACACAGTATTGCGCCATAAAACCTCCATGGATTTTCTGTGTTTTCTTCTCTATTCAATCTAATCTTTTACATGGGTATACCCCTGGCCTTATATTAGCGCCTCAATGGCACGACCAAACAAAATACATGCAAGGCCTAAGGCCTGGACTCATGCACGACACAAACTCATGGACAAAGAGACCAAAACAAACTCTAAAACGTGATCTTCCTGGACTCTATCCCTAAGAAACGCACTAAACATCAAAACATGCTCTTATTTATCTTAAAAACTATTTTGAATTGGTATTTGTGGATATCATGGGGATATGCTTATGATCTTAGGATGATGAAACAATTGGCAGTGATTCTTAAGGTTTGTCGAATCTTTTGTTTTCAGCAAAGTCAGTATTATTGGTAGTACCGGCAAGTAAGGAGCGGTAGTACCGTAGTGTGGTAATACCGCAAGTTGTGTGGAGGTACTACCGTAGAGCGATAACACCGGTTGATGGTGATATGAATTTTCCAGAGAACGTGTTTTCTTGGATTTTTGGTCTTCTGTGAGAATCGGTATGACCGCAGTTATTGGAACGGTACTACCGTAGTACGGTACTACCGGTGATTACATGGCGGTAGTACCGATTACGTTCTGAATGCCAGCGACTTGGTGAAATGGTTTTTCGTTAGGTCAAGTTCATGGGTTTCAGTGCATATGTGTTGCATGATGCATGTTTTGACTAACGTGGTTCAAGGTGCGAAGAACTTGTTCCCGGAAACGATTTCTTGGTCTATTGTTGTGCAGGTTGCTTGGAGGTCAATGATGGTCAACGGCGAGGATGATCAAGACTAGGCTTGAGAGCTGAGGTTCAGAACAATCGAGGATGCCGGGTGAAGTCAATGGACTCAAGCATAGCACAAAATGGACAAGGATGACCGAACGGGCAGTTCGGTGCGATGGGTTGGATCAAGCAGCGCAGGGGTCGGTGCAAGTGCCATGGTGGTTTCAGTGAGATCCGGATGGGAGAGACTTGCCGATATGAAGAGAGCCGTTGATCAACCTACACGTAGTGAAGTATGGGATTGCTTCATGAAGATTGGACTCGGTCTTCGGAGAAGGATCGAGAAGGGGTATTTTGGTAACTTCACCTAAATACCGCTTTGGTGACCTTTTGCTAACCCACGGCACAAGACGGCATAAGGAGAAGCGGTTTAAGTCAAGAGGAGATGAAGACGGCGCTTTAAAATGCATGCGTAAATGAAACTCGTTTGTATGTGGGCTTAACGGGTGCCCATTAGGGTTATTCTTCTAGAAGCTAGCCTCCACTATAAATAGGGGAGAGTGCTGGTTGTGCGCCCCCCAACCCTCATATCTACAAACCCTATGTTGTGTTCTAGGGTTAGGAGAGAATAGTGGAGATGTTAGGGTTCTAGAAGAGTTGGGTTGATTGTATGCTCATGTATTGAGTTTTGTCCTCCTTGATGGAGTGGCTGTAAACCAATATCAATCTCAAATCAATCCAAGCAAGATTCCTCTAGATAAGTCTATTCTTGTTCTTGCTTTCTCTTTGATGATTTTGGGTTTTTGGTGATCCAGTGGTCTTCCTTTGAGTTCTTGTGATGATCTTGCTTGCTGTGACATGTGGGAGTGCATCTAAGTTCATCTTGGTCATCCTTGACCCACGAGCAAACTTTAGATCATATTTAGGTTTCTAACTCGGTTTTGAAGCAACTCTTCTTCAAATAGAGAAAGGTCAGAACTTAGCCAACAATCTTCACAATATTTGATTGGAATAGGTTCCTGACATCCTAGGGAAGGTTTGTTTCAAGTTTCATAACGTTTGGAGTTGTGGATCAAAAGTTGTGCCAATTTTGAGTTTGGATTTCGGGCTGAGTTCCAGGATAATCGGTAGTACCACCCATTGAACTAAGGTAGTTCCGATTAACGATAGTACCGCACGTTGCACTGAGGTAGTTCCGATTATTGGTAGTACCTCACTTTGCACTGAGGTAGTTCCGATTTTTGCATCTTTGGTTTATTTGCTTCGGGGTTTCAATTGGATTCAATACAAGTTTTCCGCTATACTTGTATATTGATATTCATAGCTTTCATAGCTATTGGAGTGAAAAATGTGTTGAATCCGGTCGAAGTGAAAAATAGATAGTGCTCCTATTCACCCCCCTCTAGTCGCCGTTTTGGTCCAACAGTATTGAACCAATTCGGATGCACCTACTCTGAGAAACTGTGCCTCCTTTTGTTCCCAGTTTGGATTGAGTTCCTAGCTCAGATTGAGTTCCAGGCTCGTGGCTCGGATTGAGTTCCTGGCTCGTGGCTTGTTTCTTCCTGGCTCAATCTGAGTTGAACTCCTCTTCCTGGATCCTTCTCACATGTACTCCCTCTTGTATTCGGCTCCATCTCAACGTGATGGGCTGGCTGTGTACGTGATCCAATCCAGCAATCCGACTCCCTTTCCTTCATTCTTGCTTTCCAAGATAAGCTCAGACTCTTTCCTTCTCTCCACATGGTTTCCACACGTGATTTCCCTCATATTTGGCTGAAACCCTTTCCTGGCTCATCTCATTGGCTCGACTTCTCTCTCAAGTGCACGCACGGCTTCCACCTTCGTTACTTGGTGTGCCTCCTTGGCTGGCTCAGCCTTTCTTTCCCATGCGTTCCAGCCCCCATGCGCCGATCACCACACGCCCAGCCACTTGGTCATGGTTTCCCTTCATGCGCCACATGAACTAGGGTTTTTCTCCCTTGGCCGGCCTTCCTTTCCTCCCTCTTGGCCAACCATGCGTTGTAACTTTAGATTGCATGGGTGAAACACAAATCAAAGTAGCAATTGCACCTTTGGCCACATCAGCTTCAATGGTTTTGATCTTGTATTCTTGTGAAGCCGCTCTCTATTGTTTCTCTCTACAACTTCATCTTGGATCGGAGTGCTTAGCTACCTACAAAAAAGAGCAAAAGAATGGCAAGCTCATTAAGGTATGCAATTGCCATTGACCTTTTTCTAATTTGTTGTTTTAGTCAAGTAGTCAAGTACTCATTAAGTGAACCACCTTAGCTCGCCTTGCCTCGCCTTGAGGATGACTAAGCGCCCGCCTAGAAGACTAGACGTCATGGCGCCCCTTAGGCACCGTGGCCGCCAAGCTCACCGTGACAACCATATTAGAAACCAATCCCCCCCCCCTTAACTATTTCAGCACGTTACAAAAGAAAAACACACTATATCATTTCCAAAGGCAAATAAATAAAGGGATAATCAGATAAAGAACCAAGCTAATATACTATATAGCAAGAGGTAGTGCACATGTAAAAGAAGGCCTCTCAACAAATATATGTCAGAATAGGTAGATCCATGCATGCTTGCTATCAGTTAAATATGAATTATACATTCATGGTCAGTGAGCAGCTTAGCACTGGACTCTGGCAGAAGTGTTAGGACAACAGTTTGAAATCGTAGAATAAAAATAGTTCACTCTTCCAGTCTACACACAATTGGAAGTATTAGGACAAGTTTTTACTAAATAGCTACACTTTCCTGGTTAGGACAAAATAGCCAAACAGCAACATGCACCATTTGTAGAAATCATTCCTTGGAAACACCATCCCACATAGGAATTTAAGAGATATTATTGATGATCTAACTGCAAGCCTTTTCCATCTCTAACCAGGTATATTGTTCTACATGAATCGCATAATAATCTCCTGGCTGCTTGGCGTTTTCGCTATCAATCTATATCTAATTTCACAACCCCCTACTTCCCAACTTAAAACTTTCATAAAATAAAAATCCCTTCAAAGGAGTAAGGAGACACCTACAATTAGACACCATTGTACTGATCTGTGATCTACGCTCTTAAGCCCAAATAAGCACCGAATCCCCAATTAAAAACTCAAGTTGTTGGCTGATCCGCTCGAACCAAAAACCAAATCTAGATCAACAAACTGTTGAACGACCTGATCTAAACTCCGGTGAGATGGAGGAGGAGATGACCTACATAGCAAGGGGCCCAGAGGATGCGAGCTCGTCGTGGACGAGGTCGCTAGTGGAGATGTGGGGCATGCCGAGGAGGTGGGAGAGGCAGCTCACGTAGGTCCCCTTGCCCACACCAAGGCACCCCAGGAACACCCACTACACGTTCCTCTCCTACATCGGCTTCTGCCTTGTCTTTGCCATTGAGAACGGGAAGGCCGACGCCAGCGATGTCATGCACCTCCTTGCAGCCGGCGTCGTCACGCCACCGAAGGCAACGACGTGGAAGAGGTGTTGTACGATGGCCATGGGAGGGAGCGGAGGGAGACGGATGGGGAGGTGAGTAGGTGTGAGGAGGATGTGAAGGGGAAGGGTAGCGGGCCGCCACGATGGAGGACGTGTGCATGGTACACAGAGTAGGAGAGTACACACGGGTGTTAGCGTCAAAGGGGCATCCATGTGCGTGTTTGGCGGAGGGCTGGCGCACGGCGACGGCGGAGGAAACCAGGGTGGCGCGAGGAAGGGGAGGAAGGCATAGCGGCGAGAGCTCGTGGGAGTGAGGGGATGGGAAGGGGAAGGACTACGGGCGATGGCTCTTGAGTGTGAGGGGGATGGAAAGGGGATGGACGGAGGACAGTGACACACGAGAGTGAGAGGGATGGGAAGGGGAAGGGAAGCAGGAGCGGGCAGCGGCGATGGAGGGGAATCATGAGGGAAGGAAGAGCTCGCAGGAGCGCATGTGATAGGCAAGGTCTTAGACCACGATGGTGGGGCGGCGTTGAGGAAAAGGCACAGGTGTGGGTGCGAGGTCGAGATCACGGTGGTGAGAGGGGAGATGGGCAGTTGTGGGGGCGAAATTGAGGAAAAGGCATAGGCGCGGGCATGAGGTCGAGCTCACGATGGTGAGAGGGGAGATGGAGGTGTGTGGAGGGTGCGACAGAAGGGGTGCAGGAGAAGAGGGAGGGGGAAGGTTCTGCGGGGTGGCGGTGTTGAGGAGAAGGCACGGGCACAGGCATAGGCGCGAGATAGAGGCAGAGCATGTTGAGGAAGAGAATCGAGTCATGGGCCCATGAGTCGGCACACAACTTTTTTTTGTAAGGGGAAGGGAAAGAATCTTTTTAAGTAATAAATATATTTTCATTTTCGGCTTATCAATAAAAAATTCAGTATGCCTCTGAACGATCAGGCATTCAGATAAAGGTAGAAAAGTAGAAACTCAAGTCTCGGACGGCCCAGCAACTGCGCCCAAATTAAGCCCAGCAAAACAAGCTGAATCGATTATGTACGGCCCGGCCCACACGACGCTTACAGCACACATGTCCACAGACGATCCAAAATAACGAGCACCACAAGCCGCACAAGGTAGGACAGGGTGGGGAAGAAGAAACTGCAATGGCGTCGGCGGCAGGCGGGGGCACTCCGGCGATCGCCGGCGGCGAGAGCATGATGACGAGGGAGCAGCTGCTCCACCTCTTCTCCCGTTTCTCGTTCCTCACCTCCCTCCCAGGTTCCCCATCTTGCGGCACTGCTGGTTTGCTTCTCTCCTCCTCTTGTATCCATCCCCTTTCTCTAATCTTGGTTTGCTTCCAACTTGCAGAGGTCAAGCAACGCATTGCCGATGCAGTCAGGGACAAGCAGGTGGGAGTTATGGCAATTTTGTGCCCACTCTTTATATTTTGCTCTCCTGAAATCTTTTGGGATGGGGATTTTTTGGGGTTCTTGAGATGTTGGGTTTTATGCTGGCCCGCATCTTCCTCTGTTAGTATCTGTACTTCTTGGAGGTTCAATTGAAATGGATTAGCTTGGTATTTCACTTTGATTCTATTGGGTCATTTCCAATTTCAGTTTAAACCATGAATGGGACCATGAAATGTAAGAGATTTCTCCGGGATCGTATAGTTTGCTTAATGTAAGTTACAGTATCTGTGTGTTTTCCTCTTTTTGCAGGAGGCTGTCGCGGTGACCACTGAGATACAGGAGGAGATCCTTCACGAGATGGGGATCGGTATGCCAATTGCATTCTATCTGAACAATATGTTGTTGCTCTATGGTTAGCTGATGGGCTTAGTCGTAACGATTCTGATGTAGATGTGAAATTGCAATGCTAGTCATCAAATTAAGAACAAGGAAGCATGTCTATTTTAGTACTACTGTGCCAACGCAGCCTGTAACCCTGATCCTGTTAGAAAGTGTTCAATGATTGGTATCTTGTCGCAAGGCTATATTAGCATATACTGGTGCATGAACATTTGGTTTGTTGGAGGCTGATACAATTAGCAGCCGAATTGTTCCTGTCAAATGTTAGTTATGGTGAGTAATTGTGTGATGCATGGGTTACTATTTAGCAAATAGCCCATTGAAGCTGCCACTGGCTTCCAGTCATAATCAATTTATTGCCCCTCGATCTTTAGGTCACTGAGGAGATTTTAAAATTCATGAATCAATTATTTGTCTATTGGGAATTTTTAATTCATGAATTGATATTTTTTAATCTCTAGTTTGTTGTACGTAGTATTGCCAATTGCAGTAAGTGGTTGTATGATGGATTAGAACACAATGGAGTTTCAGCTACGTAGAATACAGGATCCCGAAAGAAACATTTGTGCTGAACAATAAAGGAAGCCTGTTATGTTCTGGGATTTGGTGGCGAAGATTGTATGTGTGGTGAGTTGGAGGGCGTTTCCCTGGGCCTCGGCAGCGCATGGGCGCCAGCCGAAGCAGGGAGGAGGGTGCGCCGGCTGCGCAAAGGAGATGGGAAGGAGAGAAAACTGTCTGTTATTGCTTGCCTTGATTCATCCGGCTGAAATCCTTTAATAGGATGGCCCCTAATAATCTTATCTCTAAAGATGGAAACAATATCTCTAAAGAAGGAAACTATATCTCTAAAGAAGGAGGTAAATACTTAACTACTATTTAAAGATAAGATGCCTAAACTGCTGCTTCCTCAACTCCCTGGACCCCTATTGCCGCAGCCCCCTTGGGCCAGCTCCTCCTTTTGTATGTGAGTCCTACCATAACAAAGTCTCTTTTATATGTTATGATAAAACCAATTATTTGTTCTAAACAGCGTTGACGGGTTTGGTCCTGGTTAAAAATTATGAGTTGATACTTGATAGCAGTAACAATGTAGCACTCAAAGGTACGGCAGGGCAGGTAGTGCTGGATGAAAATCAGAAAGTGGAATAATCTATTTATTGAAGCTGCCCAAGGTGAAGACATAATCATATATGTTTATAGTTGCTACTTCAATTGTGTCCAGAAATCATTCAATAATAGGCTACTTGACACTGTGTGCAAGGTAAACTGAAAATTAAAATGGTTGCATGAAAAAGGAAACTGGAAGGTGGTTTAAGATATGACATTAGGATCCTTAGCTGTTCATGCTCAGGTAAGATCCAAAGTGTTGTAGATCATAAATATTTATTATGCATGTTGTGATATGCCAGGCAAGCATATTCTACCATACCATGGTGGGCTGATGGCTTCCTTTTAATCACGTTGTAATTGCTGGTTCTTCATTCCTTTTGAATCAATTCACCATTTATCCATTTTCAAAATTACAGTACTTCCATTGAAGCCTTGATGAACATTAAGGCTCTGAAAGGTTTTGCAATTTTAAATAATATAGACTTCTAGTTATACTTTTGCAATTAATGATATTGCTGATATTCTTTTCCTTTTAGAAATATTTTGGAATGGATCGTTCTTTTGTTTGACTTGATATGAATATCAATAATTTATGTCATGATGTATTTTGAGTTTTGACATGTCATTTCTGAACATCAGATCCAAGTTTTGGTATTGGCTGCCTGGGAAAGGTGAATGTTGTGTATGAGAATGACATGGACTTGATGATTAAATTCTACCAGTTTGTTGCAAAGTGAGCACCTTCTGATTTGCTCCAGTATGTTTTCCACAAGTCTGTCTAAAGTCTAAACTATCTACTAGGGTAAGAAAACCAAAGGTCACATGCAGTCAGTAAAGCTCAATGTCTCCATTTGTTAGCTAACATGATGCTGATGAGCACTCTTCAGTATTCAACTCTACAGTATTTTAGGTTGAACAGTCTTCTGGTAACATTCATGTATGTTACATCCTGTGGCTTCATGTATTAGTTCCATGTTTCCATGAGTATTTAATAATTTGCAGATATAGTGGCATACTAATTTCAGTAAATAAAACAACCACCCATAGTCCTATATACTAATATAAATTTGAACATGGCCCACACTGATGAGTCCGCGTCATGTGTTAGTTCAGGGTTCCTTTTTCAAGAAAAGGAGCAATCAGTTAGGGCACCAACCTTAACACAGAACAAGTAACATGAAAATACAGTCACAACACCTGATTTCTGGCAAGAATAGTTTGTGGTTCACAGGTTTGACTTGAACTGTTGTCTAAGAGTCGTAATCAAGGTTGTCAGAATCGTGACCCTGAATTGGATCGGAGATGCTCTAGTAGGATCGCATTGTAGGATTGAATTGTAGAATCTCTAAGATCCTACCTGATTCTACCAAAAACACATTTTCCCAATTTACCGTGTATTCCAAAGGGTGATATGAGTGTTTATTTGGTAATTTGGCATCTAAGTTGATTAATAAATTTATATTTTATTTGTGATTAGAATCGCACTTTCGATTCTATGTCATTAAGAACTACGACTAGAATAGTGATTTTGTAATTACCTGACCATTTTACATAAAAAAAATTAAGATAAATAAATAATCAAATTAATTTTTATTGTTCCAAACCTCCGAATCTTAATCTGTAAACTATTAACTACTTAATACTTATCATAGTAACCGCACAACTTGAATTGAGGGATAGGACACAACAAAACACCTAAGCCTTTCATAATCTAAGATGATGCATGATTCTACACGATTCTATCGTGATTCTACATGATTCTACGACTAGCATCGCAATTCTACCTTGATTGTACCAAGTACGACTCAGGGTGTGATTTGAGTCGTGTTGGTGTTCGTGGGATGGTAGAATCGTTTGGATTGTGATTTTAACAACCTTGGTCAGAATTTGATTTTTATCGTTTAATTTGATAGAGAAGAGATGGCTATTGATGAAGCTGAGCTTGAGCCTAGAGAATTCGCTGAGAAATTGCAAGCTCAACAGAAATTACAAGAACAGGTGAAACAACACCGTTGTTAAACATCCACATCTTAACTGTATTCAAGCTACTAATGACATGCTTTGAATTACTGTTGCAGCAACTGAAGATGTTAGTTCAACTGAGAAAATACAGTCCAGAGAGCCAATCCATCATACTTGAGACAGTATGTGCTCTATCCTCCCCGTCTCACTTTCCTCCCTCACTGGAACTTATACAGCCAGACATTTATGAATTATATATGAGCAGAAGCAACGTATGCTTATTTGGATCTGATCATCTATGCAGTTGCGCAAGCAGCTGGAGAGTGCTAATTTTGATACCAGTGCATCAATGTTGACTCCGGAGCAGATCCAAGAGATTGTTCAGAAATAGGTCTCATTTTCCAAGGGATAAGAGATTATATTCACATGATCGCATCCGGTATTTCCTTCATTTTATAGCTGACGATTGTAAATTGCTTCTGCCCATACACGAAGCAACTATATGCCAGCTAACTTCGTAATGCTATTCGGTGTGCATTGTGCTCACTGAAAAAGCTAGAAATGCTGTACCGCAGCTTCGTGCTACTCGCCTGTACCCTCATCAAAATTGTAATGGCTGCAATTAGCTTTGTCGAACATCTTCAAAATTGTAATGGCTAGAACTGCTAACCTTGTCGAACATCCAGTTTTTGCAAATACAGTTTCTTGCCTCTTTTCAGGTGCCTATTTGGAGACACCAAGTTGCCGTTGCTCGGCGTTAATTAAGTACTCTGAAGTGCCGATTGTGTGTATTCTGTTGCGAATTAGCTGGTCGCCAATGGCGGCGGCTTTGGCGGCGGGGCTGCCGCATGAGACGGTGGCGCAAGCCCGTGTGTGCGACCCCGCCTGGAGGCAGCCACGGTGTGCGTGGCCTTCGGCATTGGTGACAACGCCATATTAGGTGGCAACAACGGGGCGGGATCCGGCGACGGCGAACGAGGTCGAGGACACAGATCGGAAGCACCGGCATTAGGCCGGCGAGCGGCAAAGGCCATGGCCGTCAGTGTGCAACGGTCCGCGGCTTAATGCCGTCGGCCCGGTTGCCGTGGGAGGTAGCGGTGCGCATGGCGCGGTGGGCCACCGGCCGGAGAGGCTTCAGCCACCGACCTTCGGCCGCATCAGGTAGCAACAAGAAAAGGTTGTCTTTGTTTTGGGAAACCTAATGAAAGGTTACTTGAGTTTCAGCACCAGGGAAATGCACTCTTAGAGTATCTAACATAGTCCATATCACTTATTACTAAGAGATTGACACATCAGTATTTAGGTGATGTGAGGGAGAGATGGTGAGAAAAGAATATGAGTTTGTTTCTAGATGAGGAAACAAACAAGTTGTTGATACCAAAACACAAGAAAGAACAAAATAGTTATTAGAGACTTGCTTGTTACTTAAAAACTTGTTTTGTTGGTAGCAATTAAAGTTTTAGATACAAACTTAAGAAATAATCTATTAAAATGCTTATTTCTTTTTATTAGATTGAGTACTCTCTCTCTTCTTAGTAACAAACTAAGAAACAAATTGTTGTAGATGGCTTGATACTATAGCTTATTACTAGATGAGAGATAATAGTTAGATGAGATTTTAAATACAACCATTCCAATAGCTTGATATTGTAACTTGTTACTAAAGTTTTGTATTTAGATGAGAGAGAATGACTAGTTTGGATAGAAATGACCCACTGTTTTCTTCGTTTTCTAAAAATGCTCAATACTTGTATAAGTTTCTTCTCTCTTCCTCTCCTCTCTTTCATCTCATAAAAAAACTGACATGACATAGGCTAAGTATCAAGCAAGTGTATTTGTTGGGAGCCCTTAGAGCATGTACATCCTTTAGCATCTAAAGCAGGTGCTAAGAGGGACACATCACCTCTCTTTACACAAGATTATTGTTAACTATTTTACGTCAACCCTCGGTACCTCCTACAAATGCTAAAGTCGTACGTTTAGTTAAAGAAATGTTCAATTTTTCTGATCTTAGCATCAACTTCCAAGGATTGCTTCGATGCTATATAATCTAGGCTTAGCACCCATTCTTCCATCAGTTGACATGGTGCTAAGAAAATTTTCTTATAGTCTTGAATTAGAAAGTGAGAAGAGAGACCGGGAATCGATATAATTTAGTGGCTCCCACATCTGGAAACTCTACTGGTTTGCTTGTGTCAAACTGCACACCTTGCCCGCTCCATCGCCTGTCATAATCGATCCGACGGTCGACGAAGCGTGCGTGCAATAAAGCAAACGTGGGCACGCGCAAAAATTGGAATTTGCGATTTCTTTTTCCCTCGAAAAAGATACTTTCTTTTAGTTTGTTATTAGCTCCATGTAATTTTCGATTTTATCGATTTGGATAAAATGTCGATTAATTTGAATGCTCTTCGTGTTCGAACATGCTCTTAAATTCGTCAAGAAAATATCTCGATGCGACTTCTGATTCCGAGTGCGACCCACCCCCCGTCTAATTCTGAATTTGAATTTGACGTTCTTCATAAATAGGGTCAGAGACGAGACCTCAGTTCTCGCCACCGCGACCACGCACTCCGGCGACAAAGCCGTCGCACTGCGCTCCGTCGGCCGTCAGCCACTGCCAGGCACGCTCTCTTCTCCACCCTCTCAGTTGAAGGCGAGGGCTTGCGCATGCTTCTGCCAGAGCCGATGGCTGGCGGGCTGCTGGACGCGCACTACTTCACCGACCACTAGCACTCACCGCCGTGGTCGCAGCCTGACGGCCTCTTCCCTTCCAAGAAATGTAAAGTATTATCTTCTTTCCTCATCAGCTTAACTTTTTAGCTGAACTAATTGGTGCGTGCAACTTAATAAGAATGTTTTAGCTTGAATTTTTAAATAGTTTTGGTACGGAAGGTTGGAATTGCCATGTTCCGAAGGTGTTCTAATCCTTACCCATGATAGTTGCAACATATTATTTTAAGGGGGTCGTTTTTGTTAATCCCCAGGTTCTGTTGAAGCCAGGGACACGACAAAAGGAGAAAACAATATAAAAACAAACAAAAGTAGAGCCAACAGTTTTTCTTTCGGTAGAATTTGTTGTTCTGAAACGCATGGAGTTTGCCTGCTCGGATTGTGTCCTTCGGAAATGCATCGGCTTTGTAGATCTCCAAGGGAATGAATGAATAATCGCTATTTGCTTCCGCTATACAGTCAAACTCAAGACATACAACCAAAAATGAAGAAAACAAAACGGATGACCAAACTGCAAATCAGTCGTCAGCATGTGATGCGAGCCACTTAGTTTCCTCGTATTTGATCTTGGTTCAGACTCTAAATCCAACCTGGTGCATACATGTAACTATGTAAGTACATAACAGAGAAGATAGCATTGCTGTTGCACAAGCGGATGAGGTGTTATTTGACCTCCAAACTAGAAAGAAGGGGAGAGCAGAGGGGCGGAGGCGTGCGCGCGAGGGAGAGCTACACACTCGAGTGGAGTGGCGCTGACACAGTGATGAGACGATCTCGCGGCGACCAGATAGAGGGGGAGTGGCTCGAGGCTGCAGGCGCTCTGCCATGCTCTGCGCTGGCACGTGCTCGGCGTACTCAGGAGGGAGAGCGAGAGAGAGAGAGAAGAGAGGAGGAGGGAGATGACCGGCGAAGAAGATGAACAGGGGGCTGCTGGCGCGTAATTTCACAAAATGCAACAAAAGTTTTTGAAAAGCCATAAAATTCAAGAAAATTAGCGGAAGCTCAAATTTGGTCTGTTGCGAGCGTGCTGCCAACACTTAGATCCGCATCTTCTATGATCTGCATTCCTTTTGCTGCTGAGTTAAGTGTTGAGGCAATATTATTTGCTACTGATGAGATGACAAAACTGATGCTCCTTTGCATTTGGCCAATGATGTTACCTTTTCACACATGGAATGTGGCCAGTGAAGACAAATTGTACTGTTGTATACTGATGCACCTGGCTACTATTGTTTGCTTGCCTTTTATTTCTGGCGCAAATGATAAATGTATTTGTCGATGGATACAAGAACTGATCCTTGTTCAATTTGATTATTATCATCCTATTCTGCAAACTAATGTAACCGTACAATTCCTATGCAAACTGACTTGTATGATTCATTCCCAGATGAGTGTGATCTCCTGTTAAATGTTTAACTTAAAAAATTATGTCCGTTATTGTTGTGGAAATTTTTTGTGCATTGCCCTGTTTGTCTCCAATCTGTCAATATCTCTACTCAGTCATGTATTCACAAGCGATTGTCTTCACCAATAACGCTTATTTGGTAACATGTTAATTAGCAGTTAAGGTTACCCACGTGTAAGAAATAACATTTCCATTGGTCAATAACCAGCAGCAAAACAAAAGTTGAGAAAACTTTAGCCAGCAACAAACCATGGGACTTAATTGAATCTCCAAAATCCAGCCCATCCATACTACACACCACACTAGAGGCAAGATGACCACTCGTGTGCTACAACCAACCAAACAACAACCGTTCCATCTTGGGAAAAAAATTCCCGGTCTGTAACCGCCGGTTACCGGCCAGGTCCACAATCCAAAATCCCGACCGGTTTTCTCGGATTTTGTAAGTTCAAATTTCAAATTTCAAATTTTAGCTGGTTTTTAAACAAATTCAAACGAAATTCAATCGGATTTTTCCTGAGAAAACCGGTAACCGGCCGATTATCGTTCCCGGTGGCTGGCCGGGAAGCAGCCCAGTTCCGGTTCTTACTTCCTTTGTTCCATCCATACATGCTCACCAACCCATATAACAAGCAACCAAACCTGCCCCGCCCCAAATCAACCAACCAAACAACCCAAGATCCACTCCCCTAGGTTCGGGCCGATTTATAAATCTCTTGCATTAGCAGGAAAATTACAGAGGATTGAAACAGCAGAAAACATAAATATGTAAAAGTACGAATCAGAGTGAAGGCAGGTCACAACAGCCAATCCATTAGAAATCCTGCTCAAGGTCATCTTCCCAGGGGTATCAAATTATCAAAAATACATTTGTCCGTTGGAGGTCAAAGTATCCTTTTCCGGTTAGTTTGGAGATTAAATTGTTGTCCGAGGACTAAATAATCCTATCTTTCAACAACCTATCTGATCCAACTCCGATGCAATTAATCAAACAATTCCACTCCAAGAATCAGCCTGGGGAGGCGGCTATAGCAGCATTGTACACCACGATCATTCAATCGTAACTAAAGCAGACCTCAGTACACTTGTCTGATGTTGATATTTATCCTTGAATTCTGAATGTAGTCCATGATAAAGGGGTCATCTTCACCAGATAATTGTGAAACCAGTGCAGAGATTTCTTGCTGGTCACTTTCTGTGAAGATCCGTGGGACACCTGCGATATAGAAGCCAAAGGTTATTCTAAAAACCTCAAGATCCATGGTATTTCAAAATAACATTCTTACTAAGACAGAACTTCCATTTTGTATAATAAATTACCATGGAAGCATTCTCGTGCTTCCCCAGCCATCAATACAATATCACCACTTCGCAGGAACATTGCTGTTGGAACTTCATCCCTCGTCTTCCCTCCAAGAAGAAAAATACACTTGCAGCCCAAACTAAAAGAATAAAAGGGGAGAATATTAAGTTGAAGTGAAGATCATGACACAAGAAAGCAACTGAACCGTACTACCTTATGCTTACAATAGGTTTTGTCCAATCTGCTTCCATGTCATCAACATGGCCACCAAGCATATCACCTACATCAGTCAAAACTTAATATTGCAGTACAGACAGGGAAAGGAACATGAAACTTCAAGACAATTTCCAATAAAACGGATCAATATAGAAGGACATCCCCTGTCCAAATCCAAATAGACAAGCTACATACTTGGACCATAATAATTCACTATGGCGGCTTCTGGCCTGAATTCTTCTCCAGAAGGCATGGCTGGAATGGCCATCTTTTTTGCAAGAGTAGCCAGGGCATCTGGAATTTTGTTGTGTTCAAGAGATACATCATAGTTGCGCTGTCACAACAGGAGGATTTTACAACGAAAGAAGATATTAATATGTTTTTGTTAGCAACATCCTTAAGTCATTTGCTAAACGCATGTCCTTAGGGTTGTATATTATTATGTGATGTGCTCCAATGGAATTATAAATTCATATAATAATATGATTAAACTGAATCGAGCATGTTTGTAATAATTGCGGCAAATTTGAAAGAAAAATGTACATATTTCTTTATTCCTGTATAAAGTATCAGAAAATATCAATACCACTACAAGCTAAAAGAATTCAATGCAATAAGGGAAATGAAATAAAGAAATAATGCTAATTGTTAGGACTACTATGGATGCAAAAAGGGTACATACTTTTGACCAATCAAATTGTAGGCCAAGGGTGCTCCACCGGAGCTTGCGTACAAGACTAGTTGCCGCAGTTGACCTACGCGTTTCGCTCGTTTGGATCTCTGAATCTTCCACAAATTTGAAGTTATTGGAATGTGTTTTTCCTCCACTGTTACTCTGCTCATTTCTTTCTTGGGCATAATGATTTTCCACTTCAACCAAAATCTTTTGATTTTGAGCAGCAATGAGTAAGTCAAAAATTGGACCATACATAGCAGTCAAGTTAGTTCTATTAGGAGGCTGTGGAAATGTTTTCAAGCTTTCCCTAATCCAATAGCATTGTTCCTCGGTATTAAGAGCACCAGGAATGAAATAGAATCCTAAAAAATTAAAACGAGAAGGATATCAGTATATCACATATGTATAGAGTGTAATGACATTATGAAATGGGACATATGAAAATAAGAACTACATTGCATGCTGTGACTTTTATATCTAAATTTAGGAAAGCTTTTAGTTTAACTGTGATCAAATCGCTCAACAAGTATGATCCTCCATTTGTATAATCTTTCTGGACATATACTCACCGACAATAACCTATCTGCCAATCTGACATAATAATTCAGGTGTAGCATATGTCCCATAGATAATAAGAGGGGAAAAAGAGATTGAAACAATGAGTTCAACACCAAATATCTGAAGAAGACTCCCACCGCTCATGTTCGAGACAAAGCAGACAGTTTTGTGAAAAATCCACTGCGGTCCAAAAGTGTAATATCCCATTTATTATTCGAGGACCTAAAAGGATTAGAAAGAAATTTTAAAAAGGATTAGAAGCGTAATTTCTGAATTTTCTTAGGAGGAGGAAAGGGAGGTGGGCTTTCAGCCTACGACAGCTTGGCCCAAGGATCGGCTGGCCAAATAGAGCCCAAGAGGTGGGCGGCAGCCCTAACCTAGCCGCCCCACACCCTCAAGCTGCCCCCCCTGCGCCCACCCCCTCAAGCTGCCCCTGCCCTTGCGCCCATCCTCCCCAAGCTGCCCCTGCTCCCTGCCGCATCTCCCCCTCCCTGTTCCCTTTGGTGCTGCGCCACCTCCCTCCCTGTAGCACCTCCTTGCTGCCGGCCAAGGAGGCAAAGTGCCAGAAGGGGATCAACCAGCAAGAGGAGAGGGAAGGAAGAAGGAAAGAAGGGGAGAAGAGGAGGTGTTCGCGGAAAATTTGTGATCTTTATCGTGATCTTCAAGGGTAACGATCCAAAACCATTTGGATTGCCCTAGTCTAGTCGCTATCCAATTTGTAGGGCATTTGGTCAAGGAGAAGAGTGGATGTCATTCTGCCCTAGTTCGTCGAGTTGTGACGCTGAGCCTTGCGGGGGTAATTAGGGATATTTAGGGTTAGATTCAAGCCTCCGTCCAATCAGAAAAGTTGTATATATTTTCGTTAGCTTTCTAGGAAGGTCTAGATTACTAGATTCGGAGTAGCGAGTGAAAAGTTATGGCCTCGGGAAGGTCGCTGTCCAGAAATCGGACGTCGTTGACAGATGTCGCGTAGATGGTCTTTTTTCATTTACTTTTTCACCTAGTAAATGAAAGAATGAATTAGTGAGGAATTTTTTAGTAGGTTTCAGAACTGGTATCGTTCACAGTTTTTCAAGTTTTATTTAAAAAGATACGAAAATATGAAGCGGTCTGTCCTGACAGATTATGGGACAGTCTTCGGGGAAAGAAACAGGAATTCAGGAGTTCGTCATAACTAGGAAATTGTAGGCTATTGCTTGAAGATTTCAGAAAGTCTTAGTTTGTTGGATTTGGGGTCCAGATGTGAAAGTTAGAGCATTTTTATTACCGGGACTGCGGGTAAGATGACTGGTAGAAACGAGCAATTGGATCGTTTTTGAGTAAGTATGCTAGGGCGAGGTGTGTGATGTGTTGGTGCTGTGATTTGGTATGTTTTTTGAATGTATGTCAATTGTGTGTCCAGGGAGTGTTGCCTCAAGCGCCGTGTCGTCTTTGCATCATCAGGCTCCTAGAAGCTAAGGAGGCAAGTGCTTGGTATAATGGTGAACAACGGGTGGTGGCCGTTGTCATGTTGGTTTATTTACCATGGGATTTAATTATATTTTGTTGAGTTACATATTTGTCATGGTAATATTGATGAAAAGAGTTATATTGTGATATTGATGCATCTACCATGGGGATGACATTGTGAGCTTATTGGTGTTTAATGAATTGTTGCATCATTCACTTGCATAAGAGCCAGAGCGGTGAGTACTGCCATGTTTATGGCTAATCCGGCGTGCCCCATGTTAAAATCCTATAGAGGTAGGGACCTCACCCTTAAGAAGGTGGGGGAGAAAAGTGTGTCACCGATAAATGAACACTTCGCAATGCCGATATCAGCTGAAAGATGTGCATCATAGCATTTGCATACATGATAATTATATTGTTGAGAATTGAGAAAGGGAATGATGAGACTTATGATAATGCATCGATTGCTAATGAGCTTGTGTATTTACCATTGTAACTAGTGTTTGCTGAGTCGCGGGCCCACCATTGCTTATTTGTTGTTTTAGGCGGTCGTTGACGGCATCTCGCATGGGGAGAGCTAGCACACATGGAATAATCGCACTACATTCACTCAAATGAATAAACTGGCCTTGTGAACGTTTGATTTGGTGTGATGAAATAATTCCTCCTAGGACTTGATAATTATTGGTTAGGTTTAGGAGTTTGGTTATCTTGATTACTCATTCATTGGATTGTTTATTCTCTATTTGATTCCTTATTGTTCTGTATTACTATCTAGTGCACTGATCATTAATCAATTTGGATGCATTTATTATTTCATATTCGTCTCGTGGACGGGTTTTATTTCGTTATGCGCTTGCTGGAATTTAATGTAATATATGGTTTAATTTAGTAGTTGAGGTAATTTAGTGATATTCTAGGCTCTCTGTCGAGCCAGGGTGTTACAAAATGTCTCAATAAATATGAACGGAAATAATAATTAACCAATAGTTTGATCACCCAAAACTAGGAGCAGGGAGAAAAATTCGGCTATCATCTAAATAAAGATCAAAACTTTATAGCATGAATAATCAAAAAATTGAATAGAGTAGGAAAGGAAGACCTCTCCACTTACCCGGCCTATCCAAGAAGCAGAACACGGTCCGATCGAACCCGGCGCAGTCACACCTCCCGATCCCGCCGGGCAGCTCCCCGCCGCCAGCAAGCAGCGCGTGGAAGTCGACCACCGCGGACAGGTCCCCGCCGCCGCCGCCGATTGGATTGCTCCTGCAGCAGCGCTTGACAGGTCAGGGTTCTGGGGTTTCGGCGTAGAGTTGGGAGGTGACGACGGGAGGGGAATGGGGAGAGAGACCTTGACCTGGACTTGGACCTACCCTTGGTGTTGGGCGGCTTGTAGAGCTTGTACTGCTTCTCTGCTCGCCGGAACGCCGTGCGCTCCGCGGCGGCGGCGGGCTCGGTTTCGCCGTACATCTTCGTCTGCTAGTGTGGCGCCTCAGCGTGCACCTGTTCTTGCCGCTTCCCTTCGTTTCAGCCTCTCTCTCTCCCCCCGCCCCTCTCTGGGCCATACTCCGGTGCCACCCGACCGACTAGTAGAGTTTTCAATGATTACAGCGGCTGCTTCCGGCCCATGGGCCAAGACTCGCAAACTCGGTGCCAGTCACTGACTGGTGGGGCCTAGGTAAAATTCCTTGTTTGGAATAGTAGAATTACATAGAAATTTTGGACGAATTGTACTGATTCTAGCAAAATTAATCAGCAAAATTTAATATATACCACTTAGAAATATGTCACTTCAAGATATATCACCCAGTATATTAAAATTAGAAATATGCTACTCTAGTTTCTTTATCCTTTGAAATTTGCTATTATCTCTATTTTTCTTATATTTTTTTTCTCTTATTTTCTATCAATTCCTTACTAAACTACCTATTTTGTTCCTAATCTATTATTCCCCTTTATCAAGAACAATGAATCAATCAGATTGGATGATGCAGAGCACAGAGCTCGGCGTAGCCGTCGTACGCCTTGAGGTCTACTTTCCTCTCGATCGGGAAGCCGTCCATGTTGATCTTGACGAACAAGCCCTTCTCAGTGCCGGCCTTAACTGTGTCCTCTTTGCTTCTGCCATTCTGCGACGGCTGCGGCGACTATTTGGAGGAGGAAGAGGTGAGGTTCCTCCGGAACGACTGCACCGGCGGCCACCCCACAACCGGAGCAGCTGCTGGCCTGGTGGATGATTACACACAGAAAGCATAAAAAATTAGATTTTTCTTTCATTTGAAGAAACAGAAAGATCGACACTGCAACTAGCTCAGGGTGATCAGCAGTTCAGCACCTACCTTGCCTTGGAGCCTTTGCTTCCTTTGGCTTGGAGAGCAAAAGCGACACCACCACTTGGCTCCTCCCCGTCCAAACCTGAGATCACCAAACGAACAGAGGCAAAAAAAAGATCTAAACTTGGAGCATTTTGACAAGAAAAGAAAAATAAAGAAGTACAGACTAAAGATCAAGATCAAGAAAATGGATGTGGCAAACCAGACCTGCTTGTCCTGACAGCTTGGAGAAGTATGCGGGGAGGCCAAGGCTGAGCTCGAGGCCGCTCTCCCCTGCCGCCTCTCTTAACCCGCTCCACGCCATGGCTGTGCACCTCTGGTCTGTTCCTCTATGTAGCTGCTCAGAGGAGCTCCCACAAGTCACAAGCACGCCACTTCTCCTCCTCTGTGCAGAGGCAAGCGAGCAGCAGGGGCAGGGAATATATAAACGAAGATGACAAAGCAGGAGGATGGATTCATGTTCTTGGATGGAGAGGAATAGATAAGGGCAAAATAGGTAGTTCAGTAGGGAATTGATGGAAAATAAGAGAAAAGAAAAGAAAATAGAAGAAAAGCAGAGATAATGGCAAATTTCAAAGGAGGAAGAAACTCGAGTGGCATATTTCTAATTTCAACATACTGAGTGGTATATCTCGAAGTGATATATTTCTAAGTGGCATATATCAAACTTTGCCAAATTAATCAAGAGTGATTGCTTTTGTAGCCAGGTCATACCAGTGTAGAGGCCCCCCACCTGAATAACACTATTGATTCATACATGAAAGTAGCATAAGCCTAGTGGTTACAACAGAGAAAATTTCAATAACACTATTGATTCATACTTGAAAGTAGCATAAGCCTAGTGGTTACAACGAGAGAAAATTTCACCATAGGTATCTGAACTTACGAGGTTGTGTCATTTAGCTTTCTGAACTTGTATTTTACTTTCTCAGCTCTTAAGCTTACAAGGTTGTGTCTTAACTCGCTGAACTTATATCTTACTTCCTCAGCCTCCTAAACTTGTGAGGTCATGTCACTTAGTTCCCTGAACTTGCGTTGAAGTGAAGTTCGTCTGATGCGATGTCGGCGACAACGTCCCCTCCGAGTTCGATGGACTCGTCGCCACCCCGTTCTAGCCGTGTTCATCTTCCCTATCACCTCACGTCTATCGTCGCAGCTTGCCGCCGCCCTCGCCCTTACCTCCTCTAGGTCGACTGTGAGAGCGAAGTACATTCCCAATGGCAGAACAGGAGCATAATACTTCTCTCTCACGGTGATTTACCAGCCCAGCCTTCTCTGTTAGTAAACGGCCAAATAGACTTCGTGCAAGGTTAGGGCCGGGGCTTACATAGTAAGAAGAGACGATAATCCCACAAAAAGAAGTTATTACAACAGTATGCTCATACTTGAAAAAAAAATCAAACTAGCTTGCTACCTACTAAAAAATAGCTCAACAAAGTCCACAATAATCCAGCTCTTGCAGAAAAACAGATTTGCGTGAAACAGTTCCATTGTAGGTGTAAAACCAAACACGAGTGAGGGGTGGGCGTACCGTCTGAAGGGCGTCGTCACGATGGTAAAAATGACACAAGGATTTATATGAGTTCGGGTCAGAGGACCTCACTACTCTGTCGGTGAGCCAATCTGGGTTACCTCAGGAGAGGAGCCCCCGAGGGCTCACCAGTTTGAATAGGTTGCTTTATTGCTCAAGAGAGCCATCTCCCTGAAAGGAGGGATACATGGGGTATTTATAGGCTCCCAAGCCTGTACAAATGACCAAAATACCCTTCGGGGGATGGCTACACTATGAGTACAAGTGAGGGGTATTATAGTCTTTCATGAGTATAACTGCATTTCTGTGATCTGTATGCGAGTCTTCTGAGAGACAGACCCCATCAGTATGATAGATAAATTATTTTTTCAACAAGTTCAGGCTTGGAAAGGACACCATGAAGCTGGCAGTTGGCAGAATGTCCCTTTCTTCGAATCAACGAGGTCAGTTGGGGAGTAATTTACGCTTCTGGTACAACGTTGCCCGTCTGATCCACTCATACCTTTTCTATTCATCGGCCATCACTGCCCTGCACCTGACTGATCCTGAATCCTGATTACCGGTTGCTCAAATCTTGTTGGTAACAGATCACCAGAAGAAGATGCATCCACTCTTCGTTCCATCATGAAAAAACCCTTGCCAACATCAGAAATATGTGGAAACTGGAAAGGAACAACCCAACCTTGTCGCTCAACCTCTCGAGTGAAGTATCGAATTTGCAGAAAGCACTGAAAGCAAACACGATCATTTAGAACTTACTACATTTGATCTAAGAACAAAGCGCTAGAAAATTCTCAAACAAGCTTGTTAGCATTCAATTACTACTGCAAAAACTGAACCTCTTTCATATAACAATCTCAAATCAAATGTGTTGCTAAATTCTCCTTACACTGATGAAGCTATGTGGCATTATCACTCCATTATTGTTGTAGACAGAAAAGTAAAGAGCAATTCAGTTTACTAGTTTACAGACTCTTCTCTTGCATTGGATCAAAGAATTCAGCTACGAAAGTGCATCGATCTACTACCTAGTTGAACGCACAATTCGTTACACTAGCTAACTATGGTCTATGAACAACCAACCACGCTGCCTACGCGGCTACGCCGTCGTCTCCAAGAACGGTTCGTGTCTCCGGCGATGCCGGTAGAAAGATCTCTGTGAGGAGGCCGCCGATTCGCCTGCATTGCGCTCTACGAACAAGAACGGGCAATGTCTCCGGCGGCGACCTTGGATTCTTGGTCCGGTTGGTGCGGTTGTCCTACAAGATCTGGACGGGGCCGGTCGAGCAGAACGCTTCCGGCGGCCCGCCGGTGGCGATCCGGAAGTGCCAGAGGCGGCCCTTGGCGGCGACGAGGTTGTCCTCGCAGAGGTACTCCCATGCGTACCACCGCTCCACCGTCCGGTTCACGTCGTGCACCGCCACGTCCACCTCGCCACCCCCCGCCGCGGCGGCCGCGCGAGCCAGCGCCGCCGCCGTGTATATCGTCCCCATCCGCCCGGGCTCCTCGGGCCCGGCCCCGCTCGGCCCGTCGACAACGACCACGTCCCACCTCGCGTCGAGCACCTCCCGCGGCAACGAGGTCAGCGCGAGCCGGCACCCGGACTTGCGCACCGTCCCTGTCGGCCGCCGGCATGCCAGGCTCGCCCGGGCGCGCCGCAGCAGCAGCCACGCCTCCCCGCCGCGTCGGCGTACCTCGCCCAGTGGACGGCGGCCGTGCCTGCCCCGGCGCCGGCGCCGCGCCCCGCGAGCACGCGGCGCGCACTGTCCCCGTCCTCGGCGCTGTCGGTGACGAACGCGGTGGCGGCTCCCTTGCCGGAGTTGACCGCCGCGAGCGCGAGGAGCTGCGGGGAGAGACCGAACACGAGCAGCCGACACGGGGCGCGCGCGGCGACGACGGAGCGGAGCAGCGCGAGCTCCTTGGCGGCCAGGCCGTTCTTAGCGGTGCCGTTGCCGCCGCCGCCGCCGTCGTCCCATGCCGAGCGGCGGGGGCGCGCGGCGGGGGCGGCGGAGGAGTTGGTGAGGAGCAGCAGCTTGATGATGGAGAGCGTGGAGAAGATGATGAGGACGGTGGTCAGCAGCTGCTTCGGCGACATCATCTTGCTCCCGCCGCCGCCACTGCTGCTACTCATTGGCATCCGCTTCCTTCTTCTTGGTGACTTCTCGATCTGGTCTTCTCCTCCTCTTCCTCTTGTGTTCTACTGATTTCTTGATCTGGTGGTCTTCTTCCCCATTCGTCACTGACTCCTTTCACCAGATCTTCTCCTCTGTTGCTTGGCAGGAATGGATCTTCTCCTTTGTTCCTTGGTTCTTGGATGGGGTTGCTCACTTTGCTTGTTGCTCTGACTCTAATTGTGATGTGGCTTCGTCTTGGTTCTGTTTATTTATTTCTTCATTTTGCCCTTTCGCCCTTTCTTTGGTGATGTGTTGCTTGCTTGCCTTGCACTTGTGGTTGGTATTGACTACTTTTGTGCTTGCTGTTTGCTGATGTCTCTGTGCCACTTCTGTGAGGCTGTTGAGGAGGTGTTTGTTAGAGCATATTGAGGCTAGTGGGTCAGGGCTTGTTCGGTTGATGCCCTGAATTCTATGTATGTAAAAAAGTGATGTCTGGAGGTAGCCTAGAAAGAAGATGGTTTTTGCGTGCTCAGGTAGACCCGAAGATGAGTTGTTTGGTTGAAAGTATATGCTTGGAGTTGGTGAATAGAAAATAGGTTGGATCAAACAATCAACATAGATCTGAGAGGTCTAGGAGGCCTGGGAGCCAAGCGCTTATTTTCTACGCCTGGCTCCCAGGCAGCAAACCACGCAGCAGACCGGCATCAATCAGGAGGGGTCCCGGCCAGGCGGATGGTCACCAGGGAGCGAAGCAAACAGGCTCTCAGTTTTTGCTTACTTCCTTCGTTGATAAATGGTAATATAACACTGTTTTAATTGGGTTTTTTTTTGTTTCGGATTTTTTTTTTGTTTGGCTTTGAATAGATGTTTTGTTATGAGAGGGTGGTGGACTGGATGGATCTGTTAGGTGGTGGTTTGGTGATGGAAGGAGGTAGTGTGATTTGCCAAATAACATTGATTCCTCAGTTCCCATGAAGTTTTGGTGATCTGCATGTCTTCTGCAGAAGTGGCAGGTCAAACATAGACGTCATGGAACTCATTTTTAGCAAGGCCCCATTTGGAACCAAGCATTTTCACTGGAATTTTGTACACACAATTCAATTATGATAGGATTCATTTTAAAAAAATATCGCGTTTTAAATGGGGCCTAAACTGTTTACACCATAAGCTTGGTCAGCATACCTGTATGATTTTGAAAAATAGTTCTCAGGTTCAGGTAAGATCATGCTACAATTACTATATCATCTATTTATATTTATACTGTGGTGGATAAATTAAAATATTTTAGAGTTAAGCTGGATGCACGCTTGAATGAATTATATCTTTTTCCTATAGAGTAAAAGGGAAAAAGAATGTGATTTCTTATATATAAGTGAAGAGCTAAAGCTCGTTCGACTAGTGTTTTTTTTGAAGTCATTAGCTTATATAATAGTTACACCGTCCACAGGTGCAGACACAAGAAAGGGAAGCGATTTTGGTGAGTAGTCCTGAAAAGTTTGGTCCGTCCAGATGAGTAGACAGTAGTCCTACTTTCTCTGGGTTATTTTGTGAGAAGATGAAACCAATGCGCTCGGTGTGTTCAAGTACAGCATCCCCTCTAGGATTAATACTAGTTACGAACGTGAACGTGATTATAAAATATATAGGTAATGCCCTTATAAAAAAAACCAACTAATTAAGCAGCATAAGGCTAGTTTTTTAGAAACAAAGGGGTCACACCCCAGTTCCGGTTTTATAAATGAAATCAAGCAGCATAAATTCTGTTCACAATCCGGCACAAACCAAAGACTTTAGGCTCATCCTAATTCTACTTGGGCCAGTACACTCGGCATCACCGACGATGACCTTAGTACAGAACATGCAGAGCTATTACAGGTTCATTCAGAGCTATTACCAAAAAAAAAAAAAATGAAACTCAGCTATTACAAATTTAGAGCAGCTATCCTATTACATAATTTCCATTACTTCCTTCCCAACACACTTCATATTCAGTTCTTCAAAGTTCCCACCATCAAAGATCCAACATCCAAGGGAATCCTTTTCACCTCTCCTTCTCCGTCCTTCCTCTTCTCTCTCGAGTTCATCCATCTTTGCTAGATCCGTCCCCTCCCCTTCCTCTCCGGCTCGTCGCCGGTAAGATTTAGGGTGAGGGATCCACCCAGTGTATAGTAGTAGGCCTACATTTGCTTTTTCTCTTTTCCTCGGGGAAACCCAAGCTTGGTCACCGTCCTCCTCCACGTGCAGGAGGCCATCTTCCCTGGTGCCAGCGGGATTTGTTTCCTTGTCGTAGCTACACTCTAGACAGTAGAAAAGGGGGACCCCTGTGTTCCCTACAATGCGAAAGGGTACAACCCCGAAGGTCCTCGAAAATGGGAAACCGGTATTGAAGTGCGTAAAATGTGTCTTTTTATTGCCAGTAGTCCTTTTTTTAACCATAAGGGGAAATGGGTTATTTATAGTGTTATATTAGGAGTACAAGATATTACAATTCTATCCCTAAAAAGGTCCTATAAATATAGGGGCTTCAGGGTATTTGCACCTCCTCAGGCGTAGCCTTTGGTGCACAGTGGGCCTTCACGAACCTGGTCCACCACGCCTGTACTCCCGGTCTACAAGTGGCCTTGACTCTATTTGCTCCATGCGAGGCGAACCTGGAGCGAAGGGTCCATGGACCCCTTCGCTCCGTGCAAGGTGGCCTGGAGCAAGGGCTCCCTAGGCCCCTTCGCTCTAGGATGTGTTGCACTCTTGGGTCAAAGCTGCATTCGGTGACCTTTCCGTGCTCTTCACTTTGTGCGAAGGGGCACTTGGTGTGCCTAAACCCTGTCTTCACCACCACTGCCGGCAGTGGAGCAGATCCGAAGACCTACAAGGTCAGGTTTGAGTTTTCCCCCACTCTGTTGCTCTGGATCTAGTGTTTATCCCATCTCTTAAGCACTCCACCATTCCTCCCCAAATAGAAAGGGGGAGATCTTTACTTGCTCTGGTCAAAGTTAGATGCAGTGTTCATTTTCGTCGTCGAGGTTCAACCCCGTCTGTGCCTATCCTTCAACCTCCAGTTCGGAGGCCCTTAGAATCGTGATGGTCACCAGGCGGGCTGCTTGTGCCAACACCACACATCACTAGTTCTAGGTTCTGAGATGACGCCCTCCTCATTGTTGGTGGCTACCTGGTGGGTGTAGGGTCATCAACGCCACACATCAACTCCAATCGGCGTCGAGGTAGCCTCAAGACCAACTTCATCTTCTGTGGCGGGGCTGCTTTATCTTGAAGAATTCAGGGGGAGCTATGTAATTTTAGTTTTCTTCAGGGCTCTTCTTGTAAAATGGTGGTAGATACACCAAACTTTTGTACTATTCACCCGTTAATACCAGAGTTTGGCCGTTTGCCTTCAAAAAAAGGTTCCCATCGTCTTCTTCTCTTTGTTCGGCTTGGAACCTCCTTGGGTTCGTTCTCTAATGACCAGATACATTGATCCACGCTAGCAAGTCATAGTGCAAAAAGTCGAACCAGACCGTCTGTTAAACCAGAAAAAGCCAAAACCGGTGACCTAGCTAGTTCGGTTTAACTCAAAGACCATCCATGTATTCGTACCGGGGAAAATAGGGCGAACCGTGCTGGTTTCACTGAATCGGTCGATTTTTGTTTAGGACATAAATAGCCTCATTCTTATTATTTTTTTGTCGTGAATTCAGGGGTAAGATTGGAAAGATGTGAATATGAGTGCCCTACTGTTGTACGCTAGTTGTTTCATTGAGAATTAGACAGTAGTTTACACTCCCATTGCTTTGAATAAATACTATGACATACAATTACAATACAACTATGTTGTTGCTATAGCTATACATGCTTAATTCGAATGATAAATCTCTTGTTCTGAATATTCATAATCTAGATATACAAATTGACTATAGTATTTAATAGAAAAAAATATATTTTTCTATAAAAACAATGATAAATAAATATAATATTCATATATATAAAAACCAACGGTTGGACCGATGAATCAAATGCTTAACCGGTTCGATTGCTGGTCTGACTTTTTGCACTATGTGGCAAGTGCGTATCTTGGCAAAAGGAGCTTCCGACTTGAATTATTTTGAACTTAATAAAACTATTTCCAACTTAAATTTGGTTTTTATTTTTGCACATAAATGATTTTAAATTTATGGAAAATAGGAAAACCCTTTTTAAAATCCAAAAAATCCAAGGAAATTGATTAATATTATTTTTAACTTTAAAAACCAAGAAAAACTAAGAAAAATCTTTTAAAATTTCAAAAAAATCCAATAAAATAATAAATTTAATATAAATTTAATTTTTTAATTAAATTTTAGTAACATAACTTTGGAATGTTACAGAGAGGGTGGGAGTGAGGGAACACAAAGGAGAGGGAGGTGTGCGCAACGTGGCAAGGAAGATGGCGCTCCTCAGGGAGCTCCCAATGGTGGCATGGGGAGATACGGTGATGAGGCGGTGGCCCACCTCCTCCTTGCTTACCGTCGCCTCTCCGCTCGACCCCATCTCTTCATGCGTCGACGCGACCTCCTCTTTCCGGCACCACCATCACCTCCTCCCCCGGCCGTGTGTATTTGCCATACCACGGATTGTGGCGTGACAAAAAGAGATCAGATTTGGAAAATAAATTTCGCGAGATGTTATTAATAAAATATTTTTCAAAAAGGATTATTTAATAAAAGAAATTCAGATTTCAATGTCCATTGTATTTTCGAAATAGGCAGTAGGAAGCATTCGAACTAAAAATTTTGACTGCAGGTGTCAAAAGTAGAACAATGCCAGATAACAAGCTAGCGGCACCAGATACTAGAATATATTTTGCCAAGACAACATGTTGCCGCTATCATCGATGTTTCTCAAGCTGTTGTCATCGCCATAACTCAATGCATAGCGGCAGCCTTCTACTCCTTTTGATGGTATATATGATACTTCCATTTCGTCATCACGATTTTTATAATGTTTTTATATGGAGTACTGTATTAAGGTTTACAAACAAACATCAAGGCTTTTTATTGAACCGTTCAGTTATTACTTTTTATTCAGTCTTTGAGTTTCAAAATTGTTTATCCAGTAATATAGCTAATTGTGTATCCAGTAAGACATCAAGGCTTTTTACTGAACCATTCAGTTACTACTTTTTATTGAACCATACGCACTTACGCAGCATATCTTTTGAGGCAAATTATGCAGCATATTGTGCAGAGCAATATATCAATTCTTCAGTGACGGATCACTGTTTTCGTGGGCTCTATCTTTTGTCGATTGCTAATCCTGTGACACCAAAGTTGACACTATTTGCCATCTATTTCTTATTGCTTTCAGGGAGGGCATTGGTGCAAATTAATCTTTTTTGCGTTTTCCATTTTATTTTGCTGACCTTACTGATAACGTTATTGTCGTACTACAGAACCAGAAAGAACTGGATTTCATTGTTTTGCAGAAAAAGATGGTACTAAAGATTTTCAGTGCTTAAATTAACAATTCGTCATTGTTTTTGTAGTGGAATTTTTCTTGAGCTATAATTATGCTGCCATGTTGTACATGCGTGTGAGTTATTTGAGTTTGCATATACAAATTTGTTTGCTGTCCATGTGTGGTCAGGCCACACGAGTTTCTCTGTCTATGTTTTAGGTTAATATAAAACAGAAGAAGATGCTATCTGTCCCATCCCAATTTTCTGAGTTTTAAAACATTTTTGAGTAGTTTAGTCCCTTGGAAAATTTCATCAAATTTTATTTAAATTTAATAAAGCTCAAATGGGACTTTCAAATGTCAAAATAATTTAATGTGACTAATCTAAACATCAATTAAATACAAAACTATTTTATTTGAGTTCTTTGTGCTTGGGAATATTTTCCAGATTTTTCTGGAATTTTTCCGAGTTCATTTGCTATTTTTAATTTGCCATTTGAATTTTCTAGTATTTCTAAAATAGAAAATCTATTTAAAATCTCAGGAAAATCATGGGGCTTGAATTCCTATTTTCGGCCCAATCCATTGCTGAAGCTCAGCCCAATCCCACGCCAGCTCCCTCCCTCTCTCCCGCGCATTCGCGCCCTTGGCCCCACCTGTCAGCCTCCCAAGTGTCGTGCGGGCCCCACCCTTGCACTGTTGTCGGACCCGGGAGTAACTCCCCAAATCCTCTGTGTATTTCTAAACTAGTCCCATGATCAGTAGCTAGTTCACATAGTAAACAGATATGATAACATCCATAAATCGTATAACTTTATTAATAATCAACAGAGTTTATTACAAGAAAGGCTTACAAGCCAACAATAAAGAACACAACGGAAGACGAAGAAGTAGTGGAGTCTAACTGATCTGCCACAGGCAATCGACTGGGGTAGCGGCCTAGTCGTCGAGATCCACACCGGTAGTGAAGTCCTTCTCCTCTGAAATTTATTTGCATCAAGTAAGGATGAGCACAAATTCCGTGCTCGCAAGTTACACCCAATAACAGATTATAATGCATGCAAGGATATATCAAAGGAAAGCTTATAGGGTTGATTTTGCATAAAGCCATGTTTCTTTCAAATATTTGTACTAAGTTCCAAAGCAGTTATTCTATAACTAAAATTCATTTTATAAATTCTCAAGTTTTATAGTTAGATAACATTCACACATGAATGGTGAAGGATACCCTCCTATCACATGGCTTCTCGTCCAATTTTCATTTGGATAGAAATCCAAAATCATTTGTATCAAATCATTTTGAAATCAAAACCAAAGTCTAACTTTGAGTGGCTTTGCCAAATATGTCCATGACCGTGGACACGGCTATTCGAATAGTTCTTAACACTCTGTAGAGGTTGTACAACTTTACCCACATGACATGAATTCTCTAGTTTATTCGGCATCCGTCGATACCACCGCTCACTACCTTATGTAAGCAGTCTAGAGCACGTGTCAAGGCCTTTACAATGCTTCATCCTACCGTAGTCCCGCCTCGCTAAGGATTCACCCCCTTTGGACTGACCATTTGCCGGGTTCAGGCCCCCTCTTGCGCTAGGTGGGAATACGTAAAAAGTAGGTCACACAAGACACCCACACAACCGGATGGCATGACCACGGTGAAATGTTGCAAATTAGTTAGCCAGGTCCCGCCCATTCGAGACATGTGGTAGTACGATAATCAAATTCTATAGCCCAATATCCAACAATCGGGTAGTTCTATCATTCATATTCGTCAATAGTCTAATATCAACAATTACCTATTTCTGTAGTTCAATATTCATTAATCCGATATCCATCAACATTCTTTCTTTATCATTAAACATCTACCCACAATCTACTTTTATTATCCAAACATCAAATTCTAACATATATTCAGAAATATTTTCCATACCACCTCTCTTGACAATTATTGGTCATACAAGGGAATTGGGAATAACTATGAAGCTTAAAACGAGGATTTAAATTACTTGAATATAAATACGCATGCAATAATAATTTAAAACAGAATTTAAATAATTTAAAATAATGGGTGCAAATGTGGTTAAAGATGTAACTTGCCTTGCTTGATTAGTTGATGTTCTCAAACAACGTTGAAATCTGGCTCTCCGAAGTCGTCGAAATCTATATGCGAAAATAAGCCAAATTCAAATAAAATTCAAAATAGAATCCAAATAAAATCTAAAAATTATAAAATAAATACTACTAGGAAGGTATCGACTTTATATGAATTTAGGAAGTTGAATCGAAAGAATCGGAGTTTGTATGAGGGAGAACGAATTTCCGGAAGGTTGAAAATCACATGAAATGATAGAATCCCGAAAATTGGGTATATACTGGAATATTCTATTTCAGAAATGAGAAATAAAATGGCTGACTTGAGGGACCCACTTGCTAGACAAAGAAAGAAAAAAAGGAATGACAGAAGTGTATGACATGTGGGCTCCATTTGTAAGTGGCTCAAACCAACACATAACAGAGACATCACGTACAAGCTTATAGGCGCACTGAGGAAGACGACAACGTCGGTGAGGTGAGCGATGGGGCGGCAGGCGAACGAGCAAAATGAAACTCCGGTGACGAGGCGGAGATGATGACGCGAACAGATTTTCGAAAAACTCACCGAGGAAGCGGGAAACGTGAAGAAACGGTTTCAATGTCGTGCCTCGACAAGGTCGGCGGTGACTCGGTGATCTTTAGGTGATGGGAATGGAAGCACAATGTAGAACGCTTCGAGGCAAATTCAACGGTGTTGACGGCCCGGCGAGAGGACCTTCGATGGCGATGCAATCCGACGGAGACGACCTTCGGCGGGCGGTGGGCTGATGTCGGCGTTCTGGGCAAATAGAGAGGAGTTAGCGGGTGAGGTTGATGGCAATTTGAAGATGGAGGTTGGGAGTACGTGGTGCTCACCTATTTAGGCGAAGGCGGCACACGGTTCGACAAGAAACGCGAACGGAAAAATCACTGCGGCATACGGGGCTTCGTCGAACCGACGGTGCTTCGGAGAAAAGGAAGGGAGCACGATGTAGAACGTCGCGAGGTGAAGCTAGCGGTGTGGTCGATGGTGCCAGGGCTTCAACGTAGGAGGTGCAATTGACCAATGAACAGCGTTCGACCAACGAGCTTCAACTTCAAAATTCGGCCAAACCATGGGGAGAGGGGAGGAGAGATTTTGGGGGTGATTTGTGGGTGTAGAGGGGCTCCTGGTGCTCACTTTATATAGGGGAGGAGAAGCTCAAATCAACATAAACATTTGAGAATTAATTGGGCAGTTTTGGGTTGAAATGAAGAACAAAGAAAACTGCAAAATTGATTGTATGTAATGGAAGAAACGTGCAATTGATGGTGTGGTAACGTGGGTGATGTTAGTGCGGACGTTTCGCTTTAGACGGAATGGGTTTTAATGCTTTGAGTGGGTAGAAAAGAGGAAAGGAGTGGTTGGCTGCCATTGACGCTGCTGCATGGAGCTTTAGCTGCTACGCATGGAGCAACAAGAGGAGAGAGGGGAGGGAGGTGGCGCCGGTGGTGGAGGTGGGTGGCATGGTGAGGGATAGCGGTGGCTGGAGGTGGCGAGGCGTGGTGGCGGTGCTGCCATGGAAGCACACAGATGAAGAAAAGTAACCAGAGAAGGAAGACGTCGGGAGGTTGAAGAACATAGGAGAGAGAAAGGGATAAAAGAATAAAGAGGGGTGTGTTAATTGATTGAAAGGAAAGAAGCAAGAGGGCAGTGCATGCTTTAGAGTAGGGATGGCAATTGTGCCTGATTACCCACGTACCCACAGGCGAATACCCTAATGGAGGCGGGTATGGGCGTCTTTCTTTGCCCACGGGCATAAAAACGGGCACACTTTCTTACCCATCGGGTAAATGGGTGCGGGCATGGGTAAGCTCCACCTGTGCCTGCTTCGCCCGATTACCCGCCATCTACACTGACAGGTGGGACCATAGACACTATGTAAAACCCTAGCCTCTCGGTCAAGTTCACAGCCTCCCACTACCACCCAGCGCCGCCTCCATTTTTAACACCACTCTACCCTCTCCGCTCCCCCTTCTTCCCTCCCGAGAGCAACCCTAGCCACCCGCGTGCCTCCTTCCCCGAAACCTTGCATAACCATCTCAACCCCCCACGAATGGTAAGCAAGAAAGCACCCCTTCTCCACTGCCAGAACCGTGCCACCCGCCTCCGGATCTGACATTTTTTCGCCGGGTTGTTTGCTTCCCAGGATGATTTCGGAGAACAACGCTGCGTTGACGCTCATGGGGGTTCAAGACCGTCGGTTGTTGCCCAACACCACCACCACCACGGTGCCATCGACTGTCCTCGTGCTTTTTGACGATGGCGTAGGCGGATGGCGAAGGTCGACCCCAACGTGCTTCCTAAGGATGACGGCGCCGTCGCAAATCACCGACGAGGAGGACGAGGAGGAGGACCTCTTCAACGACAACTACCTCGAGTAAGCCAAATAAGACCGAGATAGAGATTTCCAAGATATGATTTTTAGGGTTTCGGTGGTTGTGATTTAGGTAGTGAGATCTAGTAAATTGGTAGTTATTTGGATAATTCAATGGTTTTTGGTTCGTGGTTTGATCAGAGATTGGGGGATTTCGTGTTTGCAGTGAAGATTGATCTCAGGAGTAGGCAAATTGTGGCACTCAGATACGACGAAATGATCAAATGCTTATCTGGATTATGTTTTTTGTGTCAAAATTGTTGCTTTGTTGGACTACCATGTATTCTGTGAACTTTATAACGTAGCTTCGGTATTGATAGTGTTGCAGCAATCAAATCATAACTTGCACTATCGTAGCGACATGACTGCTAACTTGTTTGCGGGTAAACGGGCATGCCCGCGGGTGACGGGTACCCGTGGGCGATGGGCATGGGCGAGGTTCTTCGCCCGTCGTCCTTCGCGGGCATGCCCGTGGGGGAAAATCGGGGTCGCGGGCATGGGTATGGGCGAGCACTACTTGTACCCACGCGCCCGATTGCCATCCCTACTTTAGAGTGCTGGTGTTAAGCGTGTGCAACACCCATAGCAGAATCGGGATGGGTGACCTCCGGGCGCCCACGCGGGATTATTTTTTTTATTTCCGAAATTTAATTCAGATTTAAGCAATAATTCAAATAGCTTTTAGAACATAGCAAATAGAGTCCAAAAATTCTAGAAAAATTCACAACAATTCCTAGAATTATTTTGAACTTAATAAAAATAATTCAACTTATAATTGGTAATAGTTTTTGCACATAATTTATTTTGGCTTTAAAATAATTAGGGAAAAGCTTTTAAAATTCCAGAAATTAATTAAAATTATACTTTTCACTTTAAATCCAATAAAATCTCAGAAAACTCCATAAATTTTCTTTTTGACTTTAAAACCAATAAATTAAATAATTGATTTTTTTAAACAAATAAAACTCTTTTTAAAATTATAGAAAATCAAGAAAGAACTTCGACAGCCAGAAAATCCAATAGAATAATAACTTTATTTATTTTTATTTTAGTAACAGAATTTTGGGATGTTACAAACTACCCCCCTTAAAAGGAATCTCGTCCCCGAGATTCGGAGAGGCTAGAAAGAAAGAATACGCATATAGGATAAATGAATTGAGAGATAGAAAGAGTCTATCTTCAAGTTGGCTTCATATCTAGGGTCTTGAGTTGTTCGAAGTTTTGAAGTGTCGACTCGTCTTTTAAGTTCCAAGCGCATCGATAGGTTAGGAGTCCAATGGATTGTTAGAGGAGAGCAAAAATCAAAGGATGAGAAAGAAAGCTGTGAGGAGAGAAGTCTACCCATTTAAAGCAAACGTTGCACAAAAGATCAAAAGATCTATGTACGACGTACCAAAAGAAAATACACCATACAAATAATGGAACAATACAACGTTCTACTCGATCGGTACTTGTAAGTTGGTGAAACGACTCAATACACATAATGAGTCTTGGCAGACTTAAACTATATGGCTCGGCTGACGAAACGATCTTTAGTGAGTCTTGTTCGTCGTTCTTGGATGGTGGAGACGATGATACTTTCTTGATGGCTCCATATCTTCTTGAACGTAATGGTAAGAAACGTGCTGACCATCTATAGAAATTTTTCAAGGGAAAGGGGATCCATTTAACATTATAAAATGGTGAAGAGAGAATTAGGTAAGAAAGAATTGCTATGAAGAAGCTATAGATGGATAGATGACCAAGATGAGGAGAGAACAATTTATTTTTCTTGTTATATAAAATAAGTTTTGAAGTTTTTCAACTACTGGCCATTCTAACTAGGTCACGACCTACAGTCGATATGGCTTTGATACCACTTCTGTCAGACCCGGGAGTAACTCCCCAAATCCTCTGTGTATTTCTGAACTAGTCCCATGATCAGTAGCTAGTTCGCATAGTAAACAGATATGGTAACATCCATAAATCACATAACTTTATTAATAATCAACATAGTTTATTACAAGAAAGGCTTACAAGCCAACAATAAAGAACACAGCGGAAGACGAAGAAGTAGTGGAGTCCAGCTGATCTGCCACAGGCAATCGACTAGGGTAGCGGCCTAGTCATCGAGATCCATACCGGTAGTGAAGTCCTTCTCCTCTGAAATTTATTTGCATCAAGCAAGGATGAGCACAACTTCCGCGCTCGCAAGTTACACCCAATAACATATTATAATGCATGCAAGGATATATCAAAGGAAAGCTTCCGTGTCAACCACGTGTGTGCCACGTCAGTGCCACCTGAGCCTAACCATAAACCTAAACTCAGCTAAACCTAGTCTACCATAGACCTAGCCTCTGACATATGGACCCCACGTGTCAGTCCATTGTACTATGAACCCATGAGCCAAGCCCATGGAACTGGTCCATAGACCAAGAGTCCCACCTCTCAGCCTTTGTTTCCTATTTTTGGGATTTTCTTTTAATTCTGAAATTCATTGCTGATGTCATGCTAATGCAATATTTTGAAATTTCCTTTCGAAAGAAAATTTTGAAAATTCGAAATAGCATTTTCTTTCTCTTTTTCTTAGATTTAAATCTTTCGAGAGTCCGTTCTCCCTCATATGAACTCCGATTGAACACACTCAAGTTTCTAAATTCATATAAATTCAAGCTCTACCTCCCTGTGATTTTTATTTAATTTTTGCAATTTATTTGTGTCTTTGTTTTGTATTTATTTGGGTTTTTGCTTTTGTTTGCGACTAGACGGTGATACTTCGGGAGCTTTCGAGGAAGGAGGCTTTGATCAAGCTCAATACCAGTACTGACGAAGATCTAATAATTCTCATTTAATTATTTATCCTTAATTCTTATTATGGATAATAAAACCATCATATGGTTCTTGAGTATACCCCTTAATGGTAAGTAAGGGAGAAGCTGGAGGTCATAAGTTCTTCTACGACCACCCCATAGTCGTAAGTCCTTCTACGACTACCTCGTAGTCGTAAGTTTTTCTACGACCATTATCTAGTCGTAAGCTTTTCTACGACTATCCCATGATCGTAAGTCCTCCTATGATCAGTCTATGGTCGTAAGCTTTACTACGACCACCATCTGGTCGTAAGCTCTTCTACGACTAGTCCCTAGTCGATGGGGCTTATAGACATATGGACCTGGTCGATCAGGGAATATTCTACACCATATTTAAAGATATGGGTAGTTAATTATGCTGTTATTATCTAGAATAACTGCACGTTTAACTCTCTGTCCAGATGATAACTGCCTGGCGACGTGGGAACGTTACAACTCTAGTAATAATCTCCAGTAACTGCTTCAACATTTGAAGCGTTGAGGTGCCCTTTGGACTGGAGAAACGGCCACCTACTTCGAGTTCTATATAAAAGACAGAATCATCAGGAGGAAAGGAAAGAGACAATCAGGAGAGCAAGGCATTACATTCGAGTCTTTCTCTTGATTTGTAACCAGCATACTCAATATATCCACACAGGAGTAGGGTTGTTATTCTCTCTAGAGAAGGCCTGAACTTGTATAAAAATCCTTGTGTCTTTCTCTCTGCATGATTTGAGTCTTGGTGACCACCTGAATCAAATAATCATTACGTAAGATCGGTTCTAAAACACTGACAGTTAGCGCCGTCCGTGGGGATCTTGTAGTCAGCAGGTTTCCTTTGTTTTTCACAACTCTAATGCTTCCTTGGCAGGAGAGTGGAACAAGGAGAACTGGTTCGACTTGGCCGGTTACGCAGATATCGACATGGATGTCGGCTTCAACTATGAGCCGAGTATTATATCATCTGATGGTGATGTTGCCTCTAGAGATCATTCTCCAGGAGACCTCAAGAAGTCATTACCGGATGTCGGGCTTTCTCACCCGACCTCCGAGCAGTTCGTTGGCCGCCTCGGTTTCTACTAGTGAACATGGAGAAGTTTAATGGATCTCAAAATCCCATTGAATTCCTCCAAATCTATACAACCGTTGTTCGAGCAGGAGGAGGAGGAGAACATGTAATGGCGAATTACCTTCCTACTGTGCTCGAGGGATCTGCTCGATCGTGGTTGTTAAATCAACCACTCGAGTCGATTTATTCATGGTAGTACCTCTGCGACCTGCTACTGGCCGATTTTCAGGGCACTTACCATCACCCTGGGAAGGAGGACGATCTGCACAGGATGAGACAAAATGACCATGAGACTCCATGCCAATTCATTTGATGTTTTAGTTAGGTTTGAAATTCCATACCTGAAGTTTATGATTCTTCTGTCATCAGAGCTTTTAAGCAGGGAGTCCATAGTAGAAGGATCACAAAGGATATCACTTTAAATCCTCCTTCTATTGTCACCGAGCTCTTTGAGATGGCCGATCGATATGCGACTGCTGCTGAAGCAGTCAAATGGAACAATACTATTGATCGAGACGACAAAATCCCTCAAGAAGCGGGCAAAAGTGGCAAGAAGAAGGATAAGAAGGCCAAGAAATCCAAGAAAAAGGCAAAGGGCCAAAAGCCTCAAGCCAACAGTTCCAATGAAGTCTTGGCCGTGAGCGATAAGAAGCCTCAAGGATCCAAGCCATACTCCGATCGAGGTAAGGACAAGCGCCCCGAAAGGAAGAACAACAAGCCTAGGTGGTGTCCTTTCCATAAAAAGGAAGGACATGACATTCGCAACATCCGAGTTTTCCAACAAAAACTCGAGAACTACTACAACGGCAAAGGACCACTTCCTACTCTCAAGGAGGTAGGGCAAGCGAGTGGTTGTAAGTAGTCAGACGACGACGAGGAAATGCCATTCTAAGATCCTGAGCATACCATCGAACATATCTATAGAGGATCATCGACATACAAGTCAAAGCGATAGCTTAAGGCTGTCGAACTTGAGGTAAACTCCATTGACCCTTTTCTTATCAATAAACTGCCAAAGTGGTCAGAAGTAGCCATCTCTTTCGAGAAGAGTGACTGCCCGATCCCTTCTACTCGACTTGGATGGCTTCCGATCGTGGTCGAGCCCACCATCAACAACTGTCAAGTAAATCGAGTATTGATTGATGGTGGTAGCTCGTTAAACATCTTGTTTACGAGTACCCTGGACAAGATGCAAGTACCTAGGACCAAGGTAAGACCGGTACGATACTCTTTTCATGGTATTGTACCGGGGTCTTTGGCCAAACCTATTGGTCCAGTTTCTCTTCCTTTAACATTTGGTTCGTCAAGTAATTTCAGGACAAAGAAGATCTCCTTTGATGTGGTCGATTTCGATACGACATATAACGCCATACTCGGACGACCAACTTTGGCAAAATTCTTAATGGCTAGTCATTATGGGCATCAATGTCTTAAGATGCCAGGTCCCAAAGGAGTAATCACAATTTACTGTGATAAAAAGATGGCGCATACGTGTGACCATCAATCCCTCGAGATGGTTGGCCAGATACCCATTCGAGAAGAAAACAAGGGGGCAGCCTTCGACCAAGTAGTCGAAGCCTAAAGCTACACCGAAACTGAACGACCAGGTCAAGGAGGTTCCTCTGGATCCAGAGGAGCCCTCGAAGATTGTTTGCATCGGGGATACTTTCGACCCCAAATAGAAAGACGCCCTCATCACTTTCCTCCGGGCAAACGCAGATGTCTTCGCGTGGCAAACATCCGACATGCCAGGAGTCCTAGGGAGGTGATCACGCACATGCTAGCTTTACGGCCTAACAAAGTACCCGTAAAACAAAAATTATAGAGATTTGCACCTGATCGACGAGATGCTATAAGATCAGAATTGGACAAGCTACTTAAAGCAGGCTTTATAAGAGAAGTTGACCACCCAGAGTGGTTTGCCAATCCTATAATGGTTAGTAAGTCTAATGGCAAATGGCGTATGTGTGTAGACTTCGCTAATCTCAATAAAGCTTGTCCAAAAGATGATTTCTCTTTACCTCGTATTGATCAGTTGGTTGATTCTACTGCCGGTTGTGAAGCATTAAGTTTTCTAGATGCATATTCTGGCTACCATCAGATTAATATGTGTCTAGAAGTTGAAGAAAAGACCATATTTATTACTCCATTTGGAATATTTTGTTATGTCAAAATACCATTTGGACTAAAAAATGCTAGCGCTTCTTTTCAACATTTGATGCAATCGACTTTTTCACCTCAACTAGGCCAAAATTTGGAAGACTATGTTGACGATCTAGTCATAAAAAGCATCAAGCGACTTAATCATGTTTTTGACTTGCAATAAACATTCGACAACCTTAGAAAACACCGCCTGAAACTCAATCCTGAGAAGTGTGTGTTTGGAATCTCTTCAGGAAAATTGCTTGGATTCCTTGTCTCGGCACGAGGAATCAAAGCAAATCCTGAAAATATAAAGGCCATTGTGCAAATGCGCCCTCCGACCATGAAAAAAGAAGTCTAGAAACTCACAGGTTGCATGGCGGCTTTAAGTCGTTTCATCGCACGACTGGGAGAAAAATGACTATCTTTCTTCAAACTTCTAAAGAAGCACGAGGGTTTCGAGTGGTTAGAAGAGGCAAATGCTGTCTTTGAGGATGTCAAGAGGTATCTTACGAGTGCTCCTATTTTGGTTTCTCTCTAGCTGCCACACCACAGGCAGTGAGCGCAGTGCTGGTCGTAGAATTTGAAAACGTCAAACGACCAGTTTATTACGTAAGCGAAGTTTTGCACGAGCCTAAGGAGCATTACCCTCAGGTCCAAAAACTTCTATATGCCCCGCTCATGTCTTCGTGGAAACTGCGTCGTTATTTTCAGGCGCTCAAGATAATTGTGCCGTCTGAGTTTCCCTCAGGAGTAATCCTACAGAACAGGGAAGCAGCGGGACATATGGCAAAATGGTCAGTAGAACTTGGGGAGTTCGACATCCATTTCGTGTCCCGAACGGCTATTAAATCCCAGATCTTGGCAGACTTTGTCATTGAATGGATAAATCTGAACTCGTTGGGATCCCGATAGGATACCCATGACCCGATGGGCGATGTACTTTGACGGGTCACTTACTTTAAGTGGCTCGGGGGCTGGGGTGGTCCTGGAATCTCTTACCGGAGAGACCTTAAAGTATGCCATTCAATTAAACTTTCAGGCCACTAACAACGTGGCAGAATACGAAGGTTTGCTGGCTGGCATACGAGTCGTGAAAGTGCTCGCGATTCGATGGCTACTCGTGAGAGGAGACTCTCAACTAGTCGTGAATCAGATTAGAAAAGAGTACCAGTGCTCTTACCCGACCATGTCTCGGTACTTATCGAAAGTTCGAAAGCTTGAAAAGTATTTTTTCGGTTTTGAGGTACAATTTATCCCTCAAAAGGATAATTTCCTCGCAGATCAGCTTGCTCGTATGGCTTCTTTCCAATCATAAGTACCAAAAGGAGTCTTCTTGGAGCAGCTCCAGAAGCCGTCTTTAGTCGAAACACCAGAGACAACTCCTATTGAGGCAGCCTCTCTAGAATACGAGGATACCTGGATGAATCCCATCTACGAGTATCTTCAGACGGGTACAATACCCGATGATGATCTCGATGCAGATCGCTTATCCTGAAAGGCCAAAATGTATACTTTGATCGAAAGAGTCCTCTATAAACGAGGCACTCAAGGGGTACTCATGCGATGCATATCGCAGAGAGAAGGACTAAACCTCCTTCATGACATACACGAGGGTATCTGTGGAACTTATGCTTCATACAGAACGCTGGTTGGAAAGGCCTTTCGACAATGTTTCTACTGGCCAACAGCTCTCTATGATGCCAAAGAGCTGGTTAAGAAGTGTGTACAATGCCAGTTTCATAGCAGGCAAATACACCATCTGGCTTGGGTATTACAAACAATTCCTCTATCTTGGCCTTTTGTGACCTGGGGTCTCGATATCCTAGGGCTGTTCCCAAAAGCTCTAGGTGGCTTCGAGTTCCTTTTTGTGGCTATTGATACATTCACAAAGTGGATCGAAGCCGAACATGTGACTGGGATAACAACGAAAGCAGCAAAACGGTTCATGATAAGAAGCGTGATTACTCAGCTTAGGGTCCCAAGTCGAATAATCACAGATAATGGTAAGCAATTTTTGAGCACAAAATTCCAAGAATTTTGCGACGAGTTGGGTACCAAATTATGTTACGCTTCTAATGCCTATCCTCAAAGCAATGGGGCAGTTGAAAGAGAGAATGACCAATAATGCAGGGAATCAAAACTCGAGTCTTCGACCAGCTTATCAAGCGCTCGGAGGCTTAGGTACAAGAATTACCCTCGAGATACGGGTAGTTAAACGATCGCTAGTCGGGCTACATGTTTAAACACCTTTTTCCTAGTTTTCGGTGCCGAAGCCATGCTTCCACCAGAACTAAAGATCAGGTCAACAAGGGTCAAAACTTTCAATGACTCAATCCAGGAATAACTTTGAGCGGATGATATCAACTAGCTCGAAGAGAAGAGAAATGAAGCCTTAATTCGTTCAGTAGTCTACCAATAAGCCTTGCGCAAATACTACAATCGTAAAGTCCAACCTCGCAGCCTTGCTGTAGGTGACTTGGTATTGAAGAAGATTCAACCCCAGTCTAATCGGAATAAACTTTCCCCCAAGTGGGAAGGTCCTTACACAGTGGTCGAAGTTACATGACCAGGTTCGGTACGACTAGCAATGGAAGACGGATGAATTCTCTCTAATTCTTAGAACATCGACCAGTTACACAAATTTTACGTGTAACCGACCAACCCTACAATAAAGTATCATGTTCTTTCTATCTTTATTGTCTTACTTTGAGTAGTGCTTTGACAATTTTTCGACCATTTCCTGGTCGTAGGTCCTCCTACGACCAGTGCCTAGTCGTAAGTTTTTCTACGACAATTCCCTAGTCGTAAGTCCTTCTACGACCAGTACCCTGTCTTTCTTTACACTAGTCGAAAGGATGGTAACATCACCTAGTCAAAGCCTTTCCTTTCTGCACGTGGTCCTGCCCACTAGAAGGAACTTCCTAGTGTCGACTCGTTCCTCCATTTTGCTGCCAACATAAAGAGCTCGTGTTCAATACACATGGTCGAAATATTTTTAAGCCAACTCTTATCACCTTAGTTTATTTCTTCATTCATTTTGAAAAATACTCTATGCAGAGTACACTTTTGAAATTAGTTCGACTACTTTCGGTAAACTTGTTTCGTTCAAACTGGTCGGAGAAAGACACAACACCTAGTCGAAGTCTTTCCTCTCTGCATGTGGTCCTGCCCACTAGAAGGAACTTCCTAGTGTCGTCCTATTTCTAACTCTTGCTACCAGAGCGAACCTACCGAGTGCACTAGAATAGGTTGAACGAATTTTTAAGGTACTTCAGACGTTTGTCTAGCTGAAGTTGCCGTTCTTGATTTGATTAATCTAGTCGGAGAAGGTAATATCACCTAGTCAAAGTCTTTCCTTTCTGCACGTGGTCCTGCCCACTAGAAGGAACTTCTTAGCGTCGACTTGTTCCTACTCTTTCGATCAGTGCATGATAATCGTGGTCGAAAAACTATAAGTTGGCTAAACCTCTCTTTTTTTTAAGAAAACCCTTCTCACACTATTTACTCAGTTTATCTAAATAAATTGAGCAAATAGTCGAGGGCTAGGATAAAATTATTAATATGACTTCAATTCTTAGTTTTAATTTCTTTTTTCCATTCATTATCTTATGAGTTACTAACCACTCGACAAGATGATTTGCAGGAGGAAGAAAGGATTATACGTATCAACAACAAAAACTTGTCTTTACAGGTTTATATTACAAACTACTCTGATGAGGGAGATCCTATTTACATCTCCTCCATGACTTCCTTGCTGATCGACTGTATATCTTCCATCAACCGCTCCGCTTCTGCTTTAGAAGGTCGAAGTCGGCTTTGATTAGTTGCAGATTAAGATTGGGGTCATGAGCTTTAAGTTTTGCCAGAACAAAACTTATTACGCCTTCGACCTCCTCTTTTATCGAATCAGCTTGGTTGGTCTTCAGAATAGTCACCAACTCTTGCAAAATCCCAACTTGTCCTCCAATGGTACTCGTGTGAGCAATCATCATGTCTTCACGAGGAGTGACCTTCTCAGCACGTAGCCCACCGAGTACATTGTTCAAGAGAGAAATATTGCCTTGAAGGTTGACCTTCATCGACTTCATCTCCTCCCGATTACGAGTCGAAGCCTCGCAGAGTTGTTTTATTTCGACTACTTGCTCTGAAAAAAGTAAGACTAGTCAGACAAAATAACCCCTAAAGGACTAAAAAACTGGTCGCGGGTAAAGAATTGCTTACCTACTAGTCGAGAATCCAACTTCTTGACTTCATCCCATGACTTGATCTCCTGATCTTTTTCTTTGGTGATATGGGAAATCTCGTGAATAACCATGGTCTTTTCTTTGTCCATGATTTTGAGCTTCCCCATTTCGACCTCTTTTTTTGAAAAGGAATAAGAGTTAGAAAAAAAAAAAAGAATGTCATTATCATAAGCAGTCTTGAATTCGGAACTCACCCACTACTACAGAAAAGGCCTTTACAGACGGTTCAAAAACACCATCACAGACGGTTCCGTGAGCCGTCTGAGTTTATGGGTCAGTAATGCTAATGGTCATCACTGAGCGGTTTTGAACCGTGCAATATATACTATCACAGGCGGTTCAGATGCAACCGTCAGGATAGTCGACTACCACTGCGGTGCGTCAGATGAAACCGTCGTGATAGTCGACTACCACGCAGCGATGCGTAGATGAAACCGTCAGGATAGTCGACTATTACGGACGATGCTCAGATATGAAACCGTATGTGATAGTTCACTATCGAGCGGTTTCATATCTGCATCGTCGTGGTAATCGACTATCACTGAGCGGTTTCATCTCTGCACTGCCTGTGGTAGTCTTTGCATTGCTAAATCTATTTACGTTTATTGGCTAGCCTCAGAAATGCTAGCCATGCCCTCTGAAACAAGCACATCCAATTCTCATTCATTTCGAAGCACATCAAAATTGCATTCATTTCGAAACAAGCACACATCCAATTCACAAATCAATTAACTAAATTTAACCATTAATGTACATTAATTTACACACATGTACCATTATGTTCAATCTATCTCAATCAAGTTCAATCTGCTACCGTGGAAACTCCCATTTGGATTTATGACACGTCATTGGGGAATGACGAAGGTGTGATCGAATTTTTATGAGCTCGCTCTGTTCCAACGATTTGGCGATGTTCGCAACTCCGTCGATATGAAGGTTAAATTCGAGCTTATATAAATTGGTAAGTATATATGAAATAATTGTTGAAAGATTGACAAACCCGAGGATCATTGGTGATCGCGAACCGATGAGTAGTTGCATGTTGTGGCAAACATAGTATCCACAGACGCGTTGTGGCGGCGGTTCTTTGGTGGCATCGCAAAAATAGAATTGGTTAGTTCGAGAGGCATTGCTACGAAGTGTTATATAGGATTAATGTGTACTAGCTAGCAAAGTAGGGAATGTTTGATCATGTTGCGGCGTCCTTCCTTGATATTCCATCCTTTAGCATGTAACACGCCGAACACCCCACGTGACTCCAAGAAGTTAGCCTTAGCCATTGCAAAGGAAGGAAAGACTACAATAGAGTTTCTATGGAGGAAATGTGTTTACCTGATGATTAAACTCCGGATAGTGGTGAAGTTGTGAGTGGCCCTCTGTAGGGAATCTAGGTATATTACGTATTTCCGTTTTGGTATAATTACAATTAGAATCCAATGGAACCTACACAGGTATGTCAGCATGGTCATTAAACCTAAGTTCGTGTTGCTTATAAAGTACAAATCAACAAGTATAGCCAGTAGTGCAACACTACTTACTTCTGGTTGTAGGGCAAAAGTATGAATTCCTTATTGCGGTGAGCCATGAAAAAATCTATAACGTAATTCTCGATTTAATGTTGCATTCGCCGTGATGCTTTTGCTCGGAGACAACGTGTGGGTCGAGGAAACCTACCGGTGATTTCCTTCTTTCGGCTTCACGGATCATGTATCTATTATACAAAAGCTAGGAGTTATATATAACATTTATCGATATTACGAACATTGACCGTGATTGTACACACTTACGATGTCGAAGATCGTATGATTGAGGCGTCGAGCTCGTCGAGGTTGAAGAGACAGAACAAGTCGTCGAAGGTCACCGTGAAGACAGTGTCTTGATACACGTGGTTAAAATGATGCTCCTTGAACTTGACGGTGACACCCGAGCATCGTTGATCAACCGGCTTGTTGGACTGTTCCATGTACCATGCATGCAATTCCGTGCAATCCAATCCTAGGGTAGGGCTGTCTAACTTCTCGAGCAACGGCTCGCCTGGCTTGTATTTCCAGGCCAACGGCAAGAAGGGGATATTAGGAGAGGACTCGATCGTCTTCGATTTGCCCTTGCCCTTGCTGCCTCGCTTTGTATAGGTCGACTTCACAAGAGTCGGTGAGCACGAGGTGTAGATGCATGTGATCTGGCGGGCCCTTGCCATGTCGGTCAGTAGCCGGTGCGGTCAGTCCGTGGACTTGATGCCGTTGCAGAGACATTCCGTGAAGTTGACACCGAGTAGGTAGCTCGAGCAGATGTCCTCCTTGGGCCTTTGGATGAATGTTCCAACGGCTTGCCCTAGAGTCATGACCTCATCGTTTGGGGGAATTTTCACAGACGGCCTCGAAATTGGCACAAACACCGTCCACATTCACTTTTGCGAAACCGGCGCTAGATTTGCACCGTGCACCAAAGCTCGATCTGGGATGGATACACGGCCCCAAGCAAAGACATCTAGGGCAACAGAGACATATCTCACTTGGAGCTTGCGCCGTAGCCACCTACGTACATAACGATACAAAATTAGCTACTCCAACAGGCCTATCAATGGATTGAGCATTCGGAGATAATAATTATTACCGGATGTCATCGACGGAAAATCTGTCATCACCTATTGTGGTAGGGCTAGGGTTGGACGCGCAGACTACTCGGATGTTTGGGGGGGCTAAGCGGTATAGTAGGGGTAGGGGCTTCCAACCGACTTGGCATTTGCAATCCCTTAATCCTTTCCTCAAAGGTCTCTATCTGCTTTTGCTTTCGAGCATACGAATCCTTTCCTCAAAGGATTGATTGAATTTTCGATGAGCTCATCTCGAGGGATGCACGAAGATCCTCTCGTAGCTTTGCATCGTGCTCGGCTTTGGCTCCTTCCTACTCGATGCGATCTGAGTCCGCTTGGAACCATTGTTCCCATGTAACAAAAACACCGGCGCCTCTCGTGCGATTCGGATGCTCCTTTGTTTCCTAGGGCCGCAGAGAGTATATGTTTCTCCCTATCTGCTGGAATGAGCCTTGGGAAGATTGTGCACTCAACGTTATCTCGCAATATAGCCCGACATGTCATTTCACTTCCTATGAAGTTATGGAGTAATTACAAACTAGGTAGTTCGATATCTTACCAGCGTTGGGACACTTCACGGTCTTCGGGTTTGGAAAGTACACTTCCCGTGGGCGAATACATAACCTCGCAAATAACCCTTTGTCGGTAGCGCACATTAGTGATCTCGGAAATAGCAGGAGAGATTCAAACCGCTGCTTGCTGTTCTCGATCCCTCCATATCGGGCTTTACCCGCATACCAGCCGTGCCGAGTGCGTGGGGGTGCTTGTTTTTGCTCGGAGGGCCGTAGCGCCGCACTTTTACTCTTAAATTCATCTGTCGTCTTCTTCGCCACAAACTTCGCCCAGACTCTTCCAAGAATAGATACTTGTGGAAGGCGGCAGATCCTTCTCCACGTAGTTCTTGACAAGCATGCTCTTGAAGTTCTTCCACGCTTTGCGCGCCAGAGCAACGCGTGTCGTCGACGAGTCGGGAGTTCTTAGGAATCTCGAACGATGCGAAATTTCCGCCAAACCTGTTAGTTTTGATGGTTGGGCACCACCTTCCACTTAATCATAGGTGATCTTGACCCGTTCCGTGCAACTATTGCGACCATTCTCCGAATCTGGACGCTGCTTTCGGCGAGGATTGATAGGGGTCCCGCATCGATCGACCTCCGTGATGGTAAATCGCCCATGGGCCTTTTCGATATTCCTCTTCTTCTCGCGGTTGGATATTGTTCCAGAGGATGGTGCATCATCAGACACATGAGGTGGCGATGACTCAGAATGAGCGGAAGACATCTTCACAAGAAATAGAATTATCATTGCAATGTATTCCAGTAGCAGTATCAAAACAAATACCATATGAATAACTAACAAGAACAAATACAAATTCCTAAAACATGTACAATTATCATGAAGGACCATGACAGATTATTGATAGAAATAGTTAGGGAAAGGGCGTGGGGGTCGATCGGTAACTTCGGCATTGGTTACCTTTAGGCGTCGAGACGGACGAAGAGGAGCAAGACGAGCAAGAGGGCAAGATCGAAGGGGAGGCGCCACGGGGGCTGGGAGGAAGGAGGCGGCGGGCTCGGGCAGGAGGCGCGTGGGCTCGGGGGAGGCGCCACGGGTCAGAGGAGGAGGCTCGGCGGGCTCGGGGGAGGCGCACCGGCCGAGGAGGAGGCGGCGCAGACGGATCGGGGAGGAGTAGCGCCGGGCTCGAGGAGGCGGCGCCGAGGACAGTGGCAGGCTCGCCTGGGAGGAGGGAGCGAGAGGAGTTGAGAAACTTAATCGTTTGAGAGTGGTGGGCGCGGCAAACCCTAGCTAGAGTCTGAATGTAAATAGGGATGGACATCACGAGACGGTTCTAACTTAGAACCGCTCGTGATAGTGATATATCCTGAGCGGTTTTAATAAACAACCGCTCGTGATATGTGATGAATCCTGAGCGGTTTTAATAAACAACCGTGATATGATATGTGATATCCTGAGCGGTTCTAACTTAGAACCGCTCGTGATATATGATGTATCCTGAGCGGTGTTAATAAACAACGCTGCGTGATATATATATAGCGAGCGGTTTTGATAAACAACCGTGTGATATACATGTGAGACGATGCGTAGTTCAAACCGCTCGTGATATTATTTTGTATTGGTTAATATCTAGATCGATCATTTATTGGCTAGCCTCAGAAATGCTAGCCATGCCCTCTGAAACAAGCGTAAAAGACAACAAGTACATGTATATACATCCAATTCACATTCATTTGAGAAACAATCACATCCATTTCACAAGTACAAATCAATTAATTAACTCAAATGAACTAAAATTAACCATTCATCGTAATGTATATACATATACACACATTGTTCAATTAATCTTTAAAATTAGCCCTTCATGATGATCGATTATGTAGCTAGTTTAGTCATGTTCTTCTTCCTCGACCCTTATGCCGCTTCCGAAAGGAGGCAACTCGTCAAATTGATTGTATTCTTCCTCGCCCACTACATTCTCAACTCCGACAATCCTCCTTTTTCCATGAAGAACTACGTGGCGCTTCTTATTTCTTTGGGTCGGTAACATAGAAGACTTGAACAACTTGGTTAGCTTGAGACGAATGGTTCGTCTTTGTATCCGACACGTTCGAGGTCCACGGTAGTGACGCCGTGCACTTGTCGACCTTCACCGTGGGAGATGGACCCAACGGCACCGAAATAGGGGATCTTGAAAAGCACGAGTCGAGCTCCCATATCTCCTCTATTTGCCCATAGTAGGAGCTCCTCACCCATCGGTCTTGAATGCATCTATCACGGACACATTGATGCTCGTTAGTGCTTTTTATATCCCGAGCTGCGTATAGAATGTGTACCCATTTATGTCGTATCCTCGCCATGTTACAAGCGTAAATGTTGGCCCTTTTGCCAACCATGTCAACATATCATAACGATCTCCTAGCAAGTCGCTCCTTCAACCATTGGTTGAACCGTTTGTTGTGTTGTCTCGTGATCCAAACATCGCCGCGGCGGATTCATTGCTGTCAAGCACGTCCTTGTCTTTGGTCGATATCTGAGGACACTTCGGTCATGTGTTGCAAGACCGTGAAATGGGCTTGAGCATATGTATCCATATTTGGAGTGATTGCTTTCCTTAGATGGTCCCGATACCCTCGAGCCTCCCCTCATGGCGAGATCGAGGCACACCTATCGATTCGACTGAGCCATGTAATCGGCGAACTCAATGACCTCTTGATTGCATAACCTTCGACGATGCCCTCTCGGCGAGATCGATTCGTACATATGACTTGAGAATTCCCATGAACCTCTCGAGCGGGTACATGCTACGAGGTACACGGCCCGCACATCTTTATCTCCCTCACAATATGAACAATGAGATGGACCATGATATCGAAAAACGATGGAGGGAAATACATCTCAAGATCACATAGTGTCGTCACCACCTCGTCTGCGAGCATCTAGTCCTTCGAGATCGATGACCTTTCGAGCAATTGTGTTAAAAAATAACACGACCACATGATTGTCTCGGACTTTGATCGGCAAAATACTTCTAATTGCAGCAGGAGCATTTGTGTCATCAACACATGACAATCATGAGACTTCATGCCAATTAACTTCAAATCTTTTATCGAAACAAGTTTCTTCATGTTGGCGAAGTAACCGGACGGAACTTTCACGCCATGCAAGCACCGCACATTCGGTTCTCTCGGCCTTGGACGAGTGTAACAAGCGGGGAAAATACGTTCGTCCTTTATCGGTCCTTGTTGGTGCTAACTCAGTCCGATGTCCATATCAACCAAGTCAAGCCGTGCGTTGACACCATCCTTTGTTTTGTCACGAATGTTGAAGAAGAGACCAATCAAGTTGTCACATCGTCGTGATGAGTTAATTATCACGGACGGTTTTAACAAAACCCGCCTCAGTGATATTGGGCAATATCACGACGGTTCATCATAGGAACCGTCGTGAAGTATCACGACGGTTCTAAAAAACCGTCTATGATATTGGGTAATATCACGAGACGGTTCCAAAATATGAACCGTCGTGATATGACATCTTCCTGAGCGGTTTTAGCGGAGAATAACACGACGGTGGGTAACAAAAACCGCCTCGAGATTGTATTTATCTGAGCGGTTTCGATGAACCGTCTGTGATCAGGCGTCCAGTATTAGCATTTCTGTAGTAGTGACCGTTTATTCGTCCCTGCAACTTTTGAATTCCAGAGTTTGCCTCTTGATGCTTCTTCAGAAGGGCTTCTTTCTCTTCCTTTAGCTTATTCATCTCGACTTTCTCATAGTCAAGCGAATAAGGCAAGGTCTTTTCGTCGCTCTTGAACCTATAGAGATAAAGAGTAGACATGAGCATAAAACAAGTGGTCGTAAGTTCTCCTACGAGCAGTACCTAGTCATAAGTTTTTCTACGACAATCCTCTGATCGTAAGTTCTCCTACGACCAGTATCTAGTCGTAAGTTTTTCTACGACAATTCCCTAGTTGTAAGTCCTCCTACGACCAGTACCTAGTCGTAAGTTTTTCTACAACAATCCCCATATGCATTGTACAAGTGGTTGAAATATAAATGACTACGAGTAGCAGTAACTTACCATCTCTCTGCCTGCTCGTAGAGTACCGCTTTCTCCTGTCGTAGCTGAACAAGTTGTCTGTTGTATTCAGCAACAGTGATAATTTGTTTCAAAGCTCTCTACACAAAGAAAGATAGTGAGAAGCAAGAAAAGACACATATGTAAATGTCCGGCAGCAGGTACTTACACTCATGGTCATTCGAGCAAACGAAGATAATACTCTCGTGGGGTTCTTCAGTTCATCGATCTCTTGAACTCAGTTCCACCACATCTTTTTGAGACACTCATCTTCGAAAATATCCCCTCTGTTAGGAATGTCCTTAGGGTGAGAAACCCGAGCACTAGATCTGAACGCACAAGATCCCACAACGGAAGCAGGGCCGAAGAACTTGAAGGAATGGTCGAAGAAATCAGACCCTTCTTCTTCTTCGGTGGTAGCGGCATCAGTAGCTTGACCTTAGGGGCTGGGAGGAGTGTCTACAATGATCTCTTTCCCAGCACGGTGATCGAATGCTTCATCACCATGGTCGGATGCTTCCGCCGCTACCTCTACCATCTTCGCTTCTAGCTCCACGACTACCTCAGTGGTCGTAGCCGCTTCAGCAAAAACGACACCTTCCGCCTCGTGGACGGTGGACGACTCTTCGACCACCGCCACCGTCATTTATCCAACTGTCGGAGAAGTAGCAGTGGGTTCCTCAACAGGAACGTCCTTGAGGGTTAGAGGAGTTGGGCTGTGATCACAAAAAGGAAAATTCGTCAAATGGTAAAAAGCAAAAAGGTAAATGCTGTTCTTACACTTCTGTCTTTTTACATACCTTCATTTTTCGGATTTGATCTTGAATCTAGAAGAAAGCTTCCCTAAAGACGATTTCTTCGACTTCTTCTCTTCGATCACGTCTGATCAAAATTCGAGTTGGGGAATGGGGTCAGCCACGACCACGTCTGGTCGTGGGTCTTGAGCGAGAACTGCCGCTCCTTAGGCCTCATCACTTTCCGGATGGCCGAGACCTGTCTCGACCACCCCAAGGGCAACACTGCCATCGACCATAGGCACTGCTGGTGTAGTGGTTTCCTTCACAAAAGACATAAAACTCTTCCAGTTCTCCTTTTCTTATTGCTTGACAAAAGCCACGGGAGATAGAAACTGCGAAAGTCTTATTGTCATAGTAGAAGGGTACCTTGGTCTTAGGAGCCTTGTGTTTGAGATCTTCAGTCGCTTCGACCACCTTTGCCTTCTCTGCAGCAGCCATGTCCGTAGCGAATTTTGCAAAGGGCCTGGTCGAAGCAACAGAGTTTGAACCTGCACCTCCCTTGTTGGCGACTTTCATGAGTCGACGCTTTTTGGCCGGAGGAGCCTTGACTTGCTCCGCCTCCACGCCAACGACCATCAGTTAGACCTTTTCATCGTCTTGACGGTTTTCTATGCCTACTTTCTGCAAAAGTCAGACAAAGAAATATTACTAAGCGGTCGTAAGTTTTTCTACGATAATCCTCTGGTCAAAAATATTTCTACGACTAGTACCTAGTCGTAAGTTTTGCTACGACAATCCACTGGTCGTAAGTCTTCCTACGACTAGTACCTAGTCGTAAGTTTTTCTACGACTGTGAAATCCTAAAGATGAAATCAATTTTAGATTACCTTTAGGCGTTCTATCTTATCCTCTGCAGACAAGGCCGCTAGGATTTGGGGAGACACCACATTGGGTGGTGAGGATTTCTCACAAATGAGCTTGATTCGAGCGTCAATTTCCACTTGTGAGAGATCTGCAGGAGTAAGTAAACTTTCAATAGCCAAGTTCAAAATCAACAGAAAGAGAGCTAAATTAAAAATTTACTTACCCCTCTCGTAATCTCTGGTCGGGTCTTGTGACCCCGAGTATCTCCACATGGGATGAGCCCTCCTCTTTAGAGGGCTAATGCGGCGTATGATGAAATCCTTCACCACGTGCCATCCGGTGAGCCCCTCTTCCTTTAAGTCTTTGATGGCTTGAATGTAGGGGGTGATCCGGCCAAGATCCTTGAGAGTCAAATCCTAGGAAGAAATCTTCTCAGTGGCTTCCCTGGCGAAAGAGAGGCTGTCTTCACTGGTCGTGTCCCAATAGAACCACCTCTTCTTCCATCTCGGCCACGATGACCGGGTGAACATCTGAATGTACTCCTTTGACTTCCCGTCGTGGAGTTTTAGACTGCAGCTACTGATGATTCCCACCATTCTGTTCATCCCATAGAAATACTGGAATAGCTCCAAGTCGGCCGAAATCCTCAGGTAGGCCTCACACAAGTATACGAACACACCTAATATCGTAATGGAATTAGGAACCAGGTTCACCAACTCCACCCCCGAAGTGTGTTCAAGTACAAGTGTGAGGAAGGGATGAGCAAGCAAGCGAAGGCCACACTCACAGTACGCCTGAAAGACAGGAATCTGTCCAATCTCCCCTGACGGCCAATGTTGCCCAGCAGCCTCAATCCACTTCACAAACTCCTTATTTAGAATCTTATCGGCGGCGACCAAAGCTTATATCTTGGCCGTATCCATCTCCGATTCGGCCCACTAGGAAGCGGCTCCTGCCATCTTCCTCAAGAGAAGGAGATTTGGATCGGGAAAGGTCTCAAGGAGGCACACGATTTGGTTGGCGATGGAGAACGCAGGAACTTGATGAACAGTAAAGCAATTTGGGGAAAGGTAAAAACCCTAAGTCTCACCCACGATAAGTTTTTATAATCGCGCACTTGAGTTAAAGACGTGGCAACCCAACAGTTGCCACCTCTTCGGGAACTACTCCAATAGACAGGTCTATGTAAGTCGATTGAGATTCTTTAATTTGTCTGTTCGAGAAAATCGAGTCTGTCTTTACACCTCAAGCGAAATTACCTTCTTGACCAAGTCTATTTCTGGTCAAATGAAACAGTTGTCGGAAAGGATTTACTTCTGATTACAGTATTACGACCACTTTGTGGTCGTAAGATTTTTTACGACCACCTTGTAAGTCGTAAGATTTCCAACAACCTTCTTAACCAAGTTTATTTCCGGTCAAATGAAATACCGATCGAAGAGCTTTTCCTTCGACCACTGTTCTACGACCATCTTCTGGTCATAAGATCATCTACAGCTCCTTTTCCATGTAAGTTATTTTCACTTGAAGCTAGAGGGCTAGATGACGAGGATCTAATAATCATCATTGAATTATTTATCTGTAATTCTTATTATGGATAATAAAACCACCATATGGTTCTTGAGTATACCCCTTAATGGTAAGTAAGGGAGAAGCTGGAGGTGGTAAGTTCTTCTACGACCACCCCATAGTCGTAAGTCCTTCTACGACTACCTTGTGGTCGTAAGTTCTTCTACGACCATTCCCTAGTCGTAAGCTTTTCTACGACTATCCCCTGATCGTAAGTCCTCCTACGATCAGTTTGTGGTCGTAAGCTTTACTACGATCACCATCTGGTCGTAAGCTCTTCTACGACCAGTCTCTAGTCGATAGGGTTTACAGACATGTGGACCTAATCGATCAGGGAATCTTCTACACCATATTTAAAGATATGAGTAGTTAATTACGTTATTATTATCTAAAATAACTGCACGCTTAACTCTCTGTCCTGATGATAACTGTCTAGCGACGTGGGAACGTTACAACTCTAGTAATAATCTCTAGTAACTGCTTCAACATCTGAAGCGTTGAGGTGCCCTTTGGACTAGAGAAACGACCACCCACTTTGAATTCTATATAAAAGACAGAATCATCAGGAGGAAAGGAAAGAGACAATCAGGAGGCATAATCAGGAGCACAAGACATTACACTCGAGTCTTTCTCTTGATTTGTAACCAGCATACTCAATATATCCACACAGGAGAAGGGTTGTTATTCTCTCTAGAGAAGGCCTGAACCTGTATAGAAATCCCAGTGTCTTTCTCTCTGCGTGATTTGAGTCTTGGAGACCCCCCGAATCAAACAATCATTACGTAAGATCGGTTGTAAAACACCGACAAGTACCAAGACTTGTTTCAAGGCAAGTTGTACATTTGACCATGTTGAAACTAGTTTTCCAAAATTACTTTGATTCAAATTGTTGCATATTATTTCAAATTTTAATTCTTTAATTGCTTTGGGATTAGCTATACACCTATTTGTTTACATCCACCTTTCTCATTGTATTACCTTGATCTTTTGTCAGCCTAGCTTGGTTTATTATTAGTTGGTATCATTATAGCACCAACGTGGGTTGGTTAGACACGAATAGTCTGCTTAGGCATGCAACGGGTTATTGATTTCATTTTGAGTTGCAAATCTAAACTTGATTAAGTGAATATGGAATACTTTATAGAAATCTATGTGCAGTATATTGTGACTTGTTGATGGCATGCGTTGCACTTAACAAACAGGGTGGGAAAAGATTTAGACCGAGACATGTGGATGTAATTGTGATATGGTGGAGATGTGTGCATTTGGGAAAATATGAATATGGTAATTGAAAGTAGATTCACTACTACAAAACAAGCTATAGAAGACGCCTCATCACAGACGGTTCAACAGGAACCATCTGTGTTGGGTCTGTCGGGGCCAGGTACCAGCCTAGCACAGACGGTTCTTATTACTAACCGTCTGTGATAGGCACATATCACAGACAGTTCTTTAATAGAATTATGCAGTGATAGTTCCTGAGCAGATCTTTGTTAGAAGCAAATGCATGATAATCTCGATATCACAGGCGGTTCTTAACAAAGGCGAACGTGAACTATCACTGAGCAGTTCTATTAAAGAACCGTCTGTGATAATCTCTGGTACCACAGATGGTTGTCAACAAAGACCGTCTGTAAACTATCACTGACGGTTCTATTAAAAAACCGTATATGATAGGCCCTATCATAGACGGTTTGTAATACAAACCATCTGTGATAGGCTAGCAATACAAATATCTAGTCCCGACAGACCGCCCCTGCCCATTCCCATTTGAGCCGCCGCCACCAGGTCCTTCCCTATTGCGCCGCCGATAGAGAGGGAAGGGAGGAGAAGGAGAGGAGGAAGGGAGGAGAAGGAGTGGATTCTCGAGAGGTATTTGGTATTTCCATCGTGAGCTCCGAGGGTAACAATCTATAACCCTTTATGTTTGCTATAAATTAATCGCTAATTAACTTAAGTATGTTTGGTAAATAGGAAGCCCATTGCGCCGCCGACAGAGAGGGAAGGGAGGAGAAGGCGAGGATTCTCGAGATATTTAGTATTTTAAATGCGTGAGCTCGAGGGTAATGATCTATAACCCTTTATATTTGCTATAAATTAATCGCTAATCAATTTAAGTATGTTTGGTAAATAGGAAGAGTGCGTACTTGCGGTTTATTAATCTAATTTGACACTAATTTGTTATATGCGTGGCGTAGATGGACCAGCTGGATGTGCGGTGTGAACCGTGTGAGTCAAGAGTACATTAATGGCGTGGTTGCTTTTAGAAGAGCCACCGAAAGCGGGATATGTTGAAGAAGGGGATAAATTTTATGTCTTGTCCATGCATTGATTGCGATGTAATGAAGATGTTTAACAACTTCGGTCTTGATCGAGCGCACTTGATTCGAAGGGGTTTCAAAAAAGGGTATACATGTTGGACCAGTCACGGTGAAGAGCAGATTATACCGGAAGTTAATAATGACATCATCGCCGAGGAAGTCAACGATATGCCGGATATGGACTGTGCTTTTCATGATGATAGGTTGCACAATGACAATCTAGATTAGATGCTACAGGATGCAGAAGAGAACTACAGTGACAAAGAGTTTTATAAATTCGAGGGCTTAATAGAGGACTCGGTGAGACCTTTGTTCCCTGGCTGCAAGCCGGAATACACAAGGTTGTCTACTGTAATTGAACTGCTGAAATTGAAGGCAAGTAATGGTTGGTCCGATAAGAGTTTCATGGCGTTGTTAGGTCTCCTAGCGGACAACCTTCTAGAGGGAAACGTGTTGCCCAACACCACCTACCAAGCAAAGAAGGTTCTTTGTCCATTGGGAATAGAAGTAGAAAGAATACATGCATGTCCGAACGATTGTATCATCTCTTGTAAAGAGTATGCAGAACATGCATGCATGTCCGTGTGCAAAGCATCCGATACAAGCGTCGAGAATCTTGCTAAGGTGAAGCAAGGACCTCCTGCTAAGATGTTGTGGCATCTGCCTGTGATCCCACGTTTGAAGCGTTTATTTGCGAACCCAAAGGAGGCAAGATTGCTGCGTTGGCACTCGGAGGAGCGTAAGAAAGATGGAAAGCTAAGACACCTTGCTGATTCTACCTAGTGGAGAAACTTCGATCGAAGCTTCGAAGAGTTCGGTGCGGAACTGAGGAACATAAGGTTAGGGTTGAGTATAGATGGAATGAATCATTTCGGTAACCTGAGCAACCAACATAGCACCTGGCCCGTGAATCTATATATGTACAACCTTCCTCCTTAGCTGTGTATGAAGCGGAAGTACATTTTGATGTCACTACTTATCGAAGGGCCGAAGCAACCTGTGAATGATATTGATGTGTACCTAGCACCATTGCCGGAAGATCTTGTAACACTATGGAACGAAGGGGTACAGGTATGGGATACGTACAAACGAGAGAATTTCACTTTACGCGCCATATTGTTCTGCACCATCAATGATTTTCCGCCCTTGGTAACCTATCTAAGACTTGATACAAAAGGAACCAAAGCTCGTCGCCTTTGCTTAGATGCTACGAAGAGTGTATGGCTGAACAACTCATAAAAGCGTATATATCGTCACCGTAGGTTCCTTCGAGAGTCACCCATCTTGCAAGATAAAGAAACAATTAAGCGAAATAAGAAGGACGGTTTAGCTCAAGGGATTTTAGAGGGAAAGAGGTCTATGATATGGTTAAGGATATAGATGTTGTGCTTGGGAAGGGACATAAATTAAGAACCCGTCAGAAGAACATCTGGAAGAAGCGGTCAATTTTTTGGGACTTGCCTTATTGGGAGCACTTAGAAGTTCGCCATTGCATCGACGTCATGCACGTGGAGAAGAATGTATGTGATAGCTTGATTGGTCTCTTACTCAACATTAGTGGCAAAACAAAGAATGGTGTTAACACACGATGTCACTTGGTTAATATGAATATAAGGACCGAGTTAGCACCAAAAGAGATTGATAAAGGATGAACATACCTTCCACCAGCTTGCTACACTCTGTCTAAGAACAAGAGAAATGAATTATGCCAGAGCTTGCATGGTGTGAAAGTCCCGTTTGGTTACTTCGCTAACATTAAGAAATGTGTTTCTATACAAGATTTCAAATTAATTGGTATGAAGTCTCATGATTGTCATGTGTTGATGACACAAATGCTTCTTGTTGCAATTAGGAGTATCTTGCCGAACAAGGTCCGAGTGACAATCTTGAGGCTGTGTTATTTCTTCAACTCAATTGCTTAGAAGGTCATCGATCCCCAAAGACTGGATGCTTTGCAAGCCGAGGTGGTGACGACTCTATGTCATCTTGAGATGTATTTCACTCCATCATTTTTTGATATCATGGTCCATCTCATTGTTCACCTTGTGAAAGAGATAAAGATATGCGGCCCTGTGTTCCTACGTCATATGTACCCGTTCGAGAGGTACATGGAAATTCTCAAGTCCTCGACGGAATCGATCTCGTAGGAGGGCGACATCATCGAAGGTTATACAACGAAGAGGTCATTGAGTTCTCGTCGACTACATGGCTCGAGTGGAACCGATAGGTGTACCTCTATCTCGTCATGAGGGGAGACTGGATGGTATCGGGACCATCGGAAGGAAATCAATCACTCCCGATATGGATACGTACACTCAAGCCTATTTCACGGTTTTGCAACACATGACCCAAGTGTCCTCGTATATCGACGAGTACAAAGACATGGTACGCCAACAGAATCCAGACAGGTCGGAGGTTTGGATCACAAGAGAGCACGATCGTCGGTTCAACGAATGGTTAAAGGTGCGAATCACTGGGAGGTCATCAAGTGATGATATGCTGCTATGGTTGGCAAAAGGGCCACAATTTACAATTGCCACATGGAAAGGATACGATATAAATGGGTACACATTTTACACAACAGCTCAAGATAGGAAGAGCATAGTTCAGAACAGCGGTGTCCGCATAGATGCATTCAGTACCGATGGGCTGAGGAGCTCCTACTATGGGCAAATAGAAGAGATATGCGAGCTCGACTACGTGCTTTTCAAGATCTCCCTATTTCGGTGCCTTTGGGTCCATCTCCCACAGGTAAAGGTCGACAAGTATGACGTCATTACCGTGGACCTCGAACGTGTCGGATACAAAGATGAACCATTCGTACTGGCTAACCAAGTTGTTCAAGTCTTCTATGTAACCGACCCGACAAATAAGAAGCGTCACGTAGTTCTTCATGGAAAAAAGGAGGATTGTCGAAGTTGAGAATGTAGTGGATGAGGAAGAATACAATCAATTTGACGAGTTACCTCCTTTCGGAGACAGCATCAGGCTCGAGGAAGAACCCAGCGAGGAAGCTAGCTATATGCGCGTTGATCATAATGAAGGGCTATATTTTAATTAAGAATTTACTCTATTGTAATTAATTTATTCCATAACATGAGACATGTCAATGTGGATTTGCCATGTGTGATGGACTTGCAATCTCTTATACATTTTTATTTCAACATGGAATTGTCATATCTGACTTTGATGTCAATGTGGACTTCATTGCAATGTGGAATGATAATATTATGCGCTTGTAATAAACAGACGATAAAAATACCATATCCTTTTTTACATCACATACGATAAAAAAGGATTAGCGATCCTATCTTAGCCTTCAAATCTTCATAAGCCTTCTAAATGCCTTCGGTGGTGGCGGGATCGTATTGTCCGATCAAACACCTCCACCTGCGACCTTGCACACTCGATTCGCGCTTGTAGCCGTTCGGACTCTGAAACCAAGCCCCATATAGCCTAGAGGCCATCAACCCTGGTCTCCTCCGTCTCGGCGAGGTCGACCCGCTCTACTGCAATTTGGATGTCATCCTCGACTCTCCGAGCTGCATCCTCGGTGCAGATCAAGTAATTCCATAGGACGATCTCCACGATGAGGTTTACTCACTGGATGCCGCAGACCCTCGCATTGGTCCATTTGAGGAGGAGCTCCAATCGACAAATGATGGCCGCTATGATCTCCGGTAGATCGGAGGGCCTACAACGGATGACATTGCGAACGGAAGGCTTATCCGCAGCTTTGGCCAGGTTGTGACCAGAGAGGTGCGAGTAAACAAGCACAATGTAGGCCAATACAGCTGGCACGATAGGGGAAGCCATTTGGAGTTTGTGGAGAAAGAGGATCAAGGAGGTTCATGAGAAATCCCTTGTAGAAGGGGATATCTATTTATAGAACAAGTACTAAAGTCGGAGCGGGAGATGAAGAGATATTTGGGAGCTGTAGCGACATTGGAAAATAAAGAGACGAAGAGACGTGCGATCGTGAGATGAAGAGACACACGCGGGAAAATGAAGAGACTTGTCACCAGGTTCATGTGGATAGGAATTTTCATCAGGTTATCACAGACGGTTCTTTAATAGAACCGTCTGTGATTCTTTATCACAGACGGTTCCACAATAGAACCGTCTATGATAGGCCTTCATAACCCTAGGGCTCGCCCATTCATCTCCCCAGTGCCGCCCATTCATCTCCCCCCTTAGCCCGCTCAGCTCTCGCTCCTTCGCCTCCTCTAGGGTTCGCTCGTTCACCTCCCCGTGTCGGCCTCATCCCCTACACCACTGCCTTCGACCTCGACGCTGCCACCCCCGACCTCGATGACGCCGCCGTCCCCGACATCGACGACACAGCCGCCACCTCGACGCGTGGCCTCCACCCCGTGTCGGCGTCCAACCACTGCCGGCCTCCTCCCCGCGCCGTCCTCCTCCCCATGTCGGCCTCCTCCCCTACACCGGCCTCCTCCCCATGACCCCCTCAAGCCCGGCCTCCTCCCCGATCGTCCTCCTCCCGTGTCATCCTCCTCCCCTGCACGGCCTCCTCCCTACACCGGCCTCCTCCTTGCCTTGTGAGTATTGCAACAAAAAATGTTAATTATATATCTTTGATAATTTATGAATTGAATGAACAAAAGAATGTTAATTATATATCTTTGATAATCTGTGAATTTGATAGTCTTTGATAATCTGTGAATTGAATGAACAAAAGAATGTTAAGTATATATCTTTGATAATCTATATCCATGTATGCACAAAAGAATGGTAATTATATATCTTCAATAATCTGTGAATTTGATAGTCTTTAATAATCTTTGATAATCTGTGAATTGAATGAACAAAAAATATTAACTATATATCTTTGATAATCAGTATCCATGTATGCACAAAAGAATGTTAATTATATATCTTTGATAATCTGTGAATTGAATGAACAAAAGAATGTTAATTATATATCTTTGATAATCTGTGAATTTGATAGTCTTTGATAATTTGTGAATTGAATGAACAAAAGAATGTTAAGTATATATCTTTGATAATCTGTATCCATGTATGCACAAAAGAATGTTAATTATATGTCTTTGATAATCTGTGAATTGAATGAACAAAAGAATGTTAATTATATATATTTGATAATCTGTGAATTTGATAGTCTTTGGTAATCTATGAATTGAATGAATAAAATAATGTTAATTATATATCTTTGATAATCTGTATCCATGTATGCACAAAAGAATGTGCTGGATTGGCTTCAAATTCTATATTAGATTGTGCACTGAGAGATAGCAAAGTGGTTGTGTGGGCTCGGTTGATCAGCTCTGTGATGAATGTCAAATCTGAAATCAATTTGATAATTGGAAACAATCTTGAGCTAAAACTATTGCTTTCTATTGTTAGTTTTAATATATAGCTTTATTCATTTTGGTTGTCAGTTCTACATAGTTCAGATTATCCTTGTATGAGCTAGTTGATCTTTGTGAGATACTTACATAGTTATTCTCAATCTGTGGATAATCCTCTTTGCTGAAATGATATTGTGATTATCTTGATATCATTGCTCTGTTTTGTTTTTCATAACAGATTGCCTTCTGTTGTCTCGGTGGATATATTGACTCTGATAGTCTTTGATAATCTGTGAACCGAAAGTTTATTTTGCTACTGTGAGATAAATTTGACATTCAACAAGAAAGTTTTAGGTTCAGCTCAAGATCTATTTGATAATTGTTAAATTTGATTAGTGAAGATATATTAACTGATGTACTGAGATGGCAAAGGTTAAATCCTTTGCATCCAGCATACTGGATGAGATGGCAAAGACTTGTTCTTTTGCAACTCTCCTTCTGAGAGCATAAACTATCATCAATCTTTTGCAACTCTGTGCTTATTTCATTCATATACATGTGGTATATGTTTAGCATTTCAATCAATTTAAATGACTTGAATGATTTATATTTGATTATGTTAATTTGGTCATTTAAATGCTATTGGATTAATGCTTTATTATTTCATATTTATGCTGGAATTAATTATTATTATTTGCGAATATTGCACATGTTGAGCGTATGTAACTTATATAGATAGCAAGTAAGCGAAATGGCAGAGGCACCGTCTTCGCCGCTGTCACCGACACCGCGGATGGCAGAGGCGCCGTCTTCGCCACCGTCACCGACGCCGCCTAATGCATCTGGATTTCCGTCGACGATAATGATACGTAAGCAAGATGGCAGAGGAAAAAATCGAAAATGCCTGCGGGCCGACTGATCATCACGGAGGTCAGTGACGTTGGGATCCCTCTAAGTCCCCAGAGATCAGCGGCGAGATTTCGGACCATCTACGGGATACTTGCAAGGGAACGGGTCCCCATCACCACACCAAGCTGGAAGTCTCTAACGCAAGAACAGAGAGGTGCGCTGTGGACAGAACTTTCAAGCAAGTTCACTATCCCAAAAGCAGACATGGCACGCGTGGAACGGTAAGCGTTGCTCTCGATGGATCACGTGTGGAGGTCCTTCAAGAGCATTCTTATCACGAAGTACGTGAACACGGGTGAGACGCCCTTCGCGAAGTATGGATTCTTGACGTGGGAAACATGGGACGCCTTTGTGGCTATGAAAATGACAACCAAATTTAAGGAGCAAAGTGCGGTGCACAAAGCTCTTTAGACACGAAACACTCACCCCCACAGACTCGGCATCGTTGGGTACGCGGCTAAATCCACGCAATGGGCGGCGGCGGAGGAGAACGCAACCGGGCCATTTCCTGAGATCGCAGACCTACGTGCCCTAAGCTGATTAAAAGCGAGGGCAAAAGTCTCGTCTTCGGGCAACATCTCTTTCACAAACCCGGCAGTGTCCCAACGTGTGGTAAATATGTTGAACTACCTAGTTGTTAATAAGTCCATAACTTCATAGTGTCTATAATAACATGATGACCTCTTGCAGCATGAATTGACTGTCCAAACTTCCCAAGGCTCCTTCCAAGCAGACAGGGAGAATGATATACTATCTACAGCCCTGGGAAACAAGGAGCACCCGGGTCGCACCCGAGGCCTTGGGGTTAACATACCTTGTAGTTATGGATTCGCAGACGACTACTGCATGCATAGGAGTAGGAAGAGATCCAATGCCGAGCGTGAGGACCGGTTGGTACAGATAATTACTGTAAAATTTTAAGGACAGATAACACAATTGCAGGATTAAATGAATCAACTCCTGAGCCAGTCGCAAGCCGCCCCCGTTAATTTGGGAGTCAGTCCTCCTTGACATCGGAGTAGCGTCGCGTCCACGCATAATTCTGAACATGACGACGTCCAATTACCGATAGACGACATCAAGGTAATGTACATCTATGGAATGCACCAAAGATAGACCTATAGGACGCCTTAGCTAATTGCGTATCGTTTTGTAGGAGCCGACGCCCTACAAGCTCCAAGTGAGGATGGTTGGGTCCATTTCTATTGAGGCTGGGTGGGGGATGGTGTATCCATACTAGGAAGGGGCAGTGCAGAACGGTGCCCAGCTGGCGCAGGGTTACACCAGGGTCCAGGTGGACATGGTACATGACAATTTCATGGCCGTCCCGCTGGAGATTCGCTCGAACGAAGACATCAGAACACTAGGAGATGCCAGGCACACTTTTATCCAGTGGCCCAAGAAGAACGTCACCCTGATCCCAGCAGTGTCGCAATCTCGACACGACCATTCCTCTTCAACGGGACCCTCGATGATTCCACCTCATCCTTTGCCTCAGAAGGCCACCTCATCAGTTCCCGTGGAGAAGACGCCGAAGGAACAAGAAAAGCGTCCCGCCGTATCGGTTCCCGAGTCGTCTCGCAGGAAGACGTTGCCAATCATTAAGGGCAAATCGAAATCGATGAACATTAAGGCACCTCCCAAGTCCAGGAAGTCCGAGAAGTACTCCATCGGAGAACCGTTTTGCTCCGACACAGTATTAACCCGCGCTGGATTTGCTTGTCAGGCTTTGCATGCCTGGTACATGCGAAAGACCGAAAAGAAGGGGTGCGATACTAGAATCACCGTCAGATACAAGGATGAGCATTTCTTCAACGGGCCAGGCAACTTCGTCGTGGGCTTCAACGACTTATATGACCTATTCAACCTCGTTGGCCTCGACGCCTCGCTTCTACGATGTTGGACACTATAAGTGTGTACAATCATGTTCTACATTCACGTAATACTGATAAATATCACAACTCATTGCTTATGTATAGATACATGACGAAAAATGCCCGGGCATGGCGAGAACCGGTGGGTTTCCTCGACCCACATGTGGTATCTATGCAAACCATCGAAACAGACCCGTCCTTCGTCAAGAAATACATAACGGCGGTATTGCTAAGTCAGGACAATAAGGACTACATAGTGGTGCCCTACAACCAGAGGTAAGTGCTTCACTACTTGCTATAAAAATTTCATTTGTCCTTTATACGCAACACGGACTTAGGTTTAATGACTATAGCGACATACATGAGTAGGTACCACTGGATCCTTTTAGTCATTATACTAAAGAGGAACATGGTGATATACCTTGATTCCCTAGTCAGAAACAACCACGACTTGACGTGCGCAAGGAATACTCGATGTGTATGCTCATTTCCTCCATACATAACTCTATTGTAGTCTTCCTTCATTTGAATTGGCCGAGGATAACTTTTTGGAATCATGTAGTTCGTTCATCGCCTATGTTGGCCAAGAAGGAGCATACAATGGATCGAGCGCCCAACTAACACACAAAATAAAATTTCCGGTACGCGCTACAACAAAATAATCCTATATCATACTTCATAATAATGCGTCTCGAACTGACTATACCTATATATGTAATTCTATTTTTGCAGTGCCACCAGCAAAAAAAAATGATGAGCTATGTGCAATCTACGTTTGCTATCATATGCAGCAAATCATTCGTGCTAAGAAGAAGGATCCCAAGGTTTTTCAATCTCGCAATAATTATTTCCTAATTATAAAGTTAGATATATATGCTTACCACTTTGCTCTTGCTAGCGACAGGACTTGATGATAGATTTAGATGGACTCAATGGGCAAGAGATCATGGACGTTTGAGGGAAGCTTTGCGCCTTTATCATGTCAGATATCGTCAACGACAAAGAAGAGTTTCACTCCGTCGCCGACCCAAAGTTTCACCCCATCGACACCTCTTAACCACCTGCAAACAATTGACTCAATTGTAATCCAATTGTAACTATAGCGACAATACTTGAACAAATTCAATCTTTTGTAATTTATTTTGAGTAATGATCACTTTGAGTTGTCAACAATTGATTATATGTGATGTATCTGTTTTCTGCATGCTTATTTTCAGAGGGTATGGCTAGCAATTCCTGAGGCTAGCCAAAAATCAAAAAAAGTAGTTAGGGTAATGAGCTATCACCGACGGTTTTGTGTTGAAACCGTCTGTGAAGGCATGGTATCACAGACGGTTTCCATTAAAAGCTATGCGTGATACCTAACATATCCTGAGCGGTTCTATTTAGAAACCGTGCGTGATATATCCTGACGATTTTGAACCGTGCGTGATAGCAACGTTATCACGAGCGAACAAATTTAGGCGGTTCAAAAACGTGCTCGTGATGACGATTACGAACCGCGTCGTGATGAGCTATATGTAGTAGTGATTGCCAGTCTTGCCTTGGTCAATTAAGAACTTAACTTTGTGCGCCATTGAACTGAGCCATAACTGTACGACCATATGCCTGATATGGGACAAGCATAGCTTAGTAAGTTACGGATTATTGACATTGATTGCTCAGACAGATAGGTTATGCTGTGTGCTAGGGTGGAGGTGTGATTATGTCTGTGTGGTGATTCACATTTATGAGCAGTTCGCTGTGTCCAGGTCCAATGGTGTGCGACGGACCAACCATCTGTGTGAGGGTTTGGTTCCGATCAATAGTATGCACAACGGGAGGATCAACTGTTAAGATGAAGTTTCAGAAATATTTTGTTATGATTGGTGCTAGCTACACTGGTATATCTTGTAGGTAAAGTGTACAACCTCTGCAGGGTGTTAATCAATCTATTTGAGTAGCCGTGTTCGCGGTCATGGACATGTTTGGGGATTTCACATGAGGGGTAGATTTTCATAAAAACACTTGGGAAGGGACAGTTGTGTGGTTAATCTCATATGGTTGTGTGAAAGAAATTGATTAGGCTTTATGTTCTTTGTGAAAATAATTGTTAAACTACTATTGTCTATTTGTTTTAAATTACGTTTTCAATATATTATTTGTATTCAATTGCAAATGTCGTTTTTTGCAAAATAACCATAGAAGCTATTTCCTTTGGAATAAGCCATCATTTATAATTGCATTTTGTGGTACAACTTGTTGAGTACTCGGAGTACTCATTCTTGTTGCAATCGTTCAGCTGAAGTAGAAGAGTCTTCGCCTGCTTTCGAGGAGGGTGATCGCTAGGTCTTGATCCCAGTCGGTTACCTGTGGCAAGTCGATGGGTTCCCGTTGGAGTTGTTTTCGTTCCATTACCGTCTCTTTATTTAGTGTCAGTCCTGCGTGGCTTAATAAGTGTAAACTCGACCGTAATGTCACAACTAGTATTCATTAATTAAATTAGCCATTTATTCTTATTTTCGCCTTGCATGGAATGATATTCATCTATGTTGACACTGTGTGCACTAGCGTGATCCTAGACTTATGCATTATACACAGAGAGTCCAGATTTGCATATTTAGGTCCTGACACTATCACAGGTGGATATCTGTACGCTGTGAGTTAGCGAGACATCGATTCTCCTTTTGTAATTTAATATCTTGCAGAAGGTTCTTCATACATCATAAAAATAAAAGAAATCAGCTTGGTCATGGTTTAGCTGGAGAGTGGTGGCACCTTGGAAAAAAATACATAGCCATTATTCTTTTTTTTGTGATTATAAGAAAGACGCACACGGACACACACCACAACACACTCACACCACACATATATACATGCGAGTGTGCCCACTTAGCACATATCTAGACAGATAGAAGCAAAAAATAAATTCACGACCTCATAAAAATTCCTACTAAAGTGCACTCGTGGGTGCATGTTTGGAATGAAATCATCATTAACGCTAAACAAAGCTACGTTACAAAGACAAATTATTTCAAAAAAAATTTTTGGTTGTTTCTGCAATCTAGGATTTGGATGAGGCAACGAAGAAATCAAAAGCATGGAGAGGAGTCTTTCGGAATAATAAAGATAAGCTCCAGTTCTTTTATGATGGGCAATTGTTCTGTACCGGGTTATATTGCACACCAGCTTCGTTATCACTATCATGTCCAAGCATGAAGTGTTGTAACAGCAATGTGATGCTTAGCAATGTGAGCACCCATATCAGTACAGGCTGCAATGTTACTTCTTGCAGTTACCGAGGTTTTGTTAATGGAATTATTACCAATTTATAAGCAACATTTTGCTCAATATCTTTCATTTTATCCCTACCTCCGAGAATCAATATTGTTACATAGCACACCGGATTAGTTACGCCGCGCTACGAGCGACCCATCGGCTGGTAACTATACAATTAAGATATCTTGCAATCCAATGCACCTTGCAATCAGATTTAGGCCCAATTACACTTGGGCTCTCCAGGGCCTGTTGTACTCTCCCTGGGCTTGTCCTCCCAATTTTTGCAAAGAAAATGACTCCATTCTTGAGATTATCATGCATGCTGCCGTCTCTAGCTAACCTGAGGGAAGGCAACCAAACCCGCCCTGCATTTGCATTACAGATTGAGATGTACACCATTCAATTGTTACCCTACACACAATCACATACAAACATAGCAGTTGCATGTCGTTGCACAATCTACCTACGTGTGGATATATAGATATATATCATTATCCTATGTTAAGAAATTTTGTTAACTTTCAGTCATTTTTCTCAACCCGTGGGTAAAAGTCTAACCACTCGTCGCTCCCCTCACTTCCTGCGTGTAACCAACCCCCTTGCCTCTAGGACATGAATAATTTTAACCTAGACAAAAAAAAAAGTTTGGTGAAGCCTACAAAATACAAAAAACAAAATAAATAAATAAAGTAAACCTAGGTGAACCACACAAATAAAAAAACAAATAAAACTAAAAATTACAGTAAAGCTGTACTAAAATTGCACATTACTTGACACTGCAGTTTTAGGTTTAATACTGTACAATTTTAGGTGACTGCGAAAAAAAGAAAAATTAGGGAACTAAGAAGTAGCAAACCTGAAATCCAATACACCAAATACTGAACCACCTAGGTGCCTAGCACGAACATTAAGAGCTGTCGATACATGTATATGATCGATGTGAAATTCAGAGTTTGGGTATGAAATGTTTTATACCCTTGATATACTTATGGTAAGTGAGTTTTGAACTCAGCTCAAACTAATTTGAACTACTTTTAAATTTACTGCCGCTATATTGATTATATAACATGAAGCTAGTTCAAACTAGTCAAACTGGAGATGAATTTAATTTATTTTCAGTTTAATACCACAAATGCATTTTTTTATGGCTTTGTGAAGTTATCGGTGTCATACATCATGTAACATCCCAAAAGTGCCTAAATGCAAAAATATGGGATTTTTGCAAAAAAAATTTGCATGTTATTCGTTATTGCCTTGAATGCATACTTCTTTGGGAATTATTTGAATTGCATTTTCCTTTTTGCCGACACGAGTGGTGTAAAACAGAAAACCCTAACTCAAGAAACCTAAGAAACATAAGTTTTCTTAAAAGTATTGCCTTTTTGGATATTATATGAAATGGAAACCCAAAAGTAGGAAATCCTAAGATCGAAGGTATAAAATTCAAAATCTAATACTCTAAATTTTCAAAAGCCCAATTAGAATTCTTTAGCGAATATTAGATTTTATGCGTTATCACAAGATAATTTTCTTAGCTAAAATCACCACATTTCCTAAGCTGTCCCTAGTCATTTCTTTTTCTCCCCACTGTTTCTCTGGCTGAGTCACCTTGAGCCACACTGGTTGCAACCAACCGATTCAACAGCTAAACCAGCACCACTGCTTTTTCTTCGGCGAATCGTAGCGTGTACGACTTCTCTCTTGACATGCACGCACCGCTACACACGCATCATTGCTGCTATGCTCTCTTCCTCACCAGCCCATCGTCGCGCCCGCCACCTCAAGCGCATGCCGCTTCCCACGCGCGCTAGCAGGCTCACGCCCATGCCGTGCCTTGGCATTGAGCGTGACACCAAGCCGCTTGCCTCCCTTGCTTAAGCCATGCCCCGAGTTAGCCTCATCTCCCTCCAGCCCCCCTCCTTTCCTTCTTTTCTCACTGCATGAAAAACGCAGAGCAAGCTCCACCCGTCCGCACTGGCCGCCGACTGCACCTCGCTGTTTCGGCCGGCTTGAAGCCCCTTTCTCCCATCTATGCGCATCATTCTGTGTTCCAGAGCCCCAAGAGCATTCCCCCCCCCAACTAATTTCTTCATCCATCACAAGATTTCGCCGGCAGCTGCATCTTCCTCACCGCCGCCAACACCGCCCTTCGCGCCACTCCGCTTTGGTGCACCCGGCCAATTCCATCGTCCTGGAGTGCCCCTTGGCCTCCCTCTGCTCTTCCCCATCGCTCACCCGAGCCTTAGGGCTCCACAATGCCACCCCCACGCACTACTACAAAAAGGCTAATACTGGACGCCTCATCACAGACGGTTGACCGAAACCGTCGGTATACATTCAATCACGAGCGGTTTTGGTTTAGAGGCGCTCGTACTCTTGCGCGCTAAAAACCGTCGTGAAGAGGCAATATCACGAGCGGTTCATGTTGAAACCGTCAGTGAAGTATCACGAGCGGTTCTTGTTCGAACCGTCTGTGATATTAATCGATATCACGAGCGATTTTAAAACACAACCGTCATGAATTATCACGAGCGGTTCAACAAGAACCGCTCGTGATATTATTAATATCACGAGCGGTTCTTAAAAATAACCGCTGTGATAATATCGCTCCGCGTGAGTTAATTTCTTCATCGCCGGCGCGTCGTGTTAAATCGCCATCCACTTCGGCTCCCCGATGCGTCTATTCATCGCATCGATCCGCTTCCGCTCCCCGACGCGTCTCTTCGTCTCACGCTCCGAATTTATTCCTTGTTTTATAAAAAGGATCATCCGCCATCCAAGATGATCATCCCCACATACTTATAAAAAAAGAAATGTTCGCCTCTTCCTTGTCGCCGCAGCGATGGCCTTCTGGCCGCCTTTGTGACGAGCACCTCTCTCGGTATAAGTTGAGCCGTCTTTGCGGAAGAACACCGTTTGATCAACAGTGTCTTCACTCCTCTCGCCGGCGGAGAATTTGCGGAGCGGTGGCGCCACCTTCCGCCGTCTTGACATCCTCCTCCGCCGTGTCTTCGGGTGATCTCGCACTTCGGCGAGTTCTGGCGTCATCGTCGTAGTCCTCCAAAACGGCGTTGCACGTCTCTGGGAGGCTTGCCGTCACTTGGGCGTAATCGAGGCGGCGGCATCGAAGTCGACGGCCGAGACCCCTCAAGCAAGGGAAGAGAGCCTATGGGCTCAATTCTTCTTGGTTCAACGATCTGAGGTCTTGGAGACACTTTCGAGCATGGCGTCAACGGGTGGGCGCATTTGAGCTTCGTTCACGATGATCGAGAACCGTCCGTCTTGAGCATACATGCGCCTATGAAGTATTGCAGATGGAGATAGCAGCCTACCTTCGCCACTAGAAAAACCTTGTTTAATTATAGGTTTACGCTTTTTAATATAAACATGTAATTTCTTCATGTCATGTAATTGTATATATATACTTGAAAAAAGCCATTTCACGAGACGGCTCTATTATGGAACCGTGCGTGATAATTATCACCGACGGTTCCATAATAGAACCGTCTCGATAAATCTCTTTATAAGTAGGAGCTAGCCCGACTTGCCGCTAGGGTTTGCGCTCTAACTAAATCACTCCCCATGACCTTACTCTCGTCCGTTCCCTCCGTCATTGCCGCCGACGCCATTCTTCCGTCGCCGGCGGTTGCAGCATCTGGTGACCTTGCAAAAGACACTAAATGACGACAAGAGTGTCTTTTTCAGCGTCACCGTTATTACTACTAACTCTGATGACGCCCAAACTCGTCACTCCTCAGCCCGGCCGCTAGGGTTTGCGCGCCCTAACTCCGTTCCCCCCCACCTCGACGCCGCCGCTCAACCTCGTCGCCGCCGCCCAACCCCTTGCGCCCCACTAGGGCCTGGCCGGCTTTGCTTTCCCTATCCTCCTCTATTCTCCTCTAGATCTGTTAGCTTAATGTCTTTTGTTGAGTTTGATTTTTATGCATGAGCCTTAAGTTGTATCCTCGATGTTTGTGTGATTTATGCAAGGTAAAGGAAATGGATGAGGGTTGTCTTTGGTGGTGGGGTCGCCACCGTGGTTCTTGTTGTACTAAGGTCCTCTCTGTCTCTACCCTCCTTGCTCTGTGATGAAAATGGCTAGCTAGTGCTTTCTGCGATGGATGCCGAGGGCTACTACTTGTGTGGTGGGTTTGGACACCCTTGGTCTTGTTCTCTTGCGATGAAGCGCTCAATGATGTTAATAGTCTTATGCTGAAATTGAATTGATAATTAGTTCATATTAATAGTCCTCTTGCTCTGTGATGTAATGATGTAAATAGTCTTATTTGAAATTGAATTGATAATTAGTTCATATTAATAGTCCTCTTCTTTGTGTGATGTAATGATGTCAATAGTCTTATGCTGAAATTGAATTGATAATTAGTTCATATTAATAGTCCCTTGCTCGTGATGTAATGATGTAAATAGTCCTATGCTGAAATTGAATTGATAATTAGTTCATATTAATAGTCCTCTTCTTTGTGTGATGTAATGATGTCAATAGTCTTATGCTGAAATTGAATTGATAATTAGTTCATATTAATAGTCCCTTGCTCGTGATGTAATGGTGTCAATAGTCTTATGCTGAAATTGAATTGATAATTAGTTCATATTAATATTCCTCTTCTTTGTGTGATGTAATGATGTCAATAGTCTTATGCTGAAATTGAATTGATAATTAGTTCATATTAATAGTCCCTTGCTCTGTGATGTAATGGTGTCAATAGTCTTATGCTGAAATTGAATTGATAATTAGTTCATATTAATAGTCCCTTGTTCATGCGGTCAAGTTCTCCTACCTCTTGCGTGCAGTGCACGTCCTACCATTCCATTCATAATCTCTTCTCTATAAAGTCTCCAAGCGGTGGTGCTTGTGCCATTAAAACCGGCATCATATATATATATATATATATATATATATATATATATATATATATATATATATATATATATATATATATATATATATATATATATATATATATATAATGATCTCGGCCACTTTAGGAATTAGTCCACATGACATGAGAAGAATGAGGCAGTATCACGGGCAATCTCATTGAGCCCTTGTAAGTTTAAAAAGTATGGATGCAAAGAGAGCGGTCGGACATCCAATTACCTGGATTGGACGTCGCTATGTTCAGAAAGTGACGTTGATGCGCAACTACTCCGACTGGGAAGTGGCATCATGTATTAGCAACCAACAATTCTTGAGCATGTAATTGTCTTTAAAGCCAACAAGAACACCAAGCAACAAGTTGAGAATTCTTTTGAAATATGAGAATGGTTGCTTAGTGTTCTTGTTGGGTTTAAAGACGATTACATACTCAAGAATGGATAGTTGCTAATACATGATGCCACTTCCCAACGGAGTAACCCAAGATCAACTACACTTCTCTCAACATAGCGACGCCCAATCTAGGTAATTGATGTCCTAACGCCTCCTTGCATCCATACTTTTTATACTTGCAAGGGCTCAATGAGGTTGCTCGTGGCTACCGCCTCATCCTTCTCATGTCAATGTGACGATCCCCAAAGTGGTCGAGAGATCACTTAACAATATATATGTAATATATATATGATGCCGATTTAATGGTACAAGCGACCCACGCTGGGCCTTTATAGAGAAAAGTCATCACTGAGCGGTTCCGGCCACAAACCGCTGCGTGATATGTGCTATCACGAGCGGTTTGTGGCTGAAACCGCTCGTGATATGTGCTATCACTGAGCGGTTTGTGGATGAAACCGCTCGTGATATTATCTATCGACGGTTTGAACCACAAACCAAATGCGTGAAAGTATACATCACAGACGGTTCAAAACCGCTGCATGATGACCTCATGTCATCATCGACCCATAAACTCAGGCGGCTCACAAAACCGTCTGTGATGACGTTTTTGAACCGTCTGTGAAAGCCTTTTCTGTAGTAGTGACGGTGAGCCCTCCACGCCGCCAGTGGCCCACGACGCCAGCCCACTCTGGCCCTCCTCAGCTTCCAACAACAGCTTCGGTGAGTTCCACTCGCCCCCCTCTAGCTCATGCTCCCTCCGTTTTCCTCCCCTCCCACTCCGGCGCCGTCGCACTGCTTCCCCTCTAATGGCCGGCTGCCGCATGCAGCCGCCCCGCAGCTCCCGACCATCCCCAAGCGCACCTCCACCACCCAGGAGTTCGCCTCGACATCTACATCCCATTCTTCCTGTGCTAGCCCAGCGCCAACCTCCCACCCGCTGGCAACCAGCACTGCCCTAGGCCGCCCCTTGGCTCCCCTGTTCTCCTCGGTTCCCTCCTTCTCTGTGTGAGGTATGCTGGTTCTATGACATGTGGGCCTCCCTGTGTAGCTATGTCTCTTTTCTCTGTGGTACATGACAGTGGGCTCCTACTGAATGCTCTCTCTGTATGTAGGTACAGATAAAGATAAGTGGTTAGTTCAATCCAATAGATAGGATTGTTGTTAACAAATAGATTAAGTGCCCTTATAGTTTTGTTAAGTTAATTAGTGGTTAATTTTAGGTGCTTAGTTCAGATAATTAAATAACAGTTAGTTGTTCTTGGCAGTGAGATTGGTAGAACACAGCCTAGCTATAAGTCGCATAGGCAGTATAGTGGCCTCATTGGCACGAGGTGTAGTACTGTTGATCATGGATTGCTTACAAGGATGATAAGAGGTTATATAAGGTATAGTTGTCTCAATAACATAATAATAAAGGCAATAGTTATAACTTAATCAATTGGAGTCGATTAGTGTAATCTTATATGAAGATGTTAATTTCTGAAGAGAGTCCATGATCCCAAAGCTTCATCCCTATTATCACTTAGCTATATACAGAGTAGAAGTGGTCAGTAAGCAATAAGGTGTTAAGCGTCAACTAGTACTTCATTAGCGTATGTTTGACAGAGGAGCATTATTGAAATAGTTAGCTATTTAGAATGTGTTAATAGACTACTTAGCTAGTAGAGGATTGGTAGAAATGATTAGTGCAATACCAGTAGTTCTCATATTAAATAAACTCAGGATTAGTATGCAGACCATTAGATCTAGTTAAAGTAAATGGCTTAGGCAAACTATAGGTTAATTATGAATGTCATTGTAAAATAAGCAATTAGAGGTTAGGTGTTAAAAAGGGATATTAGTTTCGATTTAAATGTTTAATTAGAATGTAACTTAAGATGAATAGTATGAGGATATTAGTAGGTTAATTAGTTAATTAACCTCAAGTGAATAAATGTGTCACTAGCAAGTTGCAACCGCAGTAATAGTAAGTAGTGAATAGAACTTAACATGAAATCATTAGTGAGCTGGTGTAGTTAAAACAACAGTGAGACACCTTGTAGCTAAAGAGTTGGATTGAGTCAATAAGTTTTAAGCTAAACTGATACAATCATGCCTAGGGATATACATAAACACCAATACGATGTAAGCTCTTAGCCGATATAAATGATAATAGCCATGGGTTAATCACATGGTTAATTTAAGGTGATTAGTGTAGATGATTAGATGTCAAGTAGTTGTCGTTACCAGTATACTCAGAAGACACATCTAATCATGAGTCATATATCTATTATAGTGGTCTCGATGACATGTAGGCCCTAGGCCGTGGATGTAGTGCTGATAACAATGAAATCAAGTCAGTTAATGATTAGCTAAAATGTAGTAGTAAAAAAATATCAACTAGGGCAACAATATGACAATTGCACTTCACCTATAATTAGGTCTTAATGGCAATTAGAAACTAAAACAAGAATTAGCAGCCAACGATACAACTGGTTAACTCACAAGGCTGATATCTAGCCAATGCTTGAAAATTCCAGCTAAAGCTCATGGAATTTTCTTGATAAATATAAAATCGATAAGATAAACTATTAAATGAGATAGGTCCCATGTGTTGGTGAGACGTTTGTCTACCCCATGCGAACCCCGCACTTATGCATAGGTCTCACCTGACGTTCATGGAACCTCCTCAGTAAATAGGAAGTAATAACTAAAAGAATTATTAGAGCAGCGGTGGTATGCTCTCTAGTGGATAATAGAAATTCATCCACTAGGCATCACCGAGGCTCTAGCTGTCATCCACCGTTATCCGTCCCTAGTGATCGGGCGATTCGTGATCTGAAAGCAGATATGAGAGTATTACCGAACTAGGTAATCTCTCATATCTAGGTAACCAATGTGGGATAATCAAATGAATATTCTTTTCGTCCTGTTGGGATCTTAACCTCTTGCACCAGCTGACTGTTCGGGAGTCGATCCCTCTCACCCCCACTCCAGATCAAACAGTTACATAACCCTAAGCCTGACCATGAATCAAAGATCCCACTACTAGACCAAACAAATAGAGTATGAATTTATCTACTTTCGTCTGCAGTATTTCTTTCATCAACTCCTTGGTTATACTTTGGTTTGTAGTATTTCCTTCATCAACTTCCTTTGATTATATTTTATCTGCAGTATTTCTTTCATCAACTCCTTTGGATATACTTCGTCTAAAGTATTTCCTTCATCAACTCCACTAGGTATGATTAGTTTCGCCGGGAGTACTTCGTCCTTCCAAATTGTCATTAGCTATGCTTACTTTTATTCGAAGTATTTCTTTGTATTTGTATGTATTTGGACTTATTGGATTTCATTTGGTTGCTTTCAGTCACTCTTAGATTTAATTGTACTCTGTGTAGTTAGAATTTGAAGATATAATGGAATAGCGACCCCAACAAGGGTGAGGTCTAGATCAAGATTGTCAAAACATTGAACATGATGATTATCAGCACGTTGAGCGGGATAATTATCAAAATATAGCCTTACCAGAATATTGAGCAAGGCGAGTCAATACTTTGATCATATTGCACCTAATTTTTGCAATTATATTGTTTTACTTATGAAATTGCATTGCTATGTTATATCTGAATATGTTGAGCTAAGCTCATAGCTACTACCCTATTAATAATTGTGTATAAACTTTCAATCTTTGAATTTGGACATTATCCTTATCACCCTAGAATTAATGGTTAACATACTAGTTTATAAGTCTGTATCTAAGTGTCATGCATAGCCTTGCTTAGATACATTGTTATTTGGGCAATAAATTGTCCGACATCACTTAATCTTTTAAAAATGAAATTGGGCAGTCGAGGTTGGAGCCTGGCTAGTATGTTGGATTAAAGGTTATCTTGAAAAAAAAGAAAAACCTGAAAAAAAGATTTCGACTCGGGTGGCCAGAAAGAGTGGCTGGTTTTGGGTGCACGAGAGAGAGTTGGTATGTGGATGTACCGCTCGAGTCAATTAAGGACCGAATCTTGTAATGACCTCTCATGTAAAAACAGTATAACCACAAGTCTGTAACACTTAAGACCTAGCTAACTAATTTGTCCGCTGCTTGGTAATTTCACCACTGGTGAATGTGTGGAGTGTACAAAGGGCAAAGGGAGTCACCGATCTACACGACGCCAATGGGAGACCCCCCGGGGCAAGGCGAAAGGAGGTGATATTTAGTGGCGTGAAAGTGCGATGAGATGGGACATTGTAAAGGCCTTGTGATAATCAATATTAGCCACACACCTACAGAAGTGTGTCAAGGCAGTATAAGTTGATATATCTCTTGTAGGTAAAGTGTACAAACTTGGCAGAGTAAGAAAACTATCTAGATTGCCGTGTTCACGGTCAAGAGCGGTGCTGAGAATTTGCTTGAGTTAGCTTTCATTTTTATAAAACTATTTGTGTGTGTGGAATAAAAAGGGTGGGTTGGGAACCCAGAGAATTGAGAAAGCCTAATTGGGGACCAGTGGTAAATACGGGATAACCTGAGCATTAGGTGGCTATAGTCACTCAATGATATAGGTGTAATAGCCTGAAATTTCATAAAGGCAAAAATATGGGATTTTTAAAACTTTTTGTATAACAACTATTGTTGCGTGTCTTGATCACCCCTTTTCAATTCATATTGGACTTTATTGGGTTTTCTCATTTGAATTGCATCTTCTCATTTCTTATTTTTGGATGTCATTCGGTATTTAATGCCCATCACCCAAGCCACATGACCTCTGCACTGTGTTGGCCATATCATCAACAACCCCAACCACTCTAACCACTCCCCCTAGTCAGGTCATTCATATACATATATGGGGCACAAGACCTTGGGACCTCCTTGTTGCTTTTCTTCACCAATTCCAGTGCTAGCCCCATTCTTTTCTTTCTATAGGAGAGCTCGAGCCCTCGTCTCTGTCAAACGCCCCCACATAACCGCCTTGCCGTAGGCAACCATCGCCTTGGAGACCACTCTCCTTTCATCTCCGACCAGGACATTCCAAGACATCCGAGTAGGCCAAGCACCAGCTTCCAGAAAGCAACCTTGAAGACCGAAGACCACCCTCATTTCCCTCAAGCTACTTGCAGCATGGAGCTTCTTCCGTTGCTGTGATCCATCGTCACCAGCTCAGATTCATCTAACCATTCCCCAGATTCCATACCGATAAGTTCCTAGTGGATAGAAACTCTTCCTAGTTCGAGTCTGCCTTGTTTCTTCTTCTAATGTTCTCTGGCTCTTCCTCTGGCTGCTCACTGGTTTGATCGATCGTGTGAAGAAGTCGAACCTGGCTTTCTTCAATTACCGTTGTGTATTCGAAGACCTCTCTCGATTGACTACACACGGTTAACACTCCCACGACCTCCTTCCTTGCACAGACCCTCCACTTTGCAAAGACAACTCTCGCGGTCGCAACCACCCATTTTACAAAGACCACCCTCTAGCCCATGACCTCTCCTCTTGCAAAGACCACCCTCTTGGTCGTACACCTCCACGACCACCCCTGGTCGCGGTACTTCCATGACCTCCCACAAGTCGTACGCTTTTGTGACCTCCCAGTAGCCTCCCCATTTCCCTGAATTCTCAAGTAAACAGAAACATTTAGTTTTGATGAGAGTTCAAAGCTTATTTGGAAATTCTATACGGAACCCCCCTTGGTTCCATCATGACCGTCGGGACCTCCCTTGCGTTCATCTTGACCATCGGGACCACCCTTGTGTTCATCTTGACCATCGGGACCTCCCTTGGTTCCATCATGACCATCGGGACCTCCCCTCGTTTGGATCTAATGGTCCAGACCTCCTTCGTTTGGATCTGACGGCCCAGACCTCCCCTTCGCTTAGATCTAAGGGTACAAACCTCCCTTCATTTAGATCTAACGGCCCAAACCTCCCTCCATTTAGATTTAACGGCCTAGACCTCCCCTTCGCTTAGATCTAAGGGTACAGACCTCCCATCATTTAGATCTAATGGCTCAGACCTCCCCTTCGCTTAGATCTAAGGGTACAGACCTCCCTTCATTTAGATCTAACAGCCTGGACCTTCCTCCGCTTAGATCTAAGGTCCTAGACCTCCCCATGATTGGATCTAACGATCCAGACCTTCCCTCGATTGGATCTAACGATCCAGACCTTCCCTCGATTGGATCTAACGATCTAAACCTTCCCCTCCCCATTGGATCTTACGATCCAGACCTTCCCTCAATTGGATCTAACGATCCAGACCTTTCCTCGAGTGGATCTAACGATCCAGACCTTCCCTCGATTGGATCTAACGATCAAGACCTCCCCTCGCTTGGATCTAAGAGTCCAGATTTCTACTCTTTTAGATCTAAGGTTCCAGATCTCCTTTCATTTAGATCAAAGGGTCCAGACCTCCTCTCGTTAGATCTAAGGGTCCAGACCTCTTCTCGTTTTGATCTAACGGTTCAGATCTCTCCTCGATTAGATTTGAGGGTTCAGACCTCCCTCTCGTTAGATCTCTCTATTTGTCTTTTTCAAAAGACCGCCCTCTTGAACTTTTTATAAAGACCACCCCCATGGTCCACAATCTTTCTTAGTCTTAGCACCCGCATGACCTCCCCTGGAATAGTAATTCCAGGACCTCCCCTGAAACAGTAATTCCAGGACCTTCCCTGGCACAGAAATTTCAGGACCTCCCCTGGTACAGTGATTCTAGAACCTCCCCTGGCTACAGTGACTCCAGGACCTCTCCTAGTCACAGTACCTCCAGGACCACCCCAAATCATAGTACTTCCACGACCTCTTTGCTGTATCCTTCTTGAAACAAAGTAGTTGCCGCGACCACAGATCCAACGACCACTGAGTTTTCAACTATGCTGGTCTCATATTTCTAAATCTGCGCTTTTGCATTATTTGGAATTCGTTGCACATTTGAAAGCAATTTGAGTTGGAATAGCTGCTTATTTGCCTTTTCGATTATTTTGCGATTATAGAAGCCGAGGCGACTGAAGAACCATTCGTTGAACAAGATCCTGATCAGCAGCACCCTGAGCAAGGCGAGTCAATCCTTTGACCATGTTGCACCTACTTTTCGCAAATTATGTTGCTTTAAATTATGAAACTGCATTGCTATGTTTTATCAAACTAAATTAGTCTAGATCATAGTTAATGCCTTAACATATACTTGTGTATAAACTTCCAACCCTTGAACTGGACATTATCCTTTGTCACCCTAGACTTAATGGAGTACATACTAGTTGATATGTATGTATCTAAGTGTCATGCTTAGCCTTGCTTAGATACCTTGTCATATGGGCATTAAGTTGCCCAACCACACTCCTTAAAAACTTTGGAAAATGATTTGGGCAACAAGGCTGGGAGCCTGGCTGGTATGTTGAGGTAAATGGTTATTTTCAAAACAAACAAAACTTGAAACTTGTTTTCGACTGGGGCGGTTGGAAGGAATGGCTGGTGCCAGGGGCACGAGAAGAGGTTGGTATGTGGATGTACCGCCCTAGTCAAGTAAGGACTAAATCTTGTGATGACCTCTCATGCAAAAATAGTGCAACCACAAGTCTATTATGGGTACGACCTGGCCAACTAATTTGCTCGCCTCGGTGTGGCTTCACCATTGGAGGAATGTGGCGTGGGTAAAAGGGAAAGGGAGCCACAGCGAAACCACACGGCGCAAGAGGGGTCTCCTGGAAGTGCTTGGCACCGGGCGGTGGAAACCTTAGCGGGTGGGGTTGCGTCGAGGAATGAGCATTGTAAAGGCCTTGTGGTAATCTCCCCTTGATTCGCATGTCCAAGGAAACGTGTGTACATATCAAGGCGATTACCTCTTGTGGGTAAAGTGTGCAAACTCTGCAGAGTAAGAAAACTATCATGATAGTCGTGCTCACGGTCAAGAGCGGTGCTGAGAACTTGCTTGATATAGTCTTCATGTTTACAAAACCATTTGTGATGAAAAGAGAAGGCTGGGGTGGGACCCCAGGGATTTGAGAAAGGCCTGGTCGGAGACCAGTGGTAAATACGGGATAACCCGAGTATAGGAGGTGGGACCTCCACTAGTACTTTTCAAAAGAAAACTCATTTATAAAAACAGATTTGTTAAATTGCTAAGTCATAGGATTTACTACTACTCATCTATTTCAAACTGGCTTTGTGCAAATAAAAGAACTCTAAAGCTTCCTTGAATAGCCTTGCATCTATAAGAAGCGCATTGTGGGTTGGCTCACGAGTGCGGTTGTGTACTCAGGCTCTGCCAATATATTCTTTTCGACCAATGATCGGGACCCTACCAAGATTTCACGGAGGATGAACCAGATGGAGGTGAAGATAATGAAGCTTAGGTTGGGACCCCTAGTCTCTTGCCTGTGGACAAAGTGAATGGATCTACTATGTCAGATTTTGCTTAGTACTGCTGTACTTCCGCACTGCTTCAGTAAAACTCACGCCTAAGTGGCGCTTTTGTAAACAATTGGCCGCACGACCGGATAATTACGTAATATATTATGGCCTTGCACTGTTCGTATCAAGTATTGCACATATTGAGGAAGAATCAATGTCAGTTTGTGCCTAATCGCTAGACAGATGTTTCACGACCAGCACTAGATAGTCTAAGACCACTACCCGATGTCCCACGACCACTCCTAGATGCTCGAAGACCTCCACCAGATGTCTCACGACCACCCCTAAGTGATCCAAGCCCACAACAAGATGTCGCACGACCACCCCTAGATAGTCTAAGACCACTATCCGACGCCTCACGACCACTCCTAGATACTCCAAGACTTCCACCAGATGTCTCACGACCACCCCTAGATACTCCAAGACTTCCACCAGATGTCTCACGACCACCCCTAGACGGTTTAAGACCACAACCAGGTGCCTCACGACCACCCCTGCGTGGTCTAGGACCACCACCAGGAGACCCACGACCACCCCTATATGGTCTAAAGATTACTTCCAGATGTCTTAAGACATCATGTACTCTCTTGGTCGCTCCCCAGGACCTCCTCCTCTGGACATCCTTAGGACCTCCTGTACTCTTTTTTGGGGTAGGACCTCCTGTACTCTTTTTTGGGCGTATCTTTAGGACCTCCTCACGACCTCCTATGCCTATTGTCACATCCCCAAGACCTCCCCAGAACATCTCTATTGACTTCATCAGGACCTCCCTAGGACGTCTCCACGGTACACCTCGGGACCTCCTCAAGACAACTCTACAGTATTCCTCCGAACCTCTCTCGATCACCTTAAGACCTCCCAGGACCTCCCTCAACCTCCTCGCAAGACCTCCACAGGACCTTCTCAGGGTCACTCAAGACCTCTCTGGGATCAGTATAAAACCGTACAAGGATCTCTTAAGACTCTTCTAAATTGCTATTTTGACCAAATATGGCCGTGTCTACGAACCAATACATGTGTCCGTGTAGAGCTTCTGTAGGTAAACGCTTGAGCAAACGTTGTATTCTGTGTGTGTCAACTACTGATCCAGGGAATGGCACGGTATACACAGGAGATCCCAAGCTCCAAATTTGGGGTCTGACAATAGGAGACAGAATCTCCACTAATACTTTGAAATAAAACCCAGTTTATGAAAAACCTATTTTAGTTAAAATGCCAAGTCTCAGGTTTTGCTACTACTTACCCTATTCCAACAAATGGATTTGTGCAAAATAAAAGAACCTTTGAACCTCCCTTTGTTTAGACTTGCATATATAATAATTGTATTGTGTATTGACTCGCAAGTACGGTTGTGTACTCATGCTCGCTATTTACATTCTTTTAGTCAGTAAGCATAAAATAAGGCTACATGGACAATTATGAGTGTTGATCAAGACTGAAGATCAAGAAAGCCAAGAACTAGGTCACGAGCCCACAGTCGATTGCCGGCGGGTATATTGTAAGGATTCCACGTGTTACACTTTGACTCTACTTCCACTACTGTTCTCTAAAAGTATTTGGTCTACCCGGCCATTCTATAAGTCAAAAGTCGTAAGGTATATTTACGTTTTGTTTAATATTATGCAATAACTTTACCTTTTCATGATATGTGTTTGAACCATCAACATAACTGTGCATGCTATCTACTGATTCAGAGAATGATACAAATATATATAGGTCCCAAATTACAAATTTAGGATCTGACACATCATGAATCTCAAAGCACATATACTGGTGTTGATTTTGGTGCCAAGACACGTATTACTAAATGTTAGATGTAGACTAGTTGCAATCCGTAGAATTAAAACTCGGGGTGGGCTTATACAAAACAAAAAAAATGGTTTTCGACTTTTGTACTTAGTTTCAGCGACAAAGCAAACGACAAGCATCACGTACTGCCATGTCCAGTTAAAGTTTAATTCATGGGTTCTACCATTTTTTTTTATTGCTTTAAACTCTTAACATCCATGGGACATACACATAGGGAGCGACTTGCTTCTTGCTAGTGAGCTAAAAGCCTACGTTGAGAATGACTTATATGAAATAGCTAAATGCTTCAATTTGTTTTTGGCCTACTGAAATTTGACAGAAACTGGTCCAATTGCATTTTTCATTTCTGGATACTACTTATGTTGAGCTAGAGAGAACTGAGTAATTTTATTTAGAGGAATGCTAGAAAACACTATAGCATTCTCTTCATCTTCCCTGCCCTCATTGTCTCGCTCTCGCGCGACGGCCGACGGGGGTGACGTGACCAAAAGTGTTATTTTGCGAACTTATTCTATAGCATGACAGCGTTATTTTGTCACGCTATAGGTGATGACGTGAACAAATGGGTCAGATTTGGAAATAAAGTGCGCGGAGGTTAACTTTAAAATAAAATTTTAAAAAAGATTAATTAATAAAAAAATTTGATGTAGACTGGCGCCATTCGTAGAGGCAAAACTCGGGGTGGGCCTATACAAAACAAAACAAATGGTTTTCGACTTTTGTACTTAGTTTCAGCGACAAAGCAAACGACAAGCATCACGTACGATTTTTTTAAATAATATTTTTTAAAAAGATAATTATAAAAATATATAGTCACCCTAAAAAATCAAAAAAATGTGATTTTATCGCTAGCTCAATCTGGCGACAGACCTCTCGCCACTCTGTTTGCCGAGGTATCTGCCGCCACCGAATCGGGCGAGAGGTTGTTGCCATTGAATCGGTGACAGAACCTATCGCCATTTCAACTGGCGACAGCAACCTAAAACCCTAATCTAATTTATCTACTTGTGATTTTCATAGATTTTGACCGATACGAAATCTGTTAAACTCACAATAACATTTTTTTTATCGTCGTGTGTTATTCTAGTGCGGTGAATTTCTGAAAAATTTTGCGAGGATGATTGATGTATGAATGATTCGTAAGTATGAAGGTAAGTGATATCACGATGCACCCGGGAATTCATACACTTGCTCATGTACATGCATTGCATATTACGTAAGGAAACAAATGTGAACTTGCCATTACTATCAACACTGCGATAAATCACATTGATATTAAATAACATTCAGCAAAACATCATAACACTTAATCAAAATGATAATTCAGAACATTAGCAATAGCATATTACTACTGTCCGTGCTTTCTCGTGGTCGCAGCCTCAACGTCCCCTATGTGGACTGTCTCGAGTTGGGTGACCGGATGAGGTCCCCGCGACGACATCCGGAGTGCCGATGTCTCCTTCGTTCTGAGGATTTCTCGTGGGACATTTCTTAAAGGTGTGCCCAGACTCTCTGCAAATGGAGCACTTCTTCGTACGATGTCCGGTTTCTGCTTCGTCTATATCGTTCCTGATGCGTCGTACCTGTCGCTGACCAATCTTTCCCTTGAGCCTATCAATGTCCACTACCCAAATTAGTTGCTCCTAGGTCGGATGGCCAGTGAAATGGTCAACCATAGCGTAACCATACATCTCCCTAGTCCAGGTTTACATCACCGCCTCCTTGGTGAAATAGTCATAGAGGTACTGATCGGGATGCTGCGCCACCGTCGAACATGCGGCTATGACATGAGAGCAGGGTCTATGCAGAAAAAGGGGCTTGTTGCAAGTGCATGTGTAACTACCGCGACGTAGCGTGCACTCGTGGGTGACCCTCTCGCGGTTCAACCCGCAGCGTCCTTTATCCCTACACATTATCTCGAAGCGAAGCTCCCTTGTGCCTATCTTGAATGCCCGGTGCATCTCACCCTTCTTGCTCTTCTCCTCCATGTACTTGGTGACCATGGCGGAGTAGAGTATTCTGTCATTTGCCATGGCAAGCAACACGTTCTTGTTTCTGTCAACAAAGTAGTTTGTTGTACCGTGGAGAATTGCCTCCACAATACCCACCAAAGGGATGCACCTTGCGTCGTGCATGACCCAATTGTACACCTTGGCTAGATTAGTTGTCATGACACCATATCGAGCACCACCCCTGTCATGGAGCAGTGACCACTTCTCCTTAGGCTCGTGCTCAATCCAGTCCGAGAAGCTTTTCACCTGCGCCCCCGTCCTTCTTGTCAATCTAGGAGCATTTGTGGGTAGCTGTGGCAATACTTCGGGGGCCTAGTCAGCGCTTAGGGCAACCCTTCTCGTTGCCTCCCTTCTGTGAGTTTTGGTCCGCTCATCTAGAATCTTTCGGAGTGCTTCGAACTTCCGCTGTTAGTTCTGGTTGCACAGCCACTTGAACAGGTTCATCAAGTCTTTGTTGCAGAACTACTTGTAGAAGTTTGCACCCAAGTGCCTCATGCACCACCTGCTTTGCAGATCCAGCCATGCAAGTGGTACGTTCTCTCCTTATTGCAGCTGTGTTATTGCACGCAGCAGGCCTGCATACCAATCATGTACGAGGCATATGTTTGGACAGCCTTGCACAACAGAAATCCTCACATTCTTCAGGAACCACAACCAGCTGTCCGTGTTCTCGCTTTCAACGAAAGCGAATGCCACGAAAAGAACTTGATTGTTCCCGTTCGTCGCTATTGCAGTCAGTATCTGGCCCTTATACTTCCCAGTCAAGAATGTGCTATCTACGCACAAGATTGGACGACAATGCCGGAATGCATTGATGCATGGACCAAACGCGAAGAATGCTCGCTGCAGTACCATCTTATTGGCCCACTTCGGATGTGTGGTATCTTGAATGTCGATATGGGTGCTAGGATTTCTGTCTTGTACGACTCGAAGTTGCCTGGGAGGTTGTGGTAGGAATCCTCGAACGTGCCCACCTTAATTCCAATGCCTTTTGTTTTGCCCTTCAAGCCTTGGCATAGCCGATTGTGTACTGGAACCTTACCTCAATCGCCCGAATGATGGATCATGGCTCAAAATCTAGATTATCTACGATCTCACTGTACATAAGGTTGGCGATAAAACCTAATAACAGGTTCCGGTGGGACTGCACTGACTCAGAAACGACGCATGCGTGAGGGACCACTATAGAGCACTTCCAGTAGGTATCCCACTTAGGCTAAAATACGTGCACTCACCACAGGCATCCCTCTATGCTGCACTTCACGTCTTAGAATCTTGGGGTAGACTTGACGACTTTGAATGTGTGCCGCACCGACAAGACCCAGAATTTGACCGCGTCCTGCACGACCTCCTTGCATTTGTACATAGCTCCTAGCCTGACCTCACTCTGGTCGTACTTCCACGGCACATAGGAGCCTTCGTTGACTACGAGGTTTTCAAACTGGTATGTGTTCCAATCGGATGGAACCGTCTGCTGGTTCACATCATCCTCGTCGTCAGAACCTTCACCTTCAGATAATGCAATGTAGTCTCGGTCTTCGAGATCCATCCTTTGCACTGTGGCTTCCACCTCCTCACCCTCGTCAATAAGACCAGTAGCTTGCCTGACCGTAGGAGCTACTTCCGCAGGGTCTTCATTGACAAAGATCGGAACTCGGGAGCTTCACCATTGTGTGCGCCAGGTTTGTGGTCGGAGTCCTCGACTTCCTCTTGGCGCCAAGACCCCTTCTTGTTCAGCCGCGGGTGGAGGAGTGAGTTTGGCATATACTTGGACCAGAAGGACCAATTTCCACCCTGCCTCCCTCGCGATGCGTACATATGACTGCCATGAATTTGGTCCCTTCAGTTGCACTAACTCCCAATATGTGGGCTGTCCTATTCGTGGGGAAAGACAACTCAATCTCAGATCATACAAATCACGGTCCACTTGGAATGTATGAAACAACCACCGCATGACAGCGCCCCATGTACGCTGCTCTGGTCTTGCTAGGGGCACGATCGCCGATTGGAAATAACGTAAATCAATCCCCTCGGGACCCTCCATAATAGTCCCTTGACTATAGTAAATTTTGAAATTGACGACATCGGACATATTTGATGCACTACACCATAAGGGACATTTCCACGATTAACTGCATATCTAAAACTATACTACCCACCAAAAAGTATTATGTAAAATGTACCGCATTACGTAACCGTACATCTAAAACTATGTAATCCATTCGGTTAAAAAAATTACCCGAGAGGTAGGCAATCGGATGAGCAGCGCTTCGCTAGCTTCTCTCCTCCCCTCTACTCTTCTCTCCTTCTCTTTTTTCTTAAGGAAAATGAGTTATGTGCTGAATTTTAGGGTTTTAATGGGGATTTATAGGATCAATCTTCCTATCGCCAGTTCAAATGGCGATAGGTTCCTGAACTGGCTCTGTTACTGGTCGAGGTACCCGTCGCCAGTTCAAATGGCGATAGGTTCCTGAGCTGGTGACATAGACACATTTTTGTAATTTTTTGGGGTGACTATATATTTTTGTAATTATCTTTTTAAAAAATATTATTTTTAAAAAAAATTCCATCACGTACTGCCATGTCCAGTCAGAGTTTAATTCATGGGTCCTACCATTATTTTTGGTTGCTTTAAACTCTAACATCCATGGGACATACACATAGGGAGCGACTTGCTTCTTGCTAGTGAGCTAAAAGCCTAAGTTGAGAATGGCTTATATGAAATGGACTGAAATTTGACAGAAACTAGTCCAATGACAGAAACTTATGTTGAGCTAGATAGAACTAAGTAATTTTATTTAGAGGAATGCTAGAAAAATACTATAGCATTCTCTTCATCTTCCCTGTCCTCACTGTCTCGATCTCGCGCGACGGCCGATGGGGGTGGCACCGTCGCCGCCGCCGAGTTCACCGTGCCCCCCGGTTGTAGAGCGAGGCCGGGGAGGCGGTGGCCTAACAGTGGGTGGCGGCAGAGGGAGGCATGGCAAGGTAGCGATGCACCGAATATTAGGTTGGGTGGAGTGGGGGCAGCGAGGGAGGGGGAGACGGTGGCACAGTGAGGCGGCAAGGTCGCCATCAGGCACTGGTGATGAAGGAGGGGGCAGGGTGAGGCGGAGGAGGGGTGCGGAGTTGTGATCGGCACCTGAGAAGGGAGAGAGAGTAGATGCTTGAGGAGAAAAGAGAGGGAGGGGAGCACGAGTGCAACGGCATAGGAGAAGACTATACCGTCGAGACTCCCCCGACAATACACGCTCAATAGTAGACCTCTTTTATTTAATATAGCACTCCCTCCGTTTTTAATTACTCGATGTTACTGTAGAGAAGCCTCCCGCGTAGTGGCACATATAGGAGTGATTTTATTAATTTCTAGGTAAGATAAAAAAGGATTTTCGCAATCCTTACATAAGAAACTACGTACGGTGTAGATCATATTTGTTTATTGCAAGTTTACCATGACTTCGTTGTGCTATACTATATACTAGGACCAATTAACTAATTTGGGAAATTACAGTAAAACTGTACTAAAATTATACATTACTTGGCACATCAATTTTAGATTTAGTACTGTACAATTTTATGTGTGAGAAAAATAAAAAATTAGGGAACTGAGAATTAGCAAACCTGAAATCCAATACACCAAATACTGAACCACCTAGGTGCCTAGGCACTCACATTAAGAACTGTCCGATACATGAATATGATCGATGTGAAATTCAGAGTTTGGGTACGAAATGTTTTATATCCTTGATATACTTATGGTAAGTGAGTTTTGAACTCAGCTCAAACTAATTTGAACTACTTTTAAATTTAGTGCCGCTATATTGATTATATAACATGAAACTAGTTCAAACTAGTTAAACCGGAGATGAATTTGATTTATTTTCAGAGTTTAATACCACAAATACATTTTTATTGGGATGTGAAGTTATCGGTGTCAAACATCGTGAAACTCAAAGCACATATACTGGTGTTGATTTTGGTGCCTAGACACGTATTACTAAATGTTAAATATAGACTAGTTGCCATTCGTAGAATTAAAACTCGGGGTGGGCCTATATATACAAAACAAAACAAATGGTTTTTGTCTTTTGTACTTAATTTCAGCAACAAAGCAAACGACAAGCAACACGTACTGCCATGTCCAGTCAAAGTTTAATTCGTGGGTTCTACCATAAAAGTCTAAGTTGAGAATGACTTATATGAAATGGCTAAATGCTTCTATTTGTTTCTGGCCTACTGAAATTTGACAGAAACTGGGTCCAATGGCATTTTTCATTTCTGGGTACTACTTATGTTGAGCTAGACAGAACTGAGTCATTTTGTTCAGAGGAATGCTAGAAAACACTGTAGCATTCTCTTCATCTTCCCGCTCCCACTCTCTCGCTCTCGTGCGACGGCCGACAGGTTCACCGTGCCCGCCGGTTTTAGAGCGAGGCCGGGAGGCAGTGGCAGAGGGAAAGGTGGTGACACACTGAATATTAGGTTCGGTGGGGGGGGGGCAGGGCAGGGTGAGACGGAGGAGTGCAGAGTTGCAACCGGCACTTAAGAAGGGAGAGAGAGAATAGACATGTGAGGGAGAAAAGAGATGGAGGGGAGGAGGAACGGCACATGAGAACGCTATACCGTTGAGACTCTCCAACGGTACACGCTCAATAGTAGCTCTCTTTTATTTAATATAATATATAATATTTGTCGTAGAATTAGCTCGGTCAAAACAGAAGCCTTCCACGTAGTGGCACATATAGGAGTGATTTTATTAATTTCTAGGAAAGGTAAAAAGGCTTTACGCAATTCTTACATAAGAAACTACGTACGGTGTAGATCATATTTGTTTATTGGAAGTTTACCATGACTTCGTTGTGCTATACTATGACCAATTAATTAATTTGGGAAATTAGCTTTTTATATTTTGCGTGTTAGGTAAAGATAGCTAAATGTTTTGTTCCTTTCATGCCCATGTACAGGGTTAGCTTGTCCTTTGTGAAACACAAAATAATTAGAAAGCTATCCAAATAGAACAAATTATTTCGAGTGGTTTATGCCAATAATTCCTGTTAAAATTAATTTTATAACTAGTTATTATTTATTTTTTCAGACAGCTAGCCCCCTTAAACACTGTGCTAGACATAATTACCTTTAACTGTCAAAACCGTCTAAAGCACAACATTTAACCCATTTCAGAGCGGTTTTGCCCCGACGTGGTGTCCACATGGATCTAGACATCCAACTCGGACAACGAGTTCTTGCCGTTCACAAAAACGACAAAGGGTCTGTTTGGTTTGTGTCCTCAATTAGCCAAACCAAAATTTTGGCAATACTAAAATTAGGGTATGACCAAAACTTCGGTAAAGTAGAGATGTTTGGATGATTGTCAAAAATTTTCAAATTGTGAGTGGCACGTGGGTTCCACATGGCATATAAAATTTTTATACTAAAATATGGACAATATAGGTCTTGTTTTGTTGATTAAATCATAAAGAATACAACAGTGCAAATAAATAACAAATCGGATGATCGGTTTAATAGATATGGCTGTTTAAAGCTAGATAATCAAATAAATTATGCATTTAATACATCCAACCATCGGTTGCCACGTCACCTGTGCATGGCCAAAATTTTGGCATACCATTTGGGCGCCTAAAATTTGCCCTTTTTTTTTAGGAGCGCATTGGCGTTACCGAAAAATGTAGAAACCGTTGCTTCATGAGAGGATGATCTCATTCTCTCTCCTCTTTCACTCTCATACACGTCACCAGAAAACCTATGTGGCAACCTTAGAGGTAGCTAAAGTGGCACTATTGAAGATGCCCTTAGAGGCTGATACATGGGTCAACTATTATTTGTTCAATTTATTTAATATGTTGCTGCAACATGTCATGTCAGTAAACCTTTGTCAACTAGAACGCCACGTCGGGCCAAAACCGCCTATAATGGATCGAGGATTGTGTTTTAGACAGTTTTGATAGTTAAGGATTGTGTTTTAGACAGTTTTAGAGTCACGAGTTCAAATTCGTAGTAAGACTATAGTTAGGGGTGGACCTAGGAGGAGGGGGGGAGGGAGGGGTAGCCGGGGCTGGCGCCCCTTACCGATGGTCGACTCATGGTATACCCTTTAGCACCCCCAGCCTAGCCACGCTCAGGCAAATCTCCTTGGCAGTCACTTGATCCCACCTCCCCGTGTGAGAGTGCGGTATTTGACCTCCCTAGTAGCTCATTGCTCCGAAACAAACACAAAGGTATAAGTCTTTTGAAACAGTAACCCCATCTTGGCAGGAAAAGATGATGGTGACTGGAATTAGCAAAGATGCACCGAGGCGTCAATGCCGGCGGACAACTTCTTGCAGTGGTTTAAGCTGCCAATAGAGAGCAGGAACACCGTCGAGTATGTCATCCTTGCGCTCCCCTCCTCCCTTCAGAGGTAGAAGAAGAAGACTAGGAGATTTGAGCTGCGTTGGTCACACCAAAACCAAACCATGTATTGGTAGTTGGATGTTTCCATAATGAACGCCTAGGCCAATCGTCTAAGCCTATCTATCTCACTAGCTCTCCTTTTCCATCTATTGCACTTGATAAGTAAGCGGCAGGCCGGCAACACAGCAGACTACCGCTGGCTGGCAACTCGGCATTCGACAAGCCGCATGCAGTGAGTAAGCCTTATTAGCACCCCCTAAATTTTGGTCCTAGATCCATCACTAACTATAGTTGAATATTCAAAATTAGACTTTTTCCTTTTTTTTATCAAGAACACAAAAATATAATAATTTATCATGACATTTAATCTAACATATAAAACCCCAACTTGTTCACTGAAAAAATATGCCATCCTCTGAAATGCCAGGGGACCAAACGAGCAAGGTGACAAACAGACTGCATCTCCATACGTACAGTCGTATCAACTGCAGACCATTACAAACTCAATTTGATCACCAAAGTTTGAGACGAGATAAATTAATAAATGGAGAGGAGAAAATGACCTTCAAAACAGATAATATTTTTTTTGAAAGAAAACAAAATTTTAAGAATAATTGTTAGGATCTTTTTTTCCGTGGAAATGATCGCCATGAGGAGGCTGCTTCGGCGAAGCAGGTTGGAAGGCGACGTCTTTGTCCTAGCAGTCAAGAAGACACATCAGCTTTGATGGTGAGGTCTCCACTCTCCAGCCGCGTCCTGCGTCGCATCCATGGAATGATACAATATTAAGGGCATCATTACCGACCAGCTATGGCCCAGCTATATTAGATGGTACTGCAGGTTGCAATTTTGTAGTTTAATTTAGCTGGTTTGGTTAGTCAATTTTGTTTGTTGTAGGAGGCAATATTAGACTGTACTGTTAGCCAACAAGCCGACCAGCTTTGGCACATCTATGGGAAGCTTTTGTGAAAAACGGCTTCTGACTGTGCTGTAAGGTTTTTCGGCCACGGGTTGAACGGCTGAGTTTTTCTGGTTTGGTGTTTGACTGTCTGATTTTTAGGTAGGCTGGCTGTAACTTCTGAGATAGAAAATATCTGAAATGCCCCTGAGGATAGTAATGGCTTGTTTGATGCCGTTTAACATAATTAACAACATTTGACGACTATTAACGACGCTAAACACAATTAACGACATTTAAAGACAATAAACAACTAGCACAATTGATGACAACTACTGCAATTGACGACATTTAACGATAATTAACGACTACTATCGGAATTAGGGCAATTGGTCGCATTTGACGACGAATACCGCAATGAGCGCAATTGATCGTATTTGACGATGACTACCGCATTTAACACAATTTATCGCAATTGATCGCGTTTGACAACAACTACCGTAATTAACGCAATTGATCGCATTTGACAACAATTAACATAATATACATGAGAGATAAAACAATCTCCCAAAGAGTAGAAGCATAATTTGAATCATCTACAATAACTGCAACGCAACAAGCCCACAAAATAAAATTTTACATGCGACTATCAACAATGAGCAATTTATTACACAAAAAATTACATCCATCAGCAACAAGTCAAACATATAGCTCCTATGTATTCCTAATAGCCATCATCAGTGAACAGATAGAAGCAATCGCAACAAACTTTGAATAATTCATGCCCCCTCCACTTTTTTTCAAGCTTGGGACTGGCATTGGCAGTTTTAGGCACCCCCACCCTCACACGTACCCCAAAAATAAAGAAATAACAAAGAAAAAAGAAAGAAAAAGAGCAACCATTAAGAAGCAAAGATATACCAAAAAGGATACAATTGGATTTGACTCAACATTGCAATCGGATTTGACAGGAAGTTTAGCTAATCAAATGAACATATAATTGCCATGAATACTCAGTTATTTGTCCATATGCTAGATCAACATTGCAATTGGATTTGCAAAATGGAAAGATTAACATAGCCAATTTCATAATACAGCAAACAAGCAAATCCAATGTCACACCAAACTCACCAATCTCAATGGGTGAGAATTGTCATGGTAATAAGACAATGAGACAATCAGGGAATCAGGGTCCATAGTAAGGTAGTAGAGAAGAATTCAAAATTATGATCAGGGCATCAAGGTCCGTGTAGGTATGCACCATTAAAAGTACAACAACACCCACATGCATGTTGACAAACTACTGAGGATGAATTTATTCTTATTTACATGAGTCAGGGCATCAAGGTCCATGTAAGTATGCACCAATCATAAAGTAAATCAAGGATGACATATTAACTGATCTAATATCAATCAAGTAATTTGATTTGTAACTATCAACAACAACAAGTTGTCATGCATGCCTTGAATGCAAACATAGCTTCAAAATGGAGTCTAGTAGATGTACTTGACATTATGACAAATCAAATGGTATTAATGAGTCTAACAAAGCTACTCAAGAAAAGATGAACTAGTTTGAGATTTTGGTTCAAGCACAAATACACTGCCAACATTTCCATGGACAAGCAGACAAGTAATAACAAGCACAAGTCAACATTTTCATGGATTCATGGATAAAACTCCTACACTGAACCTGATGCAATTCCTCTTAATTGTCATGTGTGTGTTACCTGCCAGCAAGAACAGCAGCAAGGAACCAGCAATTGACAACTAGTACTTGTATGCATGAATTGTTCTAGTATGCAATTGGAAGGTAGATATTTACCATCTTGATCATCAAAATGGACAACAAACAAACAAGCTTGCAAATGGAGATTGTACAACCATCACAATGATGCAAAGAATGAGTAAACCATGTTTCCGCACAACAAATTGTTATAGAGGAGAAGGGCCAGTGCGGGAGGAGGTGGGGGCTGGCGCCGGAGGAGGAGGGGCAGCGCAGGAGGAGGTGGAGGCCGACGCGGGAGGAGGAGGCCGAGCGGCGTGGGGCAGAAGGAGACCCGGCGCGGGGGAGGGGGAGGCCGAGCAGTGCAGATCTGGAGGCACCAGGGGATGGTCAGGGATGAAGCCTGAGGAGGAGGCGAGGTGGAGGGGGGCGGCGATGGTAGGGGAGGAGGAGGCGCACGGGAGGAGGAGGTGCATGGGAGTCGGGGGAGGAGGCGCTACTTTGGGGGAGAAGGACGGAGGTGGCGTGAGCCAGCGTAGAAGGAGGGGAAGGGAGGAGGCCGCCAGTGGATCATGGCTGGGGAGGAGCCCAGATCTGCACAGGAGGAAGAGGGAGGGGCAACGTCGTGTGGGGAGGAGAAGGAGGAAGAAACCCTTTGCGTGCTGTCGGCCAAGGAAGAAAGGAACAAGAAGTTGGAGAAGGAAGAGTGTCGGTGTTTTAGAACCGAACTTACGTAAAGATTGTTTGATTCGGGGGGTCTCCTAGAATGAAATCACGTAGAGAGATTGACACGGGGATTTTTATATGTGTTCAGCCTTCTCCGGAGAGAATAATAACCCTACTCCTGTGTGTGTATGGTATTGAGTGTATTTCGAACAATCGGGGAAAAACTCGGACTATTACGCATTTATAGTGCTTGTATTCCCCTTTTCCCTCTCGATTGCCGCCTTTATATAGTACGTGAAGGAGCGGTAGCTCAGTGAAGCGGCGCCCATCACATCCTCGTGAATCGGCGACGCTGGTAGTAATCACCGGTGTATTAACTCCTCCACGCCGCCAATGACTATATACCGGAGATAATGGAGCATTACGTGCTATTACTTGGCGAGTAATAGCGTATGATGATTGCTTGAATCCCTTAATCAATCGGGCCTACTTGTGCAGAGATTTAATTGATCATAAGGTGGTCATATTGACCTAGTCGTAGAAGAACCACGACTATGAGGTAGTCGTAGCAAGACTTACGACTATGGGGTAGTCGTAGCATAACTTACGACTATGGGGGTGGTCGAGAAGAACTTACGACCATCCAAAGAGGCTCTTCCTTATAACATTTAAGGGTATACTCGGGGACCATATGACGCCATATTTACTTGGTTAAGGAGTTATAGATAAAAGATAAAATGAGGATTATTATATCCTCGTCATCTATTGACTTCAAGTGAAAGCAACTTACTTGGTTAAGGAGTTATAGTTGGTCTTACGACCACGAGAGGGTCGAGAAAGATAGTCGAAGGAAAAACTCTTCGACATTAGTGTACTACTTTGACCGTAAGTATGCTTGGTCAAGAAAATTGCTTACGGCTATCAAATAGTCGAGAACATTTCTACGATCACGAGGTGGTCGTAGCATGGTGATCAAGACAAACCTTTCCGATTGACATTTCCTTTGGTTAAAAGAATCTAACCAAGGAAGTAATTTCATTTGAGGTGTAAAAGAAAACCTGATTTTCTCGAGCGGACACGCTGTGGAATTTCAAACGACACCGTTAGCTTTGTCTGTTGGAGCGGTCCCGAGACGGTGGCAACCTTTGAATACCACGCCCGCCTAAGGCAGCGGTTATAAATAGTTACTGGGGGTAAGACTTAGGGTTCACACTTTTCCTCAAATCATCCCAACTGCTCATCAAGTTCTTGTCTTCTCCGCCACCAACTCAATCAAGAATCTCCCCCTTCTGAGAAAAATGGCCGGGAGGATCTCCGAGTGGGCCGAGTCGGAGATGGATACGGCGAAGATGCAAGCCCTTGTCAACGCTGGAAAGATTCCAGAGAGAGTTCTCGTGGAGTGGTTCCCGGCGTACAAGCAGCAATAGCCGTCGGGGGAGGATGGACAAATCCTCGTCTTCCAGCGCGCATCTTGTGAGTGTGGTCTCACGATTGCTGCTCACCCTTTCTTACACTTATACTCGAGTATTTTGAGGTGGAATTGGTGAACCTTGGTCCCAATTCCATCACAATGCCGAGCGATTTGTGTATCTCTGTGAGGCGTGACAGGAATTCCAATGACCTTGAGCTCTTTCAAGATTTCTACTAATAGCTCGACAAGTCGAATAGGAAGATGTGGTCTCAAGCTCCATGACGGAAGTCGAGGGAGTACATTCAGATGTTTACTGTGTCCTCGTGGCGGGATGGAGAAAGAGGTGGTTTTTTCGAAAGTCACCTCGAAGATGCCTTACCTTCCAGGGGAAGGCTGCCAAAAGAAATCTTCGTGGGATTCGACTCCCCAAGATATCAGTCGAATTGCCCTCTATATTCAAGCCATTAAGGATTTGAAAGAAGGGGGGTTGACTGGATGGCATGTGGTGAAGGATTTCATCACACGTCGAATTAGCCCTTTGAAGAAACGAGTACCTCCTATGTGGAAGTACATGGGGCCAAAAGACCCGACTAGGGACTACGAGGAGGGTAAGTAGTTTTTCGACTTAACTCTCAGTTTGGTCTTCTTCAGAATTATCCAATTGAGTATCTTTATCTGTTTTATACAGATCTTTCACAGGCAGAGATTGACGTTCGAGTCAAACTCGTTTGTGAGAAGCCCCCGCCACCCGGAATGGCGGTTCCTCAAATCCTTGCGGTTTTGTCCACAGAGGAAAAGGTTGAGCGCCTAAAGGTAATCAAAAGCTGATTTTATCCTTAGGACTTTATAGTCGTAGAAAGAACTTACGACTAGGTAGTGATCGAGAAAATCTTACAATCGAGGACATGTCGAGAAAAGCTACGACTAGGTAATCGTAAAAAACTTACTGTTGGTCATTGATTCTTCTTTTTCTGTTTTTCTTTACAGAAAGTAGGCATGGAAAACCGCCGGGATGACGAAGAGGTCGAACTGATGACCATTGGCGCAGGGGCGATAGTGGACAAAGACTCAGCTCCCCCAAGTAAAAGCGTCGACAAGGAGGATCAAGCTCAAGTCCCTCATTTCACGAGGTCCTCGTTAAGGTCTGCGAAGACGCATAGTCGCAGAGAAACTCAAGTCGAGGAGGATGAAGAACCTCTTATACGCAAGATCCAGTAAGACCAAGGACATGACCACAAAGAAGAGTCGAGATCAAGCACAGAAATGAGGAGGCCGTGGAGGTTGAAGAACCTCTTAGGCGCAAAGCCCACAAGGCCAAGGTACCTTTTTATTATGACGAAAGCTTTCCACGGCCGCCACTTCTAGTTTTGTCAAGCAACTAGAAAAAGAGAACCTGAAGGAGTTTATGTCTTTGTGAAGGACAACGTTGATCCGATCCCTATTGTTGAGGGTAGCGCCGCTCTTGGAGTGGTCGAGACCGATCTCGCCCTTTGGAAAGTCAGAGACCGAGAGATGGTCCTGCTCAAGATCCACGACAGACGTGGTTGTGGCCGAGCCTATTCCTCATCTCTGAGCTACGACGCACGTGGTCGTAGCAAAGAAGTCGAAGAACCCTTCCATCGGGAAGATGGCTTCAAAGTTTCGATCAAGTCCAGATGCAGAGGTATTTGAAACAAAGCTAAAGTGTAAGAACATCATTTACCTTTTGCTTTTCACAATTTGACTTGCTATCCTTTTGTTTGTTTTAGCTCGACTTCTTCAGTCCCCGAGGTGGCTTCTATTGAGAAGCCCATTTTCACCTCTCCAGCGATAGGAGAGCTGACAGCGGGAGTGGTCGAAGGATCATCTTCGGCCCGGGTGGTGGAAGAAGTCGTGGCTCCCAAGGCGGTTGTCACAACCGCTGAAGTTGTAGCCATGGCCGCTGAGGTAGCGGCCACAACTACTGAGGTGGCGGCTATAACCACCCAGGTAGCGGCTAAAACCACAGAAATAGCTGCCATGACCACTGGTGTGGTCGTGGGACCAGCAGAGGCAGTCGCAGAAGCCTCTGCCCAAGGTGGAGATGTACCTGACCACCGTGCGGGGAAGGAAATTGTTGCAGACCTCCTTCCTGGTACCCAAAGAGATGCTGCAATTTCAGAATCGGAAGATGAGGAATACTTCAACTTCTGTTCTGATTTCTTTGGCCCTGCTTCCATAGTAGGGTCTTCTGCTTTTAGATCTCGCCATCGAGTCCCTCATCCCAAAGACATTCCCAATAGAGGGGACACTTTTGACAATGAGCGTCTTGAGAAGGTTTGGTGGGATCAGGTCGATAGAGTAGACAAGCTGAAGCATGCAGAGCTGGTTTACTCGATATTTGCTCGATCAACCATGAGTGTAAGTATTTAAGAATACTTATATATGTGATCTTCCCTTGTTTCTTCTTGTCTTTCCTTTTGCGTAAAGCTCTAGAGCAAATTGTCGTTGTCGGTGAATATCACCGACAACTTCTAGAGTCTGCGACAGAAAGAGGAACTCGCAAGCAGCAGAGAGGTGGTAAGTCACTATTTTTCATTGTCATTTTCGACTTGACTACTTATATAGTGCTTACAGGGTTTGTCGTGGAAAAACTCACGACTAGGTACTAGTCGTAAAAGGCTTGCGACCAGATGCTTAGTCGTAGGAGAACTTACGACTAGATCCATAGTCGAGAAGAACTTACGATCGATCAATGGTTGTAGGAGAGCTTACAACCAATTTAATAATGTTCATGTCCACTTTTAACCTATACAAAGTTAAAAGCTTATTTAAAAGACTCTGGCCGACTTGCTCGATTATCAAAAGGAGGAGTCGAGAAAGCTATGTGAACAAGTAGAATTCCTTTTGAGGAAGGTTAAAGAAGCTAACTCTGCAACTGAAGAAATGCAAGAAAAGATAAGCGAAGAAGTCTTTGGACTTAGGACTGCTTATATTGTTGATTTTTACCTGATCGTCACTTCTTTTCAGAAAAAGAAAATGATACGAGATAGCTTCAGGATGAAGTTAAGGAAAAAACTGTGGTTATTCGCGAGCTTTTTCGTATATCCAAAGAGAAGGATCAAGAAATTGAGAGGTTGAGATCTCGCCGATCAGGTAAGCATTTCTTTTCCTGCAGTCTATTACGAGTTCCCTTCCTTTTCTAATTCTCGTTTCTTCTTTTAGAAATGGATCTTGAACCGGGAAGACTCGAAAATGAACTTAGGATAAGACTTTGATCTATAACGAGATCGTCGCATTGCTAAGGCAAATGCGAGATGAAGTCAAGTTATGGAAGGAGCGACATGCCGAGACCGTCGTTTCTCATAATGCGGAAATCGAGAAGTTAGATTTCGTCTAGCGTAAGAAATTCTTTTACCGTGACTATTTTATTCTCTCCTCTAGAAGTTTATTTACTCGACCGGTCTTATTCTTGTCGTAACAAGTGGTCGAAAACAAACAATCACTTGAGGCTTCGACTCGCACTCAACAAAGTCATGGAGGCGATGAAGATTAATCTTCAAGATAATATCACGCCTGAACAATGTACTTGGTGAGCTACGATCGAGGAAAAGCTCCTCAAGATGATACGATAGTCGCTCACGTAAGTACTATTGGGGAACAAGTCGGGACTTTGCAAGAACGGTGACCACTCAAGGCCAATCAAACCGAGTCCATCAAGGAGGCGGTCGAAAGTGCTATAAGTTATGCATCGCAAAACTTAAAGCTCATGACCCCAAACTTTAATGTGCAACCAATCGAAGTCGACTTCGATTGCCCAAGCGAAGCAAGTCGTCTTATTGAAGAAATGCAACCACTCGGTAAAAAGTTTAGGAGGAAATGCGACTAGGCTCTCCTTCTTGAGTGATTTGTAAAAAACACGTGAAAAACAAGCTTTTGTTGATGTATTATATAATGCATCTTTTTTCCTGCAAATCATCTTGTCGAGTAGTTAGTAACTCAAAAGATAATTAACGAACGAAAAACAGAATGAAAGACTAAGAATTGAAGTCAAATTAACAACTTTATCCTAGCCCCCGACTATTTGTTTAGTTTGTTTAGACAAACTAAGTAAATAGTAATAAAAAGGGTTTCTGAAAACAGAGAGGTTTGGTTAACTTGTAGCTTTTGGTCACGATTGTCATGCACTGGCCGAAAAAGTAGTAACGAATCGACACTAGGAAGTTCCTTCTAGTGGGCAGGACCACATGCAGAGAGGAAAGTCTTCGACTAGGTGATGTCACCATCTCAGACTAGATTAATTAAATCGAGAACAAAGAACTTGAGTTAAACAAACATCCAGAGGACTTCAAAAAAATTCGTTCGCCCTTCTTTGGAGGACTCGATAAGTCTGTCCTGGTATCAAGAATAGGAAACTGAACGATACTAGGAAGTTCCTTCTAGTGGGCAGGACCACGTGCAGAGAGGAGAGACTTCGACTAGATGTGTTTCTTCCTCCGACCAGTTTAGACGAATCGAATACCCCAAAAGTAGTTGAATAAATTTAAGAAAGTGCATTCGACTTAGAATATTTTTCAAAAGAACTAAAGAAATAAACTAAGGTGAAAAGAGGAGACTTTAAAAATATTTTGACTAAATAGAACCCGAGCTCTTTGTGTTGGCAGCAAAAGTGAGTAACGAGTCGACACTAGGAAGCTCCTTCTAGTGGGCAGGACCACATGCAGAAAGGAGAGGCTTCGACTAGGTGATGTTACCTGTCTTTCGACCAGTATAAAGGAAACTGGGTATTTGGAATATAGTCGAAATATTATGAAAGCACTACTCAAAAGTAAGACAATAGAGGTAGAGAGAACCTAAGTCTTTATTGTCTGAATGATTGGTTACACATAAAACTTGCGTAACTGGTCGATGTTCCAAGAGTTCGAGAGAACCTGGCCGTCTTTCATTGCCAATCGCATCTGAGCCCTAGACGAGTAACCCGACCACTTTGTAAGGACCTTCCCACTTGGGAGAAAGTTTGTTCCGATTAGACTTGGATTGGCGAGCCTCAATACCAAGTCACCTACAGCAAGGCTGCAAGGTTGGACCTTACGATCGTAGTATCTGCGTAGGGCTTGTTGGTAGACCGCCGAACGGATTAAGGCTGGTTTCTCCTTTCCTCAAGTAGATTAATATCATCTGCGTCAAGTTGTTTCGGTTGGAGTCTTTGAAAGTTTCGACTCGTGTTGACCTTATCTTTAGTTAGGAGGAAGCATGGCTTCGACTCAAGACTAGAAAAATGGTGTTTCACTTGTAGCTCGATTGGTAGTCGCATTTAAGCGCCCATAATACGGAGGGTAACTCTTGTACCTAAGCCCCCGAGCGTTTGATAAGCTGGTCGAAGACTCGAGTCTTAATTCCTCTCATTATTTGGCCGTTTGCACGTTCGACTGCCCCATTACTTTGGGGATGGGCCACAGAAGCATAACACAATTTGGTACCCAACTCGTCGCAAAATTCCTGAAATTTTGAGCTTGAAAATTGCTTACCATTATTTGTAATTATTCGACTTGGTACTCCAAATCGAGTAATTACGCATCTCATCATAAATCGTTTTGCCGCTTCCGTTGTTATCGATCCTGAGTTGGCTTCAATCCATTTTGTGAACGATCAATAGCCACAAAAGGAACTCAAACCTCCCGGAGCTTTGGGGAACGGTCCTAGGATATCGAGACCCTGTGTCGCAAAAGGCCACGATAGAGGTATTGTTTGTAATGCCCGATTTGGTTGGTGTATTTATGCGCTATGAAACCGCATCGACACACTTTTTAACCAATTCTTTAGCATCATAAAGGGTCATTGGCCAATAAAAACCTTGTCAAAAGCCTTACCGACCAGCCGTTCAGAGAAGCATGATTTCCACAGATGCCATCATGTATGTCGTGAAGGAGTGTTAATCCTTCGCTCTGCGAAATGCATCGCATGAGCACCCCTTGAGTACCTCGTTTATAGAGGACTCCTTCAACCAAAGTATACATTTTGGCTTTTCGGGATAAACGATCTGCCTCGAGATCGTCTTCGGGTATTGAACCCTTCTAAAGATACTCATAGATAGGCGTCATCCATGTATCCTCGTATTCTAGAGAGGCCGTCTCAATAGGAGGTGTCTCTGGTTCATCGACCAGTGACGGCTTTTGGAGATGTTCCAAGAAGACTCCCTTTGGTACTTCAGATCTGGAAGAAGCTATTCGAGCAAGCTGGTCTGCGAGGAAATTATCCTTTCGAGGGATAAATTGTGCCTCGAAACCTAAAAAATGCTTTTCTAGCTTACGCACTTCCGATAAGTACCGAGACATTGTCGGATTAGAGCACTGGTAGTCATTTCCGACTTGATTCATGACTAGTTGAGAGTCTCCTCTCACGAGTAGTCGGTGAATCGAGAGCGCCACGCTTTCGTATGCCGCCTAGCAAACCTTCAGATTCTCGCCACGTTGTTAGTGGCCCGAAAGTTCAATTGTATGGCATACTTTAAGGTCTCTCCGGTTGGAGATACCAGACCACTGACAAATTTCGAGCCACTTAAAGTAAGCGACCCGTCAAAGTACATCATCCATCGGTCGTGGGAATCGTATTAGGGATCTGAGCGAGTTCAGATTTGTCCATTCGGCGACAAAGTCCGCCAAGATCTGGGATTTAACGGCCGTTCGGGACACGAATGGATGTCGAACTCCCCAAGTTCGACCGACCATTTTGCCATGCATCCCATTGTTTCCCTATTGTGGAGGATCGCTCCTAAGGGAAACTCAGACGTCACAGCTAGTTTGTGCGCTGAAAATAATGCCGCAGATTTCCTCGAAGACATGAGGAGGGCATATAGAAGCTTTTGGACCCGAGGGTAATGCTCCTCGGCCCGTGTAAACTTCACTCACGTAGTAAACCGGTCGTTATGCGTTTTCACGTTCTACGACTAATATTGCGGCCATCGCTGTGGCGTGGCGACTAGGTAAATTAAGAGTATTTCTTACGGTCTCGGAGAGACCGTAATAGGAGCACTCGTAAGGTACCTCTTGACATCCTCAAAGGCAGCGTTTACCTCTTTCGACCACTCAAAACTTTCGTGTTTCCGAAGAAGTTTAAAGAAAGGCAGTCCCTTTTCTCCTAGTCGTGCGATGAAACGACTTAAAACCGCCATGCACCCCGTGAGTTTCTGGACTTCTTTCCTTGTGGTCGGAGGGCGCATTTGGAGAATGGCCTTTATCTTTTACGGATTTGCTTCAATTCCTCGTATAGATACTAAGAATCCAAGCAATTTTCCTAAAGAGATTCCGAACACACACTTATCAGGATTGAGTTTTAAGTGATTTTTTCTGAGGTTGTCGAATGTTTCTTGTAGGTCAGTAATATGATTAAGTCTCTTGATGCTTTTAACAACTAGATCATCAATATAGGCCTCTAGATTTCGGCCTAATTGAGATGAAAAAGTTGCTTGCATGAAGCGTTGAAAAGAAGCGCCGGCATTTTTTAGACCAAATGGCATTTTGACATAGCAAAATATACCAAATGGTGTAATAAATGCGGTCTTTTCTTCATCGTCTAGACACATATTGATCTGGTGGTATCCGAATATGCATCTAAAAACTTAACATTTCACAACTGCGCAGAGAATCAACCAACCGATCGACACGAGGTAAAGGAAAATCGTCTTTTGGACAAGCTTTATTAAGATCAAGAAAGTCTCGCACATACACCATTTGCCGCTTGACTTTCTAACCATTATAGGTTAGCCAACCACTCTGGGTGGTTGACCTCTTATAAAGCCCGCTTTAAGTAGCTTATCCAATTTCGATTTAATAGCATCTCGTCGATCGGGGCAAATCTCGTAATTTTTGTTTTACTGGTACTTTGTCGGTAGTAAAGCTAGCATGTGCTCGATCACCTCCTGGGGACTCGGGCGTGTCGGATGCTTGCCACGCTAAGACATCTGCGTTAGCTCGGAGGAAGGTGATGAGGCGTCTTCCTATTTGGGGTCGAAGTTTTCCCAATGCGAGCAGTCTTGAGGGCTCCCTGCGTCAGAGGAACCTCTTTGACCTTGTCGTTCGGCGGCCGGTGCAGATACTTTAGGCTTCAACTTACTAGTTGAAGGTCGACTTTCTTCTCGGTGGTATTTGTCCAACCATCTCGAGGATCGTGATCGCAGTATGCGCCATCTTCTTGTCACAATGAATTGTGATTACTCCTTTGGGACTCGCATCTTAATACATTGATATCCATAATGAGTAGCCATTAAGAATTTTGCCAAAGTTGGTCGTCCGAGTATGGCGTTATATGCCGTATCGAAATCGACCACATCAAAGGAGATTTTCTCTGTCTTGAAATTACTTGGTGAACCAAATGTTAAAGGAAGAGAAACTTGACCAATCAGTTTGGCCGAAGATCCCGGTACGATTCCATGGAATGAGTATCGTACCGGTCTTACCTTAATCCTGGGTACTTGCATTTCGTCCAGGGCACTCGTAAATAAAATATTTAACGAGCTGCCACCATCAACCAAAACTCGATTGACTCGACAATTGTTGATGGTGGGTTCGACCACGATCGGATACCAACCTGGTCGAGTCGAAGGAATCAGACAGTCACTCTTCTCAAAGGAGATGATGACTTCTGACCCCTTCGGTAATTTATTGACAAGAGGAGGATCTATGGAGTTTACCTCTCGTTCAGTAGCTTTAAGCTGTCACTTTGATTCATATGCCGATGATCCTCCGTAGATGTGCTCGACGGTGTGTTGCGGATCCCGGGCAGCATCTCCTCCTCGTCATCTGAGGTCTTATGACCACTCGTTTGCCCTACCTACTCGAGAGTAGGAAGCGGTCCTTGCCGTTGTAGTAGTCTTCAAGCTTCCGCTGAAAAACCGGCGATTCATGAAGGTCATGCCCTCCTTTTTATGGAAAGGACACCACCTAGGGTTATCATTTTTCCGATCGGGCGCTTAGCTTTGCCTCGGTCGAATGTGGCTTGAGGTGCGTGGCTCTTTATCATTCATGACCAAGATCTCCTTGAACTAGCCGACTTGGAGTTTTTGACCCTTCGCCTTGTTCTTGGACTTTTTGCTTTCTTATCTTTCTTCTTACCAATATCACGGCTCTCGAGAGGTATTGTTTTCTTGATCGATTGTGTTGTTCCACTCGACCGCCTCAGAGGCGATTGCATATCGATCACCATCTCAAAGAGTTCAATGGATGTGGTAGGCGATTTAAAGCAATATCTTCGTTATCCTTCTACTACGGACTCCTTGCTTGAAAGCCCCGATGGCAGATGAATCGAAACTTCGGAATTGAATTACGAACCGACTAAAGCGCTTGATGAATTGGCGCAAGGTCTCGTTGTCGCTCGTCTCATCCGTGCAAGTCGTCCTCCTTCCTGTATGCGATTGTAAGTGCCCGAAAGTTTGCCAAGAGAAGATCGCAGAGGTGTTGCCAAGAATGAATCGACTCGAGTGGTTGGTTCAATAACCACGATCGGCGCACCCTTCAAGCACGTTGGAAGGTAATTTGCCATCACATGTTCTCCTCCTCCTGCCGCTTTCGGATCTTTGTTGTGTAGATTTGAAGAAATTCGATAGGATTTTGGGATCCATCAAATTTCTCCATGTTTCTTGGTCGAAAGCGAGGTGGCAATGACGCTTTCAAGATCGGCGAGAATGCCCGACATCCAAGAATGACTTCTTGACGCCTTTGCAGAAAGAAGGGTTGATATCATCGGTGGTCGTACTCGACGATACCCGAGAATAGGTTGACGACCTATAATAGGTCTCGGTCCACGAGGAATACTCCTCGTAGTTCATCCGCTGTCGCAGACTCCTATGTCGAGATGGTGAGCGATCACCTCCGATAGGTTTGTTGATCATCGGTCGTTCAAAAATATTTCTCGAGTAGGAGATCGATGTGACTTCTTGCTTGCCGATTCCTTTGTGGTGATATGATCGATCGACTGGTAGCTGAAGAAGTCGTATTGCTACGATTTCCTGAATGATGCTGGCGAGGTGCTTCCAGCTTTTCCATCGTAGACCGAAGCCTTTGTGCGATCTCTTCAACGAAGAGGTCGTACCCCGGCGCTCGGGCGAGCTCTCGAGTTGGATTCTCGAGCAAATCACTGATGTGCTGGAGTTCTTGAGCTTCCTCTGACCGATATTGGATGCGCCCAGGTAAACTCTTCTGAGCCGCAATCTTCCTTCATCGAGTAGCTTCAAGATCTTCCCTGTCAGACTCTTGAGACTGCCTCAATGAAGTGCGAGTATGTCGAGGATTTCCTTCACGTTCATGAAGGTGTTGGTCGTGTCCGCCATCGGTGGTGTTCTTGCCACTGCCATGAGGGGGCGCAGTGCGTGATCTTCTGGGAGAGTCTCGATTCGGTCTCTAGGAGAGTGACCTTGATCCGAGGAAGGACGAAGACCTCCGCTGATGATTCTCACTTGCGCCGAGGCCTCCCGCTTGAGGAGTCGTCGAGAGACACCATCTGGCGACTTGGAGTAATCCCCTCCAAGTAGGAGAAGTCCGGGTTATAACCGTCTCCGTTGGCAGGCGTGATCTCATGGAGAGATGGCGAATTTGTAGGAAAAACATGCTTGATCCCGCTTCTCTCTGGCGTCATCCGAGAGAGAGAATCACCAGATCTTTGGTGAAGTCTCGAATTGTGGCTTCAGAACTTGCCTCACCAAGTCGGACCGCCTTAGGGGACTCAGACACTTCGAGTAAAACTCTCGTTGTGTTGTGAGTCCACACAGGTGTAGTCTGGTCAAATTGACCCTTGTCCTTTGAGAGGTAGACTCTCTCTTGGACGTCATGTTGTGGGGGTATGGATCCTCCTCAACTCCATCGGTGACATTGTCTCTGGATCTCTGGAAGATCATCGGAGGCGAGTACCATCGGATGAGTCATCACTCGGCTCAGAATCGAAACCGCATCCATGTCGACGTCTGCACAGACCGCCAAGTCGAACCAGTTCTCCTCGCTCCATTCTCCCGCCATGAGTCCATGAGATTTGGAAAACAGAGAGTATGTTGACAAGAGATTACCGGAAGATCCCCACGGTCGGCGCCAACCGCCGGTGTTTTAGAACCGAACTTACGTAAAGATTGTTTGATTCGGAGGTCTCCTAGAATGAAATCACGCAGAGATTGACACGGGATTTTTATCTGTGTTGAGCCTTCTCCGGAGAGAATAATAACCCTACTCTTGTGTGTGTATGGTATTGAGTGTATTACGAACAATCAGGGAAAAACTTCGAGACTATTACAGCAGCGATAGTGCTTGTATTTCTCCCCTTTTCCTCTCTCGATTGCCGCCTTTATATAGTACGTGAAGGAGCGGTTTCTCCAGTGAAGCGGCGCCATCACATCCTATGAATCAAGCGACGTTGGTAGTAATCACCGGCGATTTACTCCTCCACGTCGCCTAATGACTATATCTAGGAGATAATGGAGCATTACGTGCTATTACTTGGCGTAGTAATAGCGTATGATTCTTGTTTGAATCCCTTAATCAATCGGGCCTACTTTGCAGAGATTTAATTGATCATAAGGTGGTCATAGCTGACCTAGTCGTAGAAGAACCTACGACTATGAGGTAGTCGTAGCAAGACTTACGACTATGGGGTAGTCGTAGCATAACTTACGACTATGGGGGTGGTCGTAGAAGAACTTACGACCATCCAGTAGGCTCTTCCCTTATAACATGTAAGGGGTATACTCAGGGACCATATGACATCATATTTACTTGGTTAAGGAGTTATAGATAAAAGATAAAATGAGGATTATTATATCCTCGTCAAAGAGGAAAGGGAGATCTCGCGAGTTTTCCAGCGTCGTCTTTGTGTTCTTCAAGGGTGACCTCCAGATCCCCTTTTGATTTGTTCATTCCTTTTGATTTTCAGGTAGTATCGGGTACTAGATCAGTTCTCTGTTGTTCTGATTACGCTGTAGTTTTAGGTTCTGTAATGGCAAAATTGGGGCTGGTCACCAACTAGACAATTGTGGATAATTTCAATAGCTTTCCATAGACTATTTGTTCATATTGTTTGGATGAATAGATCTTGAGTTATGATTTTTATAATGCTGTTGTCCAGAGGTTCTACCAGGTTCTGGCAGATTATAGTGATCGATTTATTAAAAATAGTTAATGGTCAAATTATGAAATCTAACCAACTAGAGAATTCTATATAATTCTTTAAGTTTTTCATAAAGTCCAAGAATGCACTTTTTGGATAATCAGAAGGAAAGATATGAATTTTGTAAGGTGACTGTTCTATTTTGGGACAGAGCAGTGTTTCCGGGAGGAACGGCGTTTTGGGTTGCGCTTAGGAGCATGGATAGTTTTTTTTTGTAATGTTGTATGCACCTAGATGGTCTCCTTAGTATGTGTATTATATGCTTACGTGGCAGTGTGAATCTAGGGTTAGTGTCCTCTTCTCGTCGTCATACATTGCACGGTTGAGGCAAGTACAATTAGTGGGTAGTATATGAGAAATGATCTTCATGAATTGTTAATCATTTACGAATATGAGTTTTTATTCATGATATTGCTGCGTGGTAGCCAAGTAATGATATATTGAGGTCCCTATCATGTATTAGAGGGGTATGAGGTCCCCACACTCGTGGAGTGTGGGCTTGAGGTCCATGTACTAGAAGGCACATGCATGGGTATGCATCGACGGATGCATACTCCGTATTACCGGTAAATGCAAAGAGAAAATGAATGTGTATTTGTGGCATGTGCATTGCATAGCAGTTAAAGTTGAATGGTTATGGTATTATTGTGAAGGATTGAATGTGAAAAGTTTTGCTATTACTTAAAGTCTGCTTATGAGAATTGGTTTATTGTTTGATTGTACTTTGCTGAGTCAAGGACTCACGCTTGTTGTTATGTTTTATTTTAGGTGCAACTTGTGAGGACGATATGCATGGGAAGGGCTAGAAACAGTTGATGCACTCTCCACCACGTTAAACCCATGCTTAATAAATCAGTAACTTAAGTTTAATTGGAGGAACCTATCAGAGAACGTAATTTTTTTTATTAGGATCATGTCCACCCTTCGAGGTGTATTTGTTTTATTGTAATAGAGTCGGATGGTGACTCCATGGTAACTTTTGTGATTAAGTTTTAAAGTTGATACATTATTATCTTACTCGAATATCTGTTAGTTGTTTGGTAAACCCTTTTATGGTCAGAACTTCAAAGGAAACTCTGCCAAAATAAAGAGAAAAATCTTAGTTTAGTATTCTGTTAGGTTATTTTTAGTAGCATTCTAGGCTCATGTTGGGTTGGGGGTGTTACACTTAGTAAAGTTCACCTGAACAAATATTGCATTTGTGGTCGAGGAGAAATGCCAAGATTATTGTAGAATGCATGTTAGGTTAAAGTTTGGCTCTTTTGATACCACGATCTAGTGAGGCTCGTTGATGTGTTGGAATTTGGGCCCATGAATGTAGATGCTCATTCATTCATAAATTCCAAAACATGGTATGGTTTAGTTCTATATTGCTTGGGCTAGTGGGTGTAGAGAAATATAAAAGGTGGAGTCCTTGCCACTCCTCAAAAACATATGTCACATGGCATAAGAGGGCATGAGGAGGACTATAGCTAAACACACACACACACACATGAGTGCGTGTGTTCGTGTATTTTCGCATGAAAATCGTGTGGAATCCTGGCACGTTTGCTGAATTATGCCATTATCTCTCTCTTAATTATGTTTGACAAACGTCTGTTTTAATTTGGTTAAATGAGTTCATTGCGTTAGTTACAATGGGACTAACTGTCATGTCCTTAAAAAGACCCGGAGACGTCCAGAATCATACATCCGACTTTCTCCCTTCTATTTCTTCAACCTTTCTCCTCTAGTGATCTGTGCTGGTGGGCTGAGTCATCGAACCTCACCGGCCTTTCTTCTCAGCGTGCATGTAATACCCCGGCCTATTCATAATGCGGCCCATGTGGCCAATGAGGAGTCATGTGGTGGGATTAGTCCCATATTGCTTGTCTAAAGTGAGTTGTGGTAGTATATAATGCTTGTTGGGTCCAAAATTAGCACCTCCGATTTAACCCTTTTACACGAAGCGAGGACGAAAGTGCAAGTAGGGTGATATGTGTCTGTGGTCCGTCCCCATTAAATTTGGGCATTGGCGGATTTTGGGCGAGGTGTTACAGATGGTATCGAGTATCAACCTTATTTGCAGACAGCGCTGCGGGGACAGGGGCGGGCATATGGCGATGGTGCGTGTGGTCCCAGAGTGGACACACGGCATGGCATATGTGCAAGACCGGACGCACGAATGTACCGAGGGGTGGTTCTGGGCATTTGTCGCGTATGTGGTTTGCTGCCGAGGGCGTCAGCCCTTAAGGGGGGGGGTTGAATATAATACCCCGGCCTACTCGTAATGCGGTCCATGAGGAGTCATGTAGTGGGATTAGTCCCATATTGGTTGTCTAAAGTGAGTTGTAGTAGTATATAATGCCTGTTGGGTCCAAAGTTAGCACCTCCGGGTTAACCCTTTTACACGAAGTGAGGATGAAAGTGTAAGTGGGGTGATATGTGTGCGCGGGTCCGCCCCACGGTGGGCTGGGCATTGAGCGGATTTTGGGCCAGGGTGTTATAGTGCACTGGGAAGGAGGAAGAGTGGCTATCTCCGAGCCGTTATCACTCGTCTTCTTCCTCGACGTCGACTATTTCTGCGACCACACGTTTCTACGCTGCTTCCATTTTCTTCATCATTCAACCCCACTGTAAGTTGTTCGTGTGACCTATCGAATTTGTTATTATTCTGTTCTTGCATATATTTCGAAGTACAATGTGTTGCCTGCTGTTATTATTGATTTTTGCATCACTAGTCATTAGCAATATTTGTCTCCTAGTAAAATCTAGAATTAAACTATTGCCCACATTTCCAACAGGAAGTGTATGACAAAGTATTGCATATGTAAAGGAATTTCTAACTTAATGTTAAATTTTTTGGCCCAAGCTAAGACAAAGCACAAATTGTCTATGCTTTTTCAGTATAATCTTGAGGTGTCATATAGATATTATTGGAGCTAACCATTGATTCATTGAACAACAGTGGCGGGAGAGAGTCTCAAAAGAGATCCATCGGCATGTTTTGTTCCTTTGTGGGGGTGCGTAAATATAACGGTGCCAAGACCCTAGGTGCGGTCCCATAATCTAGCTAGTTTGACCTGGTAACACCTTGTAAGGGCTTATTTGGATTGAGACCTGGGTTCTATGCGTGAAAAAATTGATGCCTGAAGGTAGTCTGGAAAGTAGATAATTTTTGTCTGGCCAGACAAGCCTGGGGATATGGTGTTTGGTTGAAGACCTGGGTCTGGAGAAAATATAAAGTTAAAAAAATAGCATGAAAACTAAATTATATTAGCCCAACAGATTGTTTGGAAATAAATAGCATAAAATGGTTCATTAACTAACTTTTAATCTCAATTAGCTAGCATTAGTCATCAACCCGTGCATCTGCACGGGCTAGAGATTTTTTATATATTTTAGTTGATTTTATGTGCAGGTTTTATTTAATCAGGTATTTAGGTCCGACAACTACTTTAGTTTTTTCTTTTTACTTTATTCTTGGATACTATACTACTTTTTAAAATTTTAATACCCAAAATTACATATATTTAGCTATCATATCTTTCCTCATAATTGTTTTACCTTTTACGTATTTATTACTAATTATATGTACGCTTATTAAGGATATATATGTTTATGAAATTCGTTATCCCTTTAAATTTAAATTTATTACTAATTCATGTATGCACAATCGATTTTAGACGGCATGTAGCTTTGGCAAAACCCAATAAGCTGGCAATGTTAAACGCCACCACTTTTCACTGTTTTGCATCGTGTAGAGAGAGCGAGATAGAGGGTAGTGCATCACATGCAACTGGGTTGTTCTAGGAAGTTTTTTAATGATTTTTTTCAAAATTTAGTTCTAAACTTGAGTAGAATTTCCAAGTTTTTAATAGAATTCACTACTTAGTAGGAATTTTTATATTAGAAAGTTACTTGAGAGGAAAGTTTCAAAATTTGAGCCGAAACTTTTACTATTTTAGTAGAATGGTTAAGATTGGAAAGTTATTTTAATAGAAAATTTTGGATTTCAAATTTGTACAATTTAGACAGAAACTTGTTCGATAGAATGTTTTAGACGGAGTATTTATGTTACTGTCTTAAGTACAAAAGTTTTGAACTAAAAAATTACGAACCGTGGATCCATATGCATGGAGGAAGAAATAATGCCTAGTAAAAAACAACCACCGCCAAGATTTCATACCGAAAGCTAGCTCCCTTCCTGTAACCGGACACAGCCATATAGGAGACACACCATGCATGTAGGAACTCCAACCTTGCAAACTCTTGACTGGACACGGGAGACATCTTGCATGCATGAGTCCCGATGCGATAGCACATTGGATTCTAATTCTTCGATTTCTACTAGTACGTGGCTGCATAGGACTATCGATTTTTGCTAGTACATAGTTGCATAAGACTTGATCTAAGCCATTGATTTATAGTATTATGAAGTTTGGATGATCCAGATCTTCTCTTTTTTGGATTAATGTGAGAATTTCTAGAATTTCTGATTTATGTGGGAATTTCTAGCCTTTTATCCATCTAGAATTAACGTAAGGGCTTCTAGAAAGGCCTCTAATTAGTATATATAAAGATTAGCTGCTACGCTGGCTCCCAGGAGTTCAATTTCACCGTCTGGCTCGGAGGGGTGCCTGGAGGGTTGCCTGGACCAGGGAGCTGAGGATGATTGCAACCAAACACGTTCCAGGGAGACTTCCGGCAGTGTCCTAACCAGGCTGGACGTTCCAAGGAACCGAATCAAACAAGCCCTAATTCATACAATTAACTTTAGGGAGTATAAAATGATAACAAGTGTTGCACAGATACGATCGTGGTGACATCAGGATGTAAATTAAGGTCCCCATCCAGTCCCATTTCCTCCCACCTTCCTTTCATACATAAAGATGGAGTTAGTTTCTTGACAAAATATATTGGGTGAACCCTAAAGAATTGCCTACCCTTGTTTTCTTAATTGCATATGTCAACTCTAAGCTAGCTTTTAAGCTCTACCTTTTCAACAACTCTACAGACTCTGATCTAAGCTAGCTTTTCAGCTCGACCTTTTCAACAACTCGTCAGACTCTGATCTAAGCTAGCTTTTAAGCTCGACCTTTTCAACAACTCTACAGACCCTTATCAGTATTCCTTTCACATTTGGTCAAGTAAAATGTTAACTTCCGTCGTCGCCTCATCTAACACTCCAGGTTACAACAAGTATGAGCTCTGCAAATTTCTTCAGAGAAGCAACATGGAAGAATGGGACTGCTTCTGTTTGAATTGGTCGGACAAAACGAGTGACTGCTTAACAAGCTCAATAAATATTCTGAGAAAAGCAAAGTTCAATATGATACATGCAGCTATTGTGCGCAGTTACAATCAATCGGGCCATTCAAATGAAAGGGCAAAATCAATGGTTCGGACTTCAGACCTGCGAAGTCTCCCTTGAACCTGAAAATTCATAAATCAGTTTTCACCCAAAATGAATACAATTTCTTATACAAAAATGTTTAAGGATTTTGTATTAAGTTATGCATGTTTGGTGAAAAATACGACATGCCATCAGAAAGTGACCACCTTTCGCTTCAGTAGGGTTCATTCGGCAAGGAGGCATATAATTATTATGCAAGGAACTTGCTCAGTCACCACATGGCATGGAGAAGTCTACCCTAGCTAGACATATCAGAGTTATGAGAGAGTTTGGTAGCCTAATAGTTTCAACTTGTATCTATTTCATTTTTTTCTTCTAAGGTTTGAATTTCGCAACAAAAAGACAAGGATGGACTTTTTTGGTGGCATCGAGGTTAGATACTGGCCCTGCTTTATCCTACGAGGACAACTAGCTCTCAAGCTTCCTTGAGAAAATATGGAATTTGAATCAATCATGTGTTGACAATTTAACATTATGCATGCACCTTGTACAAATAATTGTTGAAAAAAAAACATCATTTTTGCGGTGACAAAACTGGGGACTGAATTAGGTGTATGTTTTGGTTTGGGAGTACAGGTCATTTGCATCTAAAATTGAATCAAACAGCTGGATTTGTTTACTTCCATTGAACTGGATTCCAAACGTACTGGTCTCCTAATCTGTACCCAAAGTAATAAGTTGCATGGTAGACTGCTTCCAGGAACAAAAATGAAAGCTATGTACCAATTCGCATATATACAATTTGGTTTCGTTTGCCCAGCAAGATCGTACGTAAGGGAAAGAGACTACAAGGATTTAATAAATATCACAGAGAAAATGCGATGCTTACCAGCTGTAGTCAAATGCACTAAAATACAAGGAGCACCTTTTTGGGTGCTTGCATCAGTATTACCTAATTACAGTATTATATATCTTTCAGTAATTGAAAATTAAGACATTAGGTTTAGATTCCTTCCCTTTATATTCCAGATAGGTTTTTGTCCCACACTAGAAGAAACAATACAACAACGTTGAAAACAAAGTTGAACAAAAAGTATTGTCTTGAAAAATTACTGGAAAATTGCGGATTGGCCATATCCTAATGCAATGGAAAAAACAAATACGGAGCACATAACTGCGAAAGCTGGATCATCATATACTGTTCTGAATGACAAAATATAGCATTGTCTTGCTCAAACCTTCAAATCCACTCTTCAACTTTTCCACTATCCCCAGTCACCAGACCCTTTTGTACTATTTAGTTTTGTGTAATTTTGCAAATATTTGTTTCTATGTTTGTGTGAAACTTTAACCTTCTCCAGGACTGTTTAAGTTTAAAAAATTCCATAAATATACTGCTGCAAGTCAAAGTATAATACAAACTTGACTTTAACCCTATATGTACAATTACTAGGTGTATATATGTGTGAGCCTGAATACAATTATCATACTAGACCAAATAATAGTAGGAAGCAAGACCAAGTCAAAATGCTTTGCATGGTGCAGCACGCTAGCACTCTGGTAAATCCAATTAATAGTCATGTATAGTGTTGAAATATTATAAAAACTAAGAAAGACCAAGGAACCAATAATGGAGAGGAATATGGTATATACCTATATAGGCTATAGCTGGGTGCCACGTACGGATCCACATTACAATTACACAGCACATAAAACAGCTTGAGATTTCTTGTCGGAACAATTAGTTAATGCCCCCTTGATAGGGACATGATTATTTGTTATGTATTCATCAATCAGTGCACAACCGGGGAGGCATAATGTTATATAAGAACAATAGTTAAACAGCTGTTGCATTTAGAAGCAACCAAGTGACGGATCCAGCATCAAGACCACCTTAATTTCTTGCTACTTAACCACCTTCTTCAGCTTCTTCTTAATTGACCTAACCCTGCAATTCTACCATCAAAGGACACGAATGTGTGGAAAGATGGAGCATGAGGTTCACCTCCACATGGAACACAAGGTATGCTAGCTTTCTTCTAGCTAGGCAATCTATCTTTGTTTTGTTTTTAGTAGCATGTTGTTCTTATAATTGTTGTTGATTTGTATTCACTTTAGGGTTTGCTTGGTGGAGAATTTAAAGAGGGGATTTGTGCCTCACTTCCTAAACCTCCACCTTGCAGCACATCAAGGCCAAACAGCATGGTTGTCAAGGTAACCAAAACTCCATTTCTTATCGTATAATTAAGTCCCGTTTAGAACACATGAATTTTATAGAAAAAATTTCAACCACCATGCAGAAGGTGTGCCCGCGGGAGTTCATCCCGCCGCACATCGTGGCGGAGGCGATCTCGACGCTACACGGCCTCGACCTACGGTGGTCGGGGCCGATCACGCCGAGCGAGCAGCTCTACGTCGAGCAGTACATGCTGGCAAAGTACCCGCAGTACTCGCACGGCCTCATCGAGGAGGGCAGCTGCGACAAGGACGACCTCTACTCCACCTACTACGGCACCGGCAGCATGACGTCCCCCGAGAGCTCCGGCGAGCGGCGAAGGTCGTCGTCGGTGGGGTCGCCCCCGTCGGCGAGGGCCGACATCGACATGGTCCGGTTGGAGCCATCGCGGCTGCTGGACATCCTGACCAAGAAATCGTCGTTCCCGGGGAGCTTCATCTCGATACCGGAGATCCAGGCGAGGAACCGGGTGCTCCGGAACTGTGGGCTCACCGACGGCGAGTACCTCGTGCTCTTCGCCCCAACGCCCAGGGACGCCATGATGCTGGTAGGGTGACACTACTATCTGAACTTTCATTTCGTTCCGAGGATTGTGTATGCATTTCTTTCTTGATTGTGCAACACTTTTTTTTTCCAGTAGAAAATTAACTTATGAATTTTTATATGAATTTTAGCTAGATAAAGAGAACTTGCAGCGTTCTCTTCACATCATTACCCAACCACAACGATATCCTCCCATATTTGAATACACAGTGCTTTTTATTTAGGTTATTCAATTTAATTTGTAGCCTTAATTTACCTAGACTTCCACTTTTGTTCCTTTTTAATAAGATGACAATGGTCCAAACATGGTTTGGTTTACCCAAAAATCGGCAATATTGGTCTTACCGGACACTCGGTAAGACTTTAAACCAGCCAAAATCAGCTCGAAAAAAATTGAATGTGCTTGAATTTGATTTCTGCCGAATGTTTTTGATATTTGGCCCTACCATCCGTCCCCGCCCCCGTTTAAAAATTTGGAACGGTTTTGAAAACCTTGGATCCAAACAGTAACCTTTATGTAACCAGGGTTTTTAATATCGGTTAAAAAAAATACCGGGGTGGCCGAAAGATCCAAGAGAGCCGATAATTGGCCGAAATTTTCAAAAAAAAAATGAATTTTTTGGATTTTAAATTAAAAAAATCAAATTCGGACAACATTCATCAACTGAGCTAGTTAGCAAGATGTTCATATAGACTATTGATTCAAATGGATTCGTGTATATGTAAAAAAAAATCAAATTCGGACAAAATTCAATCAAATTCGAATTTTTTGGACAAAATTCATCCAAACCGGCCAAACTCGGAACCGGTACCAAGGGGGAGGGGGAGGGGCGATAGATCCGAGAGAGCCGATAATCGGACCGATTTTCGGCGATTTTTGAATCCCTGGAATGTAAGTCCACCTCCCATACATGCATGGATGCAGATCGGCGAGAGCTACCCCTTCTTCCGGAGCAACTACTACATGTCAATCCTGGACGAGGACGGCGACCACATCCGCGCCTTCGCGGCTTACAAGGAGGCCAAGGTCATCGCCGCGCCGGAGTCCTGGCTCGACCTCCGCATCAAGGGCTCCCAGCTCAGCCAGTACTTCCGCCGCAAGTGCAAGCACACGCCCAAGGGCCTCTTCGCCTACCCCGCCGTCTCCGATGGGGGAGCAGCGCGGTACTCCCTGCACTGGGTCTCCGAGGCGCACCGCAACGCGTGGCACGTGCTCCTCGATGCCACCGCGCTCGTCGTCGGCGAGGACCGGTTCCTGCTGTCGCTGCACCGGCCGGACTTCGTGCTGTGCACGCTCAACGACGCGCATTCGCAGCCGTCCAGGGTCACCTGCCTGCTCGTCAGGAGGAGGTCCTTCGACACCTCCCTGCAGCAGCAACAGCAGAAGCAGTGATCAGTTAACACAAATTAGTTCTAGATGTTGTCGTGTGCATTTCTGTGTAATTCCAAAAGAAAACAGCACAGATCTTATGGCTGCCTCTTCTCTTGTCCATGAGTTGTGATAGGCACAAATTAAACAGTATGCAGCGTTGCTCTTGGTATCTGCTTTGAGATCTATGCAGTTTTACTGTTTTCTTTTTGTTTTCGGTTAGTAAGCTTTCTTAATGTTTGAGCTCGAATTGTCTCCGATCGAACATATGGACATGTTGACTGGTTATGTTGATTGTCAAATGTAAATGCATTATTAGTACATGACACTTGCATGTGTGCTGACTGTGAGCCCATATGTGAGCCAAACATGACACGGTGGTGATGTTTGGAAAAGGTTTGAAAATGGGAATGTTCTGGCTCCGCTATTGGCACTACGAGTTTGACTCATCCGACGTTCATGTCGGGATTGGCAAAAAATTTAAATGACAGACAAGGAAAACAGAGAAAAATTTGGGGCTGCTTTCAGGTCTTGTCTAGTGCTGAAGACCGGACAAGGTCCAAATAATTACAGGAAAAATTATACTTGGGAATTACCGTCCAACGTTGTTTTAAAGGGTTACGATCTCCCGTCCGATCAAGTTGCCATGTGACCACCGGATCTTACCACGGTGCACGCACGATTAGAGGTGGGAATTGGGCCGTGCCGTGCCGGCACAGCTTGGACCCACTGTGCTTCGGGTCGCGTCGTGTCGTGCCGGCTCGGCTCAGTCACCCCGCCATGCCGTGCCGTGCCGGCCCACCTCGCATTCGGTCAGGTCCAGGCACGGCCTAAAGCCCGTCGTGCCAGAGTCGTGTCGTGCCAGTCCAAGCCCAGCCCAGCCCAGCCCTAAGTAACTATTGGCGGCGGAGGCGGAGGCGGCGATGGCGACGGCGACCGCCATCTTCATTCCTCTCGCGCGTCGTGCCCGCCTCATTAAAAACCTAGTTAAAATTGAATTAATTGCGTACAAACATGGGCACGAAAATATTTCGGGGAAAAAGTGAAATTTTCTTGATATTTTACAAATACAATGTTACTGCCTCGTTAAAAACCTTACGCTCCAGAGTGGGGTTCCCCGAGTAAGGAAAAGAGTACAGTAACAACATGTGTACATACTAACTACTCATCAATGGCGAGAGCGTTCATACGTTCGAGGTCAGCGTACGCCTGCACGATCTCAAGATCCTCCAGTTGATGCTGTTGCCGCTCTTTAGCCAATTCCCAATCCTTGGCGTATGTGATTGCCTCCACCATCTTAGGCGTGAGGATGATCTTCTTTCTTCAATTATTCTCCCCGCCATCTTGAGCGTTGCTTACGAAGATACATCGACACCGCACCAATGAACATCCGTGCGAAATGTGATAGCACAGGAAATATCCGCTTGTTGTCCTTCCACCACTCGAGCAAGTCTATCTTTCCACTGGAAAGATCAGGATCGATGTTTGCAAAATCATGCTCCAGGTAATGGTTTAGCTCTGAGACAGAATTCCACGAGGGGGCTGCCTGAGACTAAGAGGACGAAGAACTGGACTTGCCCTTTAGCTTCTTCCACAAGTGGGATGTCAAGCTTTTCTTTCCTTGTTGCGCTCTTGCATGCGGTCTCGATCTCACGTTCTTTCCGAACTTGTCATGATACATGCGGAAAACACGAAAAAGCTCCTCTTTGACATGTGCAAAAGCTTCCGAGCAATCAAGACCAAGGCATTCACCTATTCCCTCCATACCCATCTGCAAACCTGGCAACTTTTTCGTAGGATCGAAAATAATAGCAAAGCAATACACATGTGAAATAGAACTAAAATATTTAATAAACTTTTCCTCCATTAGTGCAACAAACATGACCTAAAATGGAATCCTCCCTAGATTTGGCAATCTTATGCGCAATTAACCAAATATATTCTATAACTAAGCAAGAGGTAGGGTAATAAACACCGGATAACATTTTTGTTGCTCTATAAAAGGTTGTAAAAGCTGTCGAAAATGACCAAAGAATCGCTAATCTGAATTGGTAACTATCAATTCATTGTTTTGAGAGTTAGCATTGACAAAAACAGATATAACATGTTCGTACCCTTGTAACTTCTTTAACATGATGTAGGTTGAGTTCCACCTCATCTTCATGTCAAGACCGAATTTTCTTGGCTCCTTCCCATTGGCTGCGCAGTATTCCGCGAACCTGGCTGCCACTTATGGGAAATTTGTGAGGTAGCGAACGGCATCGTGGATACTGTTCAAATATCCGCCAATCGCTTGCATACCGTCTTGAACAACAAGGTTCAAGATATGGCATACACATCTCTGGTAGAGAAAATAACCACCAATATACGTCTGCAATCTTAGGGTGAGGATGTTCATAGCAGTCATGTTCGCTGATGCGTTATCAAGAGTGATAGAAGCAATCTTATTATCTATCTTAAAATCACCAAGTACGTGTAGTATACGCTCAGCAATGGCCTCTCCCGTGTGCGATTCGTTAATTGGCTTAAACCCTATAACTCTCTTGTTTAGTTTGTAATTGTCGTCTAAATAATGGGCTACAACACTAAGGTAGGCACTTCTCTGGTATGATGATGTCCAAATGTCTGAAGTTATAGCAAAAGAGAACTGAACTTGTAGGAATTGTTCTTTTAGCTCTGCTAGTTCCTTATGGTACAGCCGTAAAATATCGGATGTAGTGGTTCTCCTACTAACATGTTGGTACTGTGGGCAAAAGCCGCGTTGGATCATTTTTTCGAATGCGCGGCTTTCACCCATCCTAATCGGTTGATCTTCCGCAATAATATATCTAGCTATTTCCTCACGGGTAGAAAGCGGGTTGTATACCCAAGTACTTACAGAGCCATCGGCCTCGAAGTTTAGCTGCGTTTGTACTCCTCCCCCTCGGCTCTGCGCCCCGATCATGCGCAAGCATGCCTTGTAGTGCCAGTTCAAGTGCCCTATTCATGCAGCTGTACGAGCAGATAATTTAGCTTGGCAATAATTACATGTTGCGATATCTCTTGTTTGGCCATCATGGATTTCTGGCTCCAGTCATGTGCTTCAATGATTAGCCTTCGTCGAGACTTCGCCAATGTTATCGCTCAGGACGCTGGGAGAACTCGAGTCCCCATTGGCTCCGGACCGCCCTGGTACTCCTCGTAGCCCTCCGTACCGTCCATATGACGGTCACCCATGCCGTAGTCTCCCATGCTTGGCGAGAGCTGGCGAGCATCAATAGGAGTCAGAGCCGGAGGAGGACTAGGGGAGCGACGGCGAGAGCTTACACTAAGTCGCCCTGCTGTCCTTTTCGTGCTCCGACTCCTCGGTAGCATACCGCTCGGGAGCTCCTTGGTGCTCCGACTCCTTGGCAGCATAATGGATGGATGGTGAATAAATGGAGAGAGCATATGGCTATTGAAGAAATGAGAAGAGTAATGAATGATGAAGAAATAAGCTGAGATGAAAATGGATGAATCAATGAGAAATGAGCTTTGTTTTATAAACACCCGAGAGAAGAAACCCGAGAGCCGTTGCTTCTCTGTGCACTGCGCTTGTCACATCGGATTTATGTCATGTCGTGTCTCTCGTGGTCACGACTTGCCCGTTGTAGTGCTTGTTGCCCGTTGTCTCTCGCGCTCGTGATTGGAAAAAGACACGACTCACTAATCACCCGTACATTGCGAACGTTGCTAATCACCCGGTCACTCGCCCATTGTCTCTCTGCCTATTTCTCTCAATTTGAAAGAAAGTAAAGAGCCCCTGTCCTGCTTGTCTCTCTCAATTTGCCTGTCACTCACTTAGCCAGAGAAAAGTAAAGGGCCTGTGTCCTCACCTGCTAGATTCTATCAATTTCTCCCCTCTCTCTCTCTCTCTCTCTCTCTCTCTCTCTCTCTCCCCAGGCCGGCTTGGACGGCATTGGTTCCCGTTCCCCACCACTTCCTGTCGGCCACTTCTTCCCCCAACCCTTCCCCATTTGCATCTGCGTGCCATTTCCCATCGCCTCCCGCCGCTCTCGGCTGTGTGGCCACCGACTCAGCGCCGCCTCCCATCACCTCCCCGGCTCGGCGCCTCCTCCCCATCGCCTCCCCTCCGAGGCAACACATAGAACAGCTCCCCATCCACTCCGTCTCCCCCATCGGCAAGTACCCATGGTCCATGGCGCGAGGAGGCCGAGGCTGCCATGGGAGGCCTGTGGAGGAGGCCGAGAGGCGCGGGAGGCGGGAGGGCAAGGAGGCGCAGGAGGAGGAGGCCGAGCGCAGGCGAGGCGTGGGCGAGGAGGCCGAGGGCCAAGGAGGGCAGTAGGTGGCGAGGAGGCCGAGGCCAAGGGAGGCGCGGCGGAGGAGGCCGAGAGGCGCGGAGGCGGAGGTGAGGAGGTGCTGCGGAGGAGGCCGAGCGGGAGCCGAGGCGGGAGGCAGAGCGTTCGGCGGCGTGAGCGGCCTCACCCGCCCGCGGCTTTGCTTCGGCGTTCTCTTTCCTCCTCCTTTCTCTTCTTACCTCCTTGGGAGGCGGAGCGGCGGGCGCAGAGGTGGCGGCCGCCGACGCCGACGTCTTTGGCGTCTGATCGTCGTCTTGGCCGTCTTTGGCGTCTTGCCGGCCGAGCACGCAAGACGCCACACCGCCGCGTTGCGTGCCGCCGTCGTCGCCGGCTTCGAGCTCGGCCCGACGATCGGCCGAGTCAGTGCTAGCCCGCCCGCCACGTGGCGGTCTCTGGACGTGCTTTTGGATCTTGCCGGGCGCTGCCTCAAGCGGCACGGAATAGCTGGCCCGTCTCCCACCTCTACGCACGATGTCGAAGCTTCGCGTCCAATGCGCTACTGTTTCATCTTCCCACCTCTCTCCCGTTTTCCCCAAATCGAGAGTCATCTTCTCATCTCTCTCTCACGAAATCAAGAAATGTTCGCACGAAATCGCGGGCCGCAACTGAGGTGAGTGGAGATATAATAGGTGGGGATGCGGTGTTCATTTTTTTTTTCTTATGAAACTTAATAATTTTTTTCCCAAAACTTTGCTAAGCGCATATGTAACTTTCTTAAACATGAATGAAACATTTGAAACTTCCTTAAAACCATATGAAACTTCATTAAACTTACTGAAATCCATTTGAAACTTCTACGGAACTCTGCGAAACTTGCTCCAGTTTAATATGATAATCAAACTTTCTTAAACATGAATAAAACATTTGAAACTTCCTTAAAACCCTCCAAAACTTCATGAAACTTACTGAAATCCATTTGAAACTTCTACGGAACTCCTATGAAACTCTTGAAACATCATGAAGCCGGGTATGAATCTTTGTGTGAAGCCTGTATAAAACTTCGATCTTAAATTTTGTAACCTTCATTAAACTTTTTGTACTGCTAAACCGTTGGAAAGCGCTTCCAGCGGTATACTGTGGACTAGCAGCTTCTAAATAATTAATGATTGTATAACCAAACAGAAAGTGTGCTCTACTCTCTTTTAGTTTCTTCATGGGAAAGAAAACAGAGGGCTTTTTGTAATATCCCAGCCTGCTCGTAGTACGGTCCATGTGGGCCATGTAGAGTTGTGTGCTGTGATTAGTTCCACTAAAGTGAGTTGTAGTAGTACATAATATCTGTTGAGTCCAAATGTAGTACTTTTGGGTTAACCATTTTACATGAAGCGAGAAAAAAGTGTAAGTGGAGTGCTACGTATGTGTGGGTCTGCTGCACGGTGGACTGAGCTTTGAGCGGATTTTAGGCCAAGGTGTTGTCAAAGGTATCAGAGCATGTACCTTCGCTGCACAGGTACATGCAAGACAGGAGCGTGTGCATATGACTCATGACGCGTGTCGGCCAGAAGTGGACACACCACATGACATGTGTGGTGGTACTGGATGCACGGACGTGTACTGAGGGATGGTTACGGACATTTTGCCACATGTGCGGTGTGCTGCCGAGGGTGTTAACCCTCAAGGGGAATGTAATACTCGGACTTGCTTGTAGTGTGGTACATGTGGAGTTGTGTGGTTGGATTAGTTCACATTACTTGTCTAAAATAAGTTGTAACAGTATATAATGCCAGTTGCGTACAAAAGTAGCACATCTGGATTAATCCTTTTACACAAAGCAATAACAAAAGTATAAGTAGGATACATTGTGTCTGCGAATCTGCCCGACAGTGGGCTAAACATTGAGCAAAGTTTAGAACATAGTGTTACAATTTTCCCCTTTCAGCCTTTGTTAGATGGGTCGGAATCTTGGTCCACCCACGTGGAAAGCGATAAAAATCAGCTTAACTTCCACATGGGTGGATCAAGATCCCAATCCATCCAATCCAAACAAGATTAGACTTTCCGAGGTTTGATGGACGAATGGGTGGACCTGATAGTAATTCTGAGTTTCGCTCTGTATCTTGCGTTGCTGACGACTTAGGATAGGCCGTGGAGACGAAAACAATGTTCCCTTTCTTCGGTGAGGGCTAGCTTGTTTCAACTTTTACCTTTTTTACCGTGGAGCACACGAAGCCCGCATATCACCGCGAGGCCCACATGCTGTAGGCCGGCAAAATGCCTTGTGGCCGGTGCGGGCCGACAGCAGACAGGTCTCACGTACATCCCTATTTACAACTTGACAGGGTCAGATCGAGAGAGCTAGATCTCATCAAACAGAAAATCACAGATTCAAGAATGAACGCAAGAAGATTCTATAGCAACAATTCATAATCGAAGAGGTTTAACACGCGCGTGTTTTGTGTAAACTCCAACGGACGAACTACAGTACGTTTCCCCCATCATATATTAGTTAGTAATTTATCATGTGGACTGTTCTAAAGCGGCAAGGAATCTACTTAGTTGAGATGAGCTAATACCATGGGCTGGGTAACGTCCTTCTAGATGTTCTCCGGAGTCCTGACACTATCAATGTACAGTTGAATTACTTTTTTTCCTTTCAATCTATATATCATTGTTTTCCTTCCCATAAAAATTACTACAGTGTTACTCAAGAAACTAATTATATTAGGGGATTAACTAGTAGGGATGGAAACGGATTGAGTAGTCTCGAATATGAATACAAATCCATATTTTTAAAACGAAAACGAATTTGAACATTCTCGAATATGAATACGAATCAAATGTCGTAATGAATATGAATTCGAATCGAATATCCTACAACGTTGCGACAAATCTCAGTAGAACAAATTTATGTAACATGACTACACGTCTACAGTCTACACGAGTCGTAGCAATACCCAACAGCCACAGATTCGGCACTGAATCAAGACCCCGTCGAAACAGAAACACTCCGGAAAAAATGGATAGTATTCGTATTCGTATCTGGGAAAAAATGGATAGTTTCGTATTCATATCCGGGAAAAAATGGATAGTATTTGTATTCGTATCTGGGGAAAAACAAATAGTATTCATATTCGTATCCAGAAAAAATCGGATAATATTCGTATTTGTATCTGTATCCAAGGGAAAAAACGATAGTATTCGCATCCGGGGGAAAAACAGATAATATTCGTATCCGAGAAAAAACGGATAGTATTTGGGAAAAAACGGATAGTATCTGTATTCGTATTCGGTGCTATTCGTATCCGGGGAAAAAAAACCCGGATAGTATTTGTATCTGTTTTCATTCAAATGTGGATTTTACTTACCACATTTGCGTTTTCTCGGATACGAATATCGGATAAAATGGATTATCCTTTACCATTTCCCATCCCTATTGGCTAGTCATCATTCGAATGATTTTGGGATAATAAATCTGTTTTTTACGGTTGGAGCTGGATCTTGATCCAATGATCCAGCTGACTCCCCCACCCTCTTAACAAAGCAACAAACCCTACCTCCTAGCCTCCCGTCTCCTGAGTGCCGCCGCCCTGCCTCCTCGCCTATGCGGCACTCTGGCGTGCCCCTCCCCTGCCGCTACTGCCTCCAACTCCCTTCCCGTTGACATCGCCTGCCTCCTCCTCCCCCTTTTGCACCATCCGCCTTAATCTCCCCTACCCGCCCTTCTTCCATGTCTCTGACGGCTACTATTGTCGGATCCATCACCGTTGCCCACCACCTCCTAACCTCTCTCTTTCTTGTCACCTTCCGCGGTCCACTACCCTCCCCAAGACCGCGGGTGGCAGTAACTCGAATGATTTGCAAAAAAAATTATCATTCGAATGATATATAACAATTCCGTTATACTAGTTATTATTTTGGGTTGCGATGCTTTTATGCGCTTATATTCTGGGTTTGGTGTTGCTATTGATTGTGTGGCGTGCTACGATGTATTCGTCCGTGTTGGACTGGTGTTTGTGATTTGATTTTATCTTTGCTTACGAGGTGTCTTTAGCTATATTGGGTTGGTGCTTGTACAGTGTCATTTCAATTAATGAAACGGGGCGTAGCTCCTCACCATTGTTGCAAAATAAATGTGTTGGGGCCGAATTCTTTTATATGCATGTTGCAATGCAACAAAGGACCTCACAGGATCTTTTTTTACATGATATTAAAAATAAGAGGGAAGTTCATAGGGAGATATTGGGGCTATTTAATTTGAATCCCATGTAAACCAATGTTTGGGTTACCAAACATTCGATAACTTTGATCAGATTTGGACTCCTTTGCCTGAGGAGCCATTCCCCTTGCTCAGCAGGAGGGAGGGGTGTGACACCCTGGTTCGACACGGAGCCTAGAATACACTAACTATCAATTTTAACATCATTTTATAACAAATTACAGCAAGCATCTCAACGATAAAACCCATCCACGGGTCACATGAAAACAACTATAATGATATAACAATTATAGATAATTAATCTCTAGAAAGCATAGCGTGATAATAATCCAACAACGCAAAACCAAACGAATAAAGTCTATTGAATGAACGTTCAACTCCAGCCTATCATCTTAGGCTATTCAAAACTATCAAGTCCTAAATATAATTCATCACTCTATAATAAAGGTTCTCATGTCCAATGAATCAAGTAATTAAGTGTAGATTGTGATTCTAAGTGTGCTAGCCCTTCCCGAGTGAAACGTCATCAACGGTCACCTAAAAACAACAACAGAGTAAGAATGAGTCCAAGACTCAGCAAATACATAATAAAGCCATAAACAACAGTTTATCAACCATAATCAAGGTTATCATCACTATCTATCTATTTAATGCCATTCTCATACTCAAACAAACAAGCCATATTCAATATAGGTAAAGTTGCATAATTCAACAATTTACTCATATATGCGAATACACCATCATGCTCATGTTCATATGCATCTCATCAGCTGATACCGGTATAGCGGAGTGTTCACCCATCGATGACACACTCTATCCTTCACTTCCGTGAAGTTTCCACCGAAATAGGATTTTATCTAGAGCACTCCAGACTAGTTATGTATCTTTCTCACCGACCTCACCGGAATAGTTACATAACTTTCTCACCGATCTGGCTCGTGCAACTCCTGTCATGATGAATATAAATGATGCAACATCTTTAATTATTCATCAACATAATTCATCTCATTAACTCAATATCTCATTCTCATTAATCAATATCGTAATCTCATTCACTCAATGTCATCAATATCATGCATAAGAATAAGCTTAACCAAAGCATAACAAATAGCATGATAAATAATATCAATAACAGTGGCGAACAACCCGTTGTTCACCACTCTACCATGTACTTCCTCTTAGCCCTTCGAAGCCAGATGACGAAATTGTGGCACGACGTATCAGGGCACAATCCCTGAACAAGAAAGTAATAACACACACTCAAAAACACAACATCACAGCACCAACCCATCACACTAATCGATCTCGCATGATTACGCCAAACCGACCGAATTAATCCAAATGTACCAGGCGCACTACCCACTGTCTCAGTAGTAAAACGACTCTAACTTATTCATATGAACTCCAAATTTGGCCATCCAAGACTTTCTGGAATCCTCACGAAACCACCTACATTTTCTTAGTTATGATGAAACTCTGATTCCACCATTTTCAACCCTGTTTTTTTACCCGAAGACAGTTCTATCATCTTCTAGACAGAAGGATAACTATTTTTCATAACTTCTATTCTACCCAACCAAATTTCATGTTCTTGGACTCTCTAAAATACTTAGACAGTTATTTACACTTTTTATGTAGAGCAAAAACCCTAATTAGTCCATTTAGTAATTTTAATTTAAAAATTACCAAGATGCTGCCAAAAGACGACAACTCCTTAGACAGCAGGCTTACAAAATTCATAACTCGAAATTTAATCGTCCGATCAATATGATTAAATATTCTACAAAAAACTAACAAAATTCTCTACAATTATCTAGTACATGACATCCTCAAATTACGCCCATACGATACCCGAAATTACAGTACAACAAAAGCAGCAGAATACCGATCTACTAAACGATTTCTATCGATTGCAAAACAGAAAAGAAGTATTGGAACCATCACCCTTGGAGATCAAGATGACGAACGCGAGATCCCAGTGATACTCCCTCTCTTTCTTTCCTTCTTCCTCTCTCTTTCCTCCTCTTCTCCTTCTACTGTTCCAAATGCTATCAACATGTTCGAAATCAGAAGTTTCTAATTATCTAGCTGCGCAGTGCATGCACTAAAACTAGATAGCAGCCTCTGATCTACATGCATGCATGCACGCCCGTGTACATAGACCACAACAAGCAATAGATGCAGACATGCAGTGGCTCGGCATGTAAGGCCCCCAACGCGCAGCAGCGGCGCGACAGCACAGCGGGGTGACGGCTGGTGCAGCAAGACGATAGCAGTAGGCGGCGGCTGGCGTGCAAGGGGAAGGGGCAGGCGGCATGCAAGCAACACACACGCATGCATGGGTGGCCAGAGCCCTACTGCACGGCAGCGAGGAGCATCACGCATGGGGCTGCGCAGGGCAGAAGAAAATGGCGGCTGGCTGCACAGGGAAAATAGATGCATGGTGGACCGGCGGCTTGCAATCTGGGGCGGCAGGAGGGAGGCTAGGGTTCGCCCTACTCTCCATTTAGAACCGGATTTCCCCCACTTAGGATATAGGCCGGAGGCCCACTACTCTCACTAATCCACTAAATTATGATATTTTACTCTTAATTATCTCTTCTAATTTTGAATTACTTATTTAGTTAAACAGGATATTACAACCGGGAGGACGAACCTGCGGACGTGTAACGCCTGATGGAATGGACACCCTCACCATGCATGTTGCAAGTGCTCTCGTCGAAGACCGAGCGATAGGAGGAGAGGGCCTTTACTCGGGAAGGCGAAGTCGCAGGGTAGGGGTACAAACAGAGTGGATAGTTTCTGATCGTCCGTCCATTCGTCTGAATAAATTCAGATTTTATTCGGAGCGTGAAACTGGATATTTGGGATTTTTTTTCTCGAATTTCAGATTCAGAGCCGGATAGTTTTTGCCGGATATGGAAATAGATTCAGGAAGGAGGTATCCGTTGGAGTCGGAGCTATCCGGATAATTTATCAGATTGTATCCAGTAAACACTATCCTGGATATCCGGTAAACTTTAGGCCTAGTGTGCTGAAGAGAGAAATCGGGCCACGAAGCTTTCTAATATTTTTTTATAGAAAATATAGGAAATCCAAATAAGCCAAGAAAAATAGCAAATAAACTCAGAAAATTTCCAGAAAATTTTTAAAAATACTTTTGAACATAGGGAACTTAAATACAATACTTTTGAATTCAATGGATCTTTTATTTATTCATATTAAATCATTTTATTTTTGAAAATTCTATTTAAGCTTTGTTACATTATAGAAAATCATGAAAATTTTATAAAACCTTATTTTTAAATAAAAGATTTTGAAAAACTCGAAAATTGGGATGCTCTGAGACTTGTTCTTTGGTCATCGTTCTATGTATCCCTAACTAATTATTGATACCAGTCTGTAGGCTTTGTATATGTTATATCTGTTCTGTTACGTAGTTAGCTAGTTATATTTTGGACATCTTTTATACTGCTATCACTATGACTTGCTACTACTTCTTTACTAGCCACCGTGATAGTGTCATGTAGTTAAATTAGCCTGTTGAATTGCTAATGTAGTTGCATTTTGGACATGTAGTATGGTTGATTGTTGTTTATATGAGCAACGTATATGATTTCTGTCTTTGCACAATATTCGACTAAATGTTTGTGACCGAGACAATCTGTATTCGGTTCGGCATGTATTCGCTCCGTATTCATGACCGATACTATCTGCATTTGTATTCATATTCGGCACTGTTCGTGTCCGACTCTAATTCCAAGAAAAAATAGAATAGTATATAGAATGACCGATATCCACCCATATCCTCCCCGATTCCATCCGTATCGCAGGGATAGTTGCCGACTTGCAGCTCGAACCAGACTGCTTGGTTCCCGAATGGCGCTATGCCACATGCTAGCGATGAATACCTTACATGCAATGATATGGTGCTTATATTACGAGGTACGTGCACATTGCCCGAGTGTGTATAGTTGACTCTCAAATTGTGATTATGTGTTCTGCTGGCCTCCAGTCAACTAATAATGTAGTTTTGGACATCGATATGATTTTGAAAACACAACTTTGGTCACTAATTTTTATTGTAATAGATTTATAAAACCTAATATAATTATACATTTATGGAAGTTCTTTTCAAGACAAATCTATGCATATCATTTTCATGTGTTCAATCTAAATATTGAAAAAGATATCAATAGCCAAAATTTAGAATGTTTGACCGCAAATTGTTTCAGCCCATCCCACCACAACCCCTTACCCAATCTATTCAATGATGTGTCCCATTCTTCCATTCGCACGCGGGCCCAACAATCCAATAGGGAAAGCCCATCTTTTCCTCACGGTCGTGCCCAAGCACTATATGTGGAGATCATGTAGATGATCCTAATCTTAGGGTTGAAATATTGGCAATGGTGTTGTGGTATTTGGGTTTCAAACTCGTGGTTTTCGCGAAGTTCCTGCTGATCAAGGTTGTCAGAATCTCGATTCTAGTCATACGATCCTACGTTTCTATGACCCAGATTGACTAGACCGATCCGATCCTATGGTAGAGTCTTAATTTGGTAGAATCTGAATATTATTATGTTTCTATCAAAAAATTGTAGAATCGTGATCAAAATTTTCATACGATCCTGTTCGATTCTAGTGATTTATTATAAATAATTATTTGCATATGTCCCTTTCATTGTACATTTTTTTTTTATTTCTTCATGTCCATTATAATTTGCATAAATAAGAAATGATATTTCCTTTGCACTACATTTTGGTAAACAAAAGTTCCAAAAGTATTGTTTTAAAAATGTCGAAGAGTTAAAATACAAGGTAGATTTAAAAAAAATGTTTCTTTGCTAGAATCAGATAGGATCTTAGATTCTACGTCGATCCTATGATTCGCAATCCTGCTGAACAACCTCCGATCTGATTCAGGATCGCGATTCTAACAACCTTGTTGCTGACTATCAGGCAAGTGGAGGTCCGACGGGCCCTATGGGCGGTCTAACCGGCCTATGTTCGGTGGCTTGACCAGCCCTGGAGTGGCGATTAGACCAGCCAAAGCCCTACGGTCAGACCGGCCAGAAGTGACGATTTGACCGGCCAAGTTGAGAAAAGGAGCTCTTTCGTGTCAAAATGTCAAATCTTTGCTCGCAAACGATCCGTTAAACGCCGAGAGCAAAAACTGAAAAATCAAAAGAAATTGAGCAAGGTTTTCAAGTTGTAGGCTTTGTGATTCTTGTAGTAGTCAATGCTTGGTTAATTATCATGGATTACATGCTTGTTATAGCTTGGTTCATACTTTTGCAGTTTCCATGATTACCAACTAGTGATTTCTGTTATTCACTAGACTAGAAGGCTTTGTGATATATGCTTTGATATCAACTTGTAGCTTGATTCTATTGAAATGCTAGCTCCCATACTTGATATGAATTGTGCATTTAGAAGTTGCTAGCTTCTTCATATTGGGTAATTTTCAAAGCTTCTTGTTCTTAAAAATTGAAAATCCAAAAATGAAACCACTCCATTGCATTTCATGCATATTCCTTCTTATGCTTCTTCCACTCATCGTTAAATTGAAATCTTTGGATGAGAGGAAGGTCTGATTCCTTGATGACTCCATCGTCAAAGGGGGAGAAGTTTTGGTAAAAATACTCAAAATGGGCTTTGGATGGAAATAGGGCGAGAAATTGCAAAAAAGGGGCGAAAATGAAAAAAAAATGCAAAATTGGTAGATCTTAGTGAGGAGGGGGGGCATCTCATATGCATTCTTGTGCTCTTAATGTTCATTTCTTGATTTGAATTGCATTTCTTGAAACCTTACTATGATCAAAGGTCATATTGAACAGTTGTTCTTTCATATGGACTTTGAGTGAATTTTTGGTGCCCTCTCTGGATTTGAAGCTTTCATGCACTCTACTGCTCTACTAGTTTGTTTCTGGATTGCTCAAGCCAACTTGGTCATTTCATGGCTTTTTCTTGCTTATGGACCAAGTTGTCACTCTGCGCAAAAATGAGTGAGAGTTTTTCAAAATAACCTCCAATTTGCATTTTTGAGTAGATTGCAAATGTGTTCATCAAGGGGAAACTGTGGAGATCATGTAGATGATCCTAATCTTAGTGTTGAACTATTGGCAATGGTGTCAAGGTATTTGGGGGTTCAAACTCGATTTTCACAAAGTTCCTATTAAGACCAACCCTATGGTGGTCTAATTGGCCTGTGACCAGCGGTCTGACCGTTCCTAGAGTGGTGTTCAGACCATCCCAGTTGAAAAAGTTGGAATTTTTGGAATCAGCCAAAAATCACGTGAGTGGGAAGGTGAGAGGATGTGTTTGCACTGGGTCTCATGGAAAATGGAGTTTTGAGGTGAAACTAGATAGAGTTTGAAATTTTCTAAGAAATGCATTCTGGGACTTGGGAAAATTCCTAGAGTGGTTTGATCGGCTGTTTGCCGGTGGTCAAACCGGTAGGGCGGTCTGACTGGCCAGGCAGTGGTTTGACCGACTTACTGGCGGTCAGACTAGTCGAGGGTGGCGATCTGATCAGCCAGAAGGGGTTCAAGTGTCGGGAAGGCGATGAACTTTGTCGAGTTGGTCCTAGGAGCTTGGAAGTGGGGCATATGTTTGCATTATAATCTTATGGATTAATGTGGGTCAAATTGCGAAGAACTTGTACCCAGAAATGGTTGTTTGGTTTATTGTTGTGCAGGTGGCTTGGAGTCAACTATATATGGTCAATGACGAGGAGTGCTGGGACTTGGTTAGGAGAGCCAAGGTCCAGCATGGTTGTGGATGCTGGGTGAGATGGTTGGACTCAAGCAAGGTGCAAGATGGACAAGAACCATGGAAGACAAAGTTTGAGCAAAGACCTCTAGAGGTAAAGTGATGCTTCTGGGACCAAAGCTTTAAAGGTATGTGTTCATGACTCGTCAATTATGTAAATTGATGATTTTGTGTGTCGTGCGGTGCTACGTAATAGTTGCTTGTTAGTGATGGTTGTAAGACTCCAGAGCTATGTCATGGTGAGGCGGACGAGATTAGGACTAAGCTAGGAGAGTTTTGGTCCAGAACGATCAAGGTGCCACCGGAATATGACCGAGGCTAGCAGTGTGGTTACAAGCCGAGAAGATGAGGAACCAAAACATGAGCTACCGGTGATGGACATGATGAGCAACAACAAGGTGGACCGAGACTATGGTCAAGGAGAAGCTGAGGTCCAGAATAGTCAAGGAAGTCGGGTATAGTCATGGTGCATGGTGAGGCATGTGGTGCGCAAAGTGACTTGGGCCCGTTTGCATGCGAGGACGATTCGGTGTAATTTGGACTCGTGATAGGCTTGGCGTGAAGTCATTGGGGTGACATGGATGATGGCTAAGCATGGGTGATGCTTCGATGTGAAGGAACTAGGAAAGGTGGTAGAGGGCCATTTTGGTAAATTTCCTAATACTGGATAAGTGGTGGTGTGCGAAACCACAGCGGTGGCCTAAGTGGATTAGGTCAATTGTACTCCATGGAGAGAAAAAACATGATGGATTTGGCCTGATGGTGTTAAAGATAAAGACGACGCTCTGAGAAGCGTGCGTGAGTGAGACCTGTTTGTGTGTGGGCTTAATGGGTTGCTTGTTAGGGTTTTCTCTCTAGACCTAGCATCCACTATATAAGGGGGTGGTGCAGGATTTGTATACCCATCTAAACCAAGGAACCCTAATGTGAAATTTAGGGAAAGTAGAGATAGGAGGAGGCGAGGGTTTGGGAGATGTATTGAGAGTGATCCGTGTGAAACTTGTGTGTGTGCTGCCCTAGTGGCTTTAACCTCCCAAGGGAGTGTCTGTAAACATTAATCTCCAAGAATAAATCAAGTCTCCAAATTCATCCAAGTCTTCCTCTCATATGGTGAAATATTGACTTCTTGATTTGGCTTGGTTTTTAGTGTTGTTTCCTTCCCTCCTAATCTTTCTATGTACCTAGGACAAGTAAGTGGTGGATATATCTCTTGTAGACCAAATCTCATCTATCTAGGTACTTTCTATTGCAAGTTCTTGAGTTTGCCCGGTTTTGGTGGAAGAAAGGGTGATTTTTGGGGTTTTGCTCTTGAGAGCTTTTGGCTTGTTCCTTGCTATGATTGAGGGTGCTAGGATGTGTGGGAAACCATCCTTATCTATCTTGGATTGATTCTTCCCACAAGCCCCTCTCAATCATCGTTTTCGTATTTGGCCCGGTTTTGGTCTAACCTTCACTCAAATGGAAAAAGTCAGAATTGTGGCAATGATCTTTCATATCTTTGATTGGAATAGACTCCTGGCATCCTAGGGAAGATGTGTTTCAATTTTCATGAAGTTTGGAGTTGTGGATCAAAAGTTGGATAAATTTGTGATTTGAAATCGGATTGAAATTCAGTTTCTATGCTGATTTTACTGTTCACGGGTCTAGCGCTACTATTCACCGATCTGACTGGTCCAGTGGGCATTTGGTGATTTTTGATCTTCTTATTGCCTTATTTTTATTTGAATGATTCTCTCTGATCTTCATAGCTCCACATAGCTATTGAAGTAAAAGAACATTAAACTCCTTAGGGCAAAAAATTTTAAAGAGGTCGTCGATTGTGTGGCACCTATTCAACCCCCCCTTCTAGTAACCTCCTCTGTCCAACACCGTCCATATCAAGTTGAACCTCTCACACACGACATGAGCATGGAGCCACGGGCGGCGCCCGACACAAGGAAGGGGCGAGGCAGCAAATTGGTAAGGGGTGTGGTGAGGGTAGGTTGGCTTTGTGTGTTGCTGTGCACGACCACGCGACGCCGCGATAGTTGGCGGGCGTGGCGATGTGGCATCAATGAGTAGGGTAGGGCAGGGTGCTCTACGCGAGCAGGGTTGGGCGAGGGCGCGACGCAGGGCGGGGCATGGCGGCGTCGCACCGGTTGATCTTGTTCCTAGCAGAAAGTAGCAACAATAGGCATTGGCAAGAGCTAGTAGGTGCATATCGACCCAAAATCTCAATTGTTAAAATGACACACTGTGCACAGTAAGATGGGAATGTGTCAATCATTGCATTTACATTTTCATTGTGTCGCATTGACCATTGCTGATATGAAATGAGTATGAATGCTTATGATTTGCCTATATTATTATTGTGTGTGATGATAGTAGATGACGAAAGGTTTAGTTCGTGGTTGTAGCCTTGGGTTGCTTGGTTGCACTTGTAGGGACGCGAGTAGGCTATGATAGCTACAAACAAAAATTTCTACCACGCAAACCAGGGAGCCAAGCAAGTAGATGATCATAGATCGTTACCACCAGACGCGCAGAGCAGCGGAAGAACGGTTGGAGCAGCCTGGTCCAACGTAGAGCGCGTCGATGTAGTGGTCGTAGTCGATCGTCCAACACCCTCGCGAGTCGATTGTCTCCTCCAGCAACGTCTGCGGTTCCTTGTGAAGATCGCGGATTGTCCTCAAGCGCAACAATCGCAGTAGCGCCTCTACGGTATCCACACGTCCTGGGCAGGAACAACCATACGCCGGTGTGCTAGCACCAGGTCGCACGGCAGAGCTCTCAGGAAGATGGTGGCTAGGGTTTCGGTGGTGTTTCACGCGTACCTCCCAACAGCCTCATGCATCTCCTTATATAGTGCTCGTGACGGATCCTATTCGAACACGTTTATGAATCGTATTCGATCTTGGTTTATTCCAACCCGTTAAGTGTGTGACCTCAGAGGTTCATGCGTAATCGGTTGTGACTCGGAAACCCTTTCCGATCACTAGTCGTAGCGGCTCCTAGCGTAACATAGCGATTCCGAATACACGCAAATTATATCGGACGAACCTTAATGTAATATGATCTCCGATCAGTCCTCATCACTTACGACTGTGTTCTATCTCTATACGACCGGTTCAGATGTGGTCACGACTATTCAGATGTGGTCACGACCAGTTCGTAACTCCCACGACTGTGTTACGCCCACTCTGGATTGCGTTCGACCGCCTACTCGACCAGCTCAGATCTCCATACGACCACCAGAATCGATCGAATCGAGTGACCTACTCTGTATACTCCTTTTGCCTCACGATGTCCGGTTGAACCTGTGATATGTTGTGTCATCTATGGACTGCTCAATTCTTTCTCGATCGAGTGTTAGATAACTTTACGTGGTCGAACACTTGACTACTAGTGGCACGGCCATGCACTTTCTTTATCCGATCACAACGAGGGCCGAGACATCTCTCTGTTATGTTAGGAGGGCAAATCCCATATCCGACCAAATCACATTCCTCTCTATGTTTCACAAAGATACCCAAAGCTACCTTTATAACTATCCGATTCATGGTGTAGCGTTTGGCAACCCCTAAGAGTGCTATTACACATGTAGGAAACCATGTCGATCTCGTGTCTAAGGATTATACATCATCATTGCTTGAGACCAACTAACGACACATAGAATCATAACAATCTCAATAGTGTCTCAAGGTGGGTCTAATCCAACATCATGTTCTCTAACATGTGTCCATGTTATTGGTTTGATATCTCCATATCTATGACTCATGAAACATAGTCATCAACCAATACATATGCTAGTCTATTCATATGTGTCCTCATATGTTTCCGACCAGGGAACGTTTAAGAATAATCATCGCAGAAATATAGAGTTTCACAACCAAGTCACATACTTGATAATAAATATTAACAATATTATTCTTGGAACAAGATAACACATTATCCAATATAATGAACATAATGAAATATAATCATCTCTATGATTGCCTCTAGGGCATATTTCCAACAGTCTCCCACTTGCACTAGAGTCAATCATTTAGGTATCTAATATCGATAGCTCTTGTGTATGCCTCATGCTTTGGCTGTGTGAGAGGCTTTGTCAATGGATCAGCAACATTTAAATCTGTATGAACTTTGCATATCTTAACATCTCCTCTATCCACCAATTCGCGAATAAGATGATAACGCTTCGAGTATATGCTTGGACTTCGATGGGATCTAGGCTCCTTAGCTCACAAGAATGGCTCCATTGTTGTCACAATAGAGATTCATTGGGCTCGAGGCACTGAACCACACCCAATTCAGCAATGAAATTCCTTATCCAAACACCTTCTTTTGCGCTTCGTGGTCGCAATGTACTCACCTCTGCTAGAAATCAAGAACCGCCTCTTGTTTGGAACTTTTCCACCAACGCTTCCTCCATTCAAAATGAATACAAAACCAGATTACGAACGATGATCATCTTTGTCAGTTTAAAAGCTTGCATCGGTGTAACCATTTACAACGAGCTCTTCATCACCGCCATAAACTAGGAACACATCCTTAGTCCTTCTTAAGTACTTAAGAATGTTTTTCACAGCTGTGACCTTCACCGGGATTAGCTTGGTATCTGCTCGCAACACTTAGAGCATATGATTCATCTGGTCGTGTACATATTATGGCGTACATGATAGATCCAATGGCTGAAGAATATGGAATATTACTCATTTTGTCTCGCTCATCGCTGGTCGAGGACACCGATTCTTGCTAAGATTAATGCCATGTGCCATGGGCAAGAATCCTCTTGGAATCTTGCATGTTGAACCGATTCAATACTTTGTCTATGTACATACTTTGGCTTAATCCAATTAGCCTTCTTGATCTATCTCTATAGATCTTTATTCCCAAGATATATGCTGCATCTCCTAAATCTTTCATTGAGAAACTATTTCTTAATGAAGTTTTAACAGATTCAAGCATTGGAATGTCATTTCCGACCAGTAGTATGTCATCTACATACAATATCAGAATAACAAGTGCGCTCCCACTAACCTTCATGTAAACACAAGGTTCTTCTTTGTTCTTGACGAAACCAAACCTTTTGATCTCCTCATTAAAACGTATATTCCAACTCCGAGATGCTTGCTTCAACCCATAAATGGACTTTTGAAGTTTACATACTTTACTAGCATTCTTTGGACCGATAAAACCTTCAGGTTGTATCATGTACACATCGTCATCTAGGTTTCCATTAAGGAAAGCTGTTTTGACATCCATTTGCCATATCTCATAGTCGAAATATGCAGCAATTGCTAGAATGATCAGAACAGATTTAAGCATCACTACTGGTGAGAAAGTCTCATCGTAGTCAACTCCTTGAACTTGTCGAAAACCTTTTGCAACTAGTCGAGCCTTATGAATGTGAACATTTCCATCCATATCAATCTTTTTCTTATAAATCCATTTGCAATTAATGGTTTTAACATCATCAAGTGGATCGACTAGATTCCAAACCTGATTTTCTCTCATGGAATCTATCTCGGATTTCATGGCTCCAAGCCATTTCTCAGAGTCTGGGTCCATCATCGCTTCCTCATAAGTCTTAGGCTCATCATTATTCAATAATAATACGTCATGCCCATACCTTGTAGGCAATTGACGTGGCCTTTAGATCTACGTGGGTGGTGCCTCATCTACGTGTTCAACAACATTTTGTTCATCCAAAGAGAGGTTCAAGAGGAGTTGAAACACTTTCAGATGTTTCCTAATTTCTTCGAGTTGCACCTTTCTCCCATCGATTCCTTTTGAAAGAAACTCTTTCTCCAAAAGACACCATTTCGGCAACAAAACTTTGTCTTCTTCCGGTTGTAGAAATAATATCCTTTGGTTTCTAGGATATCCTATAAAGAAGCATTTATCCGATTTGGGTGCGAGTTTGTCAGACGTCAAACGTTTAACATAGACATCACATCCCCAAATCCTTAGAAAAGACAAACTAGGACTCTTCTTAGTCCACATCTCATATGGTGTCTTATCTACTGATTTCGATGATACCTGATTCAAAATGTAAGCGGCGGCTTCTAGAGCATAACCCTAAAAATATAATGGCGATCCGATTGGCTCATCATTGATCGAATCATGTCCAACAAGGTCCTATTACCGCTTCGGACACACCATTCCATTGTGGAGTGCCGTGGTGTAAGTCAGGAACAATTCCAGATTGTTTCAAATGATTGCCAAATTCATGGCTCAAAACTCACCTCCACAATCGATCAGAAGATTTGATTGTCTTGCCAAGTTGATTTCAGACCTCATTCTCGAACTCCTTGAACTTTTCAAAAGATTCCGACTTGTGCCTCATTAAGTAGATGTATCCATATCTACTATAGTCATTGGTGAAAGTAATGAAGCATCGAAAACCACCTCTAGTTGTCATACTCATTGGTCCACACCCATCAAGATGTATGAGTGCCAATCGGTGGACGCCTTTCACTCCGACCAAAGTGAAAGGTGTCTTGGTCATCTTTCCCACTGTGCAAGACTCAAGATGTTTCAAATGATTCCAAATCACATGAGTTTAGAATTCCATCATCATGAAGCTTTTTCATGCGCTTTCACTTATGTGACCTAAACGACAATGCCAAATGAAAGTGGAATTCGCTTCATTAGGTCAAGCCTTTTCAGATTAATATTATAGATGGATGCATCAACAAGATTTAAAATAAACAACCCATTCAAAACAGGTGCATAGCCATAAAACACTTCATTCAAAAATATAGAACAACCATTGTTCTCAATAATGAATTTATAACCCTCTGCCATCAAACATGAGGCAGAGATAATGTTTCTACTAATGGCTCGAACGTAATAACAATTATTCAATTCCATAATAAATCTCGAGGCAAAAGTAATGGCAAAGTCCCGACGGTTAATGCAAAGAACCCTTGCTTTATTCCCGACGCGAAGATCCATCTCGCCTTTGCAATTCTCCTACTCTTTGTTAGACTCTACATCGAATTGCGATATGAGCAACCGATCCCAGATCAAATACCCATGAGTTAATGTAAGAGTTGACAAGAAAAACATCTATAACATTAATACAGAGTGGAAGCTTTAGTCTCACCATTCTTTTTCTCGATCAACAGTATTTCTTACGTTCCTCTTCCAATGGCCTAGCTCTTTGCAAGAAAAGCATTCATTCTCTTGAGTCGGGCGGACTTAGTCTTGGGCTTAGGCTTATTAGTTTTGATCTCATCTCAAACTTTAGCCTTACCCTTTTCTTGACCCAAGTCTTAGCCTTCTTCTTGAAGCTTGTACTCTTTTGCACCATCATCACATGATTGTTGCTTTTCTTAATACTACCCTCTGTTGTCTTAAGCATCATATGCGCTCGGTGATATTCTTGTCTAAGCTGCTCATATGGAAGTTCAAATGAAGCGCCCATAGCTTTCGTGAAGCGAAGCAAGAATCAAATCAGAGCCAACTCTTGGCTAAGTGGAAAACCAAGTTTTTCCAAGCTCTGTGTGTAACCAACCATTTTGATTACATGAGGGCTCACTGGACCACCCTCAGCTAGCTTACATCCAAACAAGTTCTTTGAGATCTCAAATCTCTCAGTTCTTACTTGTGTCTCAAACATTCCTTTGAGCGCTACGATCATATCGTAGGCCTCTATGTTCTCAAATTGTTTCTGAAGGTCTGAGTTCACAGCAGCAAGCATGAGACAGCTAACATCAAGGGACTCATCACATGCCTTTTTATAGGCGGTTTTAAGAGTAGCAAGAAGATTCTCAGAGGCACATCCGAATTGGTTCCTCTAGAACATGTTCCTTTTTATCTTGCCTAAGAACAATTCTTAGGTTGCCGGACTAATCTGCAAAATTTGTTCCATTCAGTTTTTCCTTTTCAAGTATCGAACGTAATGCAAAAACTGGATATAGGTACAGCAGTTGGTGCCATGATCTACAACATAAATATGCAAAACTAAGACATATGTTCAAGAAAAGTAACTTCTATTAAACAATTTAACAAAGATACCCCCACTAAATTCCACATCCCTCTTATGACATTTTAGTGATTCAAGATCCATAATCATTTAATCTACTAGTGAGCTATGGCATCACTTCTAGAAGACTAGTGAAAATGGTAAGCAACCCTTTGCTAATCATATCTCTATATGACTCTTGTTGTTGGGCAGCATCTTTATGCTTCGGCACTCAACCCGTATGCCCCAAGGTCCACAACTGTTATGATAACCTTGTTAAGTTCAACCAATGCTTAGCGTACCCGATCCTTGGAAATCATCAGATTAATCACATTAACCCTATTCCGAACCACTCTGATCATTGCCTTTGATACGACCACACACTGTGGCAAACTCCGATGGCGGAATTCCAACCGGTAGGAGTGATATGCAGTCTGGCCGTAAACAAGCGCAATTAATCATCTAGTCCTTATAGCTCATACCTCCTCGTAAACACATCTACTACCACCGAGAAACCGATCGATCAAATCGACCAAGGCCTAGATCGTTCCATCTATATGAACCGATCTAGGTTACCAGACCCGACCAGTAATAGATCCAATCTACTACTACCACATATCAAGTATATGCGATCGATCCAGATCAAAAACTACGCAGGATGGCTCTGATACCACTGTAGGGACGCGAGTAGACTACGATAGCTACAAACAAAAATTTTTACCACGCAAACCAGAAAGCCAAGCAAGTAGATGATCATAGATCGTTACCACCGACGCCAGAGCGGCGGAAGAATGGTCGAGCGTACCGTCCAACGAGAGCGCCGATGTAGTGGTCGAGTCAATCGTCCAACGCCCTCGCGAGTCGATCGCTCCTCCAAAGAACGTCTGCGGTTCCTTGTGAAGATCGCGGATCGCCCTCAAGCGCAACAATCGCAGAGCGCCTCTACGGTATCCACACGCCCGGCGGGAACAACCATATGCCGGTGTGCTAGCACCGTGTCGCACGGAGAGCTCTCGTGAAGATGGTGGCTAGGGTTTCGTGGTGTTTCACGCGCATCTCCCAATGACCTCATGCATCTCCTTATATAGTGCTCGCCACGGATCTTATCCAACACGCTTATGAATCGATTCGATCGATTTGTTCCAACCCGCTAAGTGTGTGACCAGAGGTTCATGCCTAATCGGTTGTGACTCGAAACCCTTTCCGATCACTAGTCGAAGCGGCTCCTAGCGTAACATAGCGATTCCGAATACACACAAATTATATCGGACGAACCTTAATGCAATATGATCTACAATCAGTCCTCATCACTTACGACCAGGTCCTATCTCTATCCGACCAGTCAGTATGTGGTCACGACTATTCAGAACTCCCACGACTGTGTTACGCCTATTCGTGATTGCGTTCAACCGGCCACGACCAGCTCAGATCTCCATACGACCACCAGAATCGATCGAATCGAGTGACCTACTCGTGTATACCTTTTGCCTCATGATGTCTGGTTGAACTCTAGGTGAGATGTTGTGTCATCCATGGACTGTTCAATTCTTTCTCGATCGAGTGTTAGATAACTTTACGTGGTCGAACACTTCGACTACTAGTGGCACGGCCATGCACTTTCTTTATCCGATCACAACGAGGGGCCCAGAGACATCTCTCTGTTATGTTAGGAGGGCAAATCCCATATCCGACCAAATCACATTCCTCTCCATATTTCACAAAGATACCCAAAGCTACCTTTATAGCTACCCGATTCACGGTGTAGCGTTTGGCAACCCCTAAGAGTGCTATTACACATGTAGGAAACCATGCTGATCTCAGGTCTAAGGATTATACATCATCATTGCTTGAGACCAACTAACGACATATAGAATCATAACAATCTCAATAGTGTCTCAAGGTGGGTCTAATCCAACATCATGTTCTCTAACATGTGTCTATATTATTGGTTTGATATCTTCATATCTATGACTCGTGAAACATAGTCATCAACCAATACATATGCTAGTCTATTCATATGTGTCCTCATGTGTTTTTGACCTGGGAACGTTTAAGAATAATCATCGCAGCAATATAGAGTTTCACAACCAAGTCACATACTTGATAATAAATATTAACAATATTATTCTTGGAACAAGATAACACATTATCCAATATAATGAGCATAATGAAATATAATCATCTCTATGATTGCCTCTAGGGCATATTTCCAACAGCACCACCATTTGGAGTATGCGAATAATGGAGTGTCTACCTCGAGTCAACTAGTTCCAGGTGTTGAGTGTGAGCTTCTTTGGGAAGATTATTGTCTTCCTTGAGTTTGGAATGGTTATTCTTGTTCAGATGTGGTGGATGAGTTTTCTTGGATTATTGGTTCATTGCTGTTGAGGGTAGTTCATCAGTCTTTATTGGTTTCTTAAAGCAAACATTTGTTCTCCCGAATGACGAGTTGTTTTGTTGCTTAGACGTAGTTGATTTATAAGATTCACCTTTTATTTGGAAGTTCTGTCCTTCTTGTTGGGAAACACGACTCATGTAATCGCTTGGTACTTTGGTTAATGGAAGCTTTATTTTGAATGTTCTTAAACTTGAGGAAGCTTTGGCCCCAATGTATTCTTTCGGGCTACTTTGAGTATGAAGTTTAATACTTCTCTTTTATGAGAGAAAGCGTCAAAGCTCTTTTTGCATTGTCCTGCCATGGTTAAGTTAGAGCAATTGTTGTTTTTCCAACTGATGAGCTATCTTTGCTAGTTGTAAACATTGTTATTGACAAGATTGTTCTTTTTCATGAGAGTCCTACCTTTCTTGTTGAAAAATATGACCTGGTTATCCGTTTGGTATTTTGGATAATAAAATTATCTTTTACAAACTTCATTGAAGAAAGTTTGGACTCTACTCATTTCTTTTGGAATAGTTGGAGTGTTGAAGTTTAGAACATTTTCTTTGAAAAAGAAAGTGTCAAAACCTTTGGTAAAGTTTTGTGGTGTTAAGTGGGAAGTTGTAAGTAAAGAAGATAATTGACAATGTATATAACGTCAAGTTGGGTCATTGGTGTGATGCATAATTAATCTTAACTGACGTCCTCGGTAGTATAGCTGGTTAATTTGTTGCTGTCTTGCAATGATTGCATGACGAGTTGTGATTTAGAATATATTTATTCCTACTTAGAATCAACAGGGTTACTAAGAAGAGTGAATATTGATATGAAACTACCTTGTAAACATCTACTTGATGATCTTACATAAATGCTAGATTTACCTAATTCCTGACATGCTAATATCGTTGAAACCTGTATAAAGAACTAGATGGATGTTGGTGTATCGATTCGTGAAACCTTGTTTAACAGAAATTATGTTAGTAAATCTGTAATCATGTTTTGAACGGATTTCTGAACATAAGGTGAAATGTTGAATCTGTGTTTATAAATAGTTGTGATTGCAAATAGAATTAGCACCATATTTACACACATGATTAATACAATCGTCAATTGATAATGAGAGCTGAAGTTGGTGTTGAGCAACACCAACATTTGAATAGATGAATTTTGTAAGTGGTCTTTGATAGCGTGCCTTGTGAAATTGCTATTGCATAGTATGAGCTTGTTAAAATAAATTTGTTCCAACCTTGTGGCTTGTGTTTCTTTTGGAAAGTTTTAGGATGGGGTAATAAAGTTTGATGATTCTTGGTACTAATGTATGATATCGATGTTATTAAAATTGTCAGAATGTGAGATCGATGTTAATTCTTGTAGTAATTTGATCGCCTATGGTGATACCGCTTAAATGAGAATATTTCAAGTTTTGCTTTCATGATCTTTTGGAGCTCATGAATTATGTGGTAGCTGAAATTATTTTAAGAAAAATGATGTATTTGAATGTTCTATTGGTTCTTAAGAGATTCGTGTGATTTAATCTTAAATGCTCTTTTGTCTGAGTTGGCAACGTGAGGTTGCAATTGAAGAAAATTATTGTGTTGATTCCTTTAAGAGGAGAATAATTTGCTTGCTTTTCGTGATATCCTGTAAATGAACATGTTTTCAGTTTTGCGGCTGAGATCATTTGGATCTCATAATTTATGTGGTAGTTGAACTATTCCGAGCAAAATGACGTGTTCAAAGATTTTATTGGTTCTTAAGTGGTTCTTGTGGTTTGGTCTTAAGAACTTATCTTGTTCGAGATGGCAAAGAATTGTTGTAGTCAAATGATTATTTTCTGTGTTAAAGAAAAGGTTGTAGTAGGAGCCTCCTTGCCGCCGCATGCCACGCACTCTTGCTCCCTGGCCATCGCGACTCGCCTGCCGCCCATGTCTCACCTCACCCGTGCCTCACCTCGCCTTTGCGGCCTTGCCTTGCCGCCACCAGCTGTTCGCTTGGTTAGGGACTTAGGGTTAGGGGAGCTTGGGAGGATTGAGGAGCACTGGCCCTGTGAAAATGAGGAGGCTAGATGCGTGAGGACTAATGGGCCGGCTAGCCAGGCCCAATAAAGCCCACAAGTTCACTTGGCAAGTCACCAAGTCGGGAGCTCCTCCTCCTCACTGCTATCTCGCCGGACGCCGGTGGTCGGTGCTGTGGATGCTAATTGCTACCTAGGAGACAGGGGGTCCGGCCGGAGGGGAGCTCAGGTGGCCGCCCGAGCTTGCCTAAAGGGAGGGTCCGCCCCTGCGTGCAGTCCCACCTAGCGCATGGAGTAATTTGCGCAATTATTTGGTAGCAGCTCTCTCCCTATTTCTTGACTACGCTAGTAGCTGCTTGATGTTATTGGTCTTATTTGTAGCAGCCATATTGCAACATGCTTTTCACGACTATAATGGCTTCAAATGGAAAAACTCATAACGACAAAGTTATAGATCACTTCGTGTAATCCAATTTAGTGTCCTCATTGACCTAATTTGGACATCTGATATGTGAGATACTGGGCCCGCAAAGCAGGCTGCATAGAAAGTCAAAGTACGCGATAGAGTCAACTTCTAAGGCATATTTCACAACGAATACTGTATTTTCAGAAAACCTCCACCAATAGAAAGTTGAAGTAATCTGAGTTATCTAAACGGGAAAAAAGAATCACTCAATTCTGAGTTCAGGAGAGAAAGTTATGGCCTCCGAAAAAAAGCGGAAAACCAACTCGAATTCAAAGTTTACTCTAAATCAAATTCAATGCCGGTTGTTTCTAACCCTACCACATCCAAGCCACAACCCTCTAGCCCCTTGGCATTTAAACAGGACTCAAGGGGGCACGCCCTTCCTTGTCGTCGCCCTCGCCGCCTGGGCCGCCTCCCCACGCCTCCCTCCTCCAGCCACCGCCTCCCTTCCGGTACACGCCCTTCTCGCCATCAGTGCTTCCAAAGAAAAAAGGATAAGGTACCAAGGAAGTCCAGCAAGGAAGGAGAGGAAGGAAGGAAGGAAGGAAGGAGAAGGAAGGAGAAGAAGAGGAGAGAAAGAGAGGGAGAAAAATCGAGGGCATCACGATCGTCGACGAGTTATTCGTGGGTAATGATCTGGTAGTCCTTAGATTAATCCTAGAGTAGATATTAATCATGTTGTAGATTGTTTTGATCATGGGAGGTATAGGTTTTGGGATGCCCAAGTTCGTCGAACTATGCTGCATAGCATTGCGAGAGGAATTAAAGGTATTTACTTTCAAATTCAGGGTTTAGGCTAGTTAGAAAAGCTATGGGGAATGTCACTATATTCCCGTAAGGTCTAGATCACTAAGTTTGGAGTTGTGAGCGGAAAGTTATAGCCTCGGGAATGTCGCTGTCCAGAAATCGGCTATCAATGGCACTTGTCGAGCAGATGGGCCATGATGAACCACAGAGGTTCTGATCTGGCCCAATCTTTTGATGAGGAGGTAAATTCGGTAGAAGTTACTCAACTCTCACGATCCTTGCTACGAACTCGCAAGACCCCAAACCACGCAATCGCTGAACTGCTCGACAAGTCGTTATCAATCATGCACGAATACCTGGATGACTTGATCACGAAGATCAATTCCTGCGTACACTGAAGAATCACGCAAGAACAAGGTAAACACAATCTGTTGTATTGCAAATATTGATGAAGTACTGATGAGATGGGATTCCGAATAAGGATCTTGACCGGGTGGTCTAGTCGACACACGCAGAAGATACAAGTTGCAACAAAGGCTAACTAAACATAAACGAAATCCACCAAACCCTAGGGGTTACAGCCACTATGTATAGGAGGAAGAGGAGAAGGGAGGGGTGGCGGTATTGTTCAAGCGTGAACAGTAACCGCATGAATAGTACGTCCCTAGGTTGCCAGTCACCAGATGGGCCAAGTCATCGGCCAATACATTACACTGCCTGTGGGCCAACAATAGGTGACGCAGCACCATGGCTTGTAGAAGTAGCTCGGCCCAATTGGAGTATATGGAATTGCCTTAGACGAAAGTCCAATTGGAGAAGATGTGGTTGTAGTAGATGATGCAGTGAAGCGTGTCGAAGTAGTGGATGTATCCTTAGGATTGATGTCCTTATCATCATCCCTTTCTTGAATTTGAGTCGTCCTCAACTCAATCATTTTCTCTAAGTCATCACTTTCCCGCAAAAGGTTAGTAGCAACAGGAGGTAAAGAAACAAGCATATCTTCTAATGGACACAAAGATTCTTTGCAAATCATAGTATAGTATTCAGATTCATGTTTTTCCAAGTCAATGCAATCATACTTTGTAGCTAACATAATAGGAGCTTTCAATTTAATTTTACTTGGGGCTATAATCTTATGATCAACTTTTGTCTTCTCCTTACTTGTTCTCTCAGTTGTTTGTAATTCATCCTTTAATATAGCAGCAGGAGACATTGGAAGCAAAGTGATTTTAATTTCTTTATATGTGAAAGTATAATAATTAGATCTATCATAATGTTTAGTATATCTATCATATTGCCAAGGTCTACCTAATAATAACGAGCATGCTTGCATAGGTACGACATCGCAATCAACATAATCATGATATGATCCAATAGAAAATTGTATGTGCATAAGTTTAGTCACCTTCAACTTATCATGCTATTTATTATACTTTCATTAAACTTATTTATATACATGACATTGATGACATTGAATTAATGAGATTATGACATTGAGTTAAAGAGAATGATATATTGAGCTAATGAGACAAGTTGTGCAAATGATTAATTATGATGTTGCATCATTTACATTCATCATGATAAGTGTGCATGAGCTAGGTCGGTGAGAAATTCACTTAACTATTCTGGTGAGGTCGATGAAAAAAATACATGACTAGTCTGAAGTATTCTAGATAAAGTCTTACATGTCTAGGGACAAGTTAAAATCCTGTAATGTGGAGACCACATACTAACAAAGTTGGGGGAAGAATGTGTCATCAACGGATGAACGCTCCGCTATACCGGTATCAGCTGATAGATGTATATGAGCATGAGCATGATGGTGCATTCGCATATATATGAGTAAATTATTAAATTGTGCTAATTTACCTATATGGAATATGATATTAAATAGATAGATGATGAGGATAACCTTGATGATGCTTGATAAACTATTGTTTATGTATTTATTTATGTATTTGTCGAGTCTTGGACTCAGTCTTGCTTTGTTGCTGATTTTAGGTGATCGTTGATGGCGTCATTCATGGGAGGAAATAAAACACGAGTGGCACATGCAAATCAATTACACGTGCGACTTTGATTAGAGTGTTCCCTTATAAAACTAGAGACTTGGATATTTATCATATTCATGGACTTATTTATTACCTAGAATAATGCTTCAAACTAGTTGGTAAATTCATTAATTTATTAGTATTACTTTAAACGTTCATCTTGTGACCCATGGGCGGGTTTTAATCTTGATATGCTTGTTAGAATTTATTGTAATTTAATGCTTAAGTTGATAGCTAGTGTAGTATGTTGATATTCCGGGCTCATTGTTGGACGGAGATGTTACAAAACAATATAAAATAATGGTTTGCTAGAGTGTTTTTGGTACAGGAGCTTGCCATAGTACTTCTCCGCATTGCTCTGCTTTTCTTCTCTCTACCTTTTCTGCTCCTCTGCTGTTGTTGAGTCGTGGAGGGAGAGTTTTTGGTAAATGGCATTGTTGACACCTTAATAGCAAATCTAGCACATCCCAACATCAAATGAAAAAATGGCACCGCAGAGCCTCCGTCGCCCGACACGTCGCCGAGTCCATGCCCTAGGGGGCCGGACCTCGCTCGTCCATGCTCCTGGCGGTCGGACCCCTCCTCCGCGCACCGCTTGGCCACGTTTACGCCTCCCAGGCCTAGCACTACCTCCTCCATGCCCCTGAGCCACTAGCCTCCTCCTCCATGTGCCCGGGGCACAAATAAGGCTCGTCTGTGCCTTTGAGCCCCAGAGCCACCTCGGCTCATGTCAAATGTCAGAGGAGCAAGGTGCTTTGACTTTGGCTTCTCTCGTGAGCCAACTGATCCGAAAATAAATAGAGTAGATTGATTGCTATGAAGTTAGCACTGCAGTAATTTCTATGAGGCAACATGGAATTAATTGCAACAAAATTGGGAAATCATTGTGTAACACATTATTTCTACCTTTTTTGTACGCATTAAAAAAATCATTGTACGGTCAAAATTTTGAATGGCATATGATACGATTCACACCATGCACGTGAGCCGAGGCGGCTCCAGGCCTTAGGGGCACGGACAAGCCTTGTCCGTGCCCTGGGAGCATGGAGGACGAGGCCAGTGGCCTAGGGGCACGGAGGAGGTAGTGCCAGGCCCAGGAGGCATGGACGTGGCTAGGTCGCGCGCGGAGGAGGGGTCCGGCCACCTAGGGCACGGACGAGCGAGGTACGACCCCCTAGGGCATGGACTCAGTGACATGTTGGGCAATGAAGGCTTTGCGGTGCCATTTTTGCATTTGATGTCGGCAGGAGGCTAAATTTACTATTGAGAGCATCGACGGTAGAGGTGGCCAGATGGGCCATGCCAGCCGGTCGGCCTGAGGCACGGTATGGTCGCACTATTCATGGGCTGGGCTGGGCCTGGGCCACCAGCCTGGTGTAACATCCCAAATCTTGGGTTTATATTTCAAATGCATAAAATAAGGATAATTTAAAACTTTTGAACATGCATTGGATTTCTGAAGCATTTGCATAAATTGTTGCATTTGAAGATTTTGAAATCAAAGAAAACATACAACTCGAATCGAAGCTCCAAATGAAAACAGAAATTAAAATTTGTGATCATCCTTGGGAAACAATTTATTTAACACATATACTATTTATCATGAATAAATATAATTTTTCCCAAATTTTTAGAAACCAAATCAACCCTAAGAAAATTCAAAACTCTCTTGAACAACCCTTGCGGTTAAAGGATTAAAAATAGGAAAATAAAATATGAATAGTGTGGTTTCAAATTTTATATGGATAATAGGTCGTCCTAAGAACCTCCCTGAAAGTTTTTAGAATTTTTAGATTTTATTTGCTATTTTTAAAGCCTCGGTCAAACCTACTGAGTTTTGGTCAAATCTGGAATTCAAAGCTCAAACCCTAGCACTGTTCCGAGCCATGCACTGTTCCTCGGGCCCGAACCAGACTCCGACTCGGACTAACTCAACTAGACTCGATCCAACCACCTAACCGCACCCAACCGAGCCGCCTCCGGTCGCGCCACCTTCTGTCGCTGACGCCGCGGGCCCCTCTTGTCAGCTCCTTCGTCTCTGTGTCACAGGCGACAAGTGCCACGCGCAATGTGCACTCTAAGCGCCCGAGCGCGCTGGTGTTCATGCGCTAAGTGCCTTTGTCTACCTCTGCTCATGGCGTGATGCAACCGCGGCTGTTGGCCAACCAGAGTCCACCTCGAAGAGACGCCGTTATCTCTCGACCGTTGGAGCTCGTCAAAACCCCCTTCCTCTCTCTCGGCCACTCAGACGAGCCCGACCATTTCTCCTTCTCCGTTGAGGTAAAGCTGGTGGTCTCTTCGCCCTCCTTTCTCTTTTTGCATGATGTGCTCACACGTACTAAGCCGGGCCATGCCATGCAGCGAAGAAGCCGGAATGCATGCTCGTCTTCTTCGGCTCCAGAGCATGCTCTTAATACCGCCGCCGTGTCAACCTTCGGTCCGGTGAGCCAATCTCCCTTCTAGGTACGTCATATCATGTTCCTGAGCATGATTAAGTCTTCTCCTCACTTGATTTTTACTTTCATTCACAGGAGCCTCAAGATTTTGAGCTTTTCCATTTTCCTGTTGTGAACGCCCCTTTCGTCTCCATCTCCGTCACGGTGAGGCATTATCAAATTCATTGCTTTGTGACCATCGCAGTGACCCTCTCTAGCTATTCCGACATCCCTTTCTCTCTCCCTTTGCTCAGGGCATCTCCTCCACGGTGAAGATATCGCCGCTGCCTCTATTCTTCGTCGTCGACCCAACTCCGACTAGTCGGACCTCCCCTTGGCACCCAGGTAGGTTCCCTGGACCTTGTAGTCTCTTAGGCGCTCAGTAGTTAGCCCAATGCATGGCCGAGTTGCGACTTGCACCGAAGTCGTAGAAGCGCCGCCGCCTCTCGCCGTCACACCGCTGCTATAGGCCGTCTTAGTACGCACTGCCGGTGCCTATCGCTTCACATAGCTTCAAGGATCCCGTTTTGGACATTCACTCACGCCGCCATGGCGTGTAGCGCTGGTGAGCTGGAGAGCGCTAACCGCTGGTGCCTATCGCTTCACATAGCTTCAAGGATCCTATTTTGGACATTCACTCGCGCCGCCATGGCGTGTAGCGCCGGCGAGCAAGCTCGCGGCCATGTGTGGCACGCTCCGACTGCTCCTGTAGCTAAGCCATTAGGGCTAATCACAGTCATTTATTAGCTAATGATTGGTTTTGTTTTAAGTGTTGTCTTAGAGTAATAGATGTGTCGCTTACACGTGGGACCGAGCACAGTAAATGAGAGGTTAAATAACGGGTTAAATCTGAGATTGACATGTGGGCCTGGGAACTTAAGTGCACATTTCTAGACCCGTGAACCGGCCATAAACCCACAGTCCACACACTGTGCTGTGGACTGAGCCTATGACAGGCTAGTCCCACATGTCAGGCCATATTCAAATTCAAAATTTAAATAGAAAATGACACTGTGCAGTGGACCCCACATGTCTTTGACTGTGGCTAGATTCTTCTCGGTAAGAAAGGTATTTTACTGCTTTTATGATTTCTGAAATGCTTTATTTGTGAACTGAAAATTATCTTGAACTTCAAAATTGCATAAGTAATTCATTTTAACTTTTTTGTATGAAACAAATTTTGTTGGGTTATATTTTTAGTGTACTTTAATCAAAAATTGGTTTGAGGCTTGTTACTGTTCCAGAAATTATTGTTAGTAGAATTACTTTCGATTTAGCATTATTTTTGCACTAAAAATTCGTCTAACTTGAAAAATGCATAAGTATTTATCTGTAACTCAAAATTGAGTGAAATTAATCTTGTTGCATTCCTCTGTTAGTTTACTTTATTGTAAAATATATTTTGAGTATGTTACTATCTCTGAAAATCAAATTTTACATATGATTTGTGCACTACTTTCATGACTTTGAAAAATCATAAGAAATTCATTCTAACTCCAAATGAGGTAAATCAAATTTCGTTGTTCATATCATGTGGTGCTCTGTCTACCATAAAATTTTCATGGTCACCACCTTTATAGAAATTTTCACCAAAACATTTTATTCGGATGAACAGCAACCTATAACAATTTCTTTGGATTTTTTTAAAATCTGATTTTCAAACTACCATAACTTCCTCATACAAACTCCAAATCAATTGATTTTTATTTCTAAATTAATTTAAAATCATGCTCTACCTTCTGTGTAAATTTCATAATTTTTGGAAGATTGTGAATTTTTGAGTATTTTCGGTGTTATTTGTTCTTATTATTTCTTCTCGAATCTTTCGATAGGTTCTGACGAATTCATTGAGTACGAGAGTGATCCTCTGCAGCAAGAAAGTTATCTCCATCAAGGCAAGCAGTTTTTTCCTTTGATCATGTTGGTCCCATTACTTTCAAATTCTATTATCTTGTTTGCTAAGTGTACGTATGCATGCTCTATTTTGATGTTAAATTATTGTTCGAGTAGTTGATCCTATAGTTGCATAAACTGTAAGTAAATGTTCATCCTCTACCACTGAGCCTAGGTTTATATCCGCTGTGATGTAGAGCTCGATGGATGGGCTCTGGTCACTTTACTTGTAGTATACGAGTTGATATCGCTTAGCAATGCTTAGAACGGTAGAATGGGGATCATCGCTTCAGCGATGGTCATTATATCATCATTTTAAATTACTTGGGTCAGGGTACTCATGTATTTAATTGTATTTGGAAAACTAAAACTGAAAACAAAAAGATTTAGACTTGGGCACATGGTTGATGTTGTGGTTACCGGGTGTGTGGATGGTGCTTAAGTCAACAAGGACCAAACATCTTGTGTCACACTATCCAAGCATTATTGCGTGCATCCACATGAGGGTATTGGGAACCCCTCTTGATTCAGTACTTTGGGAAGTGTCAATTAATGAGTCGCTGGTGGTAGATTAGAAGAAAAATGTTCTGTTATTCTATTGTTGTTGGGCATGTGCAGGGTGGGATCCAGATTTAGGTTCCATCGCCCGAGGAGCATTGGCAGTTGCTAAGGCTGGGCCGATGTATCCGACACAACGTGTGGGTCCTCCGTGGAAGCCCGGGATGGGCGGTTCGCGGAAGGGTTAACCCCTATACGTGCGACTCTTAATTAATTTATTCCATTGGAAAGCGTCTCGTAGGACTTAGCCTTGCTGGCATACCTAAGAAAGTGTGCTCTATAGCTTGGCAAAAAGGTGGTCTGACATGTGGGCCAAGTTGTACATCCCTGCAGGGTATAATATATTTGAATAGCCACGTCCTTGGCTATGGACACACTTGGTTAGGTTTTGCAAGAGTTAGACTATAACATTTTCGATAAAACTTGAGATTCGGGTGGTACGAATGGGTAATTCGTTCTATATTGTGGTGGCTGTTGGGAAGTCACCTCCAGACTGTTATTTTTGCTTATAATTATTGTCTCGCTGTTATTTAAACAAATAAAAAAATATTTGTAAAACTGCTTTCAACCTATTACACTATTGTAAATGAAATATTGCTTTGTGCTGAAAATGAATCCTATAGCATTCTCTTTTGATTCAGCTTGCATGTAGCTATGTATAGGCTTGTATCCGTAAGTCTTGTGAGTACATTTTTGTACTCAATTGCATTGCTTAATTGTTGCAGAGGAGATTGACCCCCAAGGGGTTAACTACTGTCAGACCGACTTTGTGCATGACGACTAGCTTGGCGGCCCGGTCGATTGCCTTGTGGGTAAGCGCAAACTAGTTGACTTTTGTTTATCGCCATCTTATGGCTTTTATTTCCACTGCTGTTTTAGTTATTACTCTTGATATTTGGCCGGTCGGCCCTACTTTTGTAATATGAACTTGTATGTCTTTGTGATGTAAAATGGAAGACTCGGTACTGTAATGACTTGTGTATGGAATAGATGCTATATTTTGTGAAGGAGTACGTGTACCGCTCTTGGCAGGTACATACTACTCCAAGAGTCAGGTTATTTAATTTGTAATGTTAGGACCAATTGGATGGTTAAGTATTACAAGTTAAATACCACGGATTTCACACACAAGACACGACATTTATTACCTAATAGTGTCTGGCCCTAGCCCAAAACGATTTTAGCACACGCAGATTTTAGATCGTTAGACCGTTATATATATATATATATATATATATATATATATATATATATATATATATATATATATATATATATATATATGTGTGTGTGTGTGTGTGTGTGTGTGTGTGTGTGTGTGTGATTTTATTTTCATTTCTTAATATTTATAAGATTTTATTCATCTTTAATACCTATATGGTTTTATTTTGTAGTTTTAAAAAAAAATTATATAGTTCATTTTATAAGTATGTATAATTTTATATAGTTCATTTTTTCAATTTTCTAGGTCTTATGGGCTAAATGGCAAAGGTTTTAATGAGATAGTCATTTGAACGTTAATAAAGCTCTTTATTACATTTTCAATATGTTTATCTCATTTTTTTTACTCTTTTCATATGTATTTCTAAATTCTACACATTTTTCTGATTTTTTTTGGAATTGTTCTGTTTTTTAATCTTTTTTTCAAATTTTCTGATTTATGTAAAAAAATTTTGAATTTTCGGACTGAGTGGGTCAGAATGGTCCGTTAATAAACGGCTTGGTAGGCATGGCACGACACAACATGAGTGGCCTTCGGGCCGTGCTTGGTCCGCTCATCGCACGGGTCGACATGGCAAGGTCTGCTTGCTTGCATCGCCGCAATGGACCGTCTTAGAAATAGATCGTGCCTAGTCGTGTCAATGGGTCATTGTCCGCCCAATTGGCCATGTCTGGTCCACGTGTCATTTTAGTCAAAAACTCATGGAGGGAAGACAGAGAATGCGAATCCAGCGAGCAGGGGTTGTGGGTACAACCTGTTTCTAGCTCAAGTCTACTTGGTGGAAGGCAATCATGACATTTCCTCTCCTCTTGATTTCCCAAAGAATGAGAAAAAGGCAAAAAGGAAAGGAAAAAAACTACTAAGAGAAATTTAGTTTGTTAGGGAAATCTCTACTAATTCTAGTAAGCTTTTGTTGTTACAGCTAAAAAATGATGTTTTCACTAAGTGTGACATCCAAAAACAGAAACGAACAAGTTATTTTGAAAAACCAACGCAATGCCAATAGAGCCTAAATATTGTAAAATTTGAGATCAAATAAGACAAGATAAAATATGTTTTTTCCAACCTTGATCAATCCTCTACATTAAGGAAAAAGAATCTGCTCTGTTGGTGGGAGATGTGTGGACACCTCTACCGTCCAGGTTCAAATCATCTTCTGCTCAAATTTGGGTGACTTTCTTATTCTTAACGAAAATATACTTAGTTCCACCTACGTATCGTAGTTAATTTATGTGGATATTATGGAGATATGCTCATGATCTTATGATGATGATACAATCGACAATGGTGTTGATGATTTGTCGAAACACTCGTTTTCGGTGAGATTCAAGTTCTGTTAGGTAGTAGGCGGTTAGACCGGTCAGGGTAGCGGTCAAACCGGCCTTGGTTGCGGTTTGACCGGCCACCTCGGGCGGTCAGACCGTCCGTTGGACAGGTCAAGTGAGTGGCGGTCAGACCGACCATGGGAAGCGGTCTGACCGGCCATAAAGTAGTTTTGAGTTTGGAGCTGAGCCAAAAATAGATGGTGTAGGTAAGAGAGAGGATCCTCTTACACTTGGTCTCATAATTTTTGGTTCAAGTCAAAAGTTATATTCGTTTGAAATTTCTAGAAAGGTTTCAGATTTCATAGGAGGAATTTTTGGCTAAGTCCCCTTGCTAGGCGGTCAGACTGGCCAAGTAGCAGTCAGGCCAGCTAGGGGGCGGTTAGACCGGCTATGGGTGGCGGTCTGACCGATTTTACCTTGTTCGCTGACCATCTTAGCGGCGATGTTTGTAAGTTAGGTCTTTCATAGTTTTGAGTGCATTTGTGTTGCATGATGCATGTTTCGACTAACGTGGGTCAAGTTGTGAAGAACTTATTCCCAGAATTGATTTCTTGGTCTATTGTTGTGCAGGAGGTTTGGAGGTCAATGACGAGGATGATCGAGACTAAGCTTAGAGAGCCGAGGTCCAGAACGATCAATGATGCCGGATGAAGTCAATGAACTAAAGCATGATGTAAAATAGACAAAGATGACCGAATAGGAAATTCGGTGCGACGGGTTGCATCAAGCGGTGCGGGGGTCGGTGCAAGTGCCATAGTGGTTTCGGTGAGAGCCGGATGGGAGAGACTTGCCGACATAAAGAGAGCCGTTGATCGACCTACACGTGGTGAAGCATGCGATTGCTTCATGAAGATTGGACTCGGTCTTTGGAGAATGATCGAGAAGGGGTATTTTGGTAACTTCACCAAAATACTGCCTTGATGGCTTTTCGCTAAACCACGGCGCAAGACGGCGCAAGGAGGGACGTTTTAGGTCAAGAGAAGATGAAGACAGTGTTTTGAAAAGCATGCATGAGTAAAACCCGTTTATGTGTAGGCTTAACAGGTGCCTATTAGGGATGTCTCTCTAGAAGCTAGCCTCCACTATAAAAGGGGAGGGTGCTGGTTGTGCATCTCCCAACCCTTGTAGCCTAGAAACCCTAATTTGTGTTTTAGGGATAGGAGAGGAAAGTGGAGTAGCTAGGGTTTTTAAGAGTTGGATTGATTGTGTGCTCAAGTGTTGAGCTTTTATCCTCCATGCTGGAGTGACTGTAAACCAACATCAATCTCGAATCAATCCAAGCAAGATTTCCTCAAGATGAATCTATTCTTGTTCTTACTCTCTCTCTCTTTTGATTTTTGGGTTTTTGTTGACCCTTTGGTTTTCCTTTGGTTTCTGGCAGTGATCTTGCCTGCTGTGACATATAGGAATGTATCTATGATCATCTTGTTCATCTTATACCCACGAGCAAGTTTTGGGATCAATCTTCGGTTTGGCTCGGTTCTTGTGCCCTCCTTCTCTTGTCCTTGAAATTTGTGGAACCATGGTTTTGATCTTTTCGGTCGTCGATTGGAATAGATCCCTAACCTTCTTGATGAGCTATAGTTAAAATTTGAGGGGATTTGGATCACAAAATCAAAAGTTAAGGCAATTTGTGGTTTTGAATTCATACTGATTTTACTGTTTATTGGGCTGGAGTTCAGACCACCCCTGATGAGAGGTCAGATCGCTAGGCCAAAGGTTACACCTCCAATGTTGAGAAGTCTGACCACCCAATTTATTGTGAATTGAGTTTTTGGTAATTTTAGTTGTTTTGTTTCGGAGTTTCGATTGGATTCAATATAAATCTTCCGCTATGCTTGTACAATGATCTTTATAACTCTTATAATTATTAGAGTGAAGAACATATTAAATTCAATTTAGATGAAAAAGAGATCATGATCCTATTTAACCTCTCCCGTCGCCCTTTGGGTCCAACTTTGGCCTATGCTACGACGTGCCTATATCACGACGTACCACTTGATTTCTCTAGATGCGGTCTCCATGGAGAACGATGAGCTTCCTTCGCCAGCAATCTACGAGCTAGATTCAACGAAACCAGGAAAGATTCTGCACGATGCAGAACTAACAAAGCGCCCTCTTGGTCTAATTAAACCCTTAAACAAAGAGAGAATCAAGCAATTCTAGTTCTGCAACATCAGGAGGACGTACAGCCGTAGGCAGGAGTCTACTCTAATCCATTATTTAAGCAGCTGCTTCACCCAGTTGACCCACTTGATATTGATGAGCCTATACCATGGGCTGGGAGGGAGCCTATACCATGGGCTGGCAGGCCTGCCAGCTTCTGGTTCTTCTAGATGCATCTAGAACAAGATGAAAATTAGTGCCTCTCGTTGCAGCGCAGCGGCAAGCTGCCTGCTGCCACGTGACAATAACGGCAGAAATTTAGAGCTGTTTGGTTTGTGCTCGTGGGACCATTGTACCCCAAAACAAATTTTGGTAACGTTTGTTTAATTTGATACCAAATTGTTGATAAGATTCTGTTTATATTAGTCCTCTAATTTCTAAAATTAAATTTTGCCAAAATCCGAATGATCGCCCTGATTTTTTTTATCTAGCTTTTACGTGCAATTTGGTCCAAAAACCAAACGACCGTTAAGAGTATCTTTAGTGTATTGAATCGATGTCGATTTAAAGTCATGCCACGTAAGCATTCTAGAAACTGAGCTTGTTTTTCTCCAATGTATTAAACCGATTCCTACTAATAACTGGCACCCACGTTACATTAAAAAACCACAAATTAATAATATCCTCTCTCAACCGTACTCTCTTATGTAGTTGTTTAATGCTCATATGAGTTGTTTAATACTTTAAATTGACTCCTAAGGGCATGTACAATGGTATAAATAGTTACTGTCTATAGCAACTCTCCATATCACCTATAGATAGCACTAAAGATAGCTCATACAATGGTACAGACAGCTGCTGTCTTTTTAGTTGTATTTATAGAACACACAATCTTTTAATGTTTTTCTTGTTTCTCGTGATACAGTCGACTATAGGATTGTAGACAGCATCTTTCTCTTTCTTCATTCATATCAGCAAAAATCCTATATGGCAACGACAATAGATGGCTGACATAAGCCTATTGTACATGCTTTAAATAGAGTCCGACTCCATATATTTTTTCTATTAAAATCAATCTCTCTAATATATTAAATCAATTTAATATCTTCTTTCTACTCATTTAAACCGGGTAAAACCCGGGCTTTCCCGTGAATCTAGAGTCTATGCATGGGCCCCTCGACCACACAGACACAGCTGCCCTAAAACCCCGGCTTTCCCGTGAATCTAGAGTCTAGGCATGGGCGCCCTGCGACCACACAGCTGTTGACTGACGCCAGGTTCGAGTACGACTCACACCGCCTGCCAAAACTTGACATATGTATCGCAGTAATTATGCTCCTACTAACTGTTCTTGCCTTGGCAGTTGGCAGTTGGCAGTTCAGCTACCACCTTAATTTGTCTCCCGTCCTTTGGACAATTTGTATTCCAGCTACTCTCTCCGCTCGCAACTACGTACACTTTCGGAACGATAATAGGTAGTGTTAATAGGCTTGGGAAAGTAAGTGCACTTTCGGAACGATAATAGGTAGAGTTAATAGGCTTGGGAAAGTAAGTTCGCTTTCGGAACGATCAAACCACGTGTCTCTAATCAAATGCAATTAATGGTCATAAGTATTGTCTCCATTTTTTTAACTGATGTTTTTATTTGATTGTGACCGTTACTTTTTGTATTTTTTATTATTATATACTAGTAAAATTATAATATTATAAAATATTTTTAACGATAAATATAATAATATTGTGTGGTCAATATAAATATTTTTAAATATATTAATAATCAAACTTTAGTTTAATGACACAGATTATAGATATCGCTACGAAAGGAACGAGACAGTAATACCAGATATCTGCGAACCGAGGGAGTAGCCTCTTGATAGTGGTTTGGGTTGGCTCCAATACCATTTCATCCGGGTCCGTGTAAGTTCTGTGTGATTTAGGTAGAGACTAGGGCATTTCCAATAATTAGAGATAACATTATCTCTAATATATGTTAGAGACAACATCTTTAATAAATAGCCTCTAGCACATTCTCTAATATTATATTTTATAAAATTTCTTTGAAACAGGCTTATATGTCAACTAAAGTAGATTAATGTATCATATCTTGCTTCGCGTGCACGATAGTCTCTTTAGGAAGAAACGATATGTACTCTCTCTCTCCTCTCTCTCTTTCTTCCATGTAAAATTTTGTTAATATGATATAGCTAAGATACGAAAAAAAAAATACTATCAAAGATGCCCTTACAATGTTTCGTGTAAAATCCTAGCATTCCGTATAGGATATGAAATTAATACGAAGTACCAGACCATCTTTCTCATGTAGTATTTGATCTGAAAACAACATTAACTCTAGATACAAATCAAGAGGTCAAAGCAATAGCGTGAAGATTACCACAAAATCCTTTTTGCCGTAGCAACTCACTTGGACCGTTCAATTTTTTATTTTTTTTAAATAGTATTATTTTAAAAGAAATTTACAAAACTAAATAGTCAAAAAATTTTTGCAAAACTAGGCTACTGGACGATAGTAGCCTAGAATAGTACAGAGAGGTTCTTGTCGTCAGTTGAAATAATGACGACATTGCTCTATTGCCACTCCAACTGGCGACAGGATCCTATCGTCATTTTAACAGCAATAGTAACCTCTATCTTTTTTTATTGTCTATTTTCGACCACATATTTTGTAGACAAATTATAATGATATTACAAAACATTCAACACAACGTCATCACATTTTTTATTGACAAATCACAATGATATTACAGAACATTCAACGCAACGACCTCACATATTTTGTCGACAAATCACACTGATATTACAAAATATTCAGTACAACGTCATCACCTAGTTTTTCGTCAAATCAAAATGAGATTACAAAGCACTGAGCACCACATATTTCAACAAGACGAACATTTCCCGTGGATATGACGTTAACGTCTGCCATGTCGACCACCTCGAATGGGGCGGTCGGATAAGGTCCTCACGGCACCGTCCAGACTACCGATGTCTCCTTCATCCTGTTGATTTCCCGTAGGGATTTTTTTTGAAGGTGTGCCCAGACTCCCTGCAAATTGAGCACTTCTTCGTATGACGTCCGGCTTCTGCTTCGTCCATGTTGTTCTTGATATACCATAACTATCACCGTCCAACCTTTCCCTTCAGCCTATCAATGTCCGTGGTCCAGATGAGTTGCTCCTAGGTCGAATGGCTAATGAAATGGCCAACCACACCGTAACCAAATAGCTATGCACTCCAGGTTTGCATCGCCTCCTCCTTGTTGTCGGACCCCCAAATTTGGAGCTTGGGATCTACTGTGCATGAGGTGTCATTCCCTATATCAGTAGCTGACAAGCACAGTTACATTTAGGTTCACTCGCATAACTACGGAAGCTTACGGCAAACACACATTTAGGTTCATAGCCGTGACCACATTTGAACATGAAGGACATCTGGGGAGGTCTTGAAGAGGTCCTGGGATGGTTCTATAGTGATCCTGAGGAGGACCTGAGTGATCCTGTGGAGGTCCTGAGGAGAGGTCTTGAGGAGGTTCCGAGGGGAGGTCCTGAGAGTCAAGGGAGGTCCTGAGGAGAGGTCTTGAGGGGGTCCTGAGAGTAGGTCCTGAGGAGATGTCCTGAGGACGTTCGGAGAGGAGGTCCTGAGGTGGTCGAGGGAGGTCCTAGGAGGTCCTGGAAGAATCTTAAGGAGGTCCTGTTGGACCTGAGGAGGTCTTGGGAGATCCTGAGGAGGTCTTGTGGGACCTGAGGAGGTCCTGTGGAGGTCCTGAGGAGAGTTCTTGAGGAGGTTCCGAGGGGAGGTCCTGAGAGTCAAGGGAGGTGTTGAGGAGGCCGAGGGAGATCCTGAGAACGTCCGGATGGGAGGTCCTAAGGTGGTCGAGGGAGGTCTTGGAAGGTCTTGGAAGAATCTTGAGGAGGTCCTGGGAGATCCTGAGGAGGTCTTGTGGGACCTGAAGAGGTCCTAGGAGGTCCTGCAGTTCACGATGATGTCCTGGGAGATCTGGGGAAAATCAAGGGAGGTCATGTAGTTCACGAGGAGGTCCTGGGAGATCCTAAGAAGATCAAGGGAGGTCCAAGGAGGTCCTGGGAGATCCTAGGAGTTCTTGAGAAGGTCATGGGGGATCCTGAGAAGATCAAGGGAGGTCCAAGGAGATCCTATGGTTCATGAGGAGGTCCTGGGAGATCCTAGGAGTTCTTGAGAAGGTCCTGAAGGTTATGTGGAGGTCCTAGACCGGCTAAGGGTTGTCTTAAGTCACCTAGTAGCAGTTCTTGAACATCTAGGGGCGGTCGTAAGACATCTATTTAGTGGTTAGGCACAAACTGATCGTGAATCTTACTCAATTTGTGCAGTACTTGATATGAACAATGCAAGCCCATAATATATTACATAAATATCTAGCCGTGCGGCCAACCGTTTACAAAAGCGCCACTTAGGCAGGAGTTTTACAAAAGTCAAGAGTACATAATAGAAGGCAAGTACGAAAGCAAAACAAGTTGTGGTGGATCCATTCACTCTGCCCATAGGCAAGCGACTGGGGGTCCCAGCCTAAACTTCATTATCATCATCACCATCTGGTTCATCCTCCATGATGTACTGGTAGGGGTCTTGTTCATTCAGTTCTGAAAAGATTATATTGGCAGAGTCTGAGTACACAACCGTACTCGCGAGCCAACCCACAATGCAGTTCTTATAGATGCAAGGCTAATCAAAGGAGGTTTTGAGTTCTCTTATTTGCACAAAGCCAAGTTTGAATTAGACTTAATAGAAAATCCTGAAACTTTGCATTTTTACAAATGGGGTTTTATAAATGTGTTTTCATTTGTAAAAATACTAGTGGAGGTCCCACCTCCTATACCATTGAGTGGCTCCATCCACCCAATGCTCGGGCTATCCCGTATTTAACACTGGTCCCCGACCAGGCTTTCTCAAATCCCTAGGGTCCCATCCCATCCTTCCTTTACATCACAAATGGTTTTGTAAAAACAAAACTATATCAAGCAAGTTCTCAGCACCGCTCTTGATCGTGAGCACGGCTATCATGATAGTTTTCTTACTCTGCAGAGTTCGCACACTTAACCCACAAGAGGTAATCATCTTGATATATACACACATTTCCTTAGACATGTGAATCAAGGGGAGATTACCACAAGGCCTTTACAATACTCATTCCTCGACGCAGCCCTACCCGCTAAGGTTTCCACTGCCCAGTGCCATGCACTTCCAGGAGGCCCCCTCTTGCGCCTTGTGGTTTCGCTGTGGCTTCTTTCCCCTTTACCCACGCCACATTCCTCTAATGGTGAAGCCACGCCGAAGCGAGCAAATTAGTTGGCCAGATTGTACCCATCATAGACTTGTGGTTGCACTATTTTTACATGAGAGGTTATCACCAGATTCGGTCCTTAACTGACTTGGGCGGTACATCCACATACAAACCATCTCTTGTGCCCCCGACACCAGCCACTCTTTCCAGCCGCCCAAGTCGAAAACAATTTTTCAGGTTTTATTTGTTTTGAAAATATCATTAGCTCAACATACCAGCCAGGCTCCCAGCCTCAACTGCCATAAATCACTTTCAAAACATTTTTAATGATTGAGGTCGGGCAATTTAATGCCCGCATGACATTGTATCTAAGCAAGGCTAAGCATGACACTGAGATACAGACTTATCAGCTAGTATGTAATCCATTAAGTCTAGGGTGACAAGGATAATGTCCAAATTCAAGGATGGGAAGTTTATACACAATTATTTGTTAAGGCATTAACTATGAGCTAGATCAACATAGTTTGTTAAAACTTAGCAATGCAATTTTATTATTTAAAGCAACATAATTTGCAAAAAGTAGGTGCAATATGATCAAAGGGTTGACTCGCCTTGTTCAGAGTGCTGTTGATCGAGATCCTGATCAACGAACGGTTCTTCAATCGCCTCGGCTTCTATAATCGCAAAACAACCAAAAAGGCAAATAAGCATATATTCAAACTCAAATCGTTTTCAATATGCAATGAATTCCAAATAATACCAAATTGTAAATTAGAAATATTAGACCAGCATAGTTGAAAACTTAGTGGTTGTCAGATCTGTGGTGGTCGTAGAAGCTACTGTGACTTGGGGAGGTCCTGGAATCACTATAGCTAGGGGAGGTCACGGAGTTACTGTGACTAGGGGAGGTCGCGGAGTTACTGTGACCAGGGGAGCTCGCGAAGTTACTGTGACCAGGGGAGGTCGTGGAGTTACTGTGATTAGGGGAGGTCGCGGAGGCATTGTTGACCAGGGGAGGTCGTGGAGGTGTACGACCTAAGGAGGTCGTGGAAGTGTTAAGACCAAAGGAGATCGTGAGAGTGTTACGACCAGTGGGAGGTCGTGGAGGTGTACGACCTAGGGAGGTCGTGGAAGTGTTAAGACCAAAGGAGGTCGTGAGAGTGCTACGACCAGTGGGAGGTCGTGGAAGTGTTAAGACTAGGAGAGGTCGTGAGAGCGCTACGACTTGAGGAGGTGGTGCGAGTGTTACAACCTGGAGAGGTCGTGGGAGCGTTACGATTTGGGGAGGTCTTGAGAGCGTTACGACCAGGGGAGGTCGTGTGAGCGTTACGACCAGGGGAGGTTGTGGAGGCGCTAAGACTTAGAGAGGTCGTGGAGGTGTTACGACCAGGAGGGTGGTCTTTGCAAAAAGGGAGGTCATGACCTGGAGGGTGGTCTATGCAGAAAGGCCAAGAGGATGGTCTCTGCAAAAGACCAAGAGAGTGATCTTAAGAAAGAGGTCCTGAGGTCAAGGAGGTAAGGCGCGACGAAGTGGGCCGTTCGACTTTGATCGGGCGGTCCAAAATGATATTAACGTTCGGACCATTCGAACCTCTCATTTCAATCGGGCCGTCCAATATGATCGGATGGTCCATAAGAGGGGAGGGCGCGGCTAGATGGGTGGTCTTAATCATAAGGGTGGTATTTGTAAAATGGGATGTTACGACCACGGGGGTGGTCTTTGTAAAGTGGGAGGTCATGATCACGAGGGTGGTCTTTGAAAAATGGAGGTCTGTGCAAGGAGGAAGGTCGTGGGAGTACTAACTGTGTGCAGTCGATCAATAGAAGTGATCGATTACACAACAGTGACCAAAAGAAGCGAAGATTCGATTGTATTGTCGCAATCGATTGAACTAGTGGAATAGCCAAAGGAAGAACCAGGGAAACGTCCAAGAAAGAACTTGGTGGCTCGAACTAGGAAGAGCATCTGGTTAGTAAGAACGCACCAGTACGGAGCTGGGGAATGGGCTAGCCGGAGTTGAGCCGTCATCGGTGGACCAAGATAATGAGAGAAGCTTCGCGCTGTAGGAGCGGCTTGAGGAAAAGGGGTGGTCTTCAATCTTCAGGGCAGCTCCATGAAAACGGGTAGGTGGTTTCGAAGAGATGTCTTGAGGTCTTCAGTCGAAGAAGTCTGAGGCCAAAAGCGACCCGATGGCGTCGGCGATGAAAGCGACAAGGTGTGGCTTCGGTGAGCACGCGATCTGAGGGAGCTTAAGTTCACTTGGAGGAGGAAGAAAGTGGCGGGCACTAGAATGGCAAAGAAAAGCAGCAGGAGGCAACAAGGACTTGGAGCAACTACATATAAGCGCGCAGCCTGTCCAGGGGGGAGTGGCCAGAGTGGTTGTTGCTGTTGACGGTATGGGCAACCCAGTGTAGATGTTGTGATGGTCATTAATGGCCGATTGATAGCCTCTGCCAATGTGCACTCCTGGTTGTACTTGGCGCCCATAAAAAAAAGGGAGACCCAATTGCCCCGGTCTACAGCCAGAGGTCTGGCTGCATCGGCTTGACTAGCCATGGGTCAGAGGAATAGGAGAGGGAATGCACAGGAGCAGGGTGGGTCGGATCAGACCCTAGGCTGATCAACATTTTAGCCAAAGGAGGTATGGGGAGAAGGAAGGAAAACTAGAAAGACTTGAGAAAAGACAAATTGATAGGATGGTAGATAAAATCACGAGAGCAAAAGAGATGCAAAATGTCATCAAGCACATCTCAAAGATGCAGGCAAATGAACGACAATAGACATTATACACAAGTTTTAAAAACCCCTCATTTTTACAATTATGAATTTTTGGGCTGTTACACTTGTTGAAATAATTAGAGAGGTATGCCCGGGATGCTGCGCCACTGTCGAACATGCGGCCATGACATGTGAGTAGAGCCTATGTAGAAGAAGAGGATTGTTACAAGTGCATACGCAACTAGCGCGGTGTAGCGTGCACTCGTGGGTAGTCCTTTCGCGGTTCATCCCGCGACGTCCTTTATCCCTACATAGTATCTCGAAGCAAAGCTCTCTTGTGCCCATCTTGAATGCCCGGTGCATCTCACTATTCTTGCTCTTCTCCTCTATGTACTTGGTGATCATGGCGGAGTACAATACTCTGTTATTTGCCATGGCAAGCAACATGTTGTTGCTTTTGTCAACAAAGTAATTTGTGGTACTGCAGAGATTGTCTCCACAATACCAATCAAAGGGAGGCACCTGGTGCCCACCTTGGCTAGATTGGTTGTCATGACACTATATTGAGCACCACCTCTGTCATATAGCAGCGACCACTTCTCCTTAGGCTCGTGATCAATCCAGTCCGAGAAGCATTTGATCAGCGCCCCCGTCTTCCTCGCCACATTAGGACCATATGTGGGTAGTTGTGGCAATGCTTTAGGGGTTTGGTCAGTGCTTGTAGCGGCCTTTTTCGCTGCCTCCCTTCTGTGCGTCTAGGTCCACTCATCCAGAATCTTCCAGAGTACGTTAAACTTTCACTGCTAGTTCAGGTTACACAGCCGCTTGAACATGTTCATCAAGTCCTTGTTGCGGAACTACTTGTAGAAGTTTGCACCCAAGTATCTCATGCACCACCTGCTCTGTAGATCCACTCATAGAAGTGGTTCGTTCTCTCCTTGTTGTAGTTGAGTTATTGCACTCAGCAGGCCCGCATGCCAATCATGTATGACACATACGTTAGGACAATCCTGTACAACAAAAATCCTCATATTTCTCAGAAACCACAACCAATTGTCCGTGTTCTCGCTTTCAACGAATGCGAATGCCACGGGAAGAACTTGATTGTTCACGTCATCGCTATTGTAGTCAGTATCTGGCCCTTGTACTTTTCAGTTAGAATGTGCCATCCACGCACAAGATTGGATAGCAGTGTCGGAATGCATTGATGCATGGACCAAAGGCGAAGAATGCGCGCTTCAGTACCTTCTCATTGCCCCACTTCGGATGCGTGGAATCTTTAATGGCTACATGAGTACCGGAATTCCTGTCCTGTATGACCCGGAGTTGGCTAGGTAGGTTGTGGTAAGAGTCCTCGAACATACCGAACCTTGATTCCAATGCCTTCTTGTTTGCCCTCCACGCATTGGCATAGCTGATTATGTACTGGAACATTGCCTCAATCGCCCGAATGATGGATCGTGGCTCGAAATCTAGATTATCCATGATCTCACCATACAAGATATTCGCGATGAAGCTTGATGACAGGTTCTTGTGAGACTGCACTGACTCAGCGACGACACATGTGTGAGGGACAACTATAGAGCATTTTTAGTAGGTGTCCCACTTAGGCTGAAATGTGTGCACTCGCCAAGGGCATACCTCTATGTCGCACTTCACGTTGTAGCATCTTGAGTTAGACTTGACAACTGCGAATGTATGCCGCACCGACAAGCCCTAGAATTTGACCGCCTCCTGTTCGACCTCCTTGTATGTGTACATAGCTCCGTGCCTAACCTCGCTCTGGTCATACTCCCACGGCACATAGGAGCCTCCTCCATGCGCTAGAAGCAGGATGGAAGCAGCAGCCCTCTGTGGTTTTGTTGTTATCAGTTGAAGCCACGCTTCCTGTTCCTGGTTGTTTCCCTTGTTGGTTCGGTCTGTTCTGTGGTTGATGTGTAGATCCCATGTGTCATGCAAGGACATAAATCCCTTCTCTCTCTTGCATGTAGATCCCACATGTCATCCTCCTAATTAAAAACCCTAATTATTTCTCTCACTTGCATACGGGTCCCACGTGTCAGTCAACTCTTGGTCAAACCCTAGTTTATGAGCTTGGTCCACCGTGGACTAACATATCTCTGTGGACTCGGTCTATAGACCAGTGGTCCATATGTTAACTCCTGATCCTATTTTTGGAAATTAATTTAATTCTTGAAAAAATATTTTATCTCATTGGTCCCACATGTCACTCTCTCTACCTTTTTTGGAATTATTTTAATTTTAGAAATTCATAAATACCAGTGGGTCCCACATGTCATACACTCAATCATTTTCTAATATTTTTGAAATAGAATATTCTAAGAATATCCCGTAAACCCCAATTGTCAGTTTCTCTCACTTTTCCGTTTTCATCATTTCATGTGAATTTCAATCTTCTAAGAGTTTGTTCTTCTCCGTCCTAACTTCGATTGAACCCATTCAAATTTTTAAATTCATCTAAATTCAATATCTACCTTCCAGTACCATTTAATTTTAATTTAGAGTTTATTTTATTTGTTTTTTGAATTTTATTTTGTTTTGTGCTTTCTCTTTCGTTAGACGTTGAAGTCCCAAAATCGTCCAAAGGAGCTGAAGGTCAAGAAAGCAGAAGATCGAAGATAAAATAAGAACATCATTGCTATAGCAGGCAAGTTGTACCTTTGATCGCGTTGAACCCAGATTTCTAAAATTACTTTGATTCAAATTGCTACATTCTACTTTAAGTATTTACTTAAATGCTTTGAGATTAGTTATTATCCAAATTGTTTATATCCACCTTGCTTATTGTATCATTATGATCTTTTGTCACCCTAGTTTGGTTAATTATTAGTTTATATTATCATAGCACCAAAGTGGGTTGGTTAGATACGAATAGTTTGCTTAGCCATGCAACGAGTCATTCATTGTCATTTGAGTTGCAAATATAAACTTGACTAAGTGATTATGGAAATATGTGTAAAACGGTGTGTTGTGTGTCATTACTCGTTGGTGGCATGTTTTGCACTTCATCAACAGGGTGGGAAAAGCTTTAAACTGTGGCGAGTGGTGGAAACTGTGTGATGTAGTGGAGCTTCGTGAATGAGAATGGTAATATTTGTAGCATAGTTAGAAATTGAAAGTCTCGCCTTGGTCAATTAAGGACTTAACTTTGTACACCATTGAACTAGGCCTTATCGTACAACCACATGCCTGGTATAGGACGGGTCTAACTTAGTAAGTTACGGAGTCTCAACATTGACAACTTAGGTAGTAGGTTAGTAATGGGTGGAGGGTGGACTACTCTGAAAGTCACATCGATGGACGGTTCGCTGCTTCCAGGTCCAACGATGTGGGTCGTGCCAAAGCACTGTGTTTGGGTTGGTACGATGGTAAACCACATCGGGAGTGTCAATTGTTGAGATGAAGTTTCAGAAAAGTTTTGTTATGATCAGTGTAGACCACACTGGTTATGTCTTGTGGGTAAAGTGTACAAACTCTGCAGAGTATGAATCAATCTATTCAAATAGTCGCGTCTGCGGTCATGGACATGCTCGGGGATTTCACACGAGGGGTAGATTTTTATAAAACCATTGGGAAGGGACAGCTGTGTGGTTAAACTCATATGGTTGTGTGAAAGAATTTGATTAGGCTTTTATGTCCTATGTGAAAATACTTGTTAAATTATTATTGTTTATTTGTTTTGAATTATGCTTTCAATCTATTATTTGTATTCAATTGCAAATATTGTTTTTATGCAAAACAACCACATAAGCCATTTCCTTTGGAATAAGCCATTATTTATATTTGCATTTTGTGGTGCAACTTGTTGAGTACGGCTGTGTACTTAATCTTGCTATAATCATTCAGATAAAGTGGAGGAATCGTCGGTCAACAAAGTCTACTTTAAGGATCGTGGAGAACTAGGTCGCGCTACCCTAGCCGATTGCCCGTGGGCATATGGATGGGCTTCACTGAAGTTATTCCGTTACCTTCTGCTGTAGTTTTTTTGAGCTATTCGCCTTTTGATGCATTAATTGTAAGCTTTGACCTTAAGGTCGTTACTCTGATAATTATTGTTATTTGCCTATTTATTAGTCATCTTTGTATATGAAAATGATATTTCATCAATGTTGCCATTGTGTGCACTAGCGTGATCCTGGACTAGTGCAGTATACACAAAGGGTCTAGAGTTGTATTTTTTGGGTCCCGACACTTCACGTTGCCGACGACGAAGAACATGAGGACACCACATTCTGCGGTTTGGGTGAGGTGCAGTCTTGTCTGAGTAGTAGGGTTCGCCCATGGCCATGGCGGCGGTGGTGGTGGAGAGGCTCATCTCGGCGAGTCTTGTGGCGGGAGGTCGACGCAGGCGGTCGCTTCTGCCGCTTTATTGCTATTGGCTACTACGCTTGGTGGAATGAGCGAGGCTGTTTCGGGGATAAGGAACATGTGGTTGTGGTGCGGGGCGCGGTGTCTGGTGCTCATGTGGACATCGCCTGATTTATTTCTCCGTATCGGACGCCCAGACGGTATCGTTTTCCTTACATCAACTTGGTAAAGTTCTCCGACAATTTGTGTAGATTGAAGCCATAAACAACCATACAAATTTCATGGTCAAACTCAACTTGTTCTATTAGCAATGAAAATTAGAAATCACTCATAAATAATAAAAATAAAACGAAAATAAAAAGACTAAAGTTACTGTTAACAGCAAATTTCTATATTTGGTTTTTTAGATAATTGTTTTGGGTATCCTATAAACCAAGTTGTGTTTAAAGGTGCAATTTTATAATAATGTAGAAGACAATGACTATCTTTACAAAGTTTTTGTTAACTTCAATTTGATTTAATGGCTTAATTGAAAGGAACGGCATGTTAGAACCGAGTTATATAGCGTTAGCAAAAACTCGCATATGTCCATTTGTTGTGAATGTTACTTTAATATATGCTACACTTCCACTTGTAAGAAAAACTCACACATACCGAATTCTGATAATAATAGTTGAATATTTCCTTTTAAAATATACTAAAAGATCTGTTTAGGAATTGACGGTGTAGTTCTCCACCTGAAATTAAATTGATTTCTCCATTAGCAGGTTAAAAATTAAAATGTTTTATAAAGCTTCGATTTGTTAAGGGCATGTACAAAAGTATAGACAGCTGCTGTCTATACCAACTCTCCATATTATCTGTAGACAGCACTAAAGACAGTTTATACAATAGTATAGACGGCTGCTGTCTTTTTAGTTGTCTTTATAGAACACACAATCTTTTAATGCTTTTCTTATTTCTTATGCTATAGTCGGCCACAGGATTGTAAACATCATCTTTCTCTATTTTCATTCTCTTTCATCCACGTCAGCAAAAATTCTACGTGGCAATAACTATAGACAGCTAACTTAAATCTATTGTACATGTTATTAACATTTTGCTACAATTACCAATGCCGAGTTCTTACACTTGTCAAGAAAAACAGCAAAACCAAAAGAAAGAAAAGGCAACACAGCCCAAAAAAAGGTGAAAGAAATCTCCGCGTCTCCTACGAAACCAAACCAAGAAGGGTAGGTGTTAACGACACACACCAACACCGAAAGCCTAAATAAAGCATTCAATCCCCACCGCCCAACACGCACTCTTCATTCACGACAATACGTACGGAAGCCACGCGCGCGTCGAGCACCATCCCAAGAAAGGAGAGCTCCGGCCACCGCCGCAGCAGGGGACCGACCGCAATGAAGCCGCCCGGCCGCCTACTCGCCGCCGCCGCTGGCGCCTTGCTCCTCGCGGCGTCTCTACTGGTCGCCACCCTTCTGACCACGCCACTACCCTTCCTGCCGTCGCTCCCCTGCCTGCCCGCGGTGACCGCTCCCTCGGGATCCGGGTACGAGCCCGCGGGGCTCGCGGCCCTGGCCAACGCCGCCGTGCACTACGCCACCACGCCGACCGTGCCGCAGCAGTCGAGCGCCGAGATCGCGCTCTCCCTCGCCGTGCTCCGCAGCCGTGCGCCGCTGCGGCTGCTGGTGTTCGGCCTCGGCCGCGACTCGCGGCTGTGGCACGCGCTCAACCCCGGCGGCGCCACCGTCTTCCTTGAGGAGGACCCGGAGTGGTACCGCATCGTGCGCGCGCAGTCGCCGTTCCTCCGCGCCCACCTCGTCGCCTACCGCACGCGGCTCGACCACGCTGACCTCCTCCTCGCCTCCTACAAGCACTACCCCTCCTGCATCCCCGGAGTTGGTGACGACGCCAGCACCCCAGTGCGCGTCCGCGGCAACGCCGAGTGCCCGCTGGCGCTGCACAACCTGCCGCCGGAGGTGTACGAGAGCGAGTGGGACATGATCATGGTCGACGCGCCCAAGGGCTACTTCGCGTCGGCGCCCGGGAGGATGGCGGCGATATGGACGGCGGCGGTCATGGCGCGCGCGCGGCGCGGCGACGGGGACACCGACGTGTTCCTGCACGACGTGGACCGCAGGGTAGAGAAGACGTACGCCCAGGAGTTCCTCTGCGACGGGTTCCGGGTGGGCGGGACCGGCCGGCTGTGGCATTTCAGGATCCCGCCGGTGTCGCGGCGGGGGAACTCGACTGCGGCGGCCGGTGGTGGACAGAGGCCGTTTTGCTAAGGCTGCGAGTTCTTGACGGGTGTTTTTGCAAAATGGCGCTGTTCGGGTGTAAAAAGGAAGAAATCGGATTCATATCCTCTGCCGTACAATTCAAATCGGAACATTGTTCGAAATTCAAGCGATCATACGATCTTTGACCTTTGAACATAGACCCATTTCGTTTGAACAAAAGGTAGAGGATTTGAATCCCGAGAGAGCTAGGGTTCTTATGACATGTATCCTCTTTTGTAATGTAAGATTATCTTTTATGTATTACCACATACAATTATTTACGAAGATATAATCAAGAGGCTGATAAGCTCCTAAAGTTACTGGTGTGTGAATTTTATAGGTACTTTCGCATAGACATCACACATGCTTGCATGACGGTTTTTGGGCTAGATCATGGTGTTTTTTTTTGGCTTATTTTGTCTATTTTAAAACAAAATAGCAAATCTAGTCCTAACATTTAAAATGATAAAAATAGCACATATATCGCACTTTCTGTAAGCGGAAGCCACCTGCCCCTCGCTGGCAGCAACTTCGGAGCAATAGTGTTCAGCATTTTATGGTACATAGAGACACAGTAGCAACCGTGACGCATTATGGCTACTAGCAGCTTGCGCGCGCCGCATGGCGTGCAGTGAAATGTGCTCATTTCTATTGCATAGTATAGATTGTTTGTTTAGAAAAATAATGGGCTATAAAATACCGAGATTCTATGAGTACAAAGCGTCACCTGCCTATACGGTTCTAATATAGATGGTGTGTGCAACAATTATTTAAGCAGCTGTACCATGTATGTAGTAGCAAAAAATAAATAAAATGAAACATGCATGATAGCATACATTACCAGGCACTGTCATTACAAAAGAGTGTAGGACACTATTTTAAAATGTCTGGACATAACTAACCACAATAACCAACTATAACTCTGATAGAACTCCAGATGCGACCATGCTAACAAATAATAATACACGAGGATCCTAGATTTTCAATGAACTTGAAAGTAGCTTAAGCTATATCATCATCTTATTTGGGAAAAAAGGATAGTTTAATATAACTTTCAGAATACATGGTTAGATTCACATAAGCTTCACCTGCAGAAAATCGAAAGTGTATACATAAAAAATGTTGAAAATATGAATGGAGGTACTAAATGAATTTCAATAATGTACTGAATATTACCTGTAAGACCATACTTCTGTAGAAAAGAGAATGTAGTTGCAACATCCTAGTCATACCTGCCAGTGAAAAACAAGGATTAATGTTTTTTTAATCCTATTGACATTTTGCTAATCTATTCCAAGTGACAAACATACTGGTGCTTTGTGGGTTCTTGTGGTTTAGGCTCTATCAACAATGTTCCTAAAAAAAACTCAGTACTATCCCTAAATTGTCATTAAACAAAACAATTGAACTATTGATTATGTCAATGTTGGGGGCATAGGAACAAGAAGATCATGTAGCATCAAGATCGCGTTACTATTAAATCAATCTTCTTCTTGTAGTCAACAAAGAAAGTTGAAGAAAGTTAGCACGCAAGCAGGGAGAATAAGTTGGTAATCCAGCAAATGTGTGTAGTCATATATTTTGTGCCACAAACTACAAATTGTAGTAGAAATACAAAGGAAGTAGCAAGAAAATTAACATACTAGTGTTTTGTGGGTTCTTGTGGTTTAGGCTCTATCAACAATGTTCCTAAAAAAAATCAAGTACTATCCTAAATTGTCATTAAGCAAAACAATTGAACTCACTACTACGTAAAAGGCCTTCTGAGACGGTTCAAAACGCCATCACGCAGGCGGTTAGTGAGCAAATGCGAGTTTATGGGTCGATAATGCTAATGGTCATCACTGAGCGGTTTGAGCAACCGCTCGTAATATATACTATCATGCGGGCGGTGCGTAGATGCAAATGCTCAGTGATAATCGATTATTACAGAGCGGTCCGTAGATAAAACCGTGCGTGATATTGACTTACTACAGGCGGTGCAGCAGATGAAGCAAATGCGATGATGATCGACTTACCTGAGCGGTGCAGATATGAAACCGCTCGTGATAGTCACTATCACGAGCGGTTTCATATCTGTACCGTCTGTGGTAGTCGACTATCACAGACGGTTTCATCTACGGACCGTCTGTGGTAGTCGACTATCACAGACGGTTTCATCTCTGCACCGTCTAGAGTAGTCTTTTGCATTGCTAAATCTATTTCTGTTTATTGGCTAGCCTTAGGAAATGCTAGCCATGCCCTCTGAAACAAGCACATCCAATTCTCATTCATTTCAGAAGCACATCAAAATTGCATTCATTTCAGAAACAAGCACACATCCAATTCACAAATCAATTAACTAAAATTAACCATTAATGTACATTAATTTACACACATGTACCATTATGTTCAATCTATCTCAATCAAGTTCAATCGCTACACCGTGGAAACTCCCATTTGGATTTATGACACGTGTGTTCGGGAATGCCGCAAGGTGTGATCGAATTTTATGAGCTCGCTCTGTTCCATGATTTAGCGATTTTCGCAACTCCGTCGATATGAAGGTTAAATTAGGGCTTATATAAATTGGTAAGTATATATGAAATAATTGTTGAAAGATTGACAAACCTGAGGATCATTGGTGATCGCGGAACCGATGAGTAGTTGCATGTTGTGGCAAACATAGTATCCACAGACGTTGCGGACCGGCGGCTGCTGGTGGTACTACAAAAATAGAATTGGTTAGTTCGAGAGGCATTGCTACGAAGTGTTATATAGGATTAATGTGTACTTGCTAGCAAGTCAGGGAATGTTTGATCATGTTGCGGCGTCCTTCCTTGATATTCCATCCTTTAGCATGTAACACGTCGAACACCCTACGTGACTCCAAGAAGTTAGCCTTAGCCATTGCAAAGGAAGGAAAGACTACAATAGAGTTTCTATGGAGGAAATGTGTTTACCTGATGATTAAACTCCGGATAGCTGTGAAGTTGTGAGTGGCCCTATGTAGGGAATCTAGGTATATTACGTATTTCGTTTTGGTATAATTACAATTAGAATCCAATGGAACCTACACAGGTATGTCAGCATGGTCATTAAACCTAAGTTCGTGTTGCTTATAAAGTACAAATCAACAAGTATAGCCAGTAGTGCAACACTACTTACTTCTGGTTGTAGGGCAAAAGTATGAATTCCTTGTTGCGGTGAGCCATGAAAAAATCTATAACGTAATTCTCGACGAATGTTGCATTCGCCGTGATGCTTTGCTCGGAGACAACGTGTGGGTCGAGGAAACCTACCGGTGATTTCCTTCTTTGGCTTCACAGATCATGTATCTATTATACAAAAGCTAGGAGTTATATATAACATTTATCGATATTACGAACATTGACCGTGATTGTACACACTTACGATTGTCAAAGATCGTATGATTGAGGCGTCGAGCTCGTCGAGGTTGAAGAGACGAACAAGTCGTCGAAGGTCACCGTGAAGACAGCGTCTTGATACGTGGTTAAAATGATGCTCCTTGAACTTGGCGGTGACACCGAGCATCGTTGATCAACCGCTTGTTGGGTATTCCATGTACCATGCATGCAATTCCGTGCAATCGGTCCTAGGGTAGGGTCGTTCTAACTTCTCGAGCAGCGGCTCGCTGGCTTATATTTCCGACCCAGCGGCAAGAAGGGGATATCGAGAGAGGACTCGATCGTCTTCGATTTGCCCTTGCCCTTGCCTCGCTTTGTATAGGTCGACTTCACAAGAGTCGATGAGCACGAGTGTAGATGCATGTGATCTGGCGGGCCCTTGCCATGTCGGTCTGCAGTAACCGGTGCGGTCAGTCCGTGGACTTGATGCCGCGAGGACATTCCGTGAAGTTGACACCGAGCGGGTAGCTCGAGCGGATGTCCTCCTTGGGCCTTTGGATGAATGTTCCAACGGCTTGCCCTAGAGTCATGACCTCATCGTTTGGGGAATTTTGGTGGGACGGCCTCGAAATTGGCACAAACACCGTCCACATTCACTTTTGCGAAACCCGCGCTAGATTTGCACGTGCACCAAAGCTCCGATCTGGGATGGATACACTCGCCCCAAGCGACATCTAGGGCAACAGAGACATATCTCACTTGGAGCTTGCGCCGTAGCCACCTCGTACATAGCGGTACAAAATTAGCTACTCCAGCGAGCTTATCAATGGATTGAGCATTCGGAGATAATAATTATTACCGGATGTCATCGACGGAAAATCTGTCATCACCTATTGTGGTAGGGTTAGGGTTGGGCCTTGACTACTCGGATGTTTGAGGGGTCGGCTAGCGGTATAGTAGAGGCGAGGGCTTCCAACCGACTTGGCATTTGCAATCCCTAATCCTTTCCTCAAAAGTCTCTTCTGCTTTTGCTCGAGCATACGAATCCTTTCCTCAAAGGATTGAGTGACCTCTGTGTGACTTTTTCACCGACCTCGCTCGATTTTTTCGGTGAGCTCATCTCGAGGATGCACGAAGATCCTCTCGTAGCTTTGCATCGTGCTCGGCTTTGGCTTCTCCTCCTACTCGATGCGATCCGTAGTCGCTTGGAACCATTGTTCCCATGTAACAAAAACACCGGCGCCTCTCGTGCGATCGGATGCTCACTATTTCCTAGGGGCAGAGAGTATATCTTTCTCCCTATCTGCTGGAATGAGCCTTGGGAAGATTGTGCACTCAGCGTTATCTGCAATATAGCCCGACATGTCATTTCACTTCCTATGAAGTTATGGAGTAATTACAAACTAGGTAGTTCGATATCTTACTAGGCGTTGGGACACTTCCTGGTCTTCGGGGTTTGGAAAGTACACTTCCCCCGGAGGCCGAATAGATAACCTCGCAAATAACCACTGTCGGGCGCGCACATCAGTGATCTCGGGAAATAGCAGGGAGAGATTCAAGCGCTGTTCGCTGTTCTGATCCCTCCATATCGGGCTTTACCCGCATACCAGTGATCGTGCCGAGTGCGTGGGGGTGCTTGTTTTTGCTGGAGGGCCGTAGCGCCGCACTTTCACTCTTAAATTCATCTGTCGTCTTCTTCGCCACAAACTTCGGCCCAGACTCTTCCAAGAGTAGATACTTGTGGAAGGCGGCAGATCCTTCTCCACGTAGTTCTTGACAAGCGTGCTCTTGAAGTTCTTCCACGCTTTGCACGCCAGTAGCAAGCGTGTCGTCGCCGGAGTCCGGGAGTTCTCTGGGATCTCGAGCGATGCAAAATTTCGTCGATCTGGCAGTTTTCAATGGTCGGGCACCACCTTCCACGAATCGTAGGTGATCTTGACCCGTTCTGTGCAACTATTCCACCATTCTCCGGAATGCGGACGCCGCTTTCGGCGAGGATTGATAGGGTCCCGGTGATCGACCTCCGTGATGGTAAATCGCCCGTGGGCCTTTTCGATATTCCTCTTCTTCCGCGGTTGGATATTGTTCTAGAGGATGGTGCATCATCGGACACATGAGGCGTGACTCGAGAATGAGCGGAAGACATCTTCACAAGAAATAGAACATCATGTGAACAAATGAAATCGACATAAAGCTAAGATTTAACATTTTGATATTGCTATCGATGTAGAGTAAGCATTCCAATTAGAGCTCAAGTACAAACCCGATTATCAAAACAATTTCAATTACAAGACTATTATCATCACAGAGATTCATCTCAAGCCCACCACACCACATTGCAATGTATTCGAAGAGCGATATCAAAACAAATACCATATGAATAAGCGACTAGAACAAATACAAATTCCTAAAACAAGTACAATTATCATGAAGGACCATGACAGATTATTTATAGAAATAGTTAGGAAAGGGGCCTGGGGTCGATCAGTAACTTCGGCATTGGTTAGCTTTAGGCGTCGAGAGAAGGACGAGCAGGAGCGAAGACGAGCGGCAGGGCGTCGAAGGGGAGGAGGCTCGAGGAGGAGGCGGCGGGCTCGGGCGAGGCGTGGTGGGCTCGGGGAGGCGCGTCGGGCAGAGGAGGAGACTCAGCGGGCTCGGGGAGGCGCCACGGCCGAGGAGGAGGAGGCGTCGACAGGATCGGGGAGTAGCGCCGGGCTCGAGGAGGCGTTGAGGACGGTGGCGGCGGGCTCGGGAGGAGGAGAGCGAGAGGAGTTGAGAAACTTAATCGTTTGAGAGTGGCGGCGCGGCAAACCCTAGCTAGAGTCGAATGTAAAGATGGACATCACGAGCGGTTCTAAATTAGAACTGCTCAGTGATATTACTATCCTGAGCGGTTCTAACTTAGAACCGCTCGTGATATGTGATGTATCCTGAGCGGTTTTAATAAACAACCGCTCGTGATATATGTGATATCCTGAGCGGTTCTAACTTAGAACCGCTGCATGATATATGATGTATCACGAGCACGGTGTTAATAAACAACCGCTCGTGATATACATAGCATGAGCGGTTTTGATAAACAACCGTCTGTGATATACATGTGAGACGATGCGTAGTTCAAACCGTCGTGATATTATTTTGTATTGGTTAATATCTAGATCGATCATTTATTGGCTAGCCTCGAGAAATGCTAGCCATGCCCTCTGAAACAAGCGTAAAAGACAACAAGTACATGTATATACATCCAATTCACATTCATTTGAGAAACAATCACATCCATTTCACAAGTACAAATCAATTAATTAACTCAAATGAACTAAAATTAACCATTCATCGAATGTATATACATATACACACATTGTTCAATTAATCTTTAAAATTAGCCCTTCATGATGATCGACGCGTATGTAGCTAGTTTAGTCATGTTCTTCTTTCTCGACCCTTATGCCGGTTTCGAAAGGAGGCAACTCGTCAAATTGATTGTATTCTTCCTCGCCCACTACATTCTCAACTCCGACAATCCTCCTTTTCCATGAAGAACTACGTGGCGCTTCTTATTTGCCGGAATTCGGTAACATAGAAGACTTGAACAACTTGGTTAGCTTGACGTAATGGTTCGTCTTTGTATCCGACACGTTCGAGGTCCACGGTAGTGACGTCGTGCTTTGTCGACCTTCACTGTGGGAGATGGACCCAACGGCACCGAAATAGGGGATCTTGAAAAGCACGTGGTCGAGCTCCCATATCTCCTCTATTTGCCCATAGTAGGAGCTCCTCACCCATCTGTCTTGAATGCATCTATCACGGACACCATTGCTCGTTAGTGCTTTTTATATCCCGAGCACGCTTATAGAATGTGTACCCATTTATGTCGTATCCTCGCCATGTTACAAGCTGTAAATGTTGGCCCTTTTGCCAACCATGTCAAGATATCACTTGACGAGCTCCTAGCAAGTCGCTCCTTCAACCATTGGTTGAACCGCTCATTGTGTTGTCTCGTGATCCAAACATCCGGCGCAGCGGATTACATTGCAAGCACGTCCTTGTCTTTGGTCGATATCTGAGGACACTTGGTCATGTGTTGCAAGACAGTGAAATGGGCTTGAGCATACGCATCCATATTTGGAGTGATTGCTTTCCTTCGATGGTCCCGATACCCTCGAGCCTCCCCTCATGGCGAGATCGAGGCACACCTATCGGTTCGACTGAGCCATGTAATCGGCGAGAACTCAATGACCTCTTCGGTTGCATAACCTTCGACGATCTTGCCCTCGCCGAGATCGATTCGTACATATGACTTGAGAATTCCCATGAACCTCTCGAGCGGGTACATGCTACGAGGAACACGGCCCACACATCTTTATCTCCCTCACAATATGAACAATGAGATGGACCATGATATCGAAAAACGACGGAGGAAATACATCTCAAGATCACATAGTGTCGTCACCACCTCGTCTGCGAGCATCTAGTCCGCCGAGATCGATGACCTTTCGAGCAATTGTGTTAAAAAAATAACACTGACCTCATGATTGTCTCTCGGACCTTGATCGGCAAAATACTTCTAATTACAGCAGGGAGCATTTGTGTCATCAACACATGACAATCATGAGACTTCATGCCAATTAACTTCAAATCTTTTATCGAAACAAGTTTCTTCATGTTGGCGAGTGCTTAGGACGGAACTTTCACGCCATGCAAGCAAGCGCAGATTCGGTTCTCTCGGCCTTGGACAGAGTGTAACAAGCGGGGAAGGTACGTTCGTCCTTTATCGGTCCTTGTTGGTGCTAACTCGGGTCGATGTCCATATCAACCAAGTCAAGCGTGCGTTGACACCATCCTTTGTTTTGTCACGAATGTTGAGAAGAGACCAATCAAGTCATCACATACATTCTTCTCTACATGCATGGCGTCGATGCAAATGGCGAACTTCTAGGTGCTCCCAATAAGGTAAGTCCCAAAATATTGATCTCTTCTTCCACATGTTCTTCTTACTTGTCCTCGATTTACATCCCTTTCCAAGCACAACATCTAAATCCTTAACCATATCATAGACCTCTTTACCGCTTAAATGCCTTGGAGCCGAGCTGTCCTCCTTCTCTCCGTCAATTGTTTCTTCATCTGCGGTATGGGTGAGCCCTCTGAAGGAACCTACGATGGCGTATGTACACGGTTTTGCGAGTGATTGACCACACACTCTCGGTATCATCTAAGCGGTGAGTCTGAGGCTTTGGCCCTTTTGTACTCGGCCGACCAGATTAGCAAGGGCGGGATAATCATTTATGGTGCGAGAACAACAAGGAACGTAAAGTGAAGTTCTCTCGTTTGTACGCATCCCATACTGCACCCTTCAATCCACAAGTATTTTTAGATCTTCCATCAATGGTGCTAGGTACACATCAATATCATTCCCTGGTTGCTTCGCCCTTGGATAAGTATCGACAACAAAATATACTTCCGCTTCATACACAACCAAGGAGGAAGGTTGTAGATCTGAGCGTCACGGGCCAAGTGCTATGTCATTGCTCATGTTACCGAAAGGATTCATTCCATCTGTACTCAATCCAAACCTTATATTCCTCGGTTCAAGACCGAAGTTTGCAAACCTCCTATCGATGTTTCTCCTTTGGGCGAATCGGCAGGTGTCTTAACTTTCATCATTCTTACGCTCCTCGAGTGCCAATCTGCTAGCTTTTGCATTCTTTGGGTTTAAAAACCGCTTCAAGCGGGAATTACAGAAGATACCACGCCACCTTAGCGGGAGGTCCTTTCTTCACCTCGATTCCCTCGTCGTCATCCGATTGCTTCTTACGCTTGTATCGGGATACATTGCACACCGGACATACATGCATGTTTGTATACTCGTTACGGTAGAGGATCTGATCGTTCGGACATGCATGTATTCTTTCTACTTCCATTCCCAATGGACAAAGAACCTTTTGGCTTTGTAGGTGGTTTTGGGCAACTCATTTCCCTCCAGGAAGCATGTCCGCTAAGAGACCTATGATTCCGTGAAACTCTTGTCGGATCAACCGTTGCTTGCCTTCAATTTCAGCAGTTTAAGCACGGATGACAACCTTGTGTATTCGACTTGCGGCAGGAACAAAGGTTTCTCTGAGTCCTCCATCACGCCCGGAATTGAACATACTCCCTCTCATCACGGTTCCCTACGCATCATGAAGCATCTCGATCTAGATTGTCATCGTGCGACCTATCCGAATCGGAACCACAATCGACATTGGCAAGATATCGTTGACTTCTGTATAATATGCATATCGTTGACTTCAGTATAATATGCTCTTCACCGTGATGGTCCAACATGTATAACCCTTTTGAAACCCTTGAATCAAGTGTGCTTCGATCTGCGCTCGGTTGTTAAACATCTTGATTCTCGCGATCAATGCATGGACAAGTACATATATTCCGCCTTATTCAACATATCCTCCTCGGCGGCTCTTGTAAGCGAGACACGCCATTAATGTACTCTTCACTCACACGGTTCTCGGTGTACATCGACCGGTCCATCACACGGTTCGTATTGAAAACCACGAAAATAAATAAAAGGGTGATGACTTTCGGCGTATTTTCCGAGGCTTAATTACGATTTTTCATTTTTATATTTTTTGGATTTTATTAACTTACATGTGGGCCCTACTTGTCGGTGACTCATTTTTATTTCATGATTTTATTTATAAAATCTATGGCGATCCCACATGTCATAGACTCGTTAGTTTATTAACTAAATGATTAAAAACAGTAGGATTAATTTGAAGCTCAAAGCTGGGCTTAGGGTGACATCGCATTGCTATATAGTCGTGGCTCTCGGCCCTAAGGTCTCGCCGAGGCGAACCGACAGTGATGTCCCATGGGCGCTGAAACTAGCGATTTGGCGTGCGCTGAAACTACTCAAATTAAAGGATGCTTATGCTTTAGTATCTCACCTCGATCATGAGGAAGGTGTCAATGAAAGTCGGGAAGGTCAAAGCGCGGTTGGTCGTCGTCGGTGAACAGAGGCGACGGCGACAAGCTCCTCGGCGACAATATCTGTTGAAATGGACGAGCCGGCTCGGTGAGGTGAGGCGATGTACTCAAACCAAGACGCAGGCGGCGATGGACCTATCGTAGCACCGAGATATGGAGATCAAGAAGACTATATCTGTTTTTGGCGGGAGGCGGAGCTATATATATCGTCGTGATGAGTTAATTATCACGGACGGTTTTAATAAAACAAATGCGTGATATTGGGCAATATCACGACGGTTCATGTTTGGAACCGCTCGTGAAGTATCACGAGCGGTTCTAACCAAAAACCGCTCGTGATATTGGGTGATATCACGAGCGGTTCATGTTTGGAACCGTCGTGAAGTATCACGACGGTTCCAAACATGAACCGCTCGTGATATGACATCTTCCTGAGCGGTTTTTAGCGGAGAATAACACAGACGGTGGGTAACAAAAACCGTATGAGATTGTGTTTATCTGAGCGGTTTGATGAACCGTCTGCGTGATCGGCGTCGATATTAGCATTTCTGTAGTAGTGACTATTGATTATGTTAATGTTGGAGGCATAGGAACAGGAAGATCATGTAGCACCAAGATGCAATTACTATTAAATCCGGTCTTCTTCTTGTAGTCAACGGCGAAGTTGAAGAAAGTTAGCTTTGCACAGGAGAATAATTTGGTAATCCGGCAAATGTGTGTATAGTCATATATTTTGTGCTACAAACTACAAATTGTAGTAGAAATACAAAGGAAGCAACAAGAAAATTAGCTAAGCATCACAATAGGTTCCAGCAAGAACTGGATAAATATATGTACTACTATTTCCCATGTTTCAACAAAACATTTATCAAATGTAAATAATAAAATGACATTGCCTCATCTTGCAAAGCATTGGAAAGGATAGAAGTTTGATTTATCAGTATGCACTAAACATATACATAATAGTCACATTGCAGCAATCCATAGAGAAGCAGTTATATCTGATGCAATAGTGCATTGCCAAACGTAAAACAATGCACAAAGACACTGTCAGATAAAGGAATCGTACAACAGCCAGGGGTCATCCTTTGGCAGGTACAGGACAACGGTGGCAACACTAACAACAAAAATCATTGAAACCAAAGAAACACAAGGAATTGCTTAGCCATTCAAATGTCCCAGAGTAGAACCTATATAAAATAGCAATAATAAATGGCGTGCAAATCCACAACTGAAAAAACAAAGCAATTTTCAGGAAGTATAAAACCAAAGCGTACTTTGATTGTGGCATTCCTTTGTCATAAGATTTAAGAAATCCACTCTCAACCTGAAACACAGTTCGAATAGAAAAGCTATGTTAACTCACTTTGGAGGCATATGCTAAAAAATACAACAAAACCAAATGAGAAGGGCTTACTTGAAGTGCCATCACTCCAGTGGTAAACTGTGTCATTGGATGAGTAGTTACAGGGAGAGTAGCTATTGCCTTATAGGCATGACCCACATCAACATCAAATTTCAACTTCTTGAGAGTAAAGTAAAGGTGGGAAACAAAGATTATATTTGTAGTAGCACAGTATTCAGCGGCCAAAAAACCGAAGTTTGAATACTGAAGAAACTCAACTAAAGCTTAAATACTAAAGAAACTCAAATCAATTTCTAAAAGCGAAGACTCAAATAGGCGATATTTTTATCTCAGGCAAGACTAAGAAAACTACCAGAGGCAACATAGTATACAAGAAATTTGGTATGTGCTGTGTGCCTGTAAAATAAAATTTGATAGCAACAAGACAAAAATCTCTCTATTCATCTGTGACTACTCTTGAATTTTAAAACAATGATAAATCAAATAATCATATTTGTTTTAAAACAATAATGCAATTAGCCTGCACCCACCAGGGACAGAAAGGGACCTAGGACATTTGAATGGCTAAGCAATTCCTTTGATAGAGCATCAACTTTGTGAGAACAAAGATGACCATGAAGGAAGGACATACTCAAGTAATGTTATGACCTCACATCACACACTATAACTTCTTCCGGTCTAAAGGGAGGCCATGATAGTTGAACCAAACATCATCATCACCTCTGCGAGGACAAGATGAGCACTGTACAACAATCATATCGTGGTTTGTACTTGCGACCAAGAAAAACAAAAGGCATAGCATCTATACTTTTACCTTTAGAAGAGATCTTTGGTCGGATAATCTTGTAAGAGTGGCATTTAGAGTAATATCTTGAGAACCAAGAAGTGATTAATGATGAAGCTCGGTTGACACTATCAAATTCCCACCTCTTCATTATTTCAGCTTCGACAACCATCGATGTACCAGTCTACAACAACATCAATCGAAGTAAGCATGTATTAGAAAGTTGGCTATATAAAAGTCATTGAAAACATTACGTGGATAACATTTCCATAAGTATCTGGTATAAAGAATACTAAAAGCTATCATCTAATATGATAAGCAACGTGACTTGGATGATGATGATGCATTTATTTGACAAAGAATATACAACCGCAAGCAATCTGTAATCAACAAATGTTTCAGTGGCAGGAGCAAAGTAAATTTTGAATTCTACCCACAAATTCGAAAAACCTTATTACCTTCAAATGGAGGTACTCGAGCAGAACTCTTTGTGATGGCTGCTTAGTAGAAGGCATTGGCAGCCTAGTAGAGCCCAGCGGGCACGATCTGGAGGAGCACGGACTCGGGGCGCACGAAGAGGAGGTGGCCGCCCGTGTGGGGAGGAATTCATCTTCGGCTTGGCGGCCCTGGCGTGGTCATTCGGGTGGAGGCACGGCCGTGGTGCAGCGAGCCGGAGAGGATGAGGAGGCGTGGATGACGGCGCTGGAGTGGCGGGAGGCGACGGAGAAGGGAGGTCGATGTGGGGATGGGGCGCTGGAGACCCGGCATGGGGCCTTCTGCCATCTGTTGGAGTGGCGGGAGGCGGCGGGGAAGGGAGGCGGGGTGGTTGTGCCCCCCGGGGGTTGGGCTGGGTGTGAAGCGAAGAAGGGGAGGGATCTTCGGCTTGGCGGCCCTGGCGTGGTCATCCGGGCGGAGACACGGCCTGGACGATGGCGCAGCGAGTGGGAGAGGATGAGGAGGCGCGGATGACAGCGCTAGAGCAGTGGGAGGTGGCGGGGTGGTTGCGCCCCCAGGGGGTGGGCTGGGTGTGAAGCGAAGAAGGGGAGGGATCTTCGGCTTGGCGGCCCTGGTGTGGTTGTCCGGGCGGAGGCACGGCCTGGACGACGGCGCAGCGAGTGGGAGAGGATGAGGAGGCGCGGATGACGGCGCTGGAGTGGCGGGGAAGGGAGGCGGGGTGGTTGCGCCCGGATTGGGATCGGGAGGGGAAGGGGATGAGTGGAAGCGGCGGAGGAAACGAAGCGTGCAGAAGCAGCTGCGAAGACCCACAGCACTACCACGAGGCTAGCCGAACCGTTCACGTGGTGGTCGAAGAGAGCGCTTACGACGCACGTGGCAAATAGAACGAAGCGGAGAGACGCGGACCCAATCGGACGACGCGGAGCGAGTCGAAAACGGATCCAACGGCCAGGTAAAAAATGGTGACGTGGCCAAGCTCGCGTTGGCTCAAATCCACCTCGGTTTATACCGGAGGATTGTTCGCCACTTTTTGCTGCCATGCACGGGTGGAGCGGCAGGTGCCTCTGTGACGCACGGGGAGAGCGGCGTGTGGCTTTCACGCAGATGAGGATTAAATTCCTAAATATTGGTTTAAATATTTAATTAAAGACCATATATCCTCTATGGTCGTAACCTCGTAGTTAATGACCCCTGTGGTCGGGAGAATCCCAGAGGTTGTTTTACGAGTACCCTGGTCGGAGAGGTCCTGTACCTATTACCCGACGAATTAACTACTCGCAGGATCTTTGAATTGATACTTGAATTTGATTCCAAGTATATTCCTTCCGTGTGATGAATGGGACACATGGTTTATATACTCTAAACTACACGACGCTTTTAGCCCTAAGTTACTCACAATAACCACTGTATAGTTTTGTCTCCCACTGATATCAACCGGTGATCAGTTAGCGTTTCACTAACTGCAACTGATTCTCTAACTAGAAACGACGTTTTCCAAAAGGTGTCTTCTCCAGGAGTAATCGTCACCTCTTCGCTAGGTATTTAAAGGTGGATGACGAACAACAAAGGGACAAGACCAGGAGATCCAAGAGAGATCACGATTAACCGAATCAAGACCAATTGGATTCAATCTGATGTCAATTGAAGCACAATAAGTAATATACTTAGTTTAATTAGGGTTAGTCTATCGTCTTATAAAGACACATCCTTAAATAACCAGTTTATTGTAATAAAGAGCAACCTTATCACTTTCGAAAAAAAGAAAGCTATTTTTCTTCTTTCAATCTGTAAGATCGACAATTCGATCGTGGTACACACGAACAAAAACACAGTAAAGAAATCATTTTTATATTCGGTTCCGAGAAGAGACCAGATGAGTTGAACACTTACCGCCTCCATGAGCCTTCCGTGACCGTCCTTTTGGACGGTGATGGGACAGTTCCCACGTGGAATCGGACCCTATTGCAGTGCTTTCTGCAGGAAGAGGCACATGCTAGTCGAGTTTTTCGGTGCAACATAACTGGATTGTGTGGCCCAACGAACAGTGGTTTGATACGTGGCCCTGTAATTCCACTCGGTCATCAAAATTTTCCGGAGTTATTTTGTTCAAGGACCATGTTTCAATGGGGTCGAGATGTGATCGTTGATGCTCTAGCTAGCTAGTAGCGTCGATACGAACTGAAAATTAGATCATCCATCGATCCTGCATTGCTGACTGCTGAGAGCGCAGGAGAGGAACACCCCTCATTTTGTAGAGGGATAACGCATGACCTACCAATCGGAAGAGTGGCGTGACTCGAAATGGCACTAAAAACATTTACTTCCATAAAAGCATCTACAATTATCTATCTTAGCTGTTACTAAAAGGTTGTCACATCAGCTTTTAGAGGATATGGAGGAGAGAAGATGAGGAGAGAAGGTGAAGCTATTTCTACATAAAGAAACTATCAAATTGTTAGTACCAAGACATAAGAAACAACAAAAACACTATTGAAGGCTTAGTTGTTACCTAAACACTCATTTTGTGGGTCCCACTACCTACCAACAAGCTTGTAGCAATTAAAGTCTTAGATACAAGCTTAAGAAACAATCCATTAGAATTGTCTTTTCTTTTTATTATATTAAGTACTCTCTCTCCTCTTTGTAACAAACTAAGAAATAAACTATTGTAGATACTCTAACATACCACTGAAAAGAGGTTTAGATTGGACGTATACCGTTACCTCGATTTTCTTGCGAATTAAAGCTCCCCTTTTTTGCCACCGGAAAGTACCATTTTTCCCTTGGTTACCCTAGCCTCTTAATTTGAGAAAATACCACTCCCCAATGTGATATCGATGATCACCTGGTGTGTGACCCAACCCAGTTCGTCCTCTGGCTAGGGCAACCTGGTGCGAGTGTACAAAATAGCCTCCACTCTGCCGCCTCCATCTCTCTTCCTATCCGTCGCTAGCCCCATCTCCATTTGCATCCATCGCCGCCTGCATTTCCGTTCCCATCCGCGGCAGCCTCTGTCTCCATCTCCTCCCATGTCGCGATCATCCTCCACAGTGGATTCGAGCCGCGCCAGAGCAAGGAGACAACCGGGTTGTCCCTGGTGCGGTGCCTGACATGTCGGATCAAGGTGGTGGAGCTCAAATTGAGGACCAAGTTGAACCCCAGGAAGTTTTTCTTTTAAGTGCCCGAAGAATACTGTAAGTGCAGTTCAAATTGGTAGAAATGCACAGTTAGGGCTATGCAAGATTTGTTTGGAGTTTGTGGACCAGTGATATGTTTGAAATTGAAGAACACTGTAAGTGCAGTACAAATCGGTAGAAATGCACAGTTAGGGCTATGCAAGATTTGTTTGGAGTTTGTGAACCAGTGATATGTTTGAAATTTGATAGTGTTACCCGAATGCCATCCCTTATTTGTCAACTTATGTTACCTAGTTAGTCGAAATGCAAGTCAATTTGGTTTGTTAGTCCAAGCTTTTGGAAGTTTCCAGTCTGGTCCGTGTAAGCACTGTTCGTCCAAGCTGGCGATTGACGGACACATCGAATCTCAGTCTTCCAAAAGAGAATGATCATAAATCGTATAATAAATATTATTTTTTTCACATACATATAAACAAAAATATTAATTTTGTCTATTGCATTACCTATGACTACTATTACTCAAAAATTAAAATTTTGAGTTTATAGATTATTTACCATTGAAAGTTGAAGTTAATGCCGACTTTTCTCCCCGACGTGCTATCCATTTTCAACCATTTCTGACTAACAAGCACCACTACATAAAAGGTCTTCACAGACGGTTCAAAAACGTCATTACAGACGGTTTTGTGAGCCGTCTGAGTTTACGGATCAGTAATAACATGAGGTCATTACAGACGGTTTTCAAACCGTCTGTAATACATACTATCACAGACGGTTATTAACTCAAAACCGTCTGTGATAGTCGACTATTATAGACGGTTTGTAGATGTAACCGTCTGTGATAGTCATATATCACAGACAGTTTCATCCACAGATGACTATCATAGACGGTTTGTAGCAAATGCAGTGATAGTCGCATATCTGACGCGGTTTCATATACAAATAAATGCAGGATGATCGACTATCATGCACGATTTCATCTACAAACCGTATGTGATATTATTTTATATTGCTAAATCTATTTCTGTTTATTGGCTAGCCTTTCACATTCATTTCAGAAACAAGCACATCCAATTCGCATTCATTTCAGAAGCAAGCACATCAAATTCGTATTCATTTCAGAAACAAGCACATCCAATTCACAAATCAATTAACTAAAATTAACCATTAATGTACATTTACACACATGTACCATTAAGTTCAATCTTATCCCAATCAAGTTCAATCTACATTGTGGAAATTTCCATCTGAATTTATGACCTGGCTGATCAGGAATGACGCAAAGTGTGATCGAATTTTTATGAGCTCACTCTGTTCCAACGCAGTTTCGGCGATGATCGCAACCTGTCACTAGGAAGATTAAATTCGTGCTTATATAAATAGGTAAGTATGAAATAATTGTTACAAGATTGACAAACCTGAGGATCATTGGTGATCGCGGAACTGATGAGTAGTTCCATGTTGTGGCAAACATAGTATCCACAGAGGTTGCAGGCCGGGGGCTGCTGGTGGCACGGCAAAAATAGAATTGGTTAGTTTGAGAGGCATTACTACGAAGTGTTATATAGGATTAATGTGTACTAGCTAGTGAGTACCGGAAAATTTAGATCGTATTGCAGCGTCATTCCCTTGGATTTTCCTCCTCTAGCATAGAACACGCTGAACGCCCTACGTGACTCCAAGAAGTTAGCATTAGCCATTGCAAATGAAGGAAGACTACAATAGAGTTTCTATAGAGGAAATATGTTTACCTGTTGATTAAATTCCGGACAACTATGAAGTTGTGAGTGGCCCTCTGTAGGGAATCTAGGTATATTACCCAGTTCCGTTTTGGTATAATTACAGTTAAAATCTAGTGGAACCTACACAGGTATGTCACCATAGTCATTAAACCTAAGTTCGTGTTGCTTATAAAGTACAAATCAACAAGTATAGCCAGTAGTGCAACACTTACTCCTGGTTGTAGGGCAAAAATATGTATTCCTTGTTGCGGCGAGCCAGCAAAAACTCTATAACGTAATCCTCGACGAATCTTGCATTCTCCTTAATGGTTTGCTCGGAGACCATGTGTGGGTCAAGGAAACCTATCGGTGAATTCCTTAATTTGGCTTCAGACATCATGTATCTATATACAAAAACAAGGAGTTATATATAACATTTATCAGTATTACACGAACATTAACCGTGATTGTACACACTTACAGTGTCCAGCATCGCATGAGTGAGACGTCGTGGGAGTCGAATTTGAAGAGACAGAACAAGTCCTCGAAGGTCACCGTGAAGACACAGTCTTGAGTCTTGTGGTTAAAATGAACCTCCTTGGACTTGACAGTGATACCCGAGCGTCGTTGTTCATCCGTCTGTTGGCATGTTCCATGTACCATGTATGCAATGTCGTTCAAGCCGGTCCTAGGGTAGGGTTGTCTAACCTCTCACCTAACGGCTCGCTTAGCACGAATTTTCGGGCCAACGGATTCGATCTCTATGTGTACGGGTATACACACCAATTAATAATAATTGGGATATGTAGGGAAGAAATTGGGACCAATACAATGACATAATTGACATAAACATGTAAATCCTCCAAGTCATTTAAAAGGAATAATATGCTCAACACAAACATCATGTGAACAAATTAGAGCTCAATATCAAACCCGATTATCAAAACAATTTCAGTACAAAACTATTATCATCACAGAGCATTCATCTCAAGCCCATCACACCATTAATCGCAATATATTCGAAGAATGATATCAAAACAAATACCATATGAATCATGACTAGAACAAACACAAATTCCGAAAATAAGTACAACACCTCATACTACTCGGTGTTTGAACCGGATACAACAATAATTATCATGAGTCAATGAGGACCATAACAGCATGATAGATTATTGATAGAAAGAGCGAGGAAAGGCGTCTGGGTCACAACTCGGCATTGGTTACCTTTGGGGTCGAGAAATCTGAGCGAGGAAGCGATCTGGCAAAGAGGGGCGTCAAGGGGGGCGCCAGGGGCTCTGGGAGGGGAGGAGGTGGCGGGCTCGGGGAAGGAGACGCGGCGGGCTCGGGGGAGGAGGTGCATCGGGCTCGAGGAGGAGGCGGCGTCGAGGACGGCGTCGACGGGCTTAGGGGAGGAGTCGCGCCGGGCTCAAGGAGGAGGCGGTGTCAAGGACGGCGGCGACGGGCTTGGGGGAGGAGGGAGTTAGGAGTTGAGAAACTTAATCGTTTGAGTGGGTGGCGCGGGCAAACCCTAGAGTTCGAATATAAATAGGGATGGACATCATAAACGGTTCTAAAGTAGAACTGTTTGTGATAAATAATATCACAGACGGTTCTACTTTAGAACCGTCTGTGATATATCATGTATCACAGACGGTTCCAATCAACTACCGTCTGTGATATGTTATGTATCACAGACGGTTCCAATCAACAACCGTCTGTGATATGTTATGTATCACAACGGTTTTTACCAAGGAACCATCTGTGATATATAATCATAGACGGATTGTAGATGAAACCGTCTATGATATTATTTTGTATTGGCTAATCTAGTTCTGTTTATTGGCTAGCCTCAGGGAATGCTAGCTATGCCCTCTGAAACAAGCAGAAAACACAAGTACATGTATATACATCCAATTCACATTCATTTCAGAAACAAGCACATGCATTTCACAGTACAAATCAATTAACTCAAATGCACTAAAATTAACCATTCATCAGAACGTACATATACACATATTGTTCAATTAATCTTTAAAAATTAGCCCTTTATGATGAACCGTCTGTTGTGTTGTCTCGTGATCCAAACATCCGGCCGCTACGGATTCTGTTGCCCAAGCACGTCCTTGTGATGGTTGATATACGGGGACACTTCAGTCATGTGTTGCAAGACCGTGAAATGGGCTTGAGCATACGTATCCATATCTGGAGTGATTTCTTTCCTTCCGATGGTCCCGATACCCTCGAGCCTCCCGTCATAGCGAGATCGAGGCACACCTATCGGTTCGACCTGAGCCATGTAATCGACGTAGAACTCAATGACCTCTTCGGTTGCATAACTTTCGACGATGCTGCCCTTCGGCCGAGATCGATTCCGTACATAGGACTTAAGAATTCCCATGAACCTCTCGAACGGGTACATGCTACGTAGGAACACAGACCCATACATCTTTATCTCCCTCACAATGTGAACAATGAGACGGACCATGATATCAAAAAATGACAGAGGGAAATACATCTCAAGATCACATAGGGTCGTCACCACCTCATCCTGCAGAGCATCTAGTCCTTGGGGATCGGTGACCTTCTGAGCAATTGTGTTAAAGAAATAACACAACCTCATGATTGTCTCTTGGACCTTGATCGGTAAAATACTTCTAATTACAACAGGGAGTATTTGTGTCATCAGCACTTGACAATCATGAGACTTCATGCCAATTAACATCAAATCTTCCATCGAAACAAGTTTTTTCATGTTGGCGGAGTAACCGAACGGAACTTTCACACCATGCAAGCACTGGCATAGTTCAGTTCTCTCAGCCTTGTACAGAGTGTAACAAGCAGGGGGAAGGTATGTTCGTCCTTTATTGGTCTTTTTTGGTGCTAACTCAGGTCTGATGTCCATATCAACCAAGTCAAGCCGTGCGTTGACACCATCATTTGTTTTGTTACGAATGTTCAATAAGAGACCAATCAAGCTGTCACATACATTCTTCTCTACGGGCATGACATCGATGTAGTGGCGAACTTCTAGGTGCTCCCAATAAGGTAGGTCCTAAAATATTGATCTCTTCTTTCAGATGTTCTTCTTACGGGTCCTCGATTTATGTCCCTTTCAAAGCACAACATCTAAATCCTTAACCATGTCATAGACCTCTTTTCCACTTAAACGCCTTGGAGCTGAACTATCGTCCTTCTCTCCGTTGAATTGTTTCTTCATCCTGCGGTATGGGTGAGCCCTCCGAAGGAACCTACAATGACGCATGTACATGGATTTGCGCGAGTGATTCAGCCACACACTCTCGGTATCATCTAAGCGGTGAGTCTGGGCTTTGGCCCTTTTGTACTACGGCGACACCAGTTAGCAAGGCGGGATAATCATTTATGGTGCGAGAACAATAAGGAGCGTAAAGTGAAGTTCTCTCGTTTATGCGCATCCCATATTGCACCCTTCAATCCATAGTATTTTAGATTTTCCATCAATGGTGCTAGGTACACATCAATATCATTCCCGTGTTGCTTGGCGCTTGGATAAGTATCGACGATAAAATATACTTAGCTTCATACATAACCAAGGAGGAAGGTTGTAGATCTGAGCGTCACGGGTCAATTGCTATGTCGGCTGCTCATGTTACCGAAAGGATTCATTCCATCTCTACTCAATCCAAACCTTATATTCCTCGATTCCGCACCGAAGTCTGCAAACCTCCTATCGATGTTTCTCCCCTGGGCGGAATCAGCAGGGTGTCTTAGCTTTCCGTCATTCTTATGCTCCTTTGAGTGCCAATGCAACAGTTTTGCATTATTTGGGTTCGCAAAAAATCGCTTCAAACAGGGAATTACAAGAAGATACCACACCACCTCAGTAGGAAGTCCTTTCTTCACCTCGATTCCCTTGTCATTTGATTGATTCTTACGCTTGTATCAGGATGCGTTGCACACCAGACATACATGCATATTTGTATACTCGTTACGGTAGAGGATATAGTCGTTCAGACATGCATGTATTATTTCTAGTTCCATTCCCAATGGACAAAGAACCTTCTTGGCTTTGTAGGTGGTTTTGGGTAACTCGTTTCCCTCTGGAAGCATGTTCGCTAAGAGACCTAACAGCCCAGTAAAACTCTTGTTCGACCAACCGTTGCTTACCTTCAATTTTAGCAGTTCAAGCACGGATGGCAACCTTGTGTATTCCGTCTTGTAGCCTGGGAACAAAGGTTTCTTCGAGTCCTCCTCCAAGACTCGGAATTTAACATACTCCATCTCATTACAGTTCCCTTCTGCATAGCGAAGTATTTGATCTAGATTGTCATCTTGCAGCCTATCCGAATCGAAACCACAATCGACATCATCCAGCGGCATATCATTGACTTCCTGTATAATATGCTCTTCACCGTGACTGGTCCAACGTGTATAACCCTTTTTGAAACCCCTTCGAATCAAGTGTGCTTCGATCTGCACTCGGTTATTAAACATCTTCAGATTCTCGCAAGTCAATGCATGGACAGTACATATATTCTGCCCCCTTATTCAACATATCCTCCTCAGCAGCTCTTTTTAAAAGCATACACGCCATTAATGTACTCTTCACTCAGACGGTTCTCAGCATACATCCAGCTTCGGTCTATCACACGGTTCGTATTGAAAACCCTAGAAATAAATAGAAGGATGACTTCGAAAGCGTATTTTCTAAGGCTTAATTATGCTTTCCAACAGAGAAAGCGTATTTTTCTCTGAACCAAAGGTGGCTTTTTTCATTTTTTCATTTTTCTGGATTTTATTAACTTACATTTGGGCCCTACTTGTTAGTGACTCATTTTTTATTTCATGATTTTATTTATAAAATCTACGGCGGTCCCACATGTCATAGACTCGTTAGTTTATTAACTAAATGATAAAAACAGTAGAATTTGAAGCTCAAATTGGGCTTAGGGTGCCTTCACATTGCTAATAGTCGTGGCTTGGGGCCCTAAGGTCGTCTGAGGCGAACCAATGGTGATGTCCCGTGGCGGCGCCATGGGCTTCAGTAGTGATTTCGGCGTAAACACCTGAAACTACTCAAATTAAAGGATGTTTATGCTCCAGTAGCTCACCTCAATCACGAGGAAGGTGTCAATGAAGTCAGGGAAGGTCCAAGGCAGCTGGTCATCGGTGAACAGAGGTGACGGTGGCAAGCTCCTCAGCGACAATAGCTGAAATGGACCATATGAGCGGGCTCAGTGAGGTGAGGCAATACTCAAACCGGGCACGGAGTGGCAATGGATTCACCGGGCTTGGAGATCTCCCACGGTTACCGTAGCGCCAAAGATAGAGATCAAGAAGTCTCTGTTGGGGAGCTATGTATACTGCACCGTCTAATTATCACAGACGGTTTTCAACAAAAACCGTCTGTGAAGTAGCACAGACGGTTCTAAAAAAAACGTCTCTGATATTGGATAATATCATAGACGGTTTTTGGTTAGAACCGTCTATGCTACTTCACAGACGGTTTTCAACATGAACCGTTTGTGATATGACCTCTTTACAGATGATTTTTAGTGCAGAAAATAACACAGACGGTCGGTAAATGAAAACCTTCTGTGATTGTGTTTAATACAGACGGTTTCAATGAACCGTCTGTGTCAGGCGTTCAGTATTAGCATTTTTGTAGTAGTGAAGGAAGAGGACTACGCGTCGATTGCGACCTTCTTCCACCCTAAACCCAAGCCACGACTCAGTTCTCAAAGGCCATTGGCCTCTACAACCCTTGCCAGACATATCACGGCGAGGAGGTGGGAGGCCGAGGGAGGAGATGGTGGCGGCGTCGCGGTGGTAAGCGAGAAGGCGGCGATGCTTGTTCGGCTAGCACGGAGTAGGAGGCGGCGGCGGCGCAGAGGAGGATTAGAATGAAGAGGACACGATGCGGTGAACTCCAGACAACAGTGCGGCGAGGGAAGAACGCCTTTGTCTTTGCCTCTTCCTCGTGCGCCATCGTTGCCTCCCCTCCCTTCCCCGACAACGCCGCTTCTCCTCCAAGGTATTGTCACCTCCTCTCACCCCTTCCTCCCGGTGCCTTCTTCCATCCCGGACAACACCTTCCTTGCCCGCTACCTTCTCCTATTGCCGACGCTACCTTTCCGTGTCGTCGCCTCCTACGCTGTTGGATCCCCTCATCTTCGTGCACGCTGCTGTTGCAACCCGCGGACTGAGTGCCAGAGGGGGTCGGGATCTCTAAGGCACGAAGCGAATGCTAGACGGGCGTAGGTGGCAAGTCGTGGCGTGAGACATGAAGGAGTGGGTCAACGACGAATTTCAGTGTGTGCATAGGAAGAAGAAGTGGCGTGGCGACAGTTTGGGTGGTTGCAAAAGAATTGGGGGCATGGTTGCAGAAGAAGTCCCCAACAGAGTCTTCTTGATCTCCATCTCTGGCGCTACGGTAACCGCGGGAGATCTCCAAGCCTGGTGAGTCCATTGCCACTCCGTGCCCAGTTTGAGTATCGCCTCACCTCACTGAGCCCGCTCGTGTGGTTCATTTCAGCTATTGTCGCCGAGGAGCTTGCCGTCGTCGCCTCTGTTCACCGATCGACGACTAGCCGCCTTGGACCTTCCCCGACTTTATTGACACCTTCCTTGTGATCGAGGTGAGCTACTGGAGCATAAGCATCCTTTAATTTGAGTAGTTTCAGGTGTTTATGCCTGAATTGCTAGTGAAGCCCATGGCGCCGCAATGGGACAACACCGTCGGTTCGCCTCAGGCGACCTTAAGGCCCCGAGCCACGACTATTAGCAATGCGATGTCACCCTAAGCCCAATTTGAGCTTTAAATCCTACAGTTTTTAATCATTTAGTTAATAAACTAATGAGTCTATGACATGTGGGACCGCTATAGATTTTATAAATAAAATCATGAAATAAAAAATGAGTCACTGACAAGTAGGGCCTACATGTAAGTTAATAAAATCCAAAAAAATGTAAAAATGAAAAAAGCCACCTTTAGTTCAGAGAAAAATACGCCTTCTCTATTGGAAAGCGTAATTAAACCTAAGAAAATACGCTTTCAAAGTCACCCTTTTATTTATCTCTAGGGTTTTCAATACGAATCATGTGATGGACCGAAGCTGGATGTACGCTGAGAACCGCGTGTGTGCTTTTACAAGAGCTGCCGAGGAGGATATGTTGAATAAGAGGGCGGAATATATGTACTGTCCATGCATTGACTGCGAGAATATGAAGATGTTTAAGAACTGAGCGCAGATCGAAGCACACTTGATTCGAAGGGATTTTAAAAAGGGTTATACATGTTGGACCAGTCACGGTGAAGAGCATATTATACAGAAAGTCAACGATATGCCGTCGGATGATGTTCCGATTCGGATGGGCTGCACGATGACAATCTAGATCAGATGCTTCGCGATGTAGAAGGGAACTGTAATGAGAGGGAGTATGTTCAATTCCGGGGCTTGATGGAGGACTCGGAGAAACCTTTGTTCTCGGGCTGCAAGCCGGAATACACAAGGTTGTCATCCGTGCTTGAACTGCTGAAATTAAAGGCAAGCAACGGTTGGTTCGACAAGAGTTTCACGGGGCTATTAGGTCTCTTAGCGAACATGCTTCCGGAGGGAAACGAGTTCCCAAAACCACCTACAAAGCCAAGAATGTTTTTTGTCCATTGGGAATGGAAGTAGAAAGAATACATGCATGTCCGAACGACTGTATCCTCTACCGTAACGAGTATACAAACATGCATGTATGTCTGGTGTGCAACGCATCCCGATACAAGCGTAAGAATCAATCAGATGATGACGAGGGAATCGAGGTGAAGAAAGGACCTCTTGCTAAGGTGGCGTGGTATATTCCTGCAATTCCCCGTTTGAAGCAGTTTTTTGCAAACCCAAAGAATGCAAAACTACTGCATTGGCACTCAAAGGAGCGTAAGAATGACGAAAATCTAAGACACCCTGCTGATTCCGCCCAGTGGAGAAACATCGATAGGAGGTTTGCAGACTTCGGTGTGGAACCGAGGAATATAAGGTTTGGATTGAGTAGAGATGGAATGAATCCTTTCGGTAACATGAGCAGCCGACATAGCACTTGGTACGTGACGCTCTGTATCTGCAACCTTTCTCCTTGGTTGTGTATGAAGCGGAAGTATATTTTGTTGTCGATACTTATCGAAGGGCCGAAGCAACTTGGGAATGATATTGATGTGTACCTAGCACCATTGATAGAAAATCTAAAAATACTATGGATTGAAGGGGTACAGGTATGGGATGCGTACAAATGAGAGAACTTCAGTTTACGTTCCTTATTGTTTTGCACCATAAATGATTATCCTGCCCTTACTAATCTATCGGGCTAGAGTACAAGAGGGGCCAAAGCCTGTACTCACTACTTAGATGATACCAAGAGTGTGTGGCTGAATCACTCGTGCAAAACCGTGTACATGCGTCATCGTAGGGCTCACCCATACCGCAGGATGAAGAAACAATTCGATGGAGAGAAGGAGGACAGTTTAGCTCCAAGGCATTTAAGCGGAAAAGAGGTCTATGATATGGTTAAGGATTTAGATGTTGTGCTCAGAAAGGGACGTAAATCGAGGACCCATAAGAAGAACATGTGGAAGAAGAGATCAATATTTTGGGACTTACCTTATTGGGAGCACCTAGAAGTTCGCCACTGCATCGACGTCATATATGTAGAGAAGAATGTATGTGACAGCTTGATTGGTCTCTTATTGATCATTCGTGACAAAACAAAGGATGGTGTCAACGTACGGCTTGACTTGGTTGATATGGACATTAGACCTGAGTTAGCACCAACAAAGACCGATAAAGGACGAACGTACCTTCCCCCTACTTGTTACACTCTGTCCAAGGCCGAGAGAACTGAACTGTGCCGGTGCTTGCATGGTGTGAAAGTTCTGTCCGGTTACTCCGTCAACATGAAGAAACTTGTTTCGATAGAAGATTTGAAGTTAATTGGCATGAAGTCTCATAATTGTCATGTGTTGATGACACAAATACTCCCTGTTGCAATTAGAAGTATTTTGCCGATCAAGGTCCAAGAGCCAATCATGAGGCTGTGTTATTTCTTTAACACAATTAATTAGAAGGTCACCGATCCCGAAGGACTAGATGCTCTGCAAGACGAGGTGGTGACGACTCTATGTGATCTTGAGATGTATTTCCCTCCGTCGTTTTTTGATATCATGGTCCATCTCATTGTTCACATTATGAGGGAGATAAAGATGTGCGGGCACGTGTTCATATGTAGCATGTACCCGTTTGAGAGGTTCATGGGAATTCTCAAGTCCTATGTACGGAATCGATCTCAGCCGGAGGGCAGCATCATCGAAGGTTATGCAACCGAAGAGGTCATTAAGTTCTGCATCGATTACATGGCTCAGGTCGAACCGATAGGTGTGCCTGGATCTCGCCATGAGGGGAGGCTCGAGGGTATCAGGACCATCGGAAGGAAAGCAATCACTCCAGATATGGATGCGTATACTCAAGCCCATTTCACGGTCTTGCAACACATGGTGAAGTGTCCTCAGATATCGACCAAAGACAAGGACGTGCCAAGCAATGTAATCCGGAGCGGCCGGATGTTTGGATCACGAGACAACACAACAGATGGTTCAACCAATGGTTGAAGGAGCGACTCGCTAGGAGCTCGTCAAGTGATATGCTAACATGGTTGGCAAAAGGGCCAACATTTACAGTTGTGACATGGCGATGATATGACATAAATGGGTACACATTCTATACGCAGGCTCAGGATATAAAGAGCACTAACGTAACAATTTGTGTTCGCATACATGCATTCAAGATCGATCGATGTTGAGGAGCTCCTACTATGGGCAAATAGAGGAGATATGGGAGCACGACTACATGTTTTTCAAGGTCGCCCTATTTCGGTGCCATTGGGTCCATCTCCCACAGGTGAAGGTCGACAAGTATGGCGTCACTACCGTGGACCTCGAACGTGTCGGATACAAAGACGAACCATTCGTACTGGCTAACCAAGTTGTTCAAGTCTTCTATGTAACCGCCCCAGCAAATAAAAAGCGCCACGTAGTTCCTCATGGAAAAAGGAGGATTGTCGGAGTTAAGAATGTAGTAGATGAGGAAGAATACAATCAATTTGACGAGTTGCCTCATTTCAAAAATGGCATAAGGGTCGAGGAAGAAGAACGTGACGAAACTAGCTACATACGCGTCGATCATCATGAAGGGCTAATTTTTAAAGATTAATTGAACAATGTGTGTATACGTACGTTCTGATGAATGGTTAATTTTAGTTCATTCGAGTTAATTGATTTGTACTGTGAAATGGATGTGATTGTTTCTGGAATGAATGTGAATTGGATGTATATACATGTACTTGTTGTGTTTTCTGCTTGTTACAGAGGGCGTGGCTAGCATTTCCTGAGGCTAGCCAATAAATAGAACTAGATTAACCAATACAAAACTATATCATAGACGGTTGTTGATTGGAACCATCTGTGATACATCATATATCACAGACGGTTGTTGATTAGAACCGTCTGTGATACATCACATATCACAGACGGTTCTACTTTAGAACCGTCTGTGATATTATGTATCACAGACGGTTCTACTTTAGAATCGTATGTGATGTCCATCCCTATTTATATTCGGACTCTAGGGTTTGCCCGCGCCCCCCACTCAAACGATTAAGTTTCTCAACTCCTCGCTCCCTCCTCCCCCGAGCCCGTCGCCGCCGTCCTCGACGTCGCCTCCTCCTCGAGCCCAGCGTGACTCCTCCCCCAAGCCCGTTAACGCCGTCCTCGACGCCGCCTCCTCCTCGAGCCCACCGCACCTCCTCCCCTCCCCCGAGCCCGGCACGCCTCCCCTTCGACGCCGCCCTGCTGCTCCGGTACTGCTCCCTGCTTGTCCTTCTCCTCGGCGCCCAAAGGTAACTGTAAGGACTCTCTCGGAATGCCCCCGGAGAGATCTCCCAGGACCTCCCAGGAGGTCCGACCAGACCACACGAAGGTCTGGGAGGTCCTCCAAGAATACCCTGAGAGGAGATCCTCCATGACCACCCAGGAGATCTCAAAGACCTCCCGGAGGTCCCAGCCTCTGTGCTCTGAGCTAGTCCCAGGATCACTAGCTAGCTCGCACAGATCAACGCAGGTGTAATCACAACCACACAACAAGAAATAAGATGAAGCAGACAAAATAACTTATATTAAACAAGGACCTTATGGTCAAAGTTTCTTACAGAGGTCGCCACCAAGGGCTTACAAAAATTGACAACAAAACTTTACAGCGGAACCACCAAAACGTGCGAGGCCATCTGGCAAGCCCACAGGCTGTCTAGTGGAGGACGTCCTTAGACGGCTGAATCATCAAAGAACTCCTCCTCGAAGAGGTCTGAACACCCTTGATCTTCTTCTACCACTACTCAAACAGAGGGTTTAAAGCCATGAGTACGTTTGAATGTACTCAGCAAGCCGTGGGGAAATGTATGCAATTAATATTTATGCACGGCTTGACAATTGAGAGCTGTAGGGTTAATTTGCAGAAAGCAATATTTGATAGTGAATATCATAAGTAGATTGCAAAGCTCAAGTTAAAAGAGATATACATAAGTACATTTGTTTTTTCAAAGGAGGTTGTGAGCACTAGCTTACTCCCAAGACCACTCCCACGACCACTCTAGAGCACCCACTCCTGAGCCCAAGACCACCCTAGAGCTCCAAGATCTCTCCAGAGCACCCACCTTAGAGAGCACCCTGGACCACTCTAGAGTTTCCAAGACCTCCACGGCCCACCGCAGACATCGCGAGTACATCGGAGCCACCCAGAGCACTCGCCGATATCCACAATCCAACCGTGGCCCACAATTTAGAAAAAGTCTACCCTTCGCTCGAAATCTCTGGGCATGTCCATAACCGAGGACGCGGCTATTCGAATAGATTTACACTCTGCAGAGGTGCACAACTTTACCCACAAGAGGCAGTCGCTTGATATTTCACACGTTACCTTGGACATGTGAATCAAGTAGAGACTACCACCTGGCTTTTACAAAGGTCCGTTCCGACTCAGTTTTGCTCACTAAGGATTCGCCTAAATCGAGTCCCCTCTTGCGCCATTCTCAACCATAACAGAACCAAATCAGAACATCCCTAATTATTACACCCAGTCCACCCCATAATGGACATGTGGTTGCGCGGCATGGCCCAGATCAATGGCTCACAAGGTTAAGTCCTTAGTTGGCTGCTCAGACGAGACTGTCCACAACCTAGTGTGACTCCAGAGCACCAACCCCGGAGCTCACACTACTCACTTCATGCCTTCTCGCTCGAGTATAAAACGGTTTTGTGTTCAAACCAGCCCAAGGACCACCCAGTCCGGGCACACATCTTTTAACAGCAGTGGTGTTGCCACAATTCCATAGCTCATTAGTCAAGATTATCATTGTTGGGTTCAACTCGGCCAGAGGACCACCCAGTCCTTGGCACAACAAAGTTTTAGTTAAAACGACAACAAATGTTGTGGCCTCACACAGGGCCACACTTTATTTTAATCAGCTACACCGACCGCTACTACACAAGCCACAACCGGTGCACTGGGGGTAAGCTAACAGTGATGATACTTGGTGAGAACGATGTCTACTAAAGCATGTCTAAGCATAAAACGATACCTAGGTTGGTAAACAAGAATGTCCAACTAAGAATACCCATGCTACGACTTTAAAAAGGGAACATGTCAACATGTTGATTGCAAAGTAATCAAGGAGTCATAATGACAAGTAGGTAATTAACTAGGCCCAAAACCATTTTTATACAACTAGCAATGCAATTTATATCAAATCAAAATACTTTTGTAAAAATGGGTCCAAGATGATCAAAGGTTCACGACTTGCCTTCGCTGAAGAGTGGCGAGGCTTTGGCAGTGGCTGCTAGGTCCGAGTACTCCTCCACGAAATCGGGATCTACATGTTCGCAAAGAACCAAATAAGCAAAACAACTCTAGGCAAAAGAACTTTAAAAGACTTTAAAGAACTTAAACGAACTCATCCAAAAACCAGAAAATAGGAATTCCCGACGAAAAAGAGATCCAAGCCAGAGAGGGTGGTCTTTGCAAAAAGACCAAGAGGTGGTCATGACCGAAAGGAGGTCATGGCCAAGAGGGTGGTCTTTGCAAAAGGACCAAGAGGTGGTCATGACCGAAAGGAGGTCATGGCCGAGAGGGTGGTCTTTGCAAGAAGACCACAAGGGTGGTCTTTGCAAGAAGACCAGCAAAGACCAAGAGATGGTCTTTGCCAAAAGAGGTCCTGAGAAGATCCAGGGGAGGAGGCCCTGAGGAAGGCACAACTATTCCACGTGGTCGCAAAAGAAACATGACCACATAGTGTAGTCGTAGGAAGGATACGATCACACAAGGTGACCACAAGAACAAGAAAAGAAAAACACCAAGAAACTCACCAAGGCCGAGAACTAGCCCGAGGACAAGACAAGATGAAGGAGCCGATCCAGTGGTAGGACGGCAACTAACTGGCGGTGACGGGGAGGTCGTCGCAGAGGCTCCGAGGGACCCTTGACGATGAGGAGGCGACGGCGCCGCTTCAAAGGGCTCCTTGCTGAAGTTTCAAGCGCGGAGAAAACTAGGCAAAGAGGCTAGAAATAATGAAAGGAGGCTCACTTAGGCTATTTTATAGCCGGAGATGAAAGAGAGAGAAAAAGAAAGAGAGAGCCACAGAGAGGCTCGGAGACATACGGGCCAAAGGTAGGTGGGAGTCAGGGCAAGTGTCACGACCGACTTGGTGAAGGACAGTCAAAACATGCTTTGCTGGAAAGGAAGAGAACAAGGTGGGAGATTTAGGTGCCATGCAAGTGACCACGTAAGTGACCGCATTTAATGTGATGCGACAAGCATTAAATGCGCTTAAGGCTTTAGAGGCGGAGGAATTGAGAAAGTGAGTTAGACTGACAAGTGGGGCCGGTCAAACTCAGGTAAACAGATCAATCAAAGGGGCGGTCGCGACCAAAGGGGAGGTTGTGACCAACAAGGGTGGTCTCAACCACTAAGGTGGTCTTTACAGAAAAACCAGAGATCCCAAAGGCAAGGAGATCCTAAGGACAAGAGGGTCCTGAGGGGGTCATTCCCGAAATGGTGGTCTTTGCAAAAGACCAGAGGTCATGACCACAAAATGATCCTGACCGTACACTACAACACAACATCCATGTAGAGACGTCCAATCTATAGGCTAGAGATGTGTTATTTCATCTCTAAAGGACTGTAGAGCCATTTTTATAAAGCGTCCTTGAAGCGCCTCCCCACGGACCGTGACAAGAACCGTAGAGACGCTTGTAAAACATGTGTGCAGGATATAACACGCTTTACAGAGACGTTAAAATTGATGTCTATGTATGTAGAGACGTTTTAGTACATACACTTACATAACGTCTTTACTGATATAGACACGTCCGATTTGCGTGCCAACAAACATAGAGACACTTTTACAAATTTATTCAATTCATGTGCGCACAATTTATACACATTTTGTAGAGACGTTATATACGTCTCTAGGTACGCAAAAGCGTCTTTTGGGCATCTTACTGCGAAAAAAATTATTTTGAATTTAATTGGATTATTTCAAATTTCATTCGCACATTTTGCTACAAACGAAAACATATATCGTCATATGAAGATATTATTCCACCTCATCCAAAAAAACTAGAAAATAGTAGAGCACATGTCTTCACATGGAAGCATCATATTCTCACAATCAGCAAACTAAGAAAACTATAGAGCATGCATGCATTTCATAGCAACAACAAATATTTGAATTTACAGCAAGTGAAGTTCACAACTAAATCAAACATCCATATAAAAAAGGTGCAGATACATCGGGAAAAGATCCTATGGATTGACACAAATTTTTTCTAAATAGTTGGAATCTATCTATAAGCTTTGCCCAGGGATAAACTAATACATTAGCTCCTCCATCTCCATTGCATTCTCTTTGTAGTCCTCAATTATCCTGCAAAGCCGGTTGAAAAAGAAATAAATGTCCCGGTTAGAAAAGTGTAAGATGACAAGTTTATTTGATGAAATTAGAAGAATGTAACATACCGAGGTTGTTTTGTGGTGATTTAAAGTTGTTTTCTTAGCTCTTTTGACCTAAAAAGCGCAAAGGTTCTTCATGAATAATAGAGTTTAAGCAACTATTAAACATTGGAATGTACTCAATGATTATATAAGCGGACTTACATATGACCGAGGCCAAGCAACAACACAACCAATAGCATCTCTTCTTGTATGTATATTTTCATATGGTCTAAACAATCTTTCATCGCCAATATTTGTAATAAAGCGTAAACAACAACTCCAAAATATTCATCTCCAAGCATGTCTCCTCCAACCACATATGTTTTATCTTTACCCACTAAACCTCCTTTGGCCACAACTTTATTTTTGTTTCTTGGGTTCGTCGAAAACAAGAAGACTTCAATATTATCCTATCATTTAAAGAAATACAACACTTATTACTGATGAACTTGTAAAGGGTTTATTTTATACAAAAACTAGGAACATTACATATTGAATTGTACCAACTATATCCTAGTACTTCCATTCTTTGAGGTACATATGAGATGTGAGACATAATTTAAATGAGGAAGATCGGTGAATGCACAAACAAAATCGGTAATACTCTTGTATGAAACAATACGAGTCACGATAATTTCGATTTGCGGTTTGCATATACAGTTAGTAACACGCTCACGGTAAAGCCGATTCAACACAACCCCGATTGGCTTCAACACAATTTTGGTATGTGCTTTCTACAATTGAAGTTCGGTTTAGTTGTAAGTGAACTTATACTAAAAATGAGCATAGTTCGATGGCGAGTGAAAATTTCTCCACACACCTTAGCAATCATGTGTTCATGTGGTATAAATGAATTGGCATAACCCTCTTTATTTCTAGTACAATTGCCGAGACGCAATTGCTGCAACTTATGATAAACGATAGTTTTAAAACATTAGCAAAAACTTGCATTTAAGTTTATTAATGCATAAAATAAATGAAAAATCACTACATCACCTGCATAGTATTCGGTGGAGCGTGTGCATTGCCATCCGATTCTCTGCTAGCTGGCCAAGATATTGGCCAAGAATGGAGGCTGACCTTTCGTTTGGAACACCATTTTCATCAGTCTCCACAATTATCTTTCCTCCATTTAATTGCGACAAATTTTTAACTCAAAATTCCCCTAGAATTTGCCGCACATCTCTATTTGGCCCTGCATGTAGGAATAGCACAATGGTGCATAACTAGGGCAAATCACACTTACGTATATATCTGAAAAATAAATTGCGAAACTTACATATAATCTTAATTGACCTAGTAGATTCATGAGGCCTCTTTGGTAATATGTTATCAATCTCTGGAGGACCTTGTAAATTATCTTCATGGAGTTGCACATTTTCTGCATCTTGTGCTGGAAAGTTCAAGTTTCATAATCGTCTAGGTGTCCTGGCCATAATATCTTTGCTAAAGCAAAGAAAAATTCAGAAGTCAACCAACAATCTAATGACAGGTAAATATATGCATAGGCCACACAGTCATATGAGCTGCAAATTGTTTAGAGAACTCTATGCTCTACAACTACAAGAGCTATAGCATACGCATACTTAAATTGAGAACTAAACATTCATTTCACTGATTCTATTGGCTGCAATTTTTATCAGTTTGATTCAACGATTACGAATGAAATATTAGGATGAAGGGTAGCACGTCAATTCACTTTACTGCTGAGTTTTAGCAACAATAAAGGTATCATGACAAATTAAACAAATTCATTTAGTTGCCATAGTAGACAGATAAGAATGCAAGCCCAAGAGATGTGGACAGATCGCAAAGACTACCCTGATACTCATCAATGTAGAAGTCTATCCAATATAACAGAAAATAACAGAAGTACCGTATTCTACTGCTATAATGAGGAAAGTTATCCATTACTAATAAATAAAAACAAAACAACAGAAGAAACCTCGTAAGTAGTGAAACTAGGAGCTAGTATAACAGACCACATGAAAATCTATTCACACAAGTAATCAATATAACAAAAAACAAGGAGGATGAAAGGTGCTCTACCATATAAGGAGGATACAAAGGCGCCAAAAAGAGAATAATAATGTTCATAATCAACTAAAGCAAGTTGCCACAACTCACAAGGAATCATAGTTACCAATATGCATTGAAGAATGAAATATGCACAGGCAAATCATGAATCAGCTAACAGAGAGAAAACACTTCTTGTTAAGATCTTGTCAACTTCATGCACAGAGGCTAGAGATTATTCAAGTTACTACTGGATCAAGAGAGCTTGATAAGATCTTGGAGGATAATGGAATGTTAGCTTTCATGGGTTTCTTTTCTCTGCAGAATTTTACCAGTGAGTTGTGATCATTGAGCAATTATGTTTGACCTACCTTCAACAGGAGGAATAGAAACATGATCTATCACAGAGATATATGGTGAATTCCGCTCAGGGAAGACTCAGTTGTGCCACACCCTATGTGTTACATGTCAGGTGAGATTTTATTTATCCACCTCTATGCAAATAAGTGAAATTAGCCATCAACTCATATACCTACATACTTACATAGGTCAACCAGTTGACTATTTTTGTACATACAGAAGAGGACCGGATAAATATATTGCACATTAAAGTCAACCTATTCTTTTCTTCTTGTGCATGATCTTGGTTCAGTGTAGCTAATTCCATATATGAGTTCAGGTGGTAAATCCTCACATTGAACCGGGCAGTACAAAACTACAATATGTTCTCTTTTTTTACTAAACATATAAGCATTAGTACACAACTAAATATTGAGTTCCTCCTTCAATCACTTTCTATGTAACTCTAAATATTAGGAGTACATCTATGTAACTCTGAATATTCAAAGAACTCTCCAAGAAAAACACTTTAAGAGCATTGGCGGCGGTGCACATGGCACGGATGAGGTTCATTTCAACTAAGCATCGATAGCAAGTAAGAAAAAAAACACCGGGATACGGCACGTAAATCGAATTGTTGCACGGATGAGGACATTTCCCCACAAGCACCTCACTTGCATTTGATCGAACACGTGAGGGGCACAATGAGGAACAACGAGATCTCCAGACTCCAGATCGATGGAGGTTGGCCTAAAGGGTCTCTAATCTTGATTACTGTTGATGAACAATCTGATGAATCACAAAAAGAAGAAGAGAGGAACAATCGCTCGGCATAAAGTGAAATACCGATAGAAGAAGGAAAAAAAAAAAGAAAGGGGAAATCAAATCGGGGCTAATGAAAAGCCGAGCCGAGAGGCAATGCCGGGCAGGGAAGAGCAGTGAGCACGTGGGCTGAGCAGTGCGGTGTGTGGCGAGATCTGCAGTGCTGTGGCCTTGGCCATGGCATGTGGCCATGGCGCGAGTGTGCCGGTAGGAGCAAGAAGGTGTGCCGCCATGGGGAAAAAAAGGGCTCGAGCAAGAAAGGAAGAGATGGGGAGATGGAATAGGCGCGATGTGTAAGTGCGAGCCGCAGGGGCGAGCAGTGCATGGCAGCGGGCAGCAGACGTCTTGGCGGCGCAACCAGCGTCGGTGGCCATGGCGCCAGGTGAGATGGAATAGGCACGATGCGTAATTGCGATTACTGCGTGGGAAAAGGCAATGAACACTGCGTGAGCAAATGACGATGTGGTGAAGGCATAGCGACACTGCGTGGCGGCGACAAACGACTCTGCGTGGGGAGGCGCAAAGACCGAAGGTTGAAGAAGTGGGGGAGGTGGAGAGATGTAGGCAGGAAAAGGCGGGGAATTAAGTTAAGCGGTAAAACTCAGAATAAAAAGTGTGCCAAAGTATTTAGTGGGTGAAAACTTTTTTATGATTTAATCATTTTTAAAAAAATATTTTAAATATAACATATTCCTAACTTTATTTCTAATTTTGACCCCTCTAACCACGCCACAAGTCGTGACGTGGCAAACGAGTGCTGTCACGACACTACTCGTATCTAATAGAATATCAAGAAGTTATCGGATAAATTAGAAAAATGGATATTTGATAAATTGCCAACATAAATACGGGAACATTAATATCCTTTAATATGCTCGATGATATATAATTCTCTAGCATGTAATATATAGTTGATGTTTTTGTTGGTGAAGTTATATATTTTCTTCATGCGTGTATTATATGCTAGTATATCTTAGATTGACCTAAAACTGTATATGGCTTGCTCGTATCTGCCTACAATTTTATGGAAAAAAAATGGCTCGATCGGTGACGTGGCACAACGGCATCAGTGGTGAACAATACCATCATGGATAGTACAAATCTACTGGTGACGTCGACCGCCATGCATAGAACTGAGTAAAGAACGTCCTAGCACATCCAAGGGTACTAACAGGGAAGTGCCGGCCCCGCGGTGGGAGGTGGTGGCGAGCGATGGGCGACAGCGACACTCTCACCAATGGAATATTAGGGTGGACAATGGTGGCACGGTGGGGGAGGGGGAGAGGGACAACGAGGTGGTTGCGGTGACGCCGGCCATTGACAGTGCAAGAGGGGACGGGGGTGGTGGGGAGGTGAGTGTAGCTCGCCGGAGTTGGGGCGACATGATCGGAGGAGTGACAAAATACACGTGGGAGTAGATGTTGTTGGAATCACTGGAGGTCAACATGCACTGTGCATAGTCCACGGGTTCGGTCCACAATATGCATGGGGCCCCCTGTTAATAGAAGAGGAGGGGAGGATTTGGTGTCTGGGCTTGCTTGGGCTTTCGGCCGATTCATCTCTTGTGTGGTTTCTTCGCCCTTTGGTCTTCTCTCCCAAAAATGGCGATGATTGGGGCGAGGAGTGGAGGCGATCTTGGAGGCACCTCAACGACCCGTGCTTTTGCTTTGTCTTTTGCTCGGGTTTGTAGGGCGATAGTTTTTCTAGGTGAGTGTCTTTGACACGCCTTGCCAATTACATCTCGGTGATTTTGAATATCGTCGGCTCTATGAGTATCTCCTTTATCTAATTGCAATTCACTTTGTTCTTATATATGTGAATGATGTTCTGTTTTGTTTCATTCACTGTGAGATATAGCAAAGTGATTGTTGTGGGCTTAATTCTGCTCTGTGATGATTGTCAAGATTTGAAGTTGAATAGATAACTGTAAACAGACTTGAGCCAAATTATTTTGCTTTCTTCTGTTAGTTTTATTAAGTAGTTGTTAATCTCTTTGTTGCTAAGTTTAATTTGAAACAAGGTGATCTTCTTGATCTGTAGACTTGTTGATCCTCTGTAATTATTAGCACCGATGCATTCATTGTTTGATCTGTAATTGTGTTTTCATTTCATCTGTGTACTTCTTTGTGATTCAATACTCTCTGATGGTCAAATGATACTCTGTTATTGGTAGATTAATCTGCTGCTTTAAGATAAAACTGATATATTAGAAATCATTAGTTTGAGCTCAAGATCTCTTTTATAGTTGTCATATTTAAGCGGTGAAGAGTTTTTGGTGATGTCTTTGAGATTGCAAAGGTTAATTTATTTGCAACTAGCTTTCTTAGAGCACTCAATTTCATCCAATATCTGAGCTTTATACTGATATTTTACATATACATGTGGCATATGTTTAGCTTTCCATATAGCTTAAATGCCATGGAGGTTTTACTTTTGCTTATGTTGACTTGGTCATTTATATGCTAGTGGATTAATACTTCATTTATACTAGAACGTTTACTTGCGCTCTGATTTTGCGCTTGGTTAATAGCGTCATAGTTAATTGTATAAGATTTTTTTATTGGTTTGTGCATAGTTGCTATATGTATGTGTTAATGACTCTTGATGTCAAGGTAATATAGGTAGTTTTTCATTGTGAACACATTGTTACGTAACGTTATTTATGGAAAGATAAAGTTAAGGCATCATCTGTCTGTAACGTAACGCTATAACGTAACGGATGAGCGTAATAGGATAACAGGAAAAGTAAGACATACATATAGCATAAGACAAAACGTCACAGAAATACGTACGATTAACATATATTAGTTTAAGAAATAGCCACACGTTTGGCACACATTAGTATGCAAGTTCACAGGTTTCTTTTATACAAAAGGGACAGGTACGTCCGCCAAACACGGAGAGCAGCGGAATTCCACCGCAAATAGAGATCTTTTAGATGCGAAAAAGTACACGCTGGTTCAGGTTGCACAACAATCCAGAAGGCATAATAGAGACTTTGTGAGCCTACCAGGAGCTCCAGTATGACGATCATCGGGTATCGGTAGAAACGACAATTAAGCGAGGGCATGGAAATAATATCGAATGGTAACCTACAAGCTCAAACACAAACCAATCAAATGAACAGAACATACATCTCGGGAGAAGCACACGCTTTCATCTCAAACTCGAGGGAACAAAACTCATGATAGTACTTCCCTTACTTGAAACAAAGTCGACAAGTAGTTTTCACTAACACCATCTTAAGTTATCGATTTGAAGAGTGTCTTTGTAAACATAGCAAGGAACCATGCTTGCCAACCAGATCTGCAACAAACAATCTAAGACCTTGGCTTCTCCTCCTCCTTGAAAAGAGCAGCAGAGACACACCAAACACCTTGACGACCTTGAACCGGACACCGGGAATATCTCCCACAGTGTGCCCCTTACGACCAAATCCAGCAATCAACACTTCATCCTGGATGATGACACATGGCATAAGATATTAGTAGATGTGACATGGCAAGCATTCAAAAAAGTATAGGATGAAGAACATACATTTTCCTCAATGTAGTTCAAGCAACCATCATTTGGCACGAAGGCGCAATCTTCTTCCCATTCTTCACAAGTCGCACGAGCACACTTACGGATGGCGAGTTTGGTGCTTAGCCTCAATACCACCGCAATGGAGTCATCGCACATTAACTTGAGCTCACAAGACCTTTGGGTAGCCAATAGTTCAAAAGACTGATCCACTGGAAGCAAACCTACATCCGGAGATCCACAGTAAGTGTTACATGCATATTAATAAAAGTTAAAAAGAAGATGTGTCTTTTCTTACCATTGATATTTTATTTCTTTCTTGTAGTTACTCCATATGTGTTGTTCAATCTCATTGCTTGGAATCATTCAACTATAGTCGGTGTTTCTCTTTCAACTTGATTTCCCTTGAATGAAAGCGTCTCGATTTTGAGTTGTTCTAAAAGGAAAAAGTACATGTAGTTACATAAAAGCTGCGAACATAAAACAACATCCAATAGGTTCAGAGATTTATAAATTACGGAAAAATTACATCGATGGTTGTAAAGCTTTTAGTTGCCAATGACCCCATCGAGCGAACAGACAATGCTATCAAAATTACAATAGCATATTAGACATCAAGAAAGAGCATTCAACGAAATTATTCATCAGACCATAAACAATCTCAAGTATATCTATATATACTTATCGTAGAACCAAGAAGAAAGGCTACTAAGCAAGTTGCTTGGTTTGTCATATATGTGAGAAAGAAATATCTGACAACGATCGGTAATATTGCAGCGAGAACCCGCGTAATTAATCTAATCTAAGTGCTTGATGTCGGTAATTAGCGTCTAATAAAAATCAGTCAATCATTAATCAACTTATAATCTCAATTTACTTAAGCATGTAATTATCACAATTGTTTATATGAATCAAGGTAAAACCGATTGCATCAATATCATTATCATCATAATCATTACACTATCATCATCATTAGCATCATCTCAATGCATCCATTATTATATAAGTTATAAATTACAAATATGATTCTTGTTACAAAATTATTTTACAACGACTTACAATATTCTTGGTAGCAATTAATTAATTTACAATCCATTCATGTCATTCATGTAGCAGTATCCATTTGCCATCCCTGTCTCCTTGTCCTTTTAGCGCCAATCCATAGAACCATTTCGCGATCCAATTTCCTCGCTCATTAGAAAAATCAGAAACACGGTTAGCAAGCTTAGTCGAAAGCAGTGGTTGTGAGTATTAGAATATAGGAAGTGGCCGTCAGAATTTCCGAAGTACGATAGGAGCCCCAGATCAACCTAGGTCAACCAGTCCCTCGATCACCAAGGCACCCTGACCAACCTGAGCTAGTCGGCTCCTTTAGTAATCAAGGTATCCAGATCAACCAGAGTAAATAGGCACCATTCACTTCTAGGAGTCTCCTCATCCGGCATCTGTAAAATTCAACACCCACCTTTTTGCGTTACCGCAATCGCAGTATAATCCCACAAGACACATCACATTAAATCTTACCCTCAGCCGGAGCATCATAGGGTCCTACAAGCCCACATTTCACATTCCATTAAACCCAACCCTCAGCCAAGCATCATCGGGTATACCGAAGCCAGCATGCCACAAGAGAGCCAACATAAACCCATATTTAGCATTATTATCATTCCTCCCCAGCCAAAGGCTAACTCAAGCCCATTCACAATACATCTTCATCAAATAACTAATGGACCAATATACAAAGTCACTGCCAGGTAAATACTTTAGCACAAACAGTTGCACATGAGCTTGCATAGCCAGAATAGGCAGCACAACCCACAGTTCCCAGCCCATGCCGAAGCATTTCTTTCCCCAAAGCCAAGCCATTCAATTAACATCACATATATTATATCACAGCCTATGCCTCCCCACAAGGAGAGCAAAGACCAAACCCTAGAATGCATAGCAAAGAAGCACAGGATTACCAAATAGAGCACAGTAGATTGTAGTGAGGAGATAAGAGCATAGTAATAGGAATTAGGGTAAATAGGATAAGGTAAATAGGAATAGGGTTGCAGTAAAAACAAAATTACCACAGCCAAGGATAAGATCAACCAGCCAAGGATAAAGCCAAGGATAAGATCACCCACACAGCCCAAGCCCTTCCCCCATTCCCATTTTTCACAGCCACAGAGAGGGAGAAAGCAAGGAGCTCCATCACCAGTCCACAAAGAAACAATAGTAGGAGGGGAGAAGCAAGCCAGGAGAGCTCCCTCAGCCCTGCCACCATAACCTTCACCAAACCATAGAAAGGAAGGAGGAAGGGAGCATAGAGGAAGGGAGCAAGAGGAGGAAGTCTAGGAACCCAGGAGAAGCCGAAGAGCAAGACGGCAGCAGCGACGGCGTGGAACCATCGACGGCCCCCAGAACCATGCCAGATCGACGAGGAGAGCACCAGCACATCACTGGCGCTACCATCCTCTTCCTCTATCCCAGAATCCCCAACCAGGAGGTAACCCATAGTAGCCCTCAGTATGCACCACATACACAGCATTCATCCATCGAGCATCCCACAATAGTATCCATCTAGCTCTCAGTTACATTTCATCACAGAGCATTAGGAGGATAGAAGATAAGCATGCTTTGTACCTTAAGGGCTCAGGTGCAGCTAACCATGTCATCATTTAGGCTTCACTAACCTCATTAGCAAGCCCTTTAATCGCATCCGACTTGCATTGCTCATGCATTAGCACAATAAACTTCGCATCAATATAAGTAACACAACAAAGTAAATTGAATCAATCAAAACGATAATTTGAAGAGAGGTTAGAGAGGTTAGGCGGCGGTAGAGAAATGCCGCCAGGGGAGCAGAGGCGAAGCGAGGCGGTGACCGCGGCCGAGGAATCAAGCCGGAGGAGCTAGGTGGGGCAGTGGATCTCGGTGGAAGCGGCAGCGGTACCAGTCGGTGCAAGGAGGCCGGTGGCGTGGTCGTGCAATCGTGGCTGCGTGGTGGGCGGAAGCGAGGCGGGTTAGTGGAGCGGCGAACCTGTGGCAGCCTCGCGGCCGGAGGAGGAGGAGGAGGAGACCTTCTTGGCGGGCGGTGCTGGTGCAGGGCCGAGCCAGAGCAGGCGGGCAGAGGGGGGGGCGGCGCATGGCGGCGAGGGAACGGAGCAGAAGCGGCGGGCTTGCAAACCATGAGCACCGACGGACCAGAAGGCTAAATGGCCAGGCGGTGATGGTGGGTGCAGTGAGGCACCACGAGCCGGGCGTGAACAGAGGGAGCGCTGGGGGAGGAGGCAGGGGCCGGCAGCAGTGCGAGGATGGGAGGAAGAGAGGAGTGAGTGATTTAGGGATTTGAGGGGAATAAGGGGAGGAAAGGGAGGTCGGTTGGGGGTAGTGTCGGCCGAATAGGATAGATTAGAAAAGAAATAGGAAAAAAGTGGGAAAAAAAGGAAAATAGGGTTTAGGAATCTAAGTATATGAAAGATTTTAGGAAAATTTATTTAATTTCTGATAAATGGTGGTAGTTAATGTTGTAACATTAGATTTAGTAAATAAAATTAGTAGTTGTTAAAGCTGTGATTTTATTCGATCAAACGATTTCTCGTGGGTTGCATCTGGCTAACCAACATTTAATCTGTCGGTTAAGTAATTATTAGATTAAGATCAAATATCATAAATTCGGTTAATTAAAAAGTGAATGTGCGTGTGTAGAAAAAAAAACCTGTTCACTTTTGGCAATTAGTCGGGTGAGTTGAAATGTCTTAATCATGCTAGTTTAATTATTTTGAAGAGATCACCAGTAATTGTGGAAAATTAAATAATCGCATGCTCATTTCAGTAAAATAATTATTTAGAAGTTTTTCATGAGTAGAATTTAATAGACTTAATAAATTGTGCGTGTGAGTAGTATTTCATTTCTCGTTAGTTTAAACGTAAACTTAGGCATTTTCGACCCTAGAGCGAGTAATTAGTAGAACGATCGTAGTAGGGGAGTGCTAACCTCGCGGGGGTTTCAAAAATGTTATTAAATGAAAATCCACTAACGAAAAGGATCATCTAATTAGTATGAATTGCACCTAGTCACATATATTACTGCTAAGTAGTTAATTATGTATTTATTATTTCGCACCATCGTATAAACTGCAGCGGGTGAACCAACAGGAATAACTAGTATCGATTTGGTCGGCGACGATCTCTTCTACAGTTCCGCAGGCAAGCTACTCCCTTGATCATAAACTTAGCTATTTTAAATATAAACTGTATATTGCTCTATCATATCTGTATTGCATCAAAACTATTTTCTCAAAACTAAATTGGATTATGAATGAAATTGGGAAGATAAGAAATGAAATTAAAGAAAGAAGGAAGCGAAAGCTAATAGGTTGGTAAAGGGGACTGGGTGGGAAATCTGACGGTGACAATGATGTTGAGGTAAGAGGTGGGTCCTTTTTACGGGTGGTTATAATATAAGGACAAACCAAACACTTACTCGGTCGAAGCGTAATTCAAGTACCAACCATTTTCCCGTTTGGTGAGCGAAAATGCTACCTCTTTACGTAGTTATGATCTCCTAGCAGGTCGCATTGGAGCGTTTGGGCACGGAGAAGCCGCCCCAAAGGTGGATGGTTGAGCACGACGCTGGCGCCTCAACTAACATTCTTGAAACTTCGGTGTATGGCGAGGTCGACAGAACGTGATTAAATCGACCGATTTAAAGGTAATAGGTGGAGACTTAATCACGTAATTGGAAAATGTTACGTATTACGAACTTGAAATCGCATCAAAGGAAATCACGGTGAACCTAGCTCGAGAGAGTTGAGTAGCTGTGGGTAAAGTGGTACAAGCTGCTTGCGATGCTATACAAATCATGAATTAGTGCAGGTCTCTGAATTGGAGTCTACGGAACCGCTAGGGTCTTTCTTCTCTCCGAGTAATCAAGTAGTCTCTTGAGTAAAATTGCAACCTAAGTTTTGAAAACTATTTTGAGAATAAGAGAAGAGGTAAGAATTTTGATAAGGGCCGAATTTAGAGTCATCAAGTGCATTTTAGCTATTAATGCTTGCTGAGTACACTATAGTACTCACTCTTGCTATCTCTCCTTGCTTAGCTCCTAATCCGATCGGGAGTTATCGAGTGGGATAAGGAATTTCTTGAGTCCGAAAAGGCGCGGTGACGAGGGCATTGGGTGAGAAGTAGGGCAAGGTGATTGCCTCATTCGACTCGTGGGACGAGCAGACCGTCGGAAGAACCTAGCAGTAAATAGCGGGAAGTATTTTCCCCTTTGTAATTAGATCATTATATTCAGAACCATAGTTTTGTGTAGCTCTTTGTTGTAATAAGGAAGCGGTTTCTATTTTATTGTTACTGCTGCGTTATCTCGATAAATGACTTACTATTCGTTGGAGCGGTGTTCTCTTGGGCAAGCGAATAGTAATCCGTATGCCTAAGTGTGATTACCCTTGGGGTAATGACACGATTTTATCTGAACCAAATGCGTGATAAGATACATATCACAGGCAGTTCTTATCTGGCAAATGCGTGATAAGATACTTATCACAGGCGGTTCGTAATAAGAACCGTCTGTGATATGTCGTCGCGACGGTTTTTGTATGAAACCGTCGTGATTCGCGGCGTGGGAGTTTGAAAAATTTTGAGCGAGCGGGAGGCAAAATATTTTGGTATTGTCTTATATATTAGACCTGACCTTGTTTTCCATCGATCTCTCCTCTCTCCTCCCCACACCGAGCTCCAGCTGACCACCCTCGATTCCCGTCGCGATTCGCGAGGAGACACAACCGCGATGGCGATGAGGAGGGATCAGAGGAGCTCCTTGTTTACCGGAAGATGCGTGTACATCCCATAACATACATAATTTGTTGGTGTTTGTTGTAAAGAAAATTATCTTAATTTTGTGTTACCTAAGGTCGGAGCATATTTGGAGGTTTCGATCGTCTCTCCTTGCCGAGCGAGCTTGAGTCGAACTTGACGACATGCAAGAACATCTTGTGATATCTTTGGTGAGAGTCTGAGAGGAGCTCACAAGACCAATCCAAGAAGCCGATGAGTTCTTGAGAGCTTGGAGGCATAGATGGTTTCTAGCTAGTTTAACTTTGTAACTTTATTCTTTTTTCCCATTCGGAGGGCGTTGTGAAACCTTTTGGTTTCCTTTCCTATAATGTGTTTGCCATCGAATTTTAATTGGATTTTAGTTGTCTTGCTAGAGATTGCATATGGAAACTCTTGTCTAGCACTTGATTGGTTTGGCTCAAAATCCGATTTTTTTTGCAATGGAAAAAACTATTACGAGCGGTTACGAACAAGAACCGCTCGTGATAATAATGATCCTGAGCGGTTCTTGTTGTAACCGCCTGCGTGATAATCTATTTTCCTGAGCGGTTACGAACAAGAACCGCTCGTGATAAGAACCGTCTGTGATAAGTAATGATCACGCGAGCGGTTCTTGTTCGTAACCGTCTGTGATAGTCTATTTTCCTGAGCGGTTACAAGAACCGCTCTCTGTGATAAGTAATTATCACAGGCGGTTCTTATTCGTAACCGTCTGTGATAGCATTTTCACGAGCGGTTCAAAAACCATCTGTGATGACTCATGTCATTCTGAGACCCATAAATCGAGCGGCTCACAAAACCGCTCGTGATGGCGTTTTGAACCGTCTGTAAAGACCTTTTCTGTAGTAGTGGAATGGGTCAACGTCACCTACGATTCGTGGAAGGAGTTGACCAAAACTTAGAAAGATGAGCTGCTGACGGATATTCTCAAATCGTTCGAGATCCCGGAGCAACACTGGAACTCCGTGCGACGACATGCGTTGCTACAGGCGTGCAAAGCGTGGAAGAACTTCAAGAGCACACTTGTCAAGAACTACATGGAGAAGAATCTGAGGCCCTTCCACAAGTATCCGTTCTTGGAAGAGTCCTGGGCCGAGTTTGTGGCGAAGAAGACGACAGATGAATTTAGGAGTGAAAGTGCGGGGCACACGGCCCTCCAGGAAAAAATAAGCACCCCACAGACTCGGCACCGTTGGGTATGCAGGTAAAATCCCGATATGGAGGGATCAGGACCAGCAGGCAAGCCGTTCGAATGTCTCCCCGCCATTTCTCGAGATCACTGATGTGCGCGCCCGAAACTAGTTATTTGGGAGGTTACATACCCTGTCTATGGGGAAAGTCTCCTTTCCAAACCCCGCAGACCAGGAAGTGTCCTAGCGCTTGGTAAGATATCGAACTACCTAGTTTGTAATTACTCCATAACTTCATAGGAAGTGAAATAACATGTCGGGCTATTGCAGGTAACGCTGAGTGCACAATCTTCCCAATGCTCATTCCAGGCAGACAGGGAGAGAGATACACTCTCTGCGGCCCTAGGAAACAATGAGCATCTGGGTCGCATGAGAGGCACTGGTGTTTATGTTACATGGGCAGATTGGTTCCGAGCGGACTCCGGATCGTACCGGAGTAGGAAGAGAGCCAAAGTCGAGCACGATGCAAAGCTACGAGAGGAGATTCGTGAATCCCTCAGAGATGAGATCGATGATCGTGTCAGAGCTGCGACGCAATGGCAGCTGGAGAGCTTTGAGGAAAGGCTTAGGGAATTGCAAATCACAAATCAGTTGCAAGCCCCTGCCCCTACTGTGCTAGCCAGCCCCCCAAACTTTCGAGTAGCTGTGCGTCCAACCCTAACCCTACCCCAATAGGCGACGACAGATTTCCTATTGATGACATCTAGGTAATAATTATTATCTCTGGAATGCTCGATCCATTGATAGGCCTGTTGGAGTAGCTAATTTTGTATCATTATGTAGGTGGCTTTGAAGTGCAAGCTCCAAGTGAGATATGCCTCTGTTGCCCTAGATGCTGCTTGGGGCCAGGTGTATCCATCCGGTGTTGGGACTTTGGTGCACGGTGTAAATCTAACGCCGAGTTTCGCAAAAGTGAATGTGGACGGTGTTTGTGCTAATTTCGGGGCCGTCCCGCTGCATATTCCCCCAAATGACGAGGTCATGACTCTAGAGCAAGCCATTGGAACATTCATCCAGTGGCCCAAGGGGGACATCTACCTAGAGCTGCCTGCTCCGGTGTTAACTTCACGGGAATGTCCTGCAATGGTATCGAGTCCACGGAGCCGATGACCGAAACTACACAAGACCGAGCGGAGCAAGGGCCCGATGCATCTACACCTCGTGCTCAGTCGACTCTTGTGAAGTTGACCTCTACAAAGTGAGGCAGCAAGGGCAAATCGAAGACGGTCGACTCCTATTCTAATATCCCCTTCTTGCCGTTGGCTCGAAAATTCGTGCTAGGTGAGCCGTTGGTCGAGAGGTTAGACAGCCCTACCCTAGGATCGACTTGCATGACATTGCATACATGGTACATGGAACAGGCCAACAAGACGGATGAACAACGACGCTTGGGTATTACCGTCAAGTTCAAGAAGGTTCATTTTAACCACGAGCTTCAAGACTGTGTCTTCACGGTGACCTTCGAGGACTTGTTCTGTCTCTTCAACCTCGACTAGCTCGACGTCTCACTCATGCGATCTTTGGAGCCTTTGTAAGTGTGTACAATCACGGTCAATGTTCGTGTAATACTGATAAATGTTATATATAACTCCTTACTTTTGTATATAGATACATGATGTCTGAAGCTGAAAGAAGGAATTTACCGGTAGGTTTCCTTGACCCACACGTGGTCTTCGAGCAAACCATCAAGGTGAATGCAACATTCATCGAGGATTATATTATAGCGTTTTTGCTGGCTCGCCGCAACAAGGAATACATACTTTTGCCCTAAAACCAGGAGTAAGTGTTACACTACTGGCTATACTTGTTGATTTATACTTTATAAGCAACACGAACTTAGGTTTAATGACCATGGTGACATACATGTGTAGGTTCCACTGGATTCTAATTGTAGTTATACCAAAATGGAGCTCGGTAATATACCTAGATTCCCTACAGAGGACCCCTCACAACTTCACAGTTATCTGGCATTTAATCAACAGGTAAACACATTTCTTCCATAGAAACTATATTGTAGTCTTTCCTTCCTTTGCAATGGCTAAGGCTAACTTCTTGGAGTAACGTAGGGCGTTCGACGTGTACTATGCTAAAGGAGGGAAAAACAAGGGAAGGATGCTGTCACACGATCTAAAATTCCCAGTACTCGCTAGCTAGTACACATTAATCCTATATAACACTTCGTAGTAATGCCTCTCGAACTAACCAATTCTATTTTTGCAGTGCCACCAGCAGCTATCGGGCTTCAACATCTGTGGATACTATGTTTGCCACAACATGGAACGACTCATCGGTTTCGTGATCACCAATGATCCTCATGTTTGTCAATCTTGCAACAATTATTTCATATATACTTACCAATTTACATAAGCACGAATTTAATCTTCTTAGCAACAGGCTGCGACCATCGTCGAAACCGTGTTGGAACAGAGCAAACTCATAAAAGTTGGATCACACCTTGCGTCATTCCTGGACAGTTAGGTCATAAATCCAGATGGGAGTTTCCACAGTGTAGATTGAACTTGATTGGGATAAGATTGAACTTAATGGTACATGTGTGTAAATGTTCATTAATGGTTAATTTTAGTTAATTGATTTGTGAATTGGATGTGCTTGTTTCTGAAATGAATGTGAATTTGATGTGCTTGCTTCTGAAATGAATGCGAATTGGATGTGCTTGTTTCATAGGGCATGGCTAGCATTACCTGAGGCTAGCTAATAAACAGAATTAGATTTAGCAATGCAAAAGAATATCACAGACGATTTGTAGATGAAAGCAAATGCATGATAGTCGACAATCCTGAGCGGTTTGTAGATGCAAATGCGTGATTGTCGACTATCCTGACGATTGCATCTACAAACCGTCTGTGATAGTTGACTATCACAGACGGTTTTGAGTTAATAATCGTCTATGATATTATGTATTACAGACGGTTCGAAAACCGTCTATGATGACCTCATGTCATTACTGACCCATAAACTCAGACGGCTCACGAAGCCGTATGTGATGACGTTTTTGAACCGTCTGTGAAAGCCTTTTCTATAGTAATGATTGATGGCCTGAGGAGGAAGTATGAGATCCGTCTGAGATAAAAATGTGTCAGCAGTCATGCCAGGGGGAAAGGAAACATGATTGGACCCTTGGTGATGTGGCTACATGCACTTGCAACAAGCCAAAGCTCCTGCACAATCCATGCTCACATGTGTACAAAGCGTGTGCGTAAGTCAGGCGGATATCTACACCGTACATCTCTAAGTGCTATGACATGCACTATCTTTTCAGAACATGGAGTGCTGAGTTTCACTCATATGACATGGACATGAAATATAGGGATCTGTTGTCGGACAGGGTGAAATGGGGCTCGAACATAGCCTTGAAGGCAACTGGAAAGGGACGATGGCAGACGTTTGGTCACTCCATGAAGGATTGCCCCGACAGACTGAGCTCGTCTATGCATCATTCTGTGTCATAATTAATTATACTGTTTTCATGTTAGGAGATCGTAATTTTATGTAAACGAGTAGTTTCATCATGTTTGCGCCTTTGTGTACGCCATTTTTTATTAACGGGTATGTATTTTGCCATTCTATTTGTTCCGAATTGACTCACCCTTGTTCTATGAGCTACAACCAAACATTAGGTCGGCCTTTGAGATGTTAGACTCGTCGTCGGATTTCTATGCGAATATGCTGCGAAAGCGCAATTGGCTTACTGAGAGGGCTAAACCCTACTCGATTGTTCTATGAAGGATGCACCGGTACCACCCGAGTTTCCATGCCTGCAATGTTTGTGCGAAGAACCGGTGAAGATCACTCAGTCCATACACCCGACGACTGCCGCCCGGGTGTAGTACACATGCGGGAATATCCTCATAAGTGACTCTTACACACACATCGATTTTTCACACCTTACGTTGCATTCCACATATCCCTAACTTCATCCGTGCATATTGACAGTTTGAGATGCGATGCAACTTCTTCCAATAGATCGACGGCCTAGACATGTACGATACGGTGTTCATCGAGTAGAAGTACATGTTGAACTACGCGACGCGAGTCGAGACCTTCGAATGATGGAAACCTTACGTACATGACTCTATTGAAGAGGCACTGGTCGAGAAGGGGAAGACTCATGCTAGTGAGACTGACGACCGTCCTAGTGCTCCCCGTCGCCCTAGCACACTCCGGATCAAAGAGGTAAGTGATGTTCAATTTGCATCCTGATTATTGATTTCGCCTTATGTTCTGCTAGCATCGTTCAATCTTCTAGCCCGTCTCATAGAACAGGGCTTCTTTCGAGATTGGCCGCCACCACGGGTAGTCAGGACACAAGGGGAAGGGACTGATGCACCACCAAGACAAATTCTGATCCTTCTTTTTTTGGATTCCAAAAAAACTGCACGTGTATTGTAGGTGTTTTCCAGTTTGTTGATTCGTGCATGCTGTCGTTTCTAATGCACGTAACCAACCCCTGTGCATGTAATTCTCAAATTACATTATGAAGCCTCTCAAATTTTATTCCGAAATTTCATCAATTTCATTTTTGAAATTTTATTCCCTAATTTTACATGAAATGACGACGGATGACGAACTTCACATGAAATGACGATGGCACTTGGGGTGGGGGAGGGGGTGTTACCATGCCCCTGGGGGCCAGACTTGGCCAGACTAGGGCAGTGTCGTGCCCCTCAGGGCCGGACTAGCCTAGTCCGTACCCCTGGGGGCTGGACGTGCCAAAGCCATGCCCCTATGGCACAAACGACATGTTCCGATTCCCTAGGGCACGGACTTGGCTACGTGGCATGTTTGCGCGGCTCAGTGGTGATATTTTTGCAATTCTAAAGAAGATGGGGCTACTTTTACTATTCCATACGTCAACAATGCCAAATCGGCCAAAAACTCCAATTGGTATCAGGTGACATTTTAAAAGTACATCGCACTTTACCAATTTCTATATAAAATAACAAATCGATAATGTCTTTCTTAGAGGAATATTAGGAATATTTTACCAGAACGGTAGAGTTCAACATACAGCTACTGTAGCACCAACCACAAAATAGCCATATATACATAATTGCACAATAGTGTTTTGAAATGCTCCAATCGCCTGCCATGATCTTTGCTCCAATTTCTCTCTCCCATGCCATAGTCTCCCATCTCTGGAGGAATCTTTTTTTCATTTTGGCCCTTTCACCTAAATCAATTGCAAAAATGACTCTCATCCCATTTTATTTGCAAATCTAGACTCCCTCCCTCACCTTCCGCGCTCGGCCACCGCGGAAAGTTCGCTTCCCGCGCTTGTGGGCCACCCTCTGGTGTCTTTCCGCGCTCGGGGAGCGTGGAAGTGACCTTCCCCACTCCCCGACCGCGGAAGGTGAGGCAGGGGGTCTAGATTTGCAAAAAAATGGTACGGGGGTTATTTTTGTAATTATGTGGCGTCAGGGGGCCAAAATGAAAAAAGATTATCTCTGGAGGGTATGTCCAATGCATTCTAACTTTTGGTGTACTCCCATGCATTCTCTTCGAAGCACGATATAAAAAAGCATAAAAAATTCTAAAAATAATTAGATAAGTCATGATGCAATCAAACGTCTGCAAAAATTCTCAATTCTGGAAACACATCGTATATTAGGGAAACAGAAGACAAATTTTAGTGAATAGTAGATTTATTCTTTTTCTCTTTTTTATTTTCGGATTTAACTTTCAGCGGGATTTGTCTCTTTTTTTTCTAGTGCTGCTATGCACACGAAAAAAAATAATACGAAACACCTGCTAAAACTGTTGTAGAAGAATATTCTTTTTCTTTATGGTGGAGGGGAACCGGGGCGCCTGGAGCCCATTACTAAACTTAATTCTTGAAAGAAAGGGGGCTCAGCGGCCATGTACACGTCACCCAGAAAAAATTGTCCTTCGGATCGCTCATTGGACGCTCCAGATTGGCTGGCTCTTGCGTGAGAGGATGGCGACCTCCTGCACTTGGTCCGAATGGACGCCTGCACTCTGTGCACACGAGGCTACCATGCGACGTCGGGTTGCTCGCCAGCTACGCATCTTCGCGACTCTTCTTCTCGCTTATCCTCAGCCTCGCTCCTTCCGTCACACGCTGCCGCTGCTCCCCTCGCTCCTTTCCTTCTTCCTCTCCCTGCTCGCTCCCTCGCGCCGCCCTCCCCTCCATGTGGCCGCTCCTCCCCTCATTGCTTCCTCATGGTTGCCTCGCGCCACAAGAACCCCTCATTGCTTGCCCGTGCAATCCCTCCCTCGCTCCTTTCCTTCTTCTGTCGCTTTCGCTCCAGTCACCTTGTGCCGCCCCTCCTCCTCCATGGCCGCTCCTCCCCTCATTGCTTCTTCACTTGTTGCCTCGCGCCAAGCAACCCCTCCTTGCTTGCCCCGACAGCTGCAGTCCCTCCCCCCCCCTGCCCCTCTGTTGTTTAGATCTGGCTCTCTCGCTCCCATCATGCGTCGCCACTCCTCCCGTCGCTGCTTCCCCACCCATTGGGGAGATGGTTTGCTCACGGTTTTTTGGATCCCTCCCCGGCGGATGCCTTGGCGCCTCCGCTCCGCCTACATCGTGAACCTCTCTCGCTCCCATCATGTGGCGCCACTCCTCCAGTCGCTGCTTCCCCACCCACTCCTTAATCTCCCTGGTGGCCCTTTTTTCCGCGCAAGGGCTCCGGTTCCTTCCCTCGGATTCAGCTTCCTTTGTCCCTGAACCGTCCGCGCTCACGAGGCCAAGCCGCATCGATTCCATCCGCGAATCGGCCGCCTGCAAAGGTATACCCCCCCCCCAATTCGCCCCCCAATCCCGCCTGATCCTGATGTTTGCGCCCGATTCAGTCGGCCAGATGGTTTGCTCCAACACAATCGAATAACGAATCGTGCATAAAGATCTGAAGATTTTTCTTTTCAAGCTAACTTCTTTTATCTTCCTTTTCTTTTCTCCATTAACAGCTATCACTTTTTATGACCAAAGAGCATACGCACTGTTTGCCGCTTTCCAGATTTCTTATTTCATGGAAAGGAAGTATACTCTATCATTCAACTCACTTATTTTACCTTCAGACCTATTATGCTGATTTGCTATGCAGATTGTGATTCGCTTCTTCTTCCAGTGCATTGTTACATCCCCTTACTTACATTCTATGTTTGTCAGGTCTAATCGTCTTTTTGGCTACTTGCTTAGACACCACTGCCAGCCACAGTTGACGATCCGACCTGTCCGCCCGTGCCAACTAGGTTGTTACTCGCTTATTTTCCATTCATACCTGTTGTGCTTCCCTGCTGCTTGAACCTTCTCAGTAATCACCTAAAGCCTTTGAACGCATGCCAGCTAGGTTTGAAAAAAAAGAATGCTTATACTCTATCATTCAACTCGCTTATTTTAAATGTTGCCACCTGCCAGTTTGTAAGAACTGGTAAAACTTCAAACTAAGCTTTGTGCTTGAATTCTATCATGCAACTCGCTTATTTTACCTTCAGACCTGTTATGATGATTTGCTATATAGATTGTCATTCGCTTCTTCTTCCAGTTCATTGTTACATCCCCTTACATTCTATGTTTGTCAGGTCTAATCGTCTTTTTGGCTACTTGCTCAGACGCTACTGCCTGCTGCATTTGACGATACGATCTATCCGCCCATGCCAGCCAGGTTGTTACTCGCTTATTTTCCATTCATACCTGTTGTGCTTCCCTGCTGCTTGAACCCTCTCAGTAATCACCTAAAAGCCTTTGAACGCATGCCAACTAAAACTAAGCTTTGTGCTTGAATTCTATCATGCAACTCGCTTATTTTACCTTGAGACTGTTATCTTTGATTTGCTATCTGATTTGTCATTCGCTTCTTCTTCCAGTGCATTGTTACATCCCCTTACATTCTATGTTTGTCAGGTCTAATCGTCTTTTTGGCTACTTGCTCAAACGCTACTGCCAGCCACATTTGACGATCTGATCTGTCCGCCCATGCCAGCCAGGTTGTTACTCGCTTATTTTCCATTCATACCTGTTGTGCTTCCTTGCTGCTTGAACCTTCTCAGTAATCACCTAAAGCCTTTGAACGCATGCCAGCTAGGTTTGAAAAAAAAGGATCGCTTTTCATTTTCCTTTTATACTGAACAATACAGTAAGAAACAAAATGTAGAAAAGCCTCAATAGATTTTGAACAAAAGAGTTGGTTTCCATAACAGTCAGCAGGGTGATGATTTTCTCCAGCTTGATCATGTAAAGTTGGTTGGTACCAACAAGAAACTATCAGTCAATATTGTAATTGCTGCATTGTTTTGTATTAGCTTTTTATATACATCATTCTTCTAAATTTAAATTAAAGATCAATTATTGACTATGAACTTTCTCTGCTAGTTTAGCTTCTCTTTAGATGTTGCCACTTGCCCGTCTGTAAGAACTGGTAAAACTTCAAGCCAAGCTTTTTGCTTGAATTCTCATAAGATTTTGGGAAATTTGTAAACTGCACCACCTTTTTGTCTTTTTTATAAAGAGCATGGATCGGTCCATTGTTTTTTCTGCGTAATATGTATAGTATGTATTTTCCAAGTTGGCTTTTGATTGTCAAATAGTTATATGTATCAAGTACCTTTGATCATTAAAATAGTGTGAATCTGTTTCATCTCTCTTTCTTTCTTTTTCTTGCATGTATATAAATGCAAACACACCGAATAATTTAGCAATCTCTGAATATATTTAAACTAAAAAAGGTTATGCATTTTCAAATAGCATTGCATACTTACATAAAGAAAGAGGAAATTTAGAGTGGTTCATCATATCATCTCAATTTATCTCATGCATATACTACAACCGGCTCTTTTTTGCCACTTTTTCCTATACTTTATTTCCATCCCTACCACATCTGTCATAAAATTAGCATATACACGTTTCCGACAACAGCTATCACTTTCAATCACTGAAGAGCATTGCCACCATTTGTCACTATCCAAATTCCTTATTCCGTAGAAAGAAGGTCTATTCTATCATACATCTTGCTTTTTTTATGAGCATTCCTTTAATTTATAGATTTTTTAGATAGTTTTTGACCACGTATGATGATCTTTTTTTTTGCTAGATGAATCGTCTATAGAAAAATATGAATAGCCTGCTCTCATATGCGATGGAAAAGCTATCGCTTTTAGTAACCAAAGAAAATTGCTACCATCTTTCACTTTCCAAAATTCTTATTCCATGAAAAAGAGGTCTGCTCTATCATATAGCTTGCTCTCGGTAAGACTATTGTTTTGGTCTCCCTGTCCAAAATAATATAATTTAAATAACATACTTTCCTATTTTTGCTCCCTATCCATGGAAAATATAGTATGTGAGGCTTTCTCTACTTTTCTAATAGCATATTTAGATTATCCATAACTCGGGGACAACAAAATTTATAAGCAAGAAAGAATGCTGATTAGGTACCACCTAATAAGGACCCGTATGTTTTTTTAATCAGCATTCATTTAATTTCTAGCTTTTTTAAAACAGCTTTCGAGCACGTATGATAATCTTTTTATTTTTTAATAGATGAATCATCTATAAAAAATAAATAAATACCTTGCTCTCATGTGTGATGGAAAACTCACCTTGCAAATTTCCTTTCGGTTTTTTATTAGTTTTTCGGCGCCACAAAAATGACTTTTTTGGTCAACGTAGTTCCAATTGACATAAAGTGCATACATGAGGCTCTAGAGAAAACCAGTTCTAGCATGGGCGTCCATGCATGCAAAGCTTAGGTAAGTACAATTTCTGTTATTCCATTCCAAATTTCTTTAACTCCTGTCTCTTCAGTCAGTAGTTGTTTCTTGCATAGTGTTATTGAGGTGGTAGTATTCTTTAATTAGAAAAACAAACATTTCTTCCGTTAAATAACCACGTTAGTTTGTTTGTTTTGTATACCCTCTCCCATAAACATGGTTTAAAATTTTTAATGTTGTGTACAAACTGCAGACCAAAAAAACTTTCTTCAGTAATACACATACCAGATTTGCTTAATTGCTTTTTGTATTTCAGAATCACCTCCACTTTTTAGCTAAGAAACAAATTATCTAGATTAGTGTTCTTTTTATAGCTGCTAACTAATCTTAAGACCTTTGCTATTGGATATTTTTTTACGATGGTCATCCCCAGACAACAACGGTCTCAGTAGTTAGACAATCAACATCAAAGTCCATTTCTTTCAGGTATTATACTTTACCACATTCCATTCAACTTTACCAATGAGATTCACAGATTCCAGCTAACATCTTTTCTGACCTCTGAATCTTGAATCATTTCAAATTTCTTTGCGATGAAAAAGCAGATCCTTCAACACAGTACATTGAAGAAACCTATCTTTAGAGCAATGTTGGGAAGAAATTGCTGATTCGTTGTTCTATGAATGTGCTCATGTTTGTTTTTCAAATGTAAAGAAGGAAGCATATAGGAGGTTCACACTCTTGATTTATATTTAGAAGATAAAAAAATGATTTGAACTTCATTATTGGCACCAAATGTTAGCTTTTTAATAAAGTGTTAATCAGTTAGACATAGAGTAGATACGATTTTGGTTCAGACAATTTAACTGAATATGATATCCATACGTATAACATTTGCATAGCTGTCCGAATATGCTTTCTGGACTGCCTGCTTAGCTCTTGAAGATCATGATATTGTTAATTGCTTCCTTATTAAGTGTTCAGCAAATAATAATCACTAATTCTATCGAAGCTTACTTGCAATTATGTTTCTTAATCCTCACTTGTGATTTACTACATGGTGATCATCACAAATTGACACCTGGTGCCATTATTGAGTGATTATATTTCCTCCAAAAATGTCTTACCTGGTATCATTATTACTAGAATTGAAGTTTATAAAGTTTGTCCATCTGACCCATCTTTGCACTTGCAGGCACTGAATGAGTAAAGGGAAAGTAATCACCTCCTATCCATTCTACATCTGATTCACCAACAAAAAAAAAATCATCCACAAAGAAGCCCATTGAATGATCAGAAACATCTTTATGAATGCATCCTTTTGAGGTAAAATCGATTGCACATTTACGGGCTCTAAAAATAGAGTATACGTAATCTAACCTAACTCACTAATACTCTTTGTTGTTTATATTGCGGCTACATCAATGGCCGCTAAAAGCGGTGCTTCCCAACAGTGACCCAAAAACAAAGTCTCTACATGTTTCATTGCTATTGTCTACTCTTTGTTTTATAATATATCACTCTTAATTGTGCTCATACTCCTTTTGAACCCTGTTATGTAAATATTCCAATGCCAAAAACTCCAAAGCAACACTGGCAGCATATCAGGTGCACATAGGTGCATGTGTGGACATATGCACAAAACCAACCAGAGCGGTTCGATCGTCGAAGTGGTGAGATCTGGCGGGCGCCCTCCTTCCACTTCGTTTTTTGCGTTTGGCCCCCCGGAGGAAGCAACAAATCTCACGAGCTCCCATCGTTCCAACCAGAGCTCGTCCACCGCCGCCGCATCCCCTCCCCGCCCAAAGACATCGTGCAACCCTCTGCCTTGGCGCCGCCTCGGCGTGGCACCTGCGCGACCTCCTCCAATCCGCCCCCTTCCTCCCCATCGCAACTCCCCCATCTCCCTCGGACAGGGAGCTAGGGTTAGGGAGAGTTGCCGCCATCTTGCTGCCAGTGGCCGCCTCATTCTGTGCCGCCCCTGTGTTGCCACCGGCCCTGCGCCTCCCTGCGTCGGCCCTCTGCGCCGCCACCGGCGACAAACCTGCCACTGGCGGCGCATTGCTCCGGCGCCGACGGCGACCTCCCGCGAGCGACGAGCGACAGTTACCTTCCCCATCCCCAATCCCACGAAGCCCTGCATCAGCGACCCCATTTGGTCTGCCGTGACCGCTACGAAAGCACCAATCTTCGCCCCCTGTGCGTCTTGGCTGAAGCGAAGCCCGACTCGACGAAGACGAAGATTTTGCTGTGAATGAGCCAAAATCCAGAGTTAGGGCTTGCCAGTAGTGAATGGCCATTTTGCTGTGAATGACCATGCTGTAATCTCTCAATTTAAGGAGTTTGATAGATGCTATTGCCTTCTAATTTTGTTTCCTCTAAAAATACATGTTTGCCATTGTCTTCTGACTGGCATAGGTTAAGCTGAAAGCAAGCAAGAACACCATTCTGATAGCACCCATAGTATAGATTAGATAGCTATACTGTAATGTGTACTGATCAATGGCTATGCTATAATGTGAACATTCTGATAGCACCCATAGTTGCATTACGATCTTCTAGCACCAAACTGTAATTTGAATGCATGTAAACTGAAAGCATGTGAGTGCTAGAAGCCTAGAAGTGTACAGTATCAGGTTTCCTTAATGCAATGAACCAATGTATCACTTCTTTTGTCTAAATGATATGGTACCCTGCCTGGCTGAGATGGTTTTGGTTTCTTGAAGACCATGATCACTGGAAACTCATGTAAGTATTACATTTGGCACTCCAATTTAATGCAATGAACCAATGTATCACTTCTTTTGTCTAAATGAGATGGTACCCTGCCTGGCTGAGATGGTTTTGGTTTCTTGAAGACCATGATCACTGGAAACTCATGTAAGTATTAGATTTGGCACTCCAATTTAATGCAATGAACCAATGTATCACTTCTTTTGTCTAAATCAATTTCTTGTTAGCATGTTAGCATCTAGCAGCAACCAGCTCACCTGAATTTCTTGTTAGCTTGTTAGCATCCAGCAGCAACCCATACAAGTTCTGGTCATTGGATCATCAACATTCACATGAACCTGACACTATTCACTTCATGATGGTGTGGATTAATTCCATTTCAGTGTACATGAAGCTTCAAATGTACAATTACATTCCTCAGTATACATGAAGCTTGAAATGTACAATTCAATTCAGTGTACATGAGCTCAAAATTAATCCATGACCTCATTAAGCAAAACTGTTGTTTTGACTTGACATGTAGATCATGCACATCATCTTATCACGGTAGGTCTATATATATCACTTTGAGATGGAAGGTCCAAAGGTGATTCTCAAGTTGTTACTTTGCTTTTAGGTGCTTTATGGCAAGATAGGAATAGAGATACCGGTCGAGGTTCTTGAGCAAATGAGATGGTAAGTACATTATCTGCCATCTCCTGAAATAGCAGAGAAACTGTCCTGATACATTGGATCTGCATAAGTTTACTGTGGATGCTCTTCCAGATAGAACCTTGGAGATAGCTGACTCAACAATGGGGCCCCCTCAACAATCTGGCTGCACGCAGAACCACAGGATAACATTACTAGAAGTAGAATCCAAGATTGCTTGGTTTCAGTCTTCAGGCTTGGCATATCCTGCTGAAAGCAACAGCCTCGAGATCGAATGTTGATAAGAGATGCAGCGGTAGTGATGCATGCTATTAGAGATGCATACCTCGTGCTTGCCAGTTAACATACAGGGGAAGAAGGAACAGAAAGAGAAGCCTCCACTCAAACATTCAGAATAGCAATGAACAACCATGCTGGTAGGAGACATGGTTCTGAAAAAAAATAATGGAAGCCATATATGGTGTTTCAGTTAACATTTCTTTCTCACAGCTATGTTTCTTTGCAACATTCACCTCATATTGTCAGTTTGAAGCTCCATAATAGAATTTTAGCATTGGTGATGCCACATACACAGCTTTTTAGTTCTTACAAATTCTAAATATTTCAAAAACCAAATGATGCCCGAGTTTCCACATTTCCGATAACTACAAATGAATATACCAGAAAATGCAACTAGCATGAACATAACAGCATAGATCCACAAAAAAAAAAATTACCAAACCATCACTCACCATCAACAAGCACAAAACAAACTCACAATTAAACCATCACATAAACAGAAATCACACAGCAGTAGAAAGGCGTCGTTACTATACCATCCTGGGATCTGCAACAGTTTCCCAAAAGCATCACCACATAATTCTTCTTACAACCACCAAGCTACACACTAACCATTAGCCAACCATTTCCATTAACAACCTACTGCCACTACTAGATAACAAGAGTAAAAAACCACTAACAGTAGCCAACTACAACTACAACTACATGCAACCTAAGAGGAGGTGAACTTGGTGACAGCCTTGGTGCCCTCGGAGGCAGCGTGCTTGGCGAGCTCATGGGGAGGCGAGGCGACGGAGGTCTGAATCTCGCGGGAGGTGATGGTGGGCTTCTTGTTGTAGCAGGCGAGCTTGGCGGCCTCGTCGCGAGCTTCTCAAAGATGTCGTTGATGAAGGAGTTCATGATGGACATGGCCTTGGAGGAGATCGATGTCAAGGTGCACTGCTCGCACCTTGAAGATGTAGATCTTGTACATCTCCACGCTCTTCGCTTTCTTCTTCTTCCGGTGCGGTCCTTCTTCCTCATTGGTGCCCTTTTACCGCCCTTCCCATGAGGAGCCGCTTCTCCGCTTTGGGCTTCTTCCCCTCCGGGGTCATCTCCGCCTTATCCACCGGCTCCTCCTCCACGGGCTTCTTTGTCGCAGGGGCAGGTGCACGGCGGCGAGGCGGCGGCGAACCCTAGCACGCTTGGCATTGTTGCGAAAGGGGATTGGGGATCGGGGTGAGGCCGAGTGGTGTCGGGGGAAAGAGGGCGGGGGGCTTTTCACAAAGTGGGCGCGCGGGTGGGAGTGTGCCAATCGTGGCCGTTGGATTCGCAAGGGACGGTCAGGATTAGCCATGTGCACATATCCACAGATGTGGGCATGTGCACCAGATACGTCCCCAGCAACGCTATCTTCTTATTAAGTATCTACTCTCTAAAAACCTGTTGCTTGTTTTTCATCTAATCAACTGCACGTTGCTATCACATTATTGTCTACTAAAAATATTGCTTCTGTTACTTACTCTTATTAATATCCAGCATTTACATTTTTTACGAAACAACTATTCTCGCCAAATAAAAAAAAAACAAAAAATAAAGGCCCATGCCATTGGCGGGGGTTATCTTCTAGTGTCTTCTTACAGTGGAAGGGAACCGGGGCGCTTCCCCACGTCGATATTTTCGTGAAAAAACAACTAGAATTTTTGAAATTGCGTAGAGGTACCGGCCGAACCAGCAATCGGGTCAGCGTCAGGCGCATTTTGCTTGCTCTTCGCCCCGCCGCCCGCCGCCCGCCTCCTAACCTTCGTCCGCGCCGCCCCCGCCACCTGCCTCCTTCCCTTCGCCCCTTCGCCCGCGCTCCCCACGCCGCCTGCCTTCGCCCCTTCGCCCGTGCCACCCCTTTGCCCGCCTCCCCTCCTCCCCTTCGCCCGCGCCGCCCTTTCCAGCTCCTCCCCTTCGGCCATGCCACCCCCGTCGCCCTCCCCTCCCCTTCGCCTGCCGCCCAGGTGAAGGCCAGGGAGCCCCGGCCGCCAGCCCCGAGCAGCCCGCGCTCTATGACAGCCAGCTCGCCCGCTCCCGCCGCCTCGGCCGCTTCCCTGACTCCATCGCCGCCCTTTTCGTCCCCGACCCCGACGCCGCGCGCATCGGCTCCGGCGCCGCTACCCTCCAGGTCGCCTCTGTCGTCCACCACCTCATCTCCCAGGTCCTACCTCTTTTGGTTTATCGCTAATTTACTTGTACAGTATGAGCCTTCTGTTTTGTTCACCTATTAGGACATCTCAATTTGCAGGCCTCCAAGGAAGAGATTGCTAGATTCCCGCCCGAAGAAAATGGTTCTTCTACATATGACACAACATGTTCAGCTTTTATTCATGTATGTCCCTGCTGATAATGTAGTTATCGTTTCTTTGTGCTAATATATTATGTTGATTTGCTATCCAGAGGTTATGCATTGAGTTTTCATGTATTTATGAACAACTCATCTGTTATCTTCGATCATTTGTATGTGATATTATCCTTTCGGTTATGCAAATAGAATGCTAAGTTGGGGTCATTTGCCTTTATAGATGACTACTCATTTTTACATTTTGGTAAATCTGCTGTGATGATTTATTGATGTATAGCATATATGTAGTTACATGGATCTTTGCTTAATGTTAGCCAATGCATTAATTGCAAGTGTGTTTTTACATCGTTCATGTACTGGGTAATGGTGTCATATATATGGGTGGGGCAGAGCCTGGTGATCTTTATCTTTGTCGATCATGGTTGGAGCTTTCAAGAAGGCAGGCAATGGAGCATGGACAGTTGGACAGTAATGGCCAGCTGCTAATACTATTTGTTCTATTGTTGGCTAAACGATAAATCTCACCCATATTTACTGACTTATGTACATGCTTTCAGTAGTTTGAGCGTTACTTGATCGCCTAGCAATTATAGTTCAATTCAAGCATTCATATTTGATATGTAGTGCACAAAACAAGATGTGGCACTGTTTGCTTGTGATTTGATTTGATTTCACATGTATTTTGTCTTCTGTTTGCAGATTCTATACAGATTGGTAGGAATCCATACCCGATGCAGATCTTTGTTCAAGTAATTTGCCTCTCTTTGATTCCTGGATTTCCTCTTTTCTCCATGTGTTTTTATGTATGTATCTAAATTTTGTTCAGCTGCACATATTATCTGTATGCTTGCTTCAATAGTAGCTTTAGATATTCAAAGCATTATCCAGATCGAGACAACTGCCTTTTGTGTCTCCTTTTGCTATATCCTATGTTGTACGAATCATAGATGCTTAGTTGTACCATTACTCTTGGTATATGAGATGTCCTCTCTGTATATTATACAGCTTTGCTTCCTGAATGTGCTTTATAGAAGATGCAACAAAATTAGTTTTCTATGTGTGTTGTGTGGTTTATCTCCTATCCTACTCATGACGTCAGCACATAAAGAGGGCTTTTTAGCTTTATCCTTTTAGATTTGGTTGATCTACACTTCCAGTAGCTATTCATCAATATAATGGACAAATCCATTGTGACATCTTTCTAGTCATAGATCTTTTTGTCATATATACAATAGCTTATTTTAATTCTTGGCTTGTTGCATCGTAGGTGTTTGATTTTGCCTACATATTTGTGGCTCGTTCTGGTAAGCAGAACTTAATGGTATATCAGGATCCATTACCTTGGTGTTAAGGATCAGCTTTCATTGTTTTTAGTTTCTTTGCTTTCTTCTGTACATAAAGAATTTCCAAGGTAGGAAATCGCTCACACCTTGGAAGCTATTTTAGAGCTAGATGCAAATAAGCCTAACTAAACCAACACGACAGATAATCTATTAAGATTTATGTTATCTGCTTTTCATTTGATCTTTGCTCGGCCTGTTCTCCATGCATCTTCAAACATGGGCTTGCAAATCTGGGTGGGTATGCAGTTCGATGTTATTTTTCAGTTCAACCTATATGTCATTATTTTGATAGCTATAGATTGTACTTAATGCATTCCAAATCATTTCTGCAGCATCGGTTTATTAGCTAGCTATCTAATGGATGGCTTTTTATTGAACAAAAAATTCAATTTCTGTATGATTTGATTTTACTTGCAGGCTGCTTGTGGGAGGCCCTTCTTTGCTGCCACATGTTGATATCTGCTGCAGCGTCCTATGTCTGGTGCTTGATGATAGAAGCACGTGTGGCCGTTAAGTTCTGCTGGAAAAGATGGCAAGTCCAAGTTTTTGCAGTGTATGTGCTTATTTCTTTGCTCTCATTATTAGAAAAAATAACTCCATTAATTCCATATTTTGGTCACAATGCACGACGACTTCGGTACTGGTTGCAAACTACCATTCTTCTATGGAATTTGTTTTAATGATTATTCTTACATTAAAATTATATGAGTGCGCCTGCATGTTATCCTTTCTCAGAAAAGTATTGATTTTAGGATTTAGTATAGACCTACCAAATGAGAAGATAAAAGAGATGTGTCACAAGTAGGATTAATTTTTGTCTCCTTCCTTCAGATATATAGCTTTGGAAGCACATATTGGTCTGCTTACTGGCTTCTTCCTAGGTTATGAAAAATCAGTTTGTATGTCTCTTTTGTATCGCCTAATGCTTGGACCTGCATGCACTGCGTATTCAAGTTGACACACACACACACACACACACACACACACACATATATATATGTTGTCCTATGTCTATACACATATGCTAGCAGCTAGCACGCGGTGCATATGGAATTGGATTTCTGGTTAGGTTAGTGTTTTTTTCCTGTTCTACTACTACCAGCTAGCTGGTTATTGTTGACGAAGTCATCTTGATTCATATAATTTGTCTCTTTGTTCACACAGTTGTTAAGGAATTCTGTATGGAGATCTAGACTAAAGTATCCAACAAGAGACATACATCTTTGCCTTAGAATGATATATGCGAGTTTTATTCTTGTTTGACCTATTTAGGTGGAAATATTTGAGTTTGTCGATTCCCCTTTTAGTTTTCATAACACGAGATTGTCTTATAGTTTTGCAGTGGTAGATGTGTGGGGAGCGTGGGCTGTACTGTCACTGAGCAAACAAAGCAAAAATATATGTTCTTTCTCCTAATTTAATCGTTACTGTCAGTTCTTAGCTGCCCTACTGATCCATGGCTTATATTATCAGCTGAGGACATTTCTACAAGCAATACTGATCTGTACCTTATTAGCTCAACTGATTGGGACTTTAATATGATTTGATCAGCTGCGTTATAATTTCGATGTGTTAGCTAGGGACCACGGTTGTGATGAAGTATATTTTTTGGGCCTTCGCAACTATCATAAAATGTTTTGTTTTCTCTAGCTCAGGCTGTGGTATTGTCAAACAGCCAAAAACTATTTATTGTTCTACAAACATTCTTTTCATTCCCTGTTCTGTTTATATACTCAGCTTGTTAGACATGGCTTCCTTTGACTAACATGGTTTCCCTTCCAAATTATAGGAGATTTTTGTAAGCATAGATCCTGAAAGTATTAAATGCATAACGTACTTTCTTTTTGCACTTAATTATATTATGTATCCATCTTTTGTTTTTGCTTCTAAGATGATCTGAAAAAAAGAGGGAAGCTTGTGAATTTTACAGTCTCTATTTGTCTTAGAAGGCTGCCTTTGATCTCACTTGATGCTTTTCATACAAGGATGCTATTCCTTTCAAGCTTCTTTGACCCTAGAGACTGAACAACACATACTCTGCTCACGAGGCTTATCAAGTGTGGCATCATGGATTAAAGTCATGTGTATTCTTTTGTTGTATATATGGTGAAGATATATATATATTTTTGGTGAGAGATGATCATAGACGTTTTGGCCGTATTGGCGCCTTTTCGCCACGTATTGGCAAGAATGGCCGTCGTCGTCCGTTTTTTGCAAAAATAGGACACTGTCGCACGGTCACTGCGTGGTCGTCACCCACGAGCCAACACGCCGCCATCAAGACGACCTTTGTGCGGTGGAGGTGCTTCTTACCACCGCAGGCGACGGACGACCCTCCCATCCCACCACGTGCAACCTCCCGCACGGCTACCATGCGGTGCCCGCCAGCCACGACCCCCCCTAGCCACGACCTCACTCCGCAACCAACGTGTGGTGGCCTCTCTCTGCGACGGCCGTGCAATGCTTTCGCTCGCACCCACTGCCCGCGCGCCTCCCTCTCCCGTCGCGCCAAGACCCTCCCCTCCCGCCACGTACCTTCTTAGCAGAAAAATCCCCCAAAAAAACGGTCTGGTTCTTCAGAGAAACAAAACACCGTCTGTTTCCAGTCCATCTATCGTTCGGACAAGCATCGAAAGTCGGACAAGCATCGGAAGCCAGACCCCTCCCCATCGATCCACCGCCTGGCCTCTCCTTCGGTCAATTCCATCGGCCGCTGTCGTCACTTTATTCCTTGTCCTGTCGTTGTCACATCGCTGTCTGATGCATGCATGCAAATTTCAATTAGCTCGCGCAGGGGAAGGATTCCCCCTCGCAGCGGCTATAAATTAGTGAGTGAACGAGCGTGATTTTGTTTCGCCATCGCTCGCTCGATCTCTCTTTCGGTCGCTCTTTTGCTCTGTCGATTATATTTTCAGGGACATTTTAGAGTTATTAACCGCCGTCATTAGAAGCCAATTTAGCAGGTAATTTTTATCTCCGTCTATTTTTCGTCGTTCGTAAATTCTTTATTAAATGCATACTTAAGTAGTTGTAATTTTCTAGGCGCACCTATTATAGGCATTCTGAAATTTTCGTAGGGAAATCTGTTTGACTTTATTAGTCGCATTCAATTAGCCGCAGTTGAACTAATGTTACGTAATTAATTAGTTTTAATTCTTGAGGCGCCGTTAATTAGTTACCAAATAATTAGTCGCAATGAACAGTGTTTGCAAACACAAAACTACATTGCAGTGCTGAATAATTGGCTAATGAGCTCTACCTTCGCTTTGTTCTCTAATAAGAGAAATTTTATGATATATGTGTGTGTGTGTGTGTGTGTGTGTGTGTGTGTGTGTGCGCGCGCTGTGCCCCGTTTCTGTTGCAGCCAAGTAGTTGCAAAGCATGGGCTCAACTAACAACAATTAATTAGTTGGTTACTACTAATAGTTTAAACATATGTTGCATTGGCGTGTGTTTAATTGAGGATTAATTATGTCAAGATTACTAACAAATTGCATGGTACAATCAATTATATACTGCTATATGTTCTCTATTTTGCAATCCATGGTGGTACTGCATGCTTTGTCTTCTAGTTAGATACTGACCCGCTTCCCAGCCATTTTATGTGAACATTAGTTCAACTGCATGTAAATCTTAGCAATTTAGCCTAACATTAAAATCCCCGGACCGGCTGACGTATCCCACGGGACATGCTCGACGCAAAACATCTAGGCGCACGTGGACGCAGACACGAGCAGAGAGTAGTGGCTCAGACGAGTGAGCCATATTATATCCCGTGTTATGCGATTCTGTTTTGATATATTTGTATTTATATTTTGTTTTACTATATTTGTATGAATATTTTGTATGTTATGTGTGTACTACTGCGCTATATTGTATATCGACATTCCCAATGCAGTTGTATATCGACATTTCCACTTCTCAAATGACCTAAACCCTTAATTTTCGAGACAATTTCATAACACATGTAAAATTGTAGAAACATTACACAATTAGGTCCACTTTGTAAGGAGACTTCAAAACAAAATTCATAATTTTTGGAGTTCATTTTCTATGTTTAGAAATTCCTACAAATAGTATACTTAAATGTAATTGCGAGAAAAATCCATAACGAATAAAATTATGGAAAAATTACACAAGCAAGTACACCGTCTCGGGAGGCTCCACAAAACAATTCATAATTTTTTGAGCTAATGTGCTATATTTAAAAATTCATACCAACAACACTGGACCGGAGGAGAGATGAAAGGTGGTGGCCGCATGGTGGCCGTGGGGCTTCTCCTCCACTGTGCGGCAGCCTCCACCGCACGGTGGCTGTGCGGCAGGATCCTTCACCGCACAGCGACAAGCTTGGCCTTGGCCCTCGCCTTAGTCTTTGGTGTCTTCGAGAGCACCTCCTTGACCTTCTCCTCCTCTGGCGGCAGCGGCGGCAGTCGCGATCCTCGACTTGCGGCGGTCAAGACGAAGACAATTGCGCTTCTTCTTCAAGCGATAACCCATGTCTCCAGTGCTGCCAACAAGACTAACTAAGCGGCTATCTCCAGCGATCGAGATGACTAGTGTGAGGGGTAGTATGGTTCGGGAGGACGGGTCTTCGGGTTCTCGTCGGTGTGCTTCGATTTGGGCGAGGGCAGGACAGGACCGTGCGTGCGACAGGAATGGGACCGAGGGCAAGAGAGTAATTTCGCATGGCATGTAATGGGAAAATAGGCATATAAGAATAAAATAATGCAAAGAGGGCAAAATCTGAAGAAATAGACAAAGGAGGGGGCCTAAAATGTATTAGGTCGGGAATAGGTGTAAATTCTAAAAATGGATCTAAAGAGAGGGCAAATAATGAATTCCCCCAACTAATAATCATAGCCAAAAGTATGTATATTGGATTCATTATAACTGGTTGTGAGGTTAAGAGGGTCAGTCGTGAGACTATTGTAACATCATAATTTTCTCGTTCTTTTAGGAGCTTTTCAAAATAAAAATAAACATTTGATTTTTCTTGAATCAATTAAAGCTTAATTTGAATTTTTAGAAATTAAAACAATTTAATTTGAATAATCCAAACATTAATTAAATTTAAAACTAATTTATTTGAAGTTCAATTGCTATTTTTTGACCTCGATTTAATTTAATTCCTTTTTAGAAAATCCTAAATCCTTTCTTTTTCCGGAAAATCATGTAGGGGGCAAATCCTTTCTCTCGTACCATTCTTTGTCTCTCCTCCGCCCACTTCGCTTAGGCCTTCCTTGCTCAAGGCCATGACCCATTTCAGCCTCCGTCGGCCCAACTCCGTAGCCCATCCTAGCTTGCCTCTGCCTCTCCTCTACCATTGACCAGTGGGACCTGCCTGTCAGCTGTCCGTACCTATCTCCATCTCCGACACGACACTATCATCATGTTCTACTTAGACTTCGGCCCCTCATGCTATAAAAGCTGGGCTAGACCCTCGGCTTCCTCACCCCAAGTCGTCGCTTCGAGAGTTGCCTCGAATCCACTGGATTTGCGAGAAGCCGAGCTCCGGCATCACCTTTATCATCATCTTCCGCCACCATAGGTGAGCTCTAAACCTAGCCGCCACCACCATCAGGTTCGCGTCGCCGAGATCTACTCCGCCCTCTCCTATGATTTGCCGCAGCGCCACCGGAGCCCTGTTGTCGCCGAAAACCGTACCACCGCCGCCGCTTCTAAGTCGCCACCGATGGCCTTCATGCTCCCCTAGTCTCTGTGTGCCACTCGCCACTTTCCCCGTCGCCTCCTCTTCCGTTTGTGCCACTCCAAGCCTGCCGAGCCGTAGTTGTTCAACGTAAACGTCGTCGTCGGAGTTGCGCCGCTACTCGCCATCGCCCCTTGGTCCCAAAGCCATTGTAACATCCCAATATTTTGCTTTCCAAATCTCTTTTGAATAGTTTAGGCCTTTGAAAATTTCGCCAATTTTATTTGGAGTTAGAAAGCTTAATTTGGAATTTGAGAAGACAAAAGGATTTAATGTGAATAAAAACATCAATTAATTCTAAAACTAATTTATTTCGGTTCTTTGTGCTTGCAAATATTTTACAGATTTTTCTAGAATTTTTCTAAGTTCATTTGCTATTTTTCTTCGTATTTTCTATTTTTTGGTATTTTCTAAAAAGGCAAATTAATTAAAAAGCTGGAATGCTTTTGGGCTGAAACCCAATCCCCGTCGCATTCCTATTCCTCTTTCCACGGACCGCTCTTGTCGCCACAACCCATCTCTGTCTCCTGCATGTGCCCGGTCTCACCTGTCAGCCTCACCCGCTCTGAGTCCGATGTGAACTACTTGAGCCACCATGCAGAGCGTGTGGGACCACTGAGCCTTGTTCTTCATTTCACCAAGATCTGGCTCGGACTCCGCCACCGTCTCTGTTTTCTTGGCATGTCCGCTAGGGAATCCCCCTATCGCCCCACGCTATAAAAGGGCTGCCGCCCTCGGCTTCCGTATCCACCACACCTGCCACCACCCAAAACCCTAGCCCTAGCCGTCCCGAAGATCAATTTCGCACCATCCTCGCTACCTTCTACTTCGAGCTCTTCGTCGTCGTCTTTTGCCATCTCTGGTGAGCCTCCAGCCTCCACGTCACCACCGCTGGCATCACTTCACTCCCCTCTACCTTGCCATTTTGTTGGTGCCACCCGAAGTCCACCGAAGCACTATCGCGCTGCGAGCTCGATCCTTGTTGTCGCCTCTTCCTCACCGCTAGTTGCCTCCGACGACCATTTGGTTTCACTCACCATCCGGTCACATCGCCTCGCAGCTAGGAACACGATGCGCATGTCCAAGATCTCGCCAGAGCACGCCACCGCCGTCTTGCCATCGAATCGAGCCACCACAGTCGCTCTCGCCACCGTTGACCCCCTTGCCAGCCTCCACCGTCGCATCCGAGTCGGTAGATGTGATCGCCAGAGTTCGAGCATGCCAGAGATGCCCTCCATTCGATGCTGAGCATTGCTGCCATTGATCTTACCGACGTGGCATCCCACATGGTTGCCACCTCGCCTCCACCTGGCGCCACGCTTGCGCCAGCCCGTCCCGCGTCAGCCCCGCTCGTTATTGCCGTCATGTCACTGCCTCTGTCCCACATGTCCACCACCTGTCGCACCATCACTACCACCTCACTGCGACGTGTGCAGTAGCCTCCACCGCACCTAACCCTATATGTAAACCATAGGTGGACCTAGTCTATCGTGAGCTGTGCTTATGACATGTAATTAGTTACCCCATGGACGGACTAGTGTAGTGGCAGATGCTTTGAGTCAAAAGAGCTACCGTAAGAACCTGTTGAGCAAAGAAGAGTTAGCCAACGTTACTCGAGGAATCCAGAAGCTGAAACTTGAGTCAGTTGCAAAATGATATATGTTGACCCCATAGTTCAAACCAATGCTAAAAAATCGGACTTGACAACACAGTGAGATGACAATTATGTCAAGAAAATCAATTCCTATGTAAAGCTTGAAGTGTCCACCAAAGGCGAGCAAGACGCGCCATGAATCATAAGAGTATTTGTATATCTGATCAGAAGAAACTCAAGTAGCTAATACTCAACCCAGCATTTGATTTCAAGAATTCCATTTTCTCTGGAAGTACCAAGTTGTATCAAGGTCTCAAATTTAAACTATGAGGATCCAATATGAAGCACAATGTCACAGAATGTGTTATCATGTATTTGTTATGCTTGATAGTTGGCTAGCAGTGTAGTGGAAGAAGTGTCAGAGCACCCTAGTCCAACATCGAGCGCGTCGATGTAGTGGTCGTAGTCGATTGTCCAACATCCTCAGTCACTGATCGTCTCCTCTAACGACCACTCGTGTTCTTTATGTAGGTCGTGGATCATCCTTGATCAGCGTAGCAGCAGCGCTTCCATAGTATCCACACGTCTAGGGGTGCAACGCTATACGCTGGTGTGCTAGCACCAATGCGCACGGTAAGACCTTCGGGGTGGTGGTGGCTAGGGTTTACGTGGAAGGTGTAACTCATACATCCTAAAGCCCCCACACTTCCCCTTATAAAGTGTCCATAACGGATCCAATCCGAACTAATTTGTTCCAACCCGTTAAGTGTGTGACCCTGTACGTTCATGCATAATCGGTCGTGACCAAGGAACTACTTTCCGACCGCAAGTTGGTAGCGGTTTATAGTAGGACATAATGATTCTTGAAAAGACATAAAGATTATATCGGACGAACCTTATGCAATATGATCTGCGACCAGGTCCATATCACTCACGACTAGTTCGTAACTCCTTACGACCATTTCACATTCGGTCTCAACTAGTTCACCAACCAGTTTGTGATCATGTACGACTAACTTAGGACCAGTCCGTATCCCCCCATTCAACCAGTTCGTATATGGTCAGACTAAGTGATCTGCTTGCATATTCTCCTTTTGCCTCACGATACCAGGTCGAATTGCAGGTGAGATATATGTCATCCATGGATTGTTTAGTATTTTCTCGATTTAGTGACGGATAACTTTATGTGGTCGACTCTTTGACCACTTGTGGCACGACCATGCACTTCCTTTATCCGAGCGCATCAAGGGACCCAGAGATATCTATCCTGTTATGCTAGGAGGGGCAAATCCTATATCTGACTAGTCACATCCCTCCGCATATTTTATTGCATATCTGAAAGCTACCTTTATAACTATCCAGTTACAAAGTAGCGTTTGGTAACCTCTAAGTGTATTGTTACATATATAGGAAAACATACTGATCTCAGGTCAAAGGATTAATTATCATAATTGCTTGAGACCAACTAATGACATATAGAATCATAACAATCTCAATAGTGTCTCAAGGTGGGTCAATCCAATACTATATTCTCTAATATGTGCCTCACACTATTGACATCCGATCAAGGATCCTTTTAGAATGACATTATACAAGTAATAAAGAGCTTCACCAACAAGTCACATACTTACTAATCTTTATAAATGATAATTCATTCAAGGAATATAATAATATATATATATATATATATATATATATATATATATATATATATATATATATATCGTTTCGCACTCATACTTATTTGAATAGCTATTTTGTGCGTGGGCCGCTGCTTGGGCCACATGGCGTACCAGACCACACTCCCCGCGTGCTACACGAGGCGTGCCAGCTCACGCACTTCCCATGTGGCATCGGCGGTAAAACACACACGCACGCGTTGCAATCCGCGTTAAAATATCGGTATTGTCCAATCTGGCAGTAAAACCCACATGTATCCTTGTTTTCTACATGAATGTTTTTTTTGTTTTGTTTTAGCAATAACTTTTGATTGGAAGCTCCAATTCACGAACGGTTTACACCGGTAGTTTGGTGACGACGAGGGTAACAGAATGATATAAGTCTTGCAAATAAAACCTCTCTATACGTTTATTAAAAAAGATTTACTGCATCGCTAAAAGCTACCTTTATAACTATCTAGTTACAAAGTAGCGTTTGGTAACCTCTAAGTGTATTGTTACATATATAGGAAAACATACTGATCTCAGGTCAAAGGATTAATTATCATCATTGCTTGAGACCAACTAATGACATATAGAATCATAACAATCTCAATAGTGTCTCAAGGTGGGTCAATCCAATACTATATTCTCTAATATGTGCCTCACACTATTGACATCCGATCAAGGATCCTTTTAGAATGACATTATACAAGTAATAAAGAGCTTCACCAACAAGTCACATACTTGCTAATCTTTATAAATGATAATTCATTCAAGGAATATAATAATATATATATATATATATATATATATATATATATATATATATATATATATATATGTGTGTGTGTGTGTGTGTGTGTGTGTGTGTGTGTGTGTGTGTGTGTGTGTGTGTGTGTGCATTTGCTTGGGCCACGTGGCGTGCAGACCACGCTCGCGTGCTTGACTCACGCGCTTCCCATGTGGCATCGGCGATAAAACACACACGCACGCGTTGCAATCCGCGTTAAAATATCAGTATTGTCCAATCTGGCAGTAAAACCCACATGTATCCTTGTTTTCTACATGAATGTTTTTTTGTTTTGTTTTAGCAATAACTTTTGATTGGAAGCTCCAATTCACGAATGGTTTACACTGATAGTTTGGTGACGACGAGGGTAACAGAATGATATAAGTCTTGCAAATAAAACCTCTCTATACGTTTATTAAAAAAGATTTACTGCATCGCTAAAAGAGATTTACTATCACCTTCACATTACTTTACTACCATCTTTGCCAACTAGTACAGACAAGTAGACAACCAACTAGAAAACAACCGGTTCCTTGTTTTGTACGTGAATGTGTCTTTATCTTGTTTTAGTAATAACTTTTGATTGGAAGCTTTGATTCACGAACAGTTTTCATCAGTAGCTTGGTGACGACGAGGGTAACAAATATAAGTCTCGCAAATAAAAAATCACTGTGCGTTTACTAAAAAAGATTTGTTGCATCACTAAAGCATATTTACTACCGCCTCCACATGACTTTACTGCTCTGTTACAAAAAGATTTACTAAAACCTCCACATTGACTTTATTGCTCTATTACAAAAATATTTACTACAATCTCCACATGACTTCATCGCTATCTCAGCCAACTAGTACAGACAAATAGACAACCAACTAGCAAACAATCGGTTCATTGTTTTGTACATAAATATTTCTTTTTCTTGTTTTAGCAATAACTTTTGATTGGAAGCTCCGATTCACGAATGATTTTCATCGGTAGCTTGGTGACGACGAGGGTAACAGAATGATATAAGTATCACCACAAAAAAACCTCTGTGTGTTTACTAAAAAAGATTTACTGCATCGCTAAAAGAGAATTACTGCAACCTCCACATGACTTTACTATCTTAGCCGACTAGTACAGACAAGTAGACAGCTAACTAGCAAACAATCAGTTCATTGTTTTGTACATGAATGTTTTTTTCATGTTTTTGTAAATAACTTTTGATTAGAAGCTCCAATTCACGAACGGTTTTTACTGGTAGCTTGGTTACGACGAGGGTTACATAATGATATAAGCCTTGCAAATAAAAACCTCTCTGTACGTTTACTGAAAAATATTTACTGCATCACTAAAAGAGATTTACTACAACCTCCGCATGGCTTTACTGCTATGTTACAAAAAGATTTATTGCAACCTCTACATGACTTTACTGCTCTGTTACAAAAAAGATTTACTAAAACATCCACGCTATTTTACTGCTCTGTTACAAATAGATTTACTGTAATCTTCACATGACTTTATTGCCATGTTAGCCAAGTAGTACACATAAGTAGACAACCAACTAACAAACAATCTGTTATTTGTTTTGTAAACATGTTTTTTTTCTTGTTTTCGCAACAACTTTTGATTGGAAGCTCTGATTGACGAACAGTTTTCACCGGCAGCTTGGTGACGACGAGTGTAAAAGAATGATATAATTATTTCAAATAAAAACCTCTCTGTACATTTACGAAAAAAGATTTACTGCATCGCTAATATCAATTTACTACAACCTCTATATGACTTTACTGCCATCTTAGCCAACCAGTACAGACAAGTAGACAATTAACTAGCAAACAATCAGTTCCTTGTTTTGTTTATGAATATTTTTCTTATTTTCGCAAATAACTTTTGATTAGAAGCTCCAATTCATGAACGGTTTTCACCGGTAGCTTGACGACGACGAGAGTAACATAATGATATAAGTTCTGTAAATAAAAACCTCTCTGCGCGTTTACTAAAAATGATTTACTGCATCGCTAAAAGAGATTTCCTACCGCCTCCACATGACATTACTGCTCTGTTACAAAAAGATTTACTTCAACCTCCACATGACTTTACTGCTCTCTTACAAATTTTTTTTTACTAAAACCTTCACGCGACTTTACTGCTCTGTTACAAAAAGATTTACTATAACCTCTACATGACTTCATTGCCATCTTAGCCAACTAGTACATACATGTAGACAACCAACTAGCAAACAATCGGTTATTTGTTTGGTACACAAATATTTTTTTCTTGTTTTTGCAACAACTTTTAATTGAAAGCTCCAATTCACGAACGGTTTTCACCGGTAGCTTGGTGACGATGAGGTAACATAATGATGTAAGTTTTGCAAATAAAAAAGCATTTTTGTGCGTTTACTAAAAAAATTATTGTATCTCTAAAAGAGATTTATTATGATCACCACATAATTTCCCTACTCTATTAAAAAAAAATACTAGACTCCACTTGTAGTTTAATAGCACATCCAGTCATGCGTGTATGAAACAATAATAAAAAAATATTATCGCGATGATATGTGCGATAGTAAAATTGCTATCACAATTAATTTGAACTTTGTCATAGCGCGTACTGGACACGTAACGTCAAGCTTGAGAATCGTGGGTTAGTGGGCCAAAATAACTTATTGGGCGTAAAGGCGGTTCGGTTATCAGGTAATTACTCCTCTGTTCCCGACCCTTCACTAATTACTCCCGTCTCCCCGTGAGCCACTTTTTGTCGTCTAGCTACAACATGCTTCATCTCTACTACACATCTGTAGAAAAAAAATGCGCCAATCTTGCTCAGAGGCTAAAATCAAAACTATAGTAGACTAGATATTCCCAATTGATTCCAAATTACAAAAAAGTTCTCTCATCTGAAAAGATAAAAAAAGGCTGCTTTCTCCATACAATTGCATCACCAACATTATTGTATAGACTTCAAACTACAATAAAAGATGCCCTTTCCTTGTCATCAACTTTTCATCCAAAAAACTTATTGCCAGGTATATTCAATGAACTTGTCAGCTGCTGTTCACACATCATCATATAATTCCAGGAAGCAGCAGATGCGCGTGCAGCTGGGTTCGATGTCGTTGCGACCTGTGCTTCCATGGACTGAGGTTTCGATCATATCTTATAATTACTAGCGCCCGCGCGTGCGTTTCCGTGCGCCGACAAAAAGCACGAGCAGTGGGACCCGTGGGCGACGAAGTGGCGGCAAAAATATCACTGGCGAGAGGCGCGTTCGCGCACGCCATGCGTGGGGCCCGCGCGTGGAGAGCCAGCATGAAGGCGAGACTGAGCGAAGGATTGAACGACGCTGAAACTAATCGAAAGATGATTGGACGGCTGGAAAAAAATTGTCGACGTGGTGTGACTCTTCTCTACTCAATTCTGCCTCCAATTATACCGAAGGATTGCTGCTGACGAGCACTTCCCATAGCCACAAATTAAGTCTGTAGTGTAGCCATTGTTTCAACGTCCTGACTCCAGCAAAAATTCCTTGCTACTACGAGGAATTATGTAAGCACAACTATTGAAAGAAAAGTCTTGCCGGCGGTCGCCCTGTCGTCTTGTTACAACAAGCCGTGCTCTGCTTGAACTCCAACCGCTGTCGGCCCAATCCTATCGCTTAGCCAAATCAAGGGGCCAATTCTATCGCTTGTCTGTAGGATGCCGTCTCCCCAGCGTAAGTTTGGTGTAGTGGAATTTGGCCTTCTTAGCTCAGTGTGTGGGCGCACTCGAGTACGGCTTCTTTTTCAGCAGCACCTCCTTCTTCACTTTATTACCACCGTCATCGTCGTTGTAATCCCTCTCCTTAGAAGTGATTCTTTTTTGTACTTGATGCCAAAGGGGGGAGAGATCAAAGGAGCAAGGGGGAGCAAGGAGAAATGAATGAAGAATGAAGATGGGCAAGACTTTTATGATATCTTATAGAATATTATCTATTTGGACTTCTATCGGATGTTTGTAATAGTTAAGTTATTGCACTTATGACACTAGTGTTTATGCTACATTGTTATCTTTGCTAACATTATCAATGTTTATGTTAAGTATATTTGTTATGTTGGTTTATCTCTTCATGCTTCATATGACTAATCGTTACATGTTTTCCTCAAATTCAATAAATAAAGGAAACTTCGCCAATTTTTTTTTAAATCCACACATGTGCATGAAAATCACTTCATGAACCTATATGCACATTTATAGGGCGAGTTTTGTTTATTTGTTGATTGATTTTGAAAACAACTAATTCTTTATATCCCTTGAGCTCATTTCAAGAATATCTGCAAAACAAAAGTCAAAACAATAATATGCAACTTGTTTTAAAAACTTGGTGCATATTCAAACCTTTCAATTCATTTATATTGCTTAGGTTGTCATCAATTACCAAGAAGGGGGAGATTGAAAGCATCTAGACCCCTAAAAATGATTTTGGTAATTAATGATAATAATGTGTTAAGGGACTAATATGTGTGCTAAGATGTTTTAAAGGCTTAGTCTCGGATTATGGATGACAACATAAAAATGACAATGCAAAGACAATAAATGATTGACATGGCTGAAGGCAAAGTTATTTTGTAGCATAAGGACCCATTTATAGTTTTTACCGGTCTCGGTGATTGGTGAAAAGACCGGATTTATAGACTAGATGTCATACTATAAAGAGGGATTGTGGCTAGTAGCTTGAGGATATATTTTATGCCATCTTGATCAACTAAGAGACATGTATTGCATTTATAAAACCATCTGGAAAAATCTCAGTAAAAATGGTATGACAACACCTAAGGAACGGTAGTACCGCAGTGGGGTCGAACCGATGTTTAGTTGGCAGTATCTTATTTTCAGAGAGCATGTTTTTGGGGGTTTTCTTCCCATGGAAAACGGTAGATCCAATTAAGCTGAGAGGTACTACCGCCGTGCTGTACCAGACTGTAGAAGCTAGTTCAGAAGCATTTAATGCACCACGTATGACCATTGAACAGTAGGTGCGGTAGTACCGGCCAATCAATGGCGGTAGTACTGCACCTACTGAATTTTTTACAGATTTGCTTTAAACGGTCGAATTTGTGGTTGGGGGCTATAAATACCCCCTCACCAGCACCAAGCTCAGGACTCTTGACCTCATTGAATACATTTGAGCCATTGGTGCACTCTCTACTACTCATTTGCTCATATTTCACATTTTCAGGTAGTTGAGAGCATTAAAGTGCATTTGCATCATTAGTTGATCTTTTGGCACTTGGTAACCTTCAAGCAAAGGCTGTGATTTGTTACTTGTGGTGCTTGCCGGCACCTAGACGGTTTGGAGGAAGATTGTGCGGTATCTCTTCAAGAAGGTTGTGAAGAGGCCCGACATCGGATGTGAGTGGTTCAATGCTCACCATCTCTGAAGTGGAGGAAGAACAATTCTAGTGGAATCAAGGTTCATTAGGCTCAATTTGTGGAGCCGGTCCAATTCGTTTGGGCTTACCTCAACGTGGACTAGTGAAAACCGGCAAGCCTTCGATACAATGGGAAAAACATCGATTGTTTTCTTTGTGGTTTTCTCTCTTGTCTTACTATTTCTGCAATTACTTTTCTAGCTTCTTATTTGTGTATAATTGCTTAACTAGAATTGTATTTAGTATTGACATAGCCTTGGGGTGTCTTAGTGTGAACTTGGAATATATCTCTTGAATTGTGTTAGGAATCCTTAATTAGACCATACTTGTTAAAATTATCAATTAGAGCACAAGTTTTTTAGAAACCTCCTATTCACCCCCTCTCGTCAGTCATCCTTGATCCTACATTGTGTTTTAGAGCATCTACTTGCTCTGAACCTCCACCATCATCATTACCTTTCTAGCCCCGGAGTACATGTTCCCCCAACGTCTTTCATATCACCGTTGCACTTGAGATCACCTCCACCATCCTAGCAATGGATAGGGACAATGAAGTCAATAGTCATGCCACCACCACAGAGTTGGTTGTGTTCCACATCCTCCAATCAGTACTCCCCCTATCTGTAGGCTCGACATAGGTCTCCTGCAGATAATGCTCTACCCCTTTCATCTTCAGAATTAACTGAGCTCTTCTAGACTAACTCTGGTAATTCTTGTTCCCTTCCAAATTTACATCATTTGGCACAGCTCCGGGTTTAATTCAGATAACCCTGCATCAGCCAGCGGACCTATCAAACCCATCGTGATAAGGTCCTGCAATATACCTCTCATCTCACCTTTTGTGACCAAAGTGGATTCTCCATTTCCTCCATCCATGGTTACAATACTCTTCTCCGCAGCTTTTCGCGGAACTTCTTCCTCAACCTTTCTCGCAGCTTCGATCTCCTTAGGAGTCATCTTCTCAAATAACTGAAGCAATGCCAATCAACAAGATATGTCACGCGTGTCTCCCACGATCACAACAATCCTACACACATTAACGTTTGTCACAGCCTCAATTACCTCGATCGTTATAGTGTGCATCATAGTAATCAACAAAATCATGCAACGGTACAACGGTTTCATTTTTGTTTTTTTTCCTTGCCCTCTTCTCTCCGCTCTATCCTTTTTTTTGTATCCGCTGCACTTGCACGACTGCCCTCTGCTTGTCTCTTCCTCTCTCTCGAAACCCAAGCACAATTCCTCCTTCCTCTTCCTCTCTCTCTCGCTACCACAACTCCTTCCTCTTCTGGACCAACGACTCCCGCCCGGCCCCCTAATTTGCATGCCAAGCATGCAAGCGTGTAACGAGATCCGCATGCTCATGTGATGGCACCCCGCGATCCGCCCGCTCGCGGTGGCGGCACGGTGGAATCCACTCGGCCACCGTTGTTGAAGACGATGGCGGGATGAAACCGATGTCGTCGGTGGCGGCTGGCAGCAGGTGAGTCGTGGGTTAGGGTTAGGTTTCGGGATGATGGTGGATTAGGATTGGCTTTGATACCATGTTGATTTTGGGAATATCGTGGACTCCACGCCCTTTATTTGTAGTGCTAAACATTAAAATCCGACTCGCATACGGCTTGGACTCTTATTAAACTCTAGTACTAACCCTCAAACATAAACCATTCTAGTAATTTTAGTGGATGAACTGTGCACCATATAATTCCAGGAAGCTGCAGATGCGCGTGCAGCTGGGTTCGATATCGTTGCGACCTTGTGTTTCCTTGCCGGCGCTCGTCCTGTCGTCTTTTTACAACAAGCCGTGCTCTGCTTGAACTCCAACCGCTGTCGGCCCAATGTTCAAGCAATTCTATCGCTTGACTATAAGGATGCCGTCTCCCCCAGCGTAAGTTTGGTCGTCCAACTCTATCGCTTATCCAAATTAAGGTGCCCAACTTTGTCGCGTGACTGTAGGATTCTTGATTCATCCAATCCGTGAGCTCTGGAGAACGTCAATATAAACCATTCTAGTAATTGTAGTGCATCCACAACCGCACGAACTAGCTAGTTTAGATACCAAGTTCACGTTTGGAGATGGGGAGCAACGTGATTATTATCTCCTCCGTGAAACTAATGCAGTCCAACATAAGCTGCCATTTTGCTGCTGCTGCTGCTGCTGCTCCACCACGTCTAGGGTGGATATCGAGTCAAGTAGTGGTCTTACCGAGGTTTTTTCGAAATTGACAGAGATTGATTTAATATCATTTTATTCATAGTTTGAAAGTATTTTTAGAACCGAGCTAACAAGCCGAGCCGAGCTAGAGTGAAATCCAATTTTATTTGAAATTGACTCATTTTAATGTTTAACCAAATAACGAGTCTAATTGAAATAATTTTGAACCGAACCAACGAGCCCTACTAACGAGCTTCTTTTCCACCCCTAACCACGTCCAAGTCTTTCTATATGGGGAGATTTCTTCCTTCGCTACTCCAACCCTGCCACTTCCTCCTCACAACAGGTTGATCTATTACCTTCTTTTTTTTTCTACCTATACTTATTTATTCGTAATCTTTTTTTTTGTAAGAGATTTCAAAATTCACCATCAGGTGCAACCTAAGTTATCATATATGCTTTTCAAAAATCATCATCCTAATTTCAAATAATTACCGACCTAGCTTCTTTTCTTTTGTAGGAGATTTCAATATTCGTCGTCTGTTGCAGCCTAAGTTATCATCTGTACTAGAGCAAAATTAGCATCCTAACATTAAAAAAAAAGTAGATCAACTACACACTTGAGGGTTATTAGTTCTCACACACCCAAGCTCGACTTGCCTTTTCCGTCAACGATAGTTACCCACGCGGACATCCTTTTCTTAATCGCCTATGTGATTTCCTCGCCCGCCACTAATTACTCCCATGCACTGGTTTTTTTCCTTGACTAGTAGCTTCCTCAAACAATTTTACCATAATTTGCACCCTAATTTGCAATCGGTAGCGTGCTAAGTCACCCGCTTCAGTTCAAAAAATTATCTCCTGTTACAACAACAACGACAATAATAACAACAAAGTCTTTGGTCCCAAACAAGTTAAGGTAAACTTGGAATAAAACCTCATCAAGGTCAAAGAGACGAGAGCCTTGTAAAAAACCTACAAGGCTAAAACCCTAAACCGTACATCCTGCCATCTGAGCCGAGAGCCTAAAACACCGCCCCTAAACCTTATTATGGTTCCGGTACGTGGATCACTAACTTCCATGCGCTCCTATCCAAAACTAATTCTTTAGCTACATTTCAATCCCTCAAATCTCTTTTAACTGCTTCCTACCACGTCAGTCTTGGTCGACCTCTGCCTCTTACGTTTTCAGTACGTCTTAACATTCCAGTACATATCGGTGCCTCGAGAGGCCTCCGTTGGAGACGTCCAAACCATCTCAAGCGATGTTGGACAAGCTTCTCTTCAATTGATGCTATCCCCACCCTATCATGTATATCATCATTGTGGATTCGATCCCGCCTTGTGTGGCTAGATATCCACCGCAGCATCCTCATCCCCGCTACACTCATCTTCTATATATGTTGTGCTTTAGTCGCCTAGCATTCTGCTCTATATAGCATCATAGGTCTGATCGCCGTCCTAGAACTTACCCTTTAACTTTTGAGGAACTTTTTTTTTATCACAAAGGACACCCAATTCTTGGCGCCATTTCACCCACCCCACTCGAATCCTGTGGCTTACGTCTTCATGAATCTTGCCGTCCCACTGTAGCACCGATCCCAAATATCGAAACGTGTCCTTCCTAGGTACTACTTGTCCATCCAGACTAACATCTCCATCATCTGCCCTGGCACAGCTAAAATCACACTTCATATACTCAGTTTTAGTCCTACTAAGTCTAAAACCCTTCGATTCTAAGATCTTCCTCCATATCTCTAGATTCCTATCGATACCTATCCTACTCTCACCTACTAATACTACATCATCAGCGAAAAGCATACACCAAGGGATATCTCCTTGTATGTCCCACATGACCTTGTCCGTCACTAGGGTAAAAATGTATGGGCTCAATGTTGATCCTTGGTGTAGTTCTATCTTAATAGGGAAGTCACTAGTATCACCACCACATGTTCTAACATTAGTCACAACATCTTGGTGCATATCCTTAATTAGGATAACATACTTTGTTGGGACTTTTTTTTTCCTTTGGAGCGCCCACCACATGATCCTTCTTGGCACTTTGTCATAGACTTTCTCCAAGTCGACAAACACCATGTAAATATCCTTCTTTTGCTCCCTATATCTCTCCGTCAACTGTCGCGTCAAGAAAATCGCCTCTGCGGTCGACCTCCCAGGCATAAAACCAAATTGGTTTGTTGTCACGCTAGTCACTCTTCTTAAACGGTGCTCGATCACTCGCTCCCAAAGCTTCATAATGTGGCTCCTAAGCTTAATTCCTCTATAATTAGTACAACTTTGAATGTCTCCTTTATTTTTAAAAATTGATACTAATGTGCTCCTCCACCACTCGTTAGGCATCTTGTTTGACCTAAAAATGTTATTAAACAAATTAGTTAGCCAAACGATCGTCACTTCTCCCAGGCATTTTCACACCTTGTAGGAATGTTATCAGACCCCAATGTCTTACCCACTTTCATCCTTTTTAGGGCCTCTCTTAGTTCCTACTCCTGGATTCTTCGAAAAAATTATCTCCCGTTCCTCGCAAAAAAATTCCCTAAGCTTGAAAAACTAGCACCCCAAGGTTTGAATACGTCCCTCTAATTAATGGCATCTATTCGTCAAAAATCATGAAAATGTAGCAAAATAACAGATCTGTAGTAAAAAGCCTGGTAGTACACATAGCTGAAAAGAAGTGCTCAGCCAAAAAAAAACTAGGATATATGTTTCACACATATATTTTTACCTTTTAGCGCTGTGGTGTGGGTAGTCTTGAGTTGAAGCTAGAAAGTATTTGCTGAGAAACTGATAAAACTATCTACTGCAACTCACACTTATGGACCAAAAAAACCCAACTTTGCACGACTCCAAAAACAAGGTCTCAGTTCTGCTATCTGCGCCCGATCCTCTTTAGTTTGCCATGAACTTGGAAAGAAGACATTACAAGCAATTAGTGATAGACATGGTCAAGACTACTGCAACAAAAGTTTTGAGCATATACACGAAGCATATAGCTAAAGTTACTCAGCAAACTTGTGATCAAATCAATTATCACCCCCTGAACTGATCAAAAATTTCTTCCTTGATATCTTGAGTTATCTTCAAATACTTCATAAAGTTATTTTTGACGCAAAAAGGATAACTTTAAGTGTATTTAATTAACCTGATTTACTAAAAATAACAAGTCTTATGTCACTTCGAAATAATTTTTACCCTCTGAACTGATCATATTTTTCTTCCTTGCTGTCTAGAGTTATCTTCGGATATAGCATACAGTTATTTTTTGGATGCACAAAAGGTTATTGATGTTAAATTATACAGTTAACCTGTCTTCGTAAATAACAAATGTTATCTCACTATGAAAGTTTTTTTAACCCCTTAACTAATCAGATTTATCTTACAAAAAGTTAATATGCACAAAAAATGATATTGGTAAGTTATTCAGTATACTTAAACAAGTGTTATCCTATCATGAATGCATTTGTACCCCCCTCAACTGAATAAATTTCCCCTCATTGCTAGGCTATCTTCGAATACAAATAAAAAGACTAAAGTACCTTGGTATTTGATCTTGTTGTGTTGCAGTAATTACTTAGTGAACAAATTATATTAGTGAACAAATTATCTAACTCCCCCCCCCCTCCAACTCATAGTGGATCACACACACTAAGTTTGGAGAGAAAAATACAAATGTTGTACCCTAGTCTGTGGCTTCGTGAAGAAGTCAGCAATCTGTAACTCTGAGGGCACAAACTGTAAAGCAAGTATTCCCGCTTGCACCTATGAGCGAGTGTATAAAGCATCTACACCAATGTGTTTGGTGACCTCATGCTTCGCTGGGTCATGGGCAATATAAATAACACCTATACTATCAGACAAAAGAGTCATAGGTCCCATCACAAGCACTCCAAAATCTGCAAGTAGCCACCTCAACTAAGTAACCTCTGCTGTCACTGCTGCCATAGCTCTCAACTTAGCCTCTACACTCAGACAAAAAATTGCAGTTTGCTTCTTTGTTTTCCAGGCAATTAGGGAGGAGCCAAGAAAAACACAGTAAGTAGAAAGAGAACGACTATAAGAATGATTACTAGCCTAGGTCGCATCGGAGTATGCCTAAAGCTGTAGTGATGTGGAGCTAGGGAAAAACAAACGACGAGAGATAGTCCCACGCAAGTAGCAAAGAACACAAAGAAGGTGATTGCAGTACATAGGTAGGATGAGCCATGAACTGACTCAAGATTTGAATAGCATGGGCAATATCAGGATGAGTGCTTACAAGATACACCAAACTCCCAACAAGATGGTGATATAAGTAGGATCCTCAAGAAGATCACCATCAGTGGCACAAAGCTGTAGGGATAGCTCCATGGGAGTGTTAGTTAGACCAGACCGATCAAGAAGATCTTAGACATACTTCTATTGGAAGAGGTAGTAGCCATTAGGCACGGAAGAGACACCAATCTTAAGGAAGTACATAAGAGAACCAAGACCAGTCTTCAAAAACTACTCACTGAGATGCTTCTTCACATACGTGATGAATGAGGAATCATCAGCAGTGATGAGGATATCATCAACATACAGAAGAGCGGTGTCCTACCCCGAGATGAGACATGGACAAAAAGAGCAGGATTGTGGGAACTGACAGTGTAACACCCCAGTCCTACGAGGGCTGGAATGCTACTAAACTAACATGTTAACAAGCTAAAATAGACGACAAAATTCTAAATTTCGGCAGAACCTCCCCTGTATAGTTAGCTATACCGGAGGTTTCCACATTCATTAATATCAAGACGATAGTGAAATCAGCAAACATCAGAATCATCGCAGAAGTATAATCTGATCTCAAGTAACTATAACAAAAGGATGAACTAAGTTCACACACAGTTATTAACCAGTCTTAAAGGAGAAGAGTTATCAGCCACAACCAACGATTATTATTACAGTTCATCAATAATGAATGATTAAATTGAACTAAAATGAAATCCTGAACTTGATTAAGGTGAAGTAAAAAGGTAGTGTGTGTCTATTCCCTCCCCATGGAGCCAACTTCAAAGATCACCTAAAAAAAACAACAAACAAAGCAAGCGTGAGTCCGAGACTCAGCAAGTACAGTTGATGAATAATACATAACAACCTTGATCATGTGAACATCATTAAAGTGTATGAAATAAGCACGGAACGAACACTTGAATGAATGGAATGTATGATGTGGATGCAATGAAGGACTACACACATGCATATACGGTATTCTTTGGTGACACACCGTCGGTGTTCACCTAAGCCCGCACTTAACAAAGTCACGGGGACCCAAGCCCCGTCTGAAGAACGTTTAAATGCGGTGTCCCAATCGCCCACATTGGAGTGGTGGGTCTTACGTGCCCATCTTTGGAATTGATGGGTCTTTTACACCGATCCACTCCGTGGATGAAATATGAAAGATGGATGCTGAGTATGACATATGAATATTGAACAACAAGGAACATGCTTTCCATCATGAAGGTAACCACATGGATTGAATATGAACATTTAAGTAATAACATGGTACTTAGAAATTCAATACCAATAGCAAGCATTCAACATGTCATAATCCTAGGGATACTAAGGTACTTGCCTTTAGCGTTGTGACGCGTTAATAGGCAATTGCGGTGCTCCCAAACCTGAAGCTTCACCACCTAACAAGCAAATAACTGAAATAAGGATGCGACGAACATGACAATACTAGATAAAGTTCTACAACGCTCCCCCGACGATTCAAAATATAACTAGAGCATCTAAACTGAAAATTAACACATTCTGCCCTAAACCGTCCCTGGGCAGCAGCACGGTAAATGGCATAACTCTTGATCTGGAACTCCAAATGGGGTGAACCCAGTTTTTGTGGACTCTTAACTGACAAACCCACAATTCTCTAGTTGGCAAGATAATTTGATTCGGCCAATTTAGTTCGTTAACAGACAGGTGAACTCTCAGCACAGAAAAACTGTCTACAGAATAAACAGCGGTACCAAAACGACCATAACTTTTAATCTATAACTCCGAATTGATCAATCTTTGTCAATCCGGAAAGGTTATCAAATTACCTACAATAACCTAGTTGGGAGAAATCCCAGATTCTTCCAATTACCATAACTTAAGTTACAAATTAACACATCAGTTCAGTTTCGTCAGAAATCTGGACAGCGGATACTAAAACAGCTATATCTTTTGACTCGAACGTCGGAATCAAGTGAACTCAGCGGCCATAGAAATTTAAGGACAACCTCTACATATCTCTAGGAGATCAAAACTACTGGTTCGGCCTCTAAGATCGTGAAAACGCCCACGCAACAATCTGGACAGAGTGATGTTTACAGCAGACTGACACTGATTTAATCGAATCTATTCAATTTCTCCTCTCGACTAAGCGACCAACAACAATCGAGTGACATTACCCTTGGTGTGCGAGGATCACGAAGATCGAACCGTGGAAGAGTCCCCACTGCCTTGATCTGAATCCTTGCGAAAACTCCACCAATCTGCGCGGGGAGACCGACAACGAGGAGATCGGCACGGGGAAAAGCTCTAGGAGAGGCGCCACACCTGGACCTTGGGCGGCAACAATGGGGTGGAGGAGGAGCAGCACCACTGCTGGAGGTGGCGCACAAGGGGGGAAAGAGGGGAGTGGCGGCTGCAAGGAGAGGAAAGGGGTGGAGGGGTGGGAGCCTAGGGTTTTGGCCGCCCCCCCTAGGACCCCTTTTGGCCGGCCCCTTGGTGGGCTTGGGCCTCACTCATGCCCCCCCCTTTGGCTCCAAGGCAGCCCCCCCTTGGCCCACAAGGCCTCCTCTTGGGCCTGCTGGCCAAAGGCCCAGGCCCAAAACCAGAAGTATCGACGAATCTTAGGAAAAACGAATTTTTAAATTTGAATTCGAACCAAAAACTTTCTAACCGAAGTGAGGTATTACATTCTACCCCCCTTAACAGGATTCGACCTCGAATCTAGACGACAATCTACAAGAAAAAACCGGAATTGGAAGCTTAACAACAAGGAATACACACCTGCAGTGAACAAGTCCGGATATAGCTCGCGCATGCGAGACTCCAGTTCCCAAGTGGCCTCTTTCTCAGTCTGTTGAGACCAAAGAACCTTGACGTACTTCAAAGTCTTGTTCCTCAGAACCCGCTCTGACTCCTCTAGAATCTTCACTGGTCGGGACTCAAAGGTAAGATCTTGCTCCATTATTAAAGGTTCTAACGGAATCACGTGTTCTGGATCTCTCAGGTACTTCCTCAGCATGGATACATGAAACACATTATGAACTCCTTGCATGGACTCGGGAAGATCCAGACAATAGGCCAACTTCCCAATTCGTGCCACTATTGGAAATGGCCCAACGTATCTCGGGCTAAGCTTCCCTTTGGTACCAAAACACACTACACCCTTAGTAGGCGATACCCTCAAAAGAACCTGGTCTCCCACTTCAAATTCCAAATCTCGCCTCCTGACATCTGAATAGCTCTCTGTCGACTCTGAGCAGCTAACAGATTCTTTCTAACCTCTGCCACTCTGGCCACCGTTCTTGAACAATCGGGGCCCAAAGCGCCGCGCTCTAGCGCATCCCGGCTGGCAAGGGATCTGCACTTCGCCCATAGAGAACCTCAAGCGGTGCAGCTCGTATGCTAGCATGGTAGCTGTTGTTATAAGCGATTCTCGCTTAGCGCTAGGTGGTCTTCCCACCTCCTTCAAGACATAACACAACATCGAGCATATCTTCCGATTATTCGAATGGTGCGTTCAGACTGACCATCTGTTGGGGGGTGAAAAGCGGTGCTAAGACGAAGCTGTGTGCCCAGTGCACTTTGCAAACTCTCCCAGAACTTGGAGACGAACTTGGCATCTCGATCTGAAACAATGGTCTTGGGTACCCCGTGCAACCGCACTATCTCTCGCACATAGAGAGGAGCCAAATCACTTGCTGAGTTGGTTGTGCGAATAGGTATGAAATGTGCAGACTTACTGAACCGGTCCACTATGACCCAAATAGCGTCCTTCCCTCGTTGTGTGCGAGGCAAACCAACTACAAAATCCATGGAGATGTCATCCCATGGCCAAACTGGAACCTCCAAAGGCTGCAACAATCCTGCTGGTCGCTTATGCTCAGCCTTGACCCGCTGGCAAACTCTACAAGATGCTACATCTTGAGCTATATCGACCTTCATCCTTTTCACCAAAACTCTTCTTCAAGTCTTTATACATCTTGGTCTCACCGGGATGTACGGTATATAGATGCGGTGTGCTTCCTCGAATCTCATCCTTGACTGAGCCTCTGTGGCACACAGAGGCGGCCCTTAAATCTCGGCACACGAGAATCATCTACTTTGAAGTGGCCTTGCTTTCCTCATCTATCGCTTCCTCACTCATTTGAAGCAACCGATCATGTTGTTGTGCCTCCCGTACTCGATCGGGAATGGCTGACTCAAGAAGCAAGCGAGTCTCAGTCTGGACGGTACCCGCAAGGCAAAAGGAGATTTCCATACGCTCAAAATCGGCAATAAGACAACTGAGAGCAGGAGGTGTCGCCTTGCGACTCAGGGCATCTGCTACAACATTCGCCTTGCCCGGATGATACTGAATGGTGAGATCATAGTCTTTTATCAACTCCAACCACCTCCTCTGTCTCAAGTTCAGATCTTTCTGGGTAAAGATGTATTTCAGACTCTTATGATCAGTGAATATGTCACACGATTCGCCGTACAAGTAATGGCGCCAGATTTTCAAGGCATGAACCACTGCTACAAGCTCTAGGTCATGAGTAGGATAATTCTGCTCATGTTTCTTCAACTGTCTCGATGCATAGGCAATCACCTTGCCGTCCTGCATAAGCACGCAACCAAGCCCAACTATAGACGCATCTGAATAAATGGTGAACCGCTTCCCAGGCTCGGGAAGAGTAAGAACTGGAGCGGTCACCAATCTATCTTTCAAAGTACAAAAGCTGCATTCACACGCCTCTGACCAATGAAACTTGACACCTTTCTGCGTCATTTGAGACAACGGTCTAGCAATGGTTGAAAAACCTTCCACGAAGCGCCGGTAATATCCAGCTAAACCCAGAAAACTCCTCACTTCTTTGACATTGGTTGGCCTTTTCCACTCTACCACTGTTGAAATCTTGCTAGGATCTACTGAAATGCCCTCTTGATTGATTACATAGCCCGAAACCCAACCCGAAATCCGAATTCACACTTCTTGACTTGGCATAAAATTGGTTCTCTCTTAAGGCTTGAGAACCAACCTCAAATGTTGACGGTGATCCTCTTAGTCTTGGAATAGATCAAAATATCGTCGATGAATACCACAACGAAATCATCCGGTATTGATGCGACATCTTTGTTCATGGCTTCCATGAAAGCTGCGGGAGCATTAGTTAGTCAAAAGACATAACCTTATACTCATAATGGCCATACCTCGTAGAAAAGCCGTCTTCTTGATGTCTTGCTCCCGAACTCGAATTTGATTATAACTTTGTTGAAGGTCAATCTTGGAGAATACTTTAGCTCCTTTCAAGCGATCAAAGAGATCCTCAATACAGGCGGAGGGTATTTATTCTTCATCAGTATCGATTAAGAGCAGATAATCTACGCACATCACGCCTAACCGTCTTTCTTTTTAGTGAATAAAGCAGAGCTCCCCACGGCAAAACACTACGCCGGATCATAGCTTTGGACAAAAGATCATCCAATTGCTTCTTCAACTCCTCTTGGAAGGGTCGTACCAACCGGTATGGAGACATTGAAATAGGTCGAGTTCCCGGAATGAGATCAATCCGGAACTCTACCTTCCGTTCTGGCAGCAACCCAGGAAGTTCCACAGGAAAAACATCAGGAAACTCATTCACCACAGGAATCTCCTCAATGCGCTGTGTGGAATCAGCCTTCTCGCTAAGAGACCAAAGCAACCCAATGGTTGAGGCCCGAAGTCTGGGAAACAAACTAGCCAATACGAATAAGGAATCAGACGGTGCACTGCCCTAAAACACCAGTTCTTTCCCAGACGGGGCTTGCAAGGTCACCGTCTTCTAGAAACAGCATATCTTGGCACGGTAATTGAATAACCAGTCCATGCCCAGAATAATGTCGAATGGTGACAATTGAATTACCATAAGGTTAGCGGTGAAGTTCTCATCATCAATAGCGATAGAACAGCCCGGACAAACGGTAGAACTAGAAATAAGGCCCCCTGGGGAACTGACTACCACAGACTCAGAAATACGCTGCACCCTCAAATTCGCCCTTCTAGCAAACTCCAGAGACACAAAAGAATAGGTAGCCCCAGAATCAAAGAGAACTAAAGCATCATGCGAATCAACTAACAATGTACCTGTCACCACATCAGGACGGCCCAAAGTCATTTGGAGTAGGCATGGCGTAAACTCCGGTGGTGGCGGAGCAGAAGACGCACCGACACTCTAAGTAGGATGAACAGGAACTGCAGCAGGTGAAGCGAGTGTCGGTGGTGCAGACGGAACGGGGTTCCAGTAAAACCCTGCAGGAGGCGCAGGAGTAAATGCTGTCGAATGAGCCCATCCTGAAGAGAGGCGAGGTGCAATAACAGCTGACTAGGTGCTCGCTGAAGCCCGAGGACCTTTGGAAGGCAGCTGGGACGGCTCCCATTTGATAATGCTTGATGGGTTCTGCTTACATACTGTCGACTTGTGGCCATCCCGGCCACACTAATGACATGTCCCTCTGAAAGAACACTCTGATGCCCGGTGCTCTCCATCACACCTGAAGCATTTCATACCTTGACCTGGAGCAGGACGCATTTGAAGTGCAGCTGACGAAGAACGTGGCGCCGAAGAGGAAGATTGCCCCTGCTGAACAGGACGGGTATGCTGACTCCCCTGAAACCTCTTAGGAGCAGGTCGCTGAGATGACCCACCTCCCCCACCAAAACTCCGTTTCTGGCCACCACCAGAACCTCCAGCAGAGACAGGGCCACTAGCAGCCTGCCTCCGAGAAGAGAGATCTCTCTCTAACTCCATGCCCCTGGCCTGCTCGACCACGGAGCTGAAATCGCGCAAGCCAGTCGCCCCTAGGATGTGGCGATACTCCGGAATGAGACCCCTGCGGAATCTCTTGGCCTTTTCTCGATCGTCATTGGCCACAGCTGGTACAAAGCGTACCAGGTTGTTGAATTCAGCCTCGTACTCTGACACTGACATCTTCCCTTGAACAAATGTCAGCAGTGACTGCTCCATCCTCTCAACAAAGGAATCCGGATAGAATTTGGTCCTGAACTGCTCCACGAATACCTCCCAAGTGATGGGTCCCTGTGCTGGGGTCTTGGCAGATAGGACTCCCTCCCACCAAATATCAGCTTGACCCTTCAATTGAAAGGCCACGAACCGCGCCTTCTGCGCTGAAGTCATCTCTAAGGCACCGAACTGCCTGTCCATGTATCGCAACCAATCTGCAGCCTGAACCGGAGTACCTGCTCCGTCGAAGGTGTCCAGACGGAGTGACATCCACTCGCGGAGACTCATCCTAGCCTCGGGTGGATTTGCTCTGGCGGCGAGTTCATAACCAGCAGGCTGCGGCGGGAATGGTACTGCACTTGTCGACGGAGTTCCTGGTTCTCCCTCTGAAGGTTCTGAATGATGGCAGCTGACGCGGCTTTGAGCTTCCTATGACCGTGGCGGTGAAACAACCCCCTCGGCAACACCAGTAGTCTCCTCGGACGAAGATGAGGACACCGCCGGTTCACGTCCACGACCACGGCCACGGCCACGGCCCCGGCCCGGTGGACGACCACGTCCACGGGCCGCACCACGACCATTGCCACTACCTCTCGCCATCTAAAGACATCCAAAGCATAAAACTAAACATTTAGCTTAATAGTAATAGAAGCACAGGAACAATTCAACAATTACTCAATAGATAAATCATAACATTTAGAATGCACGGAAGCCGCGAGTTACCCATCCCACCTACTGTGCACAGTGTGTCATTTTAATAGATTAATTACCACGGACCTAAAGCCGCTCGATACCAAGCTGTAACACCCAGTCCTACGAATTTGGAATGCTACTAAACTAACATGTTAACAAGCTAAAATAGGCGACAAAATTCTAAATTTGGTGAGAACCTCCCTGTATAGTTAGCTATCTGGGAGGTTTCCACATTCATTAATATCAAGGCGATAGTGAAATCAGCAAACATCGAATCATCGCGAAGTATAATCGATCTCAAGTAACTATAACAAAAGGATGAACTAAGTTCACACACGATTATTAACCGGTCTTAAAGGAGAAGAGTTATCACCACAACCAACGATTATTATTACGGTTCATCAATAATGAATGATTAAATTGAACTAAAATGAAATCCTGAACTTGATTAAGGTGAAGTAAAAAGGTAGTGTGTGTCTATTCCCTCCCCATGGAGCCAACTTCAAAGATCACCTAAAAAAAACAACAAACAAAGCAAGCGTGAGTCCGAGACTCAGCAAGTACAGTTGATGAATAATACATAACAACCTTGATCATGTGAACATCATTAAAGTGTATGAAATAAGCACGGAACGAACACTTGAATGAATGGAATGTATGATGTGGATGCAATGAAGGGACTACACACATGCATATACCGGTATTGCTGGTGACACACCCGTCGGTGTTCACCTAAGCCCGCACTTAACAAAGTCACGGGGACCCAAGCCCCGTCTGAAGAAGCGTTTACGTGCGGTGTCCGAATCGCCCACATTGGAGTGGTGGGTCTTACGTGCCCATACTGGAATTGATGGGTCTTTTACACTGATCCACTCCCGTGGATGAAATATGAAAGATGGATGTTGAGTATGACATATGAATATTGAACAACAAGGAACATGCTTTCCATCATGAAGGTAACCACATGGATTGAATATGAACATTTAAGTAATAACATGGTACTTAGAAATTCAATACCAATAGCAAGCATTCAACATGTCATAATCCTAGGGATACTAAGGTACTTGCCTTTAGCGTTGTGGCGTTAATAGGCAATTGCGGTGCTCCCAAACACAAGCTTCACCACCTAACAAGCAAATAAGCTGAAATAAGGATCGACGAACATGACAATACTAGATAAAGTTCTACAACGCTCCCCCGACGATTCAAAATATTGTGAAAGTATAGAGAGAGAGAAAGAGAGAGTAGGAATCGCCACACTCTGGGCGTTGCCATGTATTGAAATATATAGTGTACATGATACAATCATCAATCCATAAAATCAGCAAGAGCTAATCTAGGAGGGCTAAAGAAGGAAGGAGCTAATCTAGGAATCTAGGGGAGCTAAACAAGGAAGGAGCTAATTTGGGAGAGCTAAACCAGGAAGGAGAAGCTATACAGGGAAAGGCTAGTGAGAAGATCACGCAGGTGATAATTATTCTTTAACATCCCCCCGCAGTCGAATCGTGGGGAAATTGTACGCAGAGACTGGAGCGAAAGTCACGAAACATCTGAGTCGACAAGCCTTTGGTCATGATGTCGGCAAACTGATGACTGGAAGGGACATGAAGAACACGAACCTATCTGATTGACACTTTTTCACGAACAAAGTGGATGTCGATCTCGATGTGTTTTGTCCGCCGATGTTGCACAGGGTTGGATGACATGTATATGGCGCTGATGTTGTCACAATACACCACTGTAGCGGATTGAAGAGGTTGATGGAGTTCCTGGAGGAGCTGTCGCAACCAACAGCACTCGGCCACGGCATGGGCGACAGCACGGTATTCGGCCTCAGCGCTAGAACGTGAGACAGTGGCTTGGCGTTTGGAGGACCATGATACTAAATTGTCACCATAGTATACGCAATATCCGGAGGTGCTGCGACGGGAATTTGGGCATCCAGCCCAGTCTGCATCCGAGTACGCAGTTAGCATACGTGATGGCGATGAGTGTATCTGGAGGCCAAAGTCCAAAGTCCCTTTGATGTAGCGTAGGATCCTTCTGGCTGAATGAAGATGAGGTTCGCGAGGAGCATGCATGTATAAACAAACTTGTTGGACTGCATATGCTATGTCGGGGCGCGTCAATGTGAGATATTGTAGAGCACCCACGAGGCTCCGGAACTCGGTGGGGTTGGCGAGGAGAAGGCCATCCGTCGCCGAGAGCTTGCACCGTGGTTCATTTGGAGTCATGATGAGGGTTGCGATCCGCATGCCGACCTTGTCAAGGAGCTCGAGGCGTATTCTTGTTGAGAAAGGAGAAGGCTGTTGTTGTTCTTGGTAACGGTGATGCCGAGGAAGTAGTGGAGGTCGCCGAGATCTGTCATCGCGAACTCTTGGTGAAGGGAGGAAGTGATATCTCATGGCGAGGCGATGATGACGTTGTGAGGATGATATCATCCACATCTGAGGAGCAGTAGGCTGAGGTAGATCATGACGAAGAATGAACAACGAGGTGTCGATTGTGAGGCAACGGGCCGATCTGCGGATGAATGTTGCGAACCTTTGGTACCATGCCCGAGGTGCTTGTTTGATCCATCTGAGGATTTGTGAGGCAGACGACATCTTTGCGGGTGAGAGGTGTCGATAAACCCGGCGAGTTCTTGACAAGATACGGTCTCATTGGCGTTCCATGGAGAAAGCAGCGTTCTTGGCGTCAATTGGTGGATTGGCCGAAGGAGGAAGGCGCAATCTTTGAGGACCACCACGGATTGTGGAGGGTTTCACCACAGGTGAGCGTCTCATCGAAGTCTATCCCGGTTGTTGAGAGTAGCGCGGACAACCCAACGAGCTTTGTACCTTGCCAAGGAGCCATCGGAGTGGTGTTTGTGCTTGAATACCCACTTGCCGGTGTGATGTTGGCACTGGAGGTGGAGGTACAAGGGACCATGTGTTGTTGTCGATTAGAGCCGTGTACTCCTGCTGCATGGCTTGGAGCCAGTGTGGGTCCTTCAATGCGCTGCGGTACGTCTTCGGTATTGGAGAGACATCAGTATGGTCGGCTGTGAGGTTCAGCCGGTTGATTGGCTTGATGATGTCTGCCTTGGCTCGGGTCACCATCTGGTGTGGTACCGGAGTAGGGTGTGGTAGCACTAGTGAAGGAGCCGTAGTGGATGCAGGCACAGAAGACAATCCTGTCAATGATCCGGAGACGCTCGGCGGTGTAGATGTGATGGGGCGGAGGCGGTGTTGCAGGCGTGGTTGTGGTAGGAGGACCTGCTGATGACACCAATGGCAATTGTGTGATTGGTGCGGAGATGACATCACAGCGCCGCACGGGAGCCGCGACCAGCGTCAAGTCAAGGAGGAAGTCGTAGGAGTCCTCTTGGGGAGCCGGCGATCTTTTTGCGAAGGGGAACTGCTGCTCATCAAAAACAACATGGCGTGAAATAATGATGCGTCCAGTGGTGATGTCGAGGCAGCGGTATCCTTTGTGTGCACTTGGATAGCCAAGAAACACGCACGCAACGGAACGTGGCGCCAATTTGTGGGGTGTGGTGGCGCTGATGTTGGGGTAACAAAGACACCCAAAGACACGAAGATGCGAATATTGTGGTTGTTGTCGAAAGAGTATTTCGAATGGAGTAGAGAATTTTAGAGGTTGACATGGACGTCGGTTGAGAAGATAAATGGCACTGGAGAGTGCTTCAGCCCAGTAAGATGTGGGCATGGAAGCTTGGATCAGTAGAGTGCGCAACACATTGTTGATGGTGCGGATGCACCTCTCGACTTTTGATTCGGGGTGGTGTGAGGGCAAGAAAGGCGTGAAGAATGCCCTTGGTGGAGAAAGTGAGTAGAAGCATTGTTAACAAATTCACCACCATTGTCGGTTTGGATGCATTTCAGTTGCAAATTAAACTGTGTGTGCACATAAGCAATGAAGGATGTGAGAGTGGTTAGAACATCAGACTTGCGCACAAGAGGAAAAGTCCAAATGAAGTGAGAGTAATCATCTAGTATAACTAGGTAGTATTGGTATCCTGAATTGCTCAACACTCGTGAGGTCCAAAGATCATGATGAATTAATTCAAAAGGTGTACGAGTACAAGAACTAGAACGTGAAAAAGGAAGTCGGACGTGCTTGCCAAGTTGACAGGCGTGGCAAGTAGCATGGTCCTATTTATGACATAATATTTTGGAAATTTCTGGAAAAAAGGAGGAAGCATCGCGTCCGGGATGACCGAGTCGACGATGCCATAGTTCGGAGGAAGCCGCCGCAGTGAGCAGAGCGTGAGGAGAAGCAGCTGTGGCAGATGGTGAGGGGATGGAGTAGAGATCACCTTCACTATTGCAACGAAGAATCACGCTCTTGGTTCGGGAATCCTTGACAGAAAAACCAGTGGAATCAAACTCAATTGTGCAAGAATTGTCACGAGTAAGTTGACGAACGGAAATAAGATTTTTAACAAGAGTAGGAACTACTAGAATATTCTTTGAGATGTAAAGGAGAATTTGTGGTGGTAATGGATGCCTTTGCCGGTGTGAGTGATGGGAGGCGAGAGCCATCCCGACAAAGGACGATGTTCATGGATTTGAAAGGGTAGGGAAGTAATGATACAGGTCGGAGGACATGTGTGATGTGGCCCCAGTCGAGAACAATCGCCGTGTGAGGAGGTCTGTGTCAGTTGTTCATGGCATTGAAATCCGGCTTGGTCCCATGACGGTGGGGCGTGGAAGGAGGAGTGCACGGGTGGGACCAGCGACGGCAGCGAATGGCGGTGCTGGTGGTGTATGCTGGGGCGGTGGTGGCGCACCAAGAACACCGGTGCCGTTGTGGCGCCATTGGTTGGCATAAGGGGACGGAGCCCAGCCAGCATGTGGAGCCATCCAGGGAGCCCACATCCATGGTGAGCCGCTAGGGGGGACCTGGCCGGGACGTCCGGTGTCGTAGTGGTTGCCCTGGCCGCCTCCCTTCTTGTTCTTCCAATTGCGGTTGGTACCGCCGTTGCCGCTGCTACCGTTGCCGCCACTGCCGCCGCTACGGTCAATGCCACCACGATCGCCTGAGGCGTCAGGCTTATAGCCGGACAGGAGTGCGGCGTTGGCCGCCATCTTGACGGAGTTGTGGATGTGCATTTCTTCCAGCATGAGCAGCGAGCGAGTCTTGAGAAAGGAAGGGAACGGCTCCATCGTGGTCACTGTCGTGGCCATGTGTGAGAGGCTGTTGTTGAGGCCACGGAGAGTGTTCAACACTAGCATCTCCTCGGACACCGAACGGCCGACGTCTCGAAGTTGATCAGCAAGGTTCTTGATTTTTAGCGATTACTCGGTGGCGGTCATGGAGCACGAAGAATGGAGCTGAATTGACTTCAATGTCTGAGACCTGGTCTTCTGATTGTCTTGAAAAAGACTCGTCGCTCGAGTCCAGAAGTCATGAGCAGATTGATTTGGCTCCATGACTAATGCAAGGATTTCATCCATGACAGCCACATAGAGCCAGGACAGAATGGAGAAGTCTTGCATTGCCCATTCTGGGTCGTTCGTAGGCGCCAGAGAACCATCGACGTGGGAGAGTAGACCATTTCTCCCGAGCATGGCGGTGGCGTAGGTCTTCCATTTTGTGAAGTTGGAAGCTTTGAGGTCAACAATGATGGGGATATGAGCTCTTACGCCTGGAAGGGTGGTGGAGAGGAGAGAGGAGGTGGAGGAGGTGCTACTGGTTGAGGTGGCGTTGGTAGAAGGGGCGGTGCTCATGGTGGTAGAAGGGGCGGTGCTCATGGTGGGCACTGGGCAGCGGAAGGGAGGATCAGAAAATCTGATACCATGTGAAAGTATAGAGAGAGAGAAAGAGAGAGTAGGAATCGCCACACTCTGGGGTGTTGCCATGTATTGAAATATATAGTGTACATGATACAATCATCAATCCATAAAATCAGCAAGAGCTAATCTAGGAGGGCTAAAGAAGGAAGGAGCTAATCTAGGAATCTAGGGGAGCTAAACAAGGAAGGAGCTAATCTGGGAGAGCTAAACCAGGAAGGAGAAGCTATACAGGGAAAGGCTAGTGAGAAGATCACGCAGGTGATAATTATTCTTTAACAAATATAACTAGAGCATCTAAACTGAAAATTAACACATTCTGCCCTAAACCGTCCCTGGGCAGCAACACGGTAAATGGCATAACTCTTGATCTGGAACTCCAAATGGGGTGAACCCAGTTTCTGTGGACTCTTAACTGACAAACCCACAATTCTCTAGTTGGCAAGATAATTTGATTCGGCCAATTTAGTTCGTTAATAGACAGGTGAACTCTCAGCACAGAAAAAATGTCTACAGAATAAACAGCGGTACCAAAACGACCATAACTTTTAATCTATAACTCCGAATTGATCAATCTTTGTCAATCCGGAAAGGTTATCAAATTACCTACAATAACCTAGTTGGAAGAAATCCCAGATTCTGCCAATTACCATAACTTAAGTTACAAATTAACACATCAGTTCAGTTTCGTCAGAAATCTGGACAGCGGATACTAAAACAGCCATATCTTTTGACTCGAACGTCGGAATCAAGTGAACTCAGCGGCCATAGAAAGTTAAGAACAACCTATACATATCTCTAGGAGATCAAAACTACTGGTTCGGCCTCTAAGATCGCGAAAACGCCCACGCAACAATCTGGACAGAGTGATGTTTACAGCAGACTGACACTGATTTAATCGAATCTATTCAATTTCTCCTCTACGACTAAACGACCAACAACAATCGAGTGACATTACCCTTGGTGTGCCGAGGATCACGAAGATCGAACCGTGGAAGAGTCCCCCACTGCCTTGATCTGAATCCTTGCGAAAACTCCACCAATCTGCCGCGGGAGACCGACAACGAGGAGATCGGCACCGGGGAAAAGCTCTAGGAGAGGGGGGCGCCACACCTGGACCTTGGGCAGCAACAATGGGGTGGAGGAGGAGCAGCACCACTGCTGGAGGTGGCGCACAAGGGGGGAAAGAGGGGAGTGGCGGCTGCAAGGAGAGGAAAGGGGTGGAGGGGTGGGAGCCTAGGGTTTTGGCCGCCCCCCCTAGGACCCCTTTTGGCCGGCCCCTTGGTGGGCTTGGGCCTCACTCATGCCCCCCCCTTTGGCTCCAAGGCAGCCCCCCCTTGGCCCACAAGGCCTCCTCTTGGGCCTGCTGGCCAAAGGCCCAGGCCCAAAACCAGAAGTATCGACGAATCTTTGGAAAAACGAATTTTTAAATTTGAATTCGAACCAAAAACTTTCTAACCGAAGCGAGGTATTACAGACAGTGAAACTGATAGCTGTAATCACTCAGGTAAAATACACAAACCAGGCGCGAGGAGCTTGTTTGAGGCCATAAAGAGCACAACGAAGATGACAGATGTGCCTATCGGGAACAGAATACCTAAGTAGTGGCTGCATGTAGACCTCCTTATGCAAAACACCATTAAGAAAGACATTCTTAACATCCAGCTGAGAGATAGACCACCAGCGAACAAAAGCAACCGCAACAAGAGTGCGAACAGTGGTCATATGGGCAACAGGGGCAAAAGTCTCATTATAGTTACGACCGTACTCCTACTGAAAGCTACGAACCACCAGACGAGCCTGGTAACGCTCGATAGTACCATTAGACCGGGTGTCAATCTTGTACATCCACTTGCAAATGATAGGACGAGCATGCACAGGTGTCGGTACAATATCCCAAGTCTCCATACGTCGAAGAGCATCAAGCTCCTCTGCCACTCAAAATGAGGAGCAGCCTCACGATAAGAACTAGGCTCAGTGATAGAGAAAACATGAGTTATCGGAGCAAATCCAAGATGATCAGGACGTTGAAGGGATGTCTAGTCACGAAGGATGTAATGGGGAGCATCATCAGGAAGATCAGATGTAGGTGTCGGCAAGATACCAGGACAAGATACGGGTGAAGGACGAGGACACCTAGAGTAGTGAATACAAAAGAAACGATACGGTGGTGCTGCAGGAACAAGAGGCGGTGTTGCAGGAGAGAGTACCAGATGCGCAGGTATAGAAGGAACCACTGGAGACAAACTAGGGGAAAACTATGATAGTTGAGAAATGGGTGAAGAGTCAGAAAGAGACAACCAAGAAATCGACTCAATGGTGGAAATAGGACAAGGAGCTGAATCTTGATAGAAGAAAGGTCGAGATTCGTCAAAGACAACGTCTCGTGAAATCCTAATTCGTCGAATAGAAGGATCATAGTAGCGATAACCCTTATACTTTGAACTATAACCAAGAAACACATACTCAACTAACTGAGCCAATAGTTTGGTGTGCTCATGAGGCTGCAAAAGAACAAAATAAGTGTAGCCAAAAACATGAAGGTGACTGTACTGGGGGGCTCGAGAGTAGAGACACTCTATAGGACTGACACCCTTAAGAGCAGTGGAAGGCTGCATATTAATGAGATATGCAGCCGTAGAAACAACCTTAGCCCAGAACTACGGTGGAACGTGAGAGACAAGGAGAAGAGTGAGGGCAGTCTCAATCAGATGACGATGTTTGCGCTCAGCAACCCCATTCTAAGCATGGACACCAGGACAAGAATACTGGTAAAGAGTGCCATGCTCAGAAAGAAACTATCTAAAAGCGCCAGAATAGTACTCGCGAGCAGAATCACAGAGAAAAGTACGGATGAAAGAATAAAACTAAGTATGAACCATCGTTTGCAACTATGATAAATTGCAAGAAATTGACCACGATTAGACATAGGGAAAAGCCATGTAAAATGAGAATAATCATCAATGAAGATCAGATAAAACTTATGCCTATCTTTAGGGATAATAGGCATAGGTCCCCATACATCTGAATGAACTAAGTCAAAAGGACGAGAAGACAATGACTCACTAGAATGATAAGGAAGTTGTAGCTACTTGCCTAGCTTATAACCCTAACAAAACATGGCCATGTCAACAGTAACATGTCCAATAACACCCTGACGAACTAATGAAGAAAGGCGAGACCCACACAAGTGACCTAGACGATGATGCCACTGCGCAAAAATTCCAAAGGTGGTGGCAGCAGTGGCGATTATGGTAGACGTAGAGGTGATAGGAGCAACTGAAGTGGACGAAAGATGGAGGTTATCAATGATGTAGAGACCCTGACAATCCCTACGGCATTGGCAAGTCTCAAGTATCGTCCCTATTTGTTGGTCCTGGACAAAACATGTGTGAGTCAAAACCAACCCTACACCGAGATCGGTGAGCTGACCCACTGAGAGAAGCTGCATGTTAAGCTGGGAACATGAGAAACAGCTGGAACAGAAAAGTCAGTGGACAAAAGAGTGCCTTGACAGCTTACAGATAGAGGAGTATCGTCAGCTGCCTGAATAGAGAAAGGGAAAACAGGAGGTTCTACTGAAGTGAGAGATGTGCAGTTTGGTGTCATGTGGAAGGAGGTACCAGAATCTAGAACCCAAGAAGTACCTAGAGGAGATGTCTGAGCTAGACTAACAAAACCTGCTGAGCTGTGAGAGAGCTGTTGAATTAGAGCTTGGTAGAGCTATGGAATAGAGTCACCTCGTTGAGAAGGTCCTGATCCTCCCATCGAGGAAGGGCCTCCTTGCCCCCGTTGTATTGTCCACCCCCACGAGCCTTGTTCCGCTTTTTTTGCACCGCACAACTCTGGTAGTCGTGCTCGAAGTTCTTGCAATAATTGCATTGAACCTGAGTTGGTGCAAAAATAGGAGTGGAAATAGACACCTAAGGAGGAACTGTAGTCGAAGCAGAGGCCGTCAGTGTAGTGTAAGAAGAAGGGGTAGCAAGCATAGCTAGAACAAACTGTGATGCTAACCGATGGTGAATCCCCTTAGCACGAAGTGTTGAAAGAGCCTCGGTGACTATCGGTTGTGGTGAGCAGCTCAGCAGTGGAGCCCTAACAGGCTCAAACTCTGGGCAAAGGCGACAGACAAAGTTATAAAGGTGAAGGTGGTCACGATCCGCCTTCTGCACCTTATGACACTCCTGGTAGAGCGGAGAAGCCAGCTCGTCTAGCTAGTGCTAGAGACTGGCCAGGGCGCGGAAGAAGTCATCGACAGAGGAGTCCTCCTGGCAAAGCATCTCCAACTCACACTAAAATGAAAAGAACTGAGCATCACTGCTCTGCTGGTATCGCTCGTGCAAGTACTCCCATATCTGATGAGTGGAACGCTGACCAACAATGTCTGGCTGGATGGATTCGTTGACGTTGATGACCAGGATGGCTTGAACACGGGCCTCATCAGCACAATAGAGCTCGAAGGCATCTATGGCATACTAAAAGGCCTCATCAGCAGAGACAATAGCGGCGGTAGAGGCCTCTGCCTCCTTCTTGGTGGCCTCATCTTCTACAGGAGGTGCAGAAGTAGGCTGTCTGGGAGGATGTTGAACCGGCGATGGCGGAGAAGGTCGAGCACCAGTGACATGTCCCTAGAGACGAAGAACATCGAGAGTGATCACCATGAGTAAAGATCACAACCTGTAGTTCGTCCTATGGAGCTTTGTTCCTGAGAATGGGATCACAGCTGATGGAATGGAAGCCATCGGTAGGCAGTGCTAGACGGCGCGGTGACCAAGGCAACAAAGTCTAACATGTGGCACTGGATGGTGCGGCGGTTATACTGACGTATTTTTTTTGGAAAGCTGAAACTTTATTTCTATAAGAAACTGATAGGGTTTCTAAAAGAATTCGTTTCTATTGCGATGGAGGCGGGCGACCGACGGCAACAGAAGACCTTGGTCGATGGAAGCAGCAGCTACCGATGGCGCAAGCCAAAGCAAGTGGCGTCTGAGAGCGATCGGCATCGCGGAGGCGGCGTCGAGGCGGCATTTGAGGCGTCCGGCGGTGGCCTCTGGCGGCTTCATGCGGCGGAGGCATCGGGTGATGGTGACCTTGGTGTGGCGGCGGCCCGATCCGGGCGGCGGCTGCCTTCGACGACGGCGGTAGCGGTGGTGGGATGGCAGCGAAAGGAGCTAGGTTAGTACCATAGCTCTAATACCATGTTATGAGTATTGTGTATGTATTCATGAGACCTAATGGACAATATATATGGAGTACAATGGGATATTACAAAGGAATATGCCATACATATATAAGGAAATACAAAAAGGTATGTAAGGAAATACAAAGGAATTGCTATTCTAACACAAAATACATAGGTAAAACCCTCTCTACATATATTCTTACCGTGTGGCTACTTGTGAATTATCCTTCCCGAATACCTAATTTATCAGTGAAACATGTGTTTGTTGCAAACAAAAAAGATCGGATATATGCTCTCCTCCTAGTTGTAGAATTGAGTGTAAACACACTTTTAAAATGAGAGGCTACATGTCAGAGAGGCAAATGTAGTGGCAAAAGCGATACTAAAAAGATAAAAAAAATTACAATCACTCACAACCTATGTAACACCCCAGCTCAACATGAGCCTGAAATGCTACTAAAAATAACAGAATAACAAAATAAACTAAATCTTTTTACTAAATTTCGGCAGAACCTCCTTTGTATAGGTGATCATACCGGAGGTTCTAACAGATTAACAAAACATCATTCATTAATCCAAACATCTAATTGAAACGAATCATAAAAGAACATCCATAATATGCTAATCAACTAAAGCATAATCAAAGGCATCCATAATAAGCTAATCAACTCTATTACAAATTATCCAAAGTGTATGGCATAATCATAATAAAACCTTTAAGCAATTTACTCAACTACTAAATCATCATCCAATTTATTCAACTGTGAATGATTCGTGACAGTGTGCAACCAATCTTAGGTCTATTCCCTCCTATGCAGGACGTTCGTATGAAGGGTACCTAAAAACACAAACAACAGCAAGAGTGAGTCCAAAGACTCAGCAAAGTACAATTAATAAGACATTATAACACACAATTATAACATCAATATCCATCCACAAATCTTTACAATAAAACATTTCACATGCTTATGCAATGCACCTTTTCTTTTCTCTTTGCATTTACCGGTAATGTGGAGTATGCATCCGTCGATGCATATCCATGCCTGTGCCTTCAAGCACAGGGACCATAAGCCCACACTCCACAAGTGTGTGTGTGTGTGTGGGGGGGGGGACCACAAGCCCGTCATCTACATGACGGGAACCTCAAATCAATGCCCACACTCCACGAGTGTGGGGACCACAAGCCCGTCATCTACATGATGGGGACCTAAAATCAATGCTTGGTCACCATGTGACCAAGCCTCAAATATGATAACATGATGCACATGAACAATTCTTCTATCCATCATTAACATGTATTAGCAGCAGCATCATACATGAATAAAACTTACTCATGCTTCTAGCATTCTTGATCATTAACATACATATCATTCTAGCATCCATGTATAGCGAATATGTACATAATACTTGCAAACATGATCAATCACTCCTAAGTAATCTATCAATAACTGTACTTGCCTCAATCGTGCGAAGATGGAAGACGCGAAGAGGGCGCTGCCCTTGAAACCAAACCCCCACCTGAATTAAATTAACAAGCATTCTAAGATAGCAATTCTGGACAAAAACAAAGCTAGAAGCAAATATGAATTCGCTACACTCTCTAGCGCAATCCCAACTCCAAAATCCTAAACATCTGTTTGTCCCTTCAACAGACTGTTTCCTTCTAAAATCAATAACTTTTTGTACAACGATCCAAAAGGGGTGATCTCTGACTTTCTGGAAATCCAACAACATGGCCTTCATAAACTTATTTGGCGAGCTTCCCAGATTCAGCCATCTTCTATCTCTACCACACAGATTAATTGAACAACAAAATCTCGACAGTAGTTCTGGACAGCAAGACTAAAATTGACATACCTTACAGTACAGTGATCCAAAATTTCTGTTCTTTAGCTTTATGGAAATATAATCAAAATACCTACAACTTTCATTATGGTGAGATATTTTAAATAATCATTTAACTACTTTCTAATGACTGATTAATATTAATTATTAGAATTATGACAGAACCGCAGAACAGCAACGCTACGAAAATCATATCTCCTAATCCGCTCATCCAAACGACATGATCAAAGAACCTATAGAAAGCTATTGACATTATCTACAACTCTCTAGGAGATGGCCAGACCTGATTTCGCAACTAACATCCTCAAAATGGTTGGCCACTACAGATTGTCCTAGACCGATCTATTACCGACATTACGCAAATACAAGAATTACGCTACTAAACGAACGGAATCGGGACTACCCTTGAAGAATCCACTGTTGAACGCGATGAACACAACATGATCCCTCTTCCTACTTCCTTCTTCCCCTTCCTCTCCCTTTCTTCCTTGGCCGGCCGCACCCAACAGGGTTCCTCCCTCCCTTCTTCTTCTTGGTCGGCAACACCCAAAGGAGGTGGCACCAGGAGACGGGGTGTACTATAGCACGGTGACACTGTAGCATATGGCGGTGTTACTGTAGCTACAGTGCCTTGCTAGGGTTTCCCCTCCCCCTCCTTCTTTTGTTGGTGGCCGGCCCACATGCTAGGTATGGGCCAAAGGCCCATAACTATTTTCCTCGTAAATTCAGATTATTAATGAATTTCTGATTCATTAAATACTTATTTAATAAAATGGGATATTACATTATACCCCCCTCAAAAGAATTCGACCCCGAATTTTACTCTCGTTATTCTACTCAAAGAACAATCAAAATCTGAAATCGACAACAATTAACACATATCCGTTGTGAACAACTCGAGGTACTTTTCACGCATGCGAGACTCCAACTCGCAAGTCACTTGCTGCTTGGTTTGATACAACCACAACACTTTGACATTCTTCAAAGTCTTGTGCCTCAAAACACTTTTCTGAATCCTCCAGTACACGCACCAGACGGAACTCGAAGGTAAGGTCTTACTCACTGGTCAACGGTTCTAACGAAACCTCACACTCCCGATCTCTCAAGTACTCCTACAACACCGGGTCGTGCAAAATGTTGTGCACTCCGCGTCAGGACTCGAGACGGTCCTAGTGTTACGCTATCTTCCAAAATCCCCGCAACTTCTAGAACCAAACCAATGTACCTTGGACTAACCTTCCCTTTGGTACCAAACCACACAACCTGCACATAACACACAAAACTCTTGTTCCATGTCTCAATCGATCTCTTCACCTTAACAAGGAGCACCTCCTTTAACCAGGAACACACAACAGAACTTATTTTAAACAAACTCTTTCACAAACAGAGATAGCTGAAAGTAAAAGGTTCTCATCGCAAACGCATAATACTAACTCCCGACCAAAAGAGTCGAATCCAAAGTCAAAGATTCATCACGAAAACCTTCCCACTTTCCAATTAGGCAGTTTGCAAATAATCACCACGTAAGCCAAAGGAGAAATCACTCGAATACCAAAATCAATCATTTCCCTTTTTTTTTTCTTAATCGAAAAGAACCACGCATCCCAACAAGAACCAACTCAAATTGTAATCGGTATCTGTCCTCATATAAAACCAAAAGAACCTTCCACTATCCGAGAACACAGTCTTTTGCTTAACTTTTCTTTTAAGAATTCAACTTTCTCTTAAATCATGGGATTCCAAATCATTGCATGACACACTAACTCATTTCTTCTAAATTGGCAACCTCGAAGTTATGCTCAAACTGAACACAAATCCACACCTACGTAGATAGACTCTTCCAATCCGCAATAACATACTCTAGTTAACGCCTCTACCAAAGGGATTACCTTGACAAATGATTCCCAACACCTCAATAAAGATTTTTCACCCCAATCATATCACCTCATTCTATTAAAGATAATCAACTTGAAATTCATAGCACACATACTCATTTACTAAACCCAAAGTATTCTATCAATAATCAACACACTATTCGGAATCCACTTTTGTTCTTCTACTTCTACACATAATATTGGGCCTCCAAGGTCCTAGCATAAAAATACAAAGCCCAAATTCAACCTCCTAGTCTCCTACAATGAATTTCTTGTATGATTGTTAGGAAATCCTCAAATTCATTTACTAAAATTTCACACAACTCAACAATAACCTCAGTCATTAATATCCACGTTCCTCACTAATCAAGTAACCGCCCAAGGCATTTCATTTCACCCATCTTGGACGATCACTAAACCACACCAATCAAATTCAGCTACATGGTCACAATATATCCATTCGCAATACCCTCACTATTTGACCAAGATTCAAACATACTCAATCACCAACGTCAATAAATAAATATATTCTTGACCAAGTTATCCTTAGAGATAATCTAACTCCCAAAGGGTTACTCACTGAGGCCAAGTCATACTTGACAACAACTCAACAATCCCTGCTATCCCATTAATTAACACAATGATTAGATTTCTCCACACTGCTACTCTCATTAAACTACACCATCATAATTTCTTCTACACAATCTTACCGAGTATCCAATTGCGATACTCTAATAAATTGATCAAGATTTCCATACTTTCTAATTCTAATGTTATGTCAAAATGAACAAAAGATCTTGGGCCACATCTCTCTATAGGTTCTACTAGTTGCGACAACGTAATCAGTTAGCTCCAAAGACAAACATTCTATTTAAATCAAGTCCTCTCCAAGGATTATTCTAATAAATCAATTAATTACTCAATGCCTCTCAAACAACTTGACACTTAAAGGCTCACAAAATCATCTACTAGACCACCACTATCTAGTTGCTATTACACATCCGAAAAGACTTTTGCAACACAAATCGGTTAACCCTTTCTTAGAAGAAGAGGCAAATAGAAATAAACTCCAGCACATAGGAAAACGTTACCACTTATAGTATATACAAGATCAAGGGAAATAGCCAAATAGCAATGATCTCGAAAAACAAAAGATGATATCATAGTTGAGGGCACACGTCCCACAAGCAGAGAATATCAAACCTCAAACGAGAATAAAACATTGCTTTTGAAATTCGGGAAACTCTTATGGGCAAAAACAGAAAGTTTAGGAAAACTTCAATAAACTGCAAGTTACAAAACTCAACTTCAATCTCAAATACTTCTACTTCACTCTTTCCTTTAGCAAAGAAAGCAACTTTCTTTGTTTACAGCATCACCATGCCAATCCCAACAAGAAGAGATTTGAAGACCCCAACACATGAATCACTTAGGAACTAATAAAACCTTTCATCACGTCACCTTGCTTGAAACAATATCAGCTACTGCATCAACATGAGGTCCAAAAGTTCATAAACGCAAGACTAGAAATATTTTCATTTAATCAATATCACACAAACGATCAAATTCTTTTATACAAAACATTCAACATTATCATCATAATCCCTTACTGACAATCACACTAACAATAAAATAATACATTCTTAGTGAGAATCATCATAGCCTCCTATCCCATCATAAGCCTCCCCAAAAGAAACACAAGCCACAAGATTGAAACAACCCTCTTTTAACAAGATCATGCTATCAAATAACAATTTCGTAAAGCACGCTATCAGAGACCACCTATTCATTCATCCACTCAACCATTAGTGTTGCTCAATACCCACTTCAACTATCCTTAACATTTGACAATTGTATTTATCACGTATGCAAATAGGGTCCTTCTTCTATTCGTAGTCACATAACCATTTATTAATACAGATTCAATATTCTACTTTATGCTCAGAGTTTAGGGTAAAATATAATTAAAGATTTAATAACATCATCTCCTGCAAAACAGGGTTTCACTAGGTACTACCTCACATTCATCTAATCTGATATACATGTTTCAATCTAGCAATTATGTATGATCATTAAGTAGCCAGTTTATGAAAATTTCTGGATTAATATCCTCTAAGGCAACGTTCAAACACACCTTTAACATAACCATCACTAATGGATAGATTAATCCATTGGGACACATTACTCCAAATTATCCAATAAATTTACCAAATTCCACAATCTTAATGACCAGACCAAATCATCAATATATCACACTTCTTAATAAATCTTGGATTCCTAGTATGTATAGTCATACCATTAAACAAGTTCATCGTGTAATTATTCTATGACAATAACAATTTAATCACATTTACTTCCAAGGATCTTGTTGAGATCGATTATGCACCACACTATAGACCCAACCTGATAACCCATATCATATCCATTAATTTCATTGATTGTAACCTCTCACTAACCACGAGAAGACATCGCTAACGAGTTTAACATTTTCTTTCATAAAAGAGAATCATTCATCTTCAACACTCAAAATACCCAAAAGAGATACATTGAGTCAAAGTTTCCACATACTAAAGGACTTGCAAAAGGAAACTTTCATTATCCAAATCATCAAGCGAATAAATGGGTCATGTTTTGCAATAAGAAAGACAAAACTCCAATAAAAAAGTCAATCTTGACAATTAACCAAGTTCACCAGCCGCAAGAATAACTCAACAGTTGGGAAAACAATAATTGCTTTAAGGGACAAATTAAAACAATGGAAACACATTAACCGTTCTCAAAGCAACCCATCAACCACAATGAACTACTAACCCAAGAGAAATTCATCAACCACAACTAGACAAGAGTTGACTAAATTCAAATTCAAGGAAGAAAATAACTTTTCTAAAGATACTCACTAACAATGCCTGTACTAAGATATCTGAGGTAACCACTTCACTAGTCTCTTACCATGAATGATGGTGTAACCTGGTAAAGCCTAGGGCCACAACCACGACCATAACCTCTCAACTCCAACTATCATCACACATAACCAAAAATAATCAATTAATTAGCAATCATACTAAATTCATATCAGCAATGATCAATACGATATAACAGAAACGTAAATGCAATGCTCTGCCCACTCCTATCTACTGTGCACCAGTGTGTCAAATTTTTAAGTTGATTACTTAATAGAAAATTTTAATCAACCTAATCACTATAGACCTAAAACCCGCTCTGATACCAACTGTAACACCTCAGCTCAACATGAGCCTGAAATGCTACTAAAAATAACAAAATAACAAAATAAACTAAATCTTTTTACTAAATTTCGGCAGAACCTCCTTTGTATAGGAGACTATACCGGAGGTTCTAACAGATTAACAAAACATCATTCATTAATCCAAACATCCAATTCAAATGAATCATAAAAGAACATCCATAATATGCTAATCAACTAAAGCATAATCAAAGGCATCCATAATAAGCTAATCAACTCTATTACAAATTATCCAAAGCGTATGGCATAATCATAATAAAACCTTTAAGCAATTTACTCAACTACTAAATCATCATCCATTTTATTCAACAGTAAATGATTCGTGACAGTGTGCAACCAATCTTAGGTCTATTCCCTCCCATGCATGACGTTCGTTTGAAGGGTACCTAAAAACACAAACAACAGCAAGAGTGAGTCCAAAGACTCAGCAAAGTACAATTAATAAGACATTATAACACACAATTATAACATCAATATCCATCCACAAATCTTTACAATAAAACATTTCACATGCTTATGCAATGCAAATGTGCAATGCACCTTTTCTTTTCTCTTTGCATTTACCGGTAATGCGGAGTACGCATCCGTCGATGCATACCCATGCCTATGCCTTCAAGCACATGGACGATAAGTCCACACTCCACAAGAGTGTGTGTGTGTGTGTGGGGGGGGGGGTGGGACCATAAGTTCTTCATCTACATGACGGGGACCTTAAATCAATGCTCACACTCCACGAGTGTGGGGACCACAAGCCCGTCATCTACATGACGGGGACCTCAAATCAATGCTTGGTCACCACGTGACCAAGCCTCAAATATGATAACATGATGCACATGAACAATTCTTCTATCCATCATTAACATGTATTAGTAGCAGCATCATACATGAATAAAACTTACTCATACTTCTAGCATTCTTGATCATTAACATACATATCATTCTAGCATCCATGTATAGTGAATATGTACATAATACTTGCAAACATGATCAATCACTCCTAAGTAGTCTATCAATAACTGTACTTGCCTCAACCGTGCGAAGATGGAAGACACGAAGAGGGCGCTGCCCCTGGAACCAAACCCCCACCTGAATTAAATTAACAAGCACTCTAAGACAGCAATTCTGGACAAAAAAAAAGCTAGAAGCAAATATGAATTCGCTACACTCTCTAGCGCAATCCCAACTCCAAAATCCTAAACATCTGTCTGTCCCCTCAACCGACAGTCCCTTTCTAAAATCTATAACTTTTCGTACAAAGATCCAAAAGGGTTGATCTTTGACTTTCTGGAAAGCTTACAACATGGTCTGCATAAACTTATTTGGCGAGCTTCCCAGATTTGGCCATCTTCTATCTCTGCTATACAGATTAATTGAACAACAAAATCTCAATAGTAGTTCTGGATAGCAAGACTAAAATTGACGTATCTTACAGTACATTGATCCAAAATTTCTATTCTTTCGCTTTCTGGAAAGCTAATCAAAGTACCTACAACTGTCATTATTATGAGATATTCTAAATAATCCTTTAACTACTTTCTAATGACTGATTAATATTAATTATTAGAATTATGACAGAACTGCAGAATAGCAACGCTATGAAAATCATATCTCCTAATCCGCTCATCCAAACGACATGATCCAAGAACCTACGGAAAGCTACTGACATTATATAAAACTCTCTAGGAGATGGCCAAACCTGATTTCATAATTAACATCCTCAAAACTGATGGTCCACTACAGACTGCCCTAAACCGATCTATTATCGACATTACGCAATTACAAGAATTACGCTACTAAACGAACGGAATCGGGACTACCCTTGAAGAATCCACTGTCAAACGCGATGAACACCACATGATCCCTCTTCCTCCTTCCTTCTTCCCCTTCCTTTCCCTTTCTTCCTTGGCCGGCCGCACCCAGCGGGGTTCCTCCCTCCCTTCTTCTTCTTGGCTGGCAGCACCCAAAGGAGGCGGCACCAGGAGATGGCCCATGACTATTTTCCTCCTAAATTCAGATTATTAATCAATTTCTAATTCATTAAATACTTATTTAATAAAATGGGATATTACAACCTAAGTCACCATCAATAGTTTTGACAAATTACCAACCTAGCTTCAAGACTTACAATCAGTTTTCGCTTTGTCAAAACTTCAGATTATTTTCATCAGTTGTGCCCTTAGAAAAGTTAACATTTGTATTTTTTTTTTGAGAAATTGTCACCTCATTAGTTTGAAAAGTCTAGTGGTCTGTTACTACAAAAGACTAATGTACATGACAAAATACCACCACTAAAGCCCAAAATTTACCATTAGTTCCAACCCTACTTTATCCATTTGCAATTTTCACACAAATAGCAGCTTTAAGTTTAGAATTTATTACTGTCATTTAAATGGGATTTTAGCACAAACAGTTCAGAAATTAGCATCACTTGCACCCCTAAATTACCATTTGTAATTTGATACTCATGCGAGTATTGAACCTTTTTTGGAAACAAAGAAACAATATTGACAATTGGTTCATTGGAAGGAATTTATGTTAATATAAATTAATAAAATGGCAGTATTACGAAAGTACTTTTAACAATAATTCCGATCGTGTAGTTTTCATATGGCCAGGTCAAATAGAGACTTTGTTCTTCCCACTATTTATTTTCACAAAATAATATTTGAGAAATTTTGTTTCATATGCTAGATGTGTTTGTGATGTTCAAAGATGAAGAGGGGAGTTTTGCATCCAATAATCCAAGGGATCTACTGAGCCTTTACAAATTGAACCGACTCCACAAATTGAACCTAATGAACCTCGATTCTACTAGGATTGCTCTTCCTCCACTCCGAAGATGGTGAACACCGAACCACTCACAGCCGATGTTGGGCCTCTTCACAACCTTCTTGAAAAGATCACTGTACAATCTTTCTCTAAGCCATCTAGGTGTCAGCAAACACCAAGAGTAACAAATCACAGCCCTTGCTTGAAGGTTACCAAGTGCCAAAAGATCAACTAAAGATGCAAATGCACTTTAATGCTCTCAACTACCTCAAAATGTGAAATATGAGCAAAAGAGTAGTAGAGAGTGCACCAATGGCTCAAATGTATTCAATGAGGTCAAGAGCCGTGAGTTTGGTGCTGGTAAGGGGGTATTTATAGCCCCCAACCACAAATTCGACTGTTTGAAGCAAATCTCTAAAAAAATTCAGCAGGTGCGATATTACTACCATTGATCGGCCGGTACTACCGCACCTACTGTTCAACGATCGTGTAGGGTGCATTAAATGCTTCTGAACTAGCCGTTACAGTCTAGTGCGGTACTACCGCACTCACATGGTCCGGTATTACCGCACAGCAGTAGTACCTCTCAACTCAATCGGAACTACCATTTTCTATGGGAGGAAAACCCTAAAAAACAGGCTCTATGTAAATAACATACCGCTAACTAGAGATTGGTTCTACCGCACTACGGTACTACCACTCCTTAGGTGCGGTCATACCGTTTTTACTGAGATTTTTTCAGATGCTTTTCTAAATGCAATGCATGACTCTTAGTTGATCAAGATGGCACAAAATATATCCTCAAGCTACTAGCTATGATCCCTCTTTATAGTACGGCATCTAGTCTATAAATCCAGTCTTTTCACCAATCACCGAGACCGGTAAAAACTATAAAAGGGTCCTTATGCTACAAAATACCCCAACTATAATTAAATGAGAAGAAATAAATTAGGGAGATGGATCAAATAGAAAGTGAATTAACAGAGGATTAGAGGGGGAATTCTGCAAAGGTTAGACAACCTGGGCTGAGGCTTCTGGCCCATTTCAATTTTGGCCCAAGGTGGAGGGAGGGGCAGCCGGCCATAAGAGGGTAGGGGCAAACCCTAGGGTGCCTCCCCCCCTTGGCCGCCTCCCCCACACACCCCTTCGCCACCACCTCCTGTGTCCCCTCCCCTCCCCTGCACCTCTAGCACCTCCAGTAGTGCCTCCTCCTTCGGTGAAACCCCCTGCTGTTGGTGAAGAAGGCCCTTGTTGCTGCGGCCAAGTGGAGGAAGAGGGAAGAACACCCGGGTGTTGGCCGGCCAAGAAGAGGAAAGGGAAGAAGGGAGATATGAAGAAGAGGGATCACGGGGTGGTACTTGTGTTCTTTAGTGGATTCTCTAAGGGTAACCCCTGATCTTGTTCAATTAGTCGTGTATGCATGTATTTAGGTAATGTCGGTAGTAGATCGGTTTAGGGCAGTCTATAGTGGCTGACTATTTTGAGGATGATAACTACAATATATGATCTGGTCATCTCCTAGAGAGTTGTTGGTAGTGTCACTAGCTTTCCGTAGAGTCTTTGATCAGCTCAAATGGATGAACGGATCATAAGTTATGATTTTTGTAGCGTCGCTGTTCAGAGTCTCTGTCAGGATTCTGACAGTTAGTTTTAATTGGTCATTAGCAATTAGTTAATTAATTATTCAGAGGGTACCACCAAAATGAAAGTTGTAGGTGTTTTAATAAGGTTTCCAGAAAGCTATAGAACATACATTTTTGATATATGTACTGAAAGATACGTGAGTTTTAGTCTCGCTGTCCAGAACTGCTGACGAGATTTAGTAGTCTTAGAAACCTGTTTGGTAGGGATAGAGGATCTCAGAATCTGGAAATCTCACCAACTAGTTTTATGTAGGTAGTTTAATAAAATTTCCAGAGAATCAAATAACACCCCTTTTGGATATCTGGACGAAAAGTTATGATTTTTAGAAGAGGACTGTCTATTTTGGGGACAGACCGATGTCATGGGAGTTGGAGATTTGGGTTGTGCTTGGGAGCGTAGTGAGTCATATATTTGTTTCTAGCAATGTTTTGTCCAGAATTATTATCTTAGAATGTTTGTTAAAATTATTCAGGTGGGGGTTTAGTTGCGGGGGCAGCGCCCTCTTCGCGTCATCAATCTTCGCATGGTTGAGGCAAGTATAATTAGAGATAGAATAATTAAGAGTGATGGTTCATGAATGATAATATTATGTGTATGATATCTACTCATGAATGCTAGTACGATGTGTATGATTTAATGCTAGTAGTATGAGCATGATCTTTATACATGTATATTGCTGATGGCTATTACATGTTTATGTTGGATTAAAGGATTGATTCATATGCATCATGATATCATCTTTGAGACTTGGTCACGTGGTGACCAAGTATTGATTTTGAGGTCCCCGTCATGTATTAGACGGGCTTGAGGTCCCCACACTCGTGGAGTGTGGGTTTATGGTCCCTGTGCTAGAAGGCACATGCATAGGTATGATGCATACTCCGCATTACCGGTATATGCAAAGAGAAAAGAAAAGTTACATTTGTTTATTTGCATTACATGCGCATATGATCTGGTTTAATATAAAGAATTGTGGTTGGATGATGATGATATAGTTGTATATTAATTGTCTTATTAATTGTACTTTGCCGAGTCTTAGACTCACTCTTGCTGTTTGTTTCTATTTTTAGGTACCTTTTACGCGAACGTCATGCATGGGAGGAGATAGTCATAAGATTGGTTGTACACTGCCACGAACTATTCATAATTGATTAACCTTGGATGACGAATTAATAAATGAGCAAACTGCTTGAAGGATGTCTTTTGGTTATGTCTTACGCATTTGGTAGTTTGTTATAAAGTTGATTAGCGACTTATGGATGTTTTTATGATTACGTTTTAAATTGAATGTTTGGATTATTGATTATTGCTATTAATATCTATTTGAACCTCCGGTATGGTCAGCTATACAAAAAAGGTTCTGCCAAAATTTAGTATTATGACTGAGGTTTTATTTTGTTACTCTGTTATTTTGGTAGCATTCCAGGCTCATGTCGGGCTGGGGTGTTACAGGCCATGTCAATCCTTTAATTTCTTTGCATTGCCATTTCCATGTTGTCATCCATAATCCTGGACTAAGCCTTTAAAACATCTTAGCACACACGTTAGTCCCTTAACACATTATTGTCATTAATTACCAAAATAATTTTAAGGGGCCTAGATACTTTCAATCTCCCCCTTTTGGTAATTGATGATAACCTAAGCAATATAAATGAATTGAAAGGTTTGAATATACACCAAGTTTTACAAATAAGTTGCATATCATTGTTCTGACTTTCATTTTGCAAATAATTCTTGAGATGAGCTCAAGGGATATAAAGAATTACTTGCTTTCAAAGTCAATCAACGAATAAACAAAACTCCCCCTAAAAATGTGCGTATAGGTTCATGAAGTGATTTTCATGCACATGAGTGGATTTTTTTGAAATTTTGGCATAGTTTCCTTTAATAATTGAATTGGAGGAAAACCTGTAACGATTAGTCATATGAAGCATAAAGAAATAACACGACATAACAAATATACTTCACATAAACTTTGATAATGTAAGCAAAGATAACAATGTAGCATAAACTGTTAGACCGTGTGACTAATTTTGTTGACGAATAATTGACAATGTTGCTTACTGATGTTATTTGAGGGGTGTGGCATGTGTGTGAACTTATGTCGGTCAAATTGGGAAGAACTTGTGCTGGGAAAAGATGTTCCTTTGGTCTTTGCATGTGCAGGGTATCTCAGAGGCGATCGTGTTCTACGGCGAAGACCGGGAAATGACTAGGTGTGAAGTCTTGGTCTAGAAGGTCGAGGATGCTGGAGGAGACGGTCGAGCTCGAGTTGGGGCACATGGAGATGAAAGATGGATGATGCCTATTGGAGCTACGGAGGTGCGGTTTAGAGGCTATGGCACGTGAAAGTTTTGGGGTGTCCAAAATTGGAAAGCTGAGAGAAATTGGAAAACCAAAATTTTGGGGTGCCCAAAATTTGGAAAGCTAAGAGAAATTGGAATCAGGTCCCTTGTTTGTAGGGATTGGATAGAATTTCGTGATTGTGTGTTATGGCCACATTTTGGGGCCTAGTATGTGAGATTTTGGGGTTTAGGTGATGTGCTAGTGGCGGCTACATATATGCTAGCCACGGTTTGGGTCCTAGGCTACAGATTTTTGGGTTAGGGAGGTGCTAGTTGCGGCTAGACATAATTTCGGTAGGAGGTGAGGTTCTTGTGGCAACTGTACGCAGGCTGTTTTTCATCTGACCGAGAGATGGCTTGACTATAGATTTTTGGGCATTATGTGAGGTGCTTGTGGCGGTTGTGATACATGTTGATTTCGTCTAGGGTTTTGAGGGGTGACGTGAGTGCACTTTGTAGCTGATGATCCAGCAATATAAAGTGAGAGCTAATTCAAGTAGATTTCTGGTGATTTTCTTCCTGCTCCCGTCGCTGCTCTATCTCCCATGTGCTATCTTCTACTCACGTTGGTGTGCTGAAGAAAAAGGTTTGCTACCAAAGGTAGTTTTGCTGTGTGTGTACTGCTAGCTACTAGCAAAGGCCTTGCTGCATGTTTTGTATGGGTGTATGTTGGGTTCAACAGTAGGGAGAGAGAGAGTTAGGGTGTAAAAATCTTGCACAGTCATTCACCCCTCTGATTGCTATTAACAATCCTACAAGTGGTATCAGAGCGAGGTTGCAATAGCATCAGATCGAGATCGTTTTTCAGCTAAGCCACCGTTTTTCGATGGGTCAGATTATACCTATTGGAAAACGCGCATGGAGGTTATTTTCTACAAGCACAAGGTAATGCTATTTGGCAAAAAGTTGAAAGTCCATATGAAGTGCCTCTTGTTGTTACTGCTGATAATACTGTTGATGTTGAAGCTAATGCTAAGGCTAGAAATATTTTGTTGCAAGGTCTAGGTAGAAATGAGTTTGTCAAAATTGCTAATATTAAATCTGGTTATAAAATTTGGACTACTCTAGCTGATAATCATGAAGGTTCTAAGTCCGTTAAAGGTGTTCGTCAGAACCAATTCAAAAAGGAGTATTCTAAATTTGAGATGAAACTAGGAGAATCAGTAGATGCACTTTTTGATCACTTCAATAAAATTGTTAGTGATTTGCAATTTGTTGATGTCACATACTCTGATTCTGATATTGCTTGTCAAATTTTAAATGCTTTGGATATGTCTGTCTGGAATGTGTTAGTCAATACTATTAATCATTATGTTAACATGAAAATACTCACTTTGAATGATCTTTATTCCAAGATGAAAACACATGAGATTGATGTTTTGACCAAGGTAAATATGTCTAATTCTGTGGGTTTAGTGACTAACCAAGCTGACAGTTCTTCTAGTTCCTCTATTGTTCCTTTGTTTGTACTTTGTTCTATTTTAGATAAATAGTTAAAGGAGATTCCGGAAGAGCAGCTTGTACTCATCTCCAACAGAGTGACCAAGGCAATTAACAACATCAAAACAAGGTGGAGAGGAGGTCTGAACCACATCAAAATTCGTCGCTCTCAATTGAAGATTAACCCAAGCAGGAAGCACAATTATTATTGTAGGGTGGTCAACAAAGTACTTTCAGCACTTGATAAGATTGATTTGAGTGATATTGATTCTGGAAGCAACGATGAGGACAATGGTAAGAAGGCAAAGGAGGTGGACTTCACAGGGATGTGTTTTATGGCAAGCAATGAGGAGCTCAACAATGATGATCTCTACAGTGATCCTGATGAGGTAAAACCTTCTTATACAGATTTATCTCGTGCTATGCTTAGATTGACAGAGGAGCTCAAAAAGTATAAAAAGAAAAATTAAAAATCATGATCTTGTTGTTGAGAGCTTAAATTCTGAAATTGATAGACTTAGAGCCTCTATTCCTGGTGATGAATATTATGAGTCTTGTCAAGTTTTACACTCTAAGTTGGAGACTACTAAAACAATTAATACATCAACCTTGGTTCAACTTAAGGATGTAACTGCTAAACTTAATGAACTAAGATTGGCACATCACTCTTGTGATGAAAAGTTAAAATGTGCCAATGATGAAATTAAAAAGTTCAAGTTTAGTTCTTCTACATATTTAGAGTCAAGTATTTCAAATGTTCAATCTAAAGCTTGCTCTAATTGTGAATTGTTATAAGCTAGACTTAATTCATGTCAGGAATCAATTCAACAGATGCTTCATTATGAGACATTTTCTTGCACTAACTGTCCTAAGCCTAGCATAGAAATAGAAGCACTGACTACACAACTTAATGATTTTGCTAAAAAAGATAGATTGGCTCAGTCTAGTTCTTCTAAGAATCTTGTGAATAAACTGGTTAAATGCACAACTTGTCCTACTTTAGCTAAAGAAAATAAGTACCTTAAAGACACTTTAGAGGGATTTAATTTTGGCAAGAAAATTTTGAATATGATTCTAGACAAGTCAAAACTGAGTGTCAAAAACACTGGTCCAGGTTTTAATGCTGCTAATTATGCCAAGAATAACTCACCTAAGGTAGTTACGGTCATTAGAAGTGGGCTAATTGAAACAAAAAGTGAGCCTCATAAAACTGTGTTTAAATATGTTGGTTTTGTACAAAGTTCTTTTGCTAATGTTGTATGTGCTAGCTCATCATCTCAAAAGAATTCTAATTATATTAAATTTCATTGCACCTACTGTGGAAGAGATATGCACTTGCATAGGCGTGCTAAGAAAGAGAAAAAGGAAAGATTGAATGCATTAAGGCAAAATCGTGCAACCTCTTTTGTTGTTCCTAGAACTAATACGAAAGTTAGTTTTTTAGAGGACTTTCATGATGGCTTTAAATCTGTTTCACGTGCTGGTTTAGGATATAATTCAAATAATTCACATTCTGTATTGCCTGCGTTTCGAGAAGCAGTCAGACAGGTTCCTTTTTGGCGTTCTGATCGCGCATGTGGTTCTGGTTCTAGTTTTGTTACTGTTCCTCCATATCGTGTGTCTCAATACTGGATTCGTAGATCTTACTCTACTAACCCCAGTACTGTGACACCGATGTTTCCTGTGATGTAGGTATAGCTGACGATGAAGGAGAACATATGGCTAGTGGAGTCAGGTTGTTCCAGGCAGATGACCGGTGATTCAAGATGGTTCTCTTCCCTCACTAAGGCATCCAGTGATGACTTGATCACTTTTGGGGATTCCTCGATATGTACTATGATGGCTAAAGGTATAGTGTGCGTTAATGATAAATTCATTCTCAAAGACGTCGCTTTGGTAAGTAAATTGAAGTATAATTTGCTTTCAGTTTCACAGTTGGTAGACGATAACCTTGAGGTGAGCTTTAAGAAACATGCTTGTAGAGTTTTAAATGCTTCTGGGATCTTATTTTCAATATATCTCAATTTGGGAAGATCTTTAGAGCTGTTTTAATAATTCTTTTTGATCTGATGTTAGATGTTTGGTAGCTTCTGAATCTAGAGATCTATTCTTTTGGCACTGTAGGTTGGGACACATTGGCTTTGATCACCTTACACGGATCAGTGGGATGGATCTCATCAGGGGGTTACCTAAGCTTAAGCATGGTAAAGATTTGGTTTGTTCCCCTTGTAGACATAGTAAGATGGTGGCTGCTCCACACCCACCTCTTTCTATGATCATCACAGATGGCCCTGATAAATTGTTGCACATGGACACTATATGTCCTTCTAGGGTTCAATCTATTGGAGGCAAATGGTACGTACTTATAATTGTTGATGATTATTCCATATATTATTGGGTTTATTTTGTGGTGTCTAAGGATGAGACTTTTGGTCATTTTAGAGATTTATTTCTTAGACTTAATAATGATTTGCCAGGTGCTCTAAAAGCTATAAGGAGTGATAATGGTACTGAATTTAAGAATTCATCATTTGCTTCTTTTTGCTCTGAAAAAGGTTTAGAACATCAATTTTATTTCCCACGTGTTCCACAGCAAAATGGGGTTGTAGAGAGGAAAAACAGAACCTTAGTTGTGATGGCTAGAACTATGCTTGATGAACATGCTACTTCTTGGAAGTTTTGGGCTAAGGCTTTTTCTACTGCATGTTATGTTTCTAACAGAGTATTTTTAAGAGCCTCATTGCACAAGCCTTCCTATGAGTTGGGATTTGGTCGTAGGCCTAGTGTTTCTCACTTCATAGTATTTGGGTGGAAATGCTTTAGTCTTAAACATGGTAATCTTGATAAATTTGAATCTAGATCTTCAGATGGCATTTTTCTTGGTTACCCTGCTCACTCTTGTGGCTATCGTGTACTCAACTTAGAGACTAACAAAATTGCTGAGACCTGCGAGGTTACTTTTGATGAGGCTAGACCTGGTACTAGACCTGACATTTCAGGTACACAAGTTCAGAGGGAGTCAGAAAACATATTTATTGATGAAGAGGAGGATCTTGATTTTGGTGATGTTTTTCCTCCCATGCCACCACCTGCACCAACTGAGGATCATGCACCTTCTACTTCCACTTCAGCTGGAGACATTGCTAAGTCTAGTGGGGTAGTACCTCATGATGCGCCGATACCATCTGATGGATCACCTGCAGAGGATGTTGGTAATGTTGAAGCTATTTTAGAACCTTTTGCACCATTGCATATTCAGCGGTGTCATCCTTTAGAACAAATGATTGGTGACATTCATGAAAGGGTAACACGTTCGAGGTTTACTTCTCCTGACTCACATGCTCATTAGGGATGAAAGTGGGATACGTTGCGGGCAGTCCACGATTGTCCATACCAAACACATAATTTTATGTGGGCTAATGCGGTGACCCGCTAAAAATTTATGCGGGATATATGACACCCGCCAGCCCACAGCTCAACATTAGGTAGATACCAAAATAACCAACGTAGTAGCACAGTACACACAGTAATAATATCCCCCTGAGCTTGAGCCAGCAACTGCCCCAATGTTAATGATACTTGCAGCAGCAGTTCGGAGGCCTCCACTGAACAGCTTATCTGACATCTCCGCCATTGTTCCTTGCTCATCTTCCCACGCTAGCAGTGTCTATCCGTCCACGCTCCAAAGCACAACGCGCAGACCGTCGCCGCTGCAACTTCCTGTTGCTAACAAGATCACGTAAAATCCAGTCAAATCCTGCTCCATTTTATTAAAGCTACCATTACGGAAGGTCTTCATTGTCTGTGGCCCAAGTTCAGGCTTGACATCTTGCAATCCATGGATCTTGTTCACCATAAATTCAGTATAGTCTTCACCAAGTTGTGTCAATGCAAGAATCTCCTCAAGATATAGCTCAACATCCACGGGTCGGGCCCTTCATTACCTCTGCGGCGTTGGCCCACAGAACCCACAACCGAGAGAAGGTTCTTTGTATAGGAGTTTATATCGATGCAAGACGGGCAAGCTTTTGGTAATCAAGATACCGACGCAGGATCTGGGTGCCCTTGAGTCGCACTTCTCCTCTGACTCAATGATGGCATAGGCGACACCGTCCTCACCTCGAGCTCACGAAGCATAGCATCATTCTCCCCAACAATGAGCACAATGTCCTTGAAGAGACGGGTGAGGCAACCAACGAAATTAGCACGCTCGGCGGTAGTCTACTTTGCAGACGCGTTAGCTCGGCGAGGTGCTCAAGTCAGCATGACGCGAGGGCGACGACCTTCTTGAGGTAGGCGGCGTAGATCTGGAGTCCTCGTCGGCGAGGACGAGCAGGGGAAGATCTGGACAAAGGCGAGCATGGTGGGTGGTCTGGCGTCGGCCGAGCAGCGAGCCTTCGTCGTCTGAGCCCTCAAGTCAGCGCTTAATGTCTAGTAGGTCGCGGTGGAGGTCGTGTCGTGGGGAACCGCGCGATCGATGGCTAAGAATTTGTGCGCTGGCTTGTGGCGGCAATTTGTGAGGTCATCGGCGCGTGGCTCGCCGCGTGGCATCGAGCGCGCAAGGTGTGCTACGCCGCGGACACTCACTGGCGTCCACTAGATGACCACTTAACTTTTCATGTTTGACCGTGGGTGTTCGCTTATCACTTTTTGCGGGATGGGTTAAGTGGGTTTGCGGGTGGGCCGTGCCCACTTGCATCCCTAATGCTCATTCAGCTTTTGTTGCCTCTTTTGAGCCCAATGATGTAAGTCACACTTTATCTAATGAGTCTTGGATCAATGCCATGCATGAAGAATTGGAAAATTTTGAGCGTAATAAAGTCTGGACCTTAGTTGAACCTCCTCATGTACATAATGTGATTGAAATTAAATGGGTTTTTAAAAATAAACAAAGTGAGGATGGTGTTGTGGTTAGAAATAAGACTAGACTTGTTGTTCAGGGGTTTTCTCAGGTGGAGGGTCTTGATTTTGGTGAAACTTTTTCTCCTGTTGCCAGATTAGAGGCTATTCAAATTCTTTTAGCATTTGCTGCATCTAAAGGTTTTAAATTGTATCTAATGGATGTTAAGAGTGCTTTTCTTAATGATTTTATTGAGGAGGAAGTTTATGTTAAGCAACCACTTGGTTTTGAAAATCCTAAGTTTCCTAATGATGTCTACAAATTGTCTAAAGCCTTACATAGATTGAAACAAGCTCCTAGAGCATGGTATGAAAGGCTCAAATCATACTTGTTAAAGAATAATTTTCAAATGGGCAAGGTAGACAAAACCCTTTTCACACTTAGGCATGATAATGATCTATTACTTGTTCATATTTATGTGGACGATATCATCTTTCGTGTCTCCTCTCATGCTTTGGTTTCTAAGTTTTCAGATACTATGAGTAGGGAGTTCAAGATGACCTTGATGGGGGATTTAACTTACTTTTTAGGTTTGCAAATAAAACATACTACGCAAAGCACTTTTTATTCATCAGACCAAGTACACTAAGGATCTGCTTAGGCGATTTGACATGGGAACCTACAAACCTGTCACCACTCCAATGGGGTCTAGAACTGTACTTGACCCAGATGAAGAAGGTGAGGTGGTGGACCAAAAAGAATATAGGAGCATGATTGGGTCCCTGCTTTACCTTACTGCTTCGAGACCGGACATACACTTTGTTGTGTGTCTGTACACTCGATTTCAAGCCTCACCTCATGCATCCCATCGTCAGGCTATGAAAAGAATTTTCAGGTACCTCCAATCAACGTTAGATTTCAGACTATTGTATTCTTCTTCATCCTGTATTATCCTGCATTCATATTCAGATAGTGATTTTGTGGGTTGTACGATTGATAGAAAGAGTACTTCTAGCACATGCCACTTTTTAGGCACATCATTAGTTTCTTGGTCTTCTAGAAAATAGTCATCTGTTGCACAATCTACTACTGAAGCTGAGTATGTAGCTGCTGCTGCTAGTTATTCTCAGGTTCTTTGGATTTTTACTACACGTAGGGATTATGGGTTAGAATTGGTAGTGTTCCACTTTATTGTGATAACACTAGTGCTATTAATATTGCTAAAACCCCACTACAACATTCTAGGACTAAATATATTGATATCAGATTTCACTTTCTAAGAGACCACGTGGAAAATGGTGATGTTGTTCTCCACTTTGTTGAATTTGATTTTCAGATTCCTGATATTCTCACTAAGCCGCTTGATACTTCTCGTTTCATCCGTTTGTGGAGTGAGTTTAGGGTATGTCATCCAATGGGATTGTTTTGAGGGGGAGTTTCTTTTGTATGTCTTTGTAAAAGCTTGTTTTTCCTCTTTTTGTTGAGAACTTTAATTATTATTTAAGCCAATAATGACGGAACAAGTCATGATATGTATCTTGAACTTTCTTGATTATGATTTTACATGTGTAGCTTAGCCAGGCCATAATTAGCTATTTAATAAATTTTATCAACTTGAATAAACAACATGGCAAGGCTGAATTCTTTGGCTAGTTTTGTTTTAGAGTGATGACTTCTTGAGATGCGTCATGTTTAAATACCTAGTTCAATCCTGATTCTAGGTCAAGTCAAAGTTTGAGCCATTTTTGTAACACCCTGGCTATTCGGAAGCCAAGATGTCACCTCAATAATCTAACATACAACCATAATACAGAAGAATTTGAATAATATATCATCTAATGACACAAGAGATCAATATTTAATAGAACCACGGCATGAGTATAGTCTGAATTCAAGCAAGTATATCAAAAGGGTGATCGAAGATCACAAGCAGTACTTAATCAACCATGACATAGAGAGGGTTATCAACCACATCTAACTTTACTTATTACAGTTCATCAATTAACGAATGAAGGATAGAACCAAGTCCTATTATTGAAATGAAATATGGTGAAGTAAATGAATAGTGTGTGTCTACTCCCTCCCAATAGAGCCATCATCAACGATCACCTAAACTAAACAAACAAAGCAAGAATGAGTCAGAGACTCAGCAAGTACAGTGAATAAGTGGACATACAACAAATATGAACATAGCACCGAATGAATATACGAATGAATGGAATGAATGGATTGAATGAATTGAATGGACTGCACACATGCTTATACCGGTATAGCTAGTGACACACCCGTCGGTGTTCACCTAAGCCCGCATTTAACAAAATACGGGGATCCAAATCCCGTATGAAGAACGTTTCATATGGGTGTCCAAATCTGCCCAGATTGCAATGGTGGATCTTACGTGCCCATCCTGGAATTGACGGGTCTTCATAATCCACTCCCGTGGATGAAACATGAATAATGGATGCATGAATGAAATATGAATAATGAAAGACATCATCCCTACTCATGGAATACTCGAATATGAAAGGAGCATAACCATTGAATTTTATCATAGATCATAGAAAATACAGTGCGAACAACAAGCATTTAGCATTCATTAGCTTTAAGAATATTAAAGTACTTGCCTTCCGTGTTGCGACGCGTTAGTAGGCAACGAAGGTGCCCCTAAACCCGAAGCCTCTCCGCCTACACAAGTAAGTACTCAAAATAAGAACAACATAGTACAGGACACTACCAGCAACATTCTACAACACCTTCCTGACAAGCCAAGAATTAACCAATAGACCTATTCTAAAAACAGACAACACCATCATAGAAACGCATCTAGACAACAGCACGGAATAACACATAACTATTGATCTGGGACATGGAACGAGGTGAGCCTAGATCCTATGAAAACTTAATAAACATATCTACAAAATTCTAGTCTACAAGATCTCCCAATTTGGCCAAAATAAAATGCTAACAGGTAGATGAAAGTACAGGACAGATTCTGCCTAGACGAAAAGGACAGCAGTAAAGAACATATCACAACTTTTGATCTACAACTCCGATTAGGGAGTTCTTTATCATTCTGGAAAGGTTATGAAAAATACTAAAACAACGTAGTTGGGTAGAAACCATGAATTTACATTTAACATAAACATATCTTAAAAGACAAATCGACAGATCAATCTCGTCAAAATTCTGGACAGCAGGAATGAAACTATCATAACTTTTGATCCGTAGTCAGAATTAGGTGTTCTTGGTGGCCACGGAATGCTAAAAACATTATCTAAATATCTCTAGGAGATGGACATCTCAAATTCGGCATCTAAGAACCCAAAATCGACCATCCAAGATACTGGACAGAATTGAACATCTACCGGCAGCAAAACGATCCAGCCCAATTAATCGAATTCACGATTAATCCTCATTAAAAAGCGGGGAAAGCACTTCGTTACCTTTGTAGAACCCTAGGAAGATGCTGATCAAATACCCCGAAGAAGATATCTTCTCATCTCCTCCCTTTCTCGCCTCTTCTCCCTTCTCTTCTCCTCCTTCTTGTGGCCGGCCAGCAGCAGGACCTCTCCAAGGAGCAGCAATGGAGGAGGTGGAGGTGGAGGCGCCAATGGGGGAGGATGACCAGGAGGGGTGGCGGCCAAGGGAGGGAGCCAAGGGAGATTTCGGCCACGGGGAGGAAGAGGTGAGGGGGCGGCTAGGGTTAAGCCCCCCCCTTTTCTTCCCACTTGGGCCGGCCCACTAAGGGCTTTTGCGCCTTGGGCCAAGAGCCCACTAACCAAACGCGCTCAGAATTACTAATTTGAATCGAATTCCCTCACTAAACTTTGAAGCAATCGAATTTGAATTAATTCTCCTCTCCCGAATATTATTCTCTCTAATTTTGAGGTTCGGAATATTAACACTAAAGCCGGAGGCCCAAGCTCTACGTTTCCCCCCAAACTTTGAATTTTGAACTTAATTTCGAATCTAGAATTTGGTTGATTTTGAAATTGAATAAATTTCGCTTTCCCGAATGATATTTTCTCCAATAAATGTTTGGGGTATTACATTCTACCCCCTTAACAGGATTCAACCCCGAATCTACTCACTGACCTTCCCGAAAGAAGACTGCGACTGGAGTGAAACAACGACAAACACGCACCTGTTGCAAACAAATCCGAATATTGTTCGTGTATACAAAACTCCAACTTCCTAAGTAGTCTCTCTCTCGGACTGATTAGACGCAAAACGACGTCCGTCTTAACACTCAACCCGGCATTCCCAAGTACACTCATCAGAAGAGAATCGAAGATAGGACCCTACTCGATGGTCAACGTCTTTAACGAAATCCCAAACTTTGAATTGCTCAGCTACTCACTTAGCACCAGAACACACCAGACGTTGTGTACGTCGCGTATGGACCCGAGACGGTCAAAGCGATATGTCAACTTCCTAATTTCTGCAACTTTCGAAAACGAACCAACGTACTTGGACCAAACTCCCCTTTGGTATGAAAACACACAGCAAATGTCCAGAACCACCCCTCGGTACACGTTCGTGCGTCCAGTGCCAGCACATATGCCATGCCGTATGTCCACTTCGGGACCACACACGCCATGCGCCATATGCCCACGCCCTTGTCCCGCACGCGCTCGTGCAGTGAAGGTTGATGCTCAAAATCAAACTCTTCATCTAACAAGGGTCACCTCCTTTAAACAAGAATGCACAACATAACTAGTTCTTAAACCACTTATTGACAAAGAGAATCCAACTGAAAATAGAGAGTTCTCGTCGTATTCACGCAATACTAACTCTCCACCAAAATGGTAAAACCCCAAATTTGACAATTCATCATGAAAACAATCCCCCTTCTAAATAGGCAGTTTACGATTGAATACCACGAAAGCTTAAGGAGAAATCACTCGAATGCCCAAACCAAATACTTCTTTTGGTTTGTTTGAATTGGAAAGAATCAAACATGCCAACAAAGTGCCAACTCAAAGTGCAGAAGACACTAGTCAACAACACAAAACTCAAACAAGAAACAAGAAAATGCTTCACCACCCGAGGAAACATCATTTTTCTCAGTCTCTCTTTTAGGAAATAAACCTCTCTCAAACCTTGGAATTCGAATTCATCGCTTACCACACGAGCTTAAACCTCTTAATTAAACATTCTCAAATTATGCTCAAAATGAAATACAACATCCGCACCATGGTGGAGAGACTCTATTGAATCAACCGAATACTCTAGGCAACTCATCCTCCTACTGACGAAATTAATTTGATAGAAGGCACCCAAATCTTCACAAAAAAATAGGTCCCACGCAATCACATTACCTCCAATTTTCCAGAATAACAACTCAAAATCCTCAATACGCCCGCTCATGAACTACATTAGAAGGGTTATATCAACAATCATTCCACTGCTCAGAATACTCCAGTTTTCTATCTCCTCTACACACAATCTTTGGGTGACCAAAAACCTAGCATAAAAATGCAAAGCCCAAATTTAACCTCCAAGACCTCTACAACGAATTTCTCTTAATAGATAGTGAAATCAACGGATTAAATCTCTAACATCCCCACAAATCTAACATATTCACTCATTGACATCATCAAGAATCACCCACACATTATCGCAATACTTTCCAATTGCGTTACTCAATAAAATTGATCAAGGTTTCCATACCTTCGATAATCCCCAACCTTTTAACATGAACTGAAGTTTTCGAATTTCGCTATACTATAGGTTCTACTCAGTCGTAACACTGTTCATATTTACTTTGAGGCCAAACATTCCATTTGAATCAACTTTCCTCCAAGAGGTACAGGTCAAATTAATTCATCTTCTACTACTCCTCCAATAGCTTGGTAGCAAAATCTCACCACTAACATTATTTAACCACCACCAAACAGTTGCTAATTTACGCTTTGTAAAACTTTGCAACATAAAACTGTTGATCCTTTCTCAAAAGAAAGAGGCGAACAAGGACAAGTTTCGTCACACAGAAAAACGTTGCTCCTCACCGTGAGCACGAAACCAAAAGAAATAATCTGGTAACGAGGATCTTGGAAAAATGAAAGTTGAGTTCACAGTTGAGGGCACACATCCCTCAAAAAGGAGTAGCAAATAACAGCCAATAAGAAAAAGACATTGCGATTGAAACTTGACATCTCTTGAGTGGAAAGAGTAGAAAGTCTAGGAACGATTCAAATAACCACAAGTTACAAAACTTGACTTAAATTCTCTAATACTCCGACTGCACTCTTTCCTTTAACAATGAAATTAATCCTTTGACTAACAACAATTTGCCACAACGAACAAGATAAGGTCTTTAGTCTAAACCATAAGAACTAATTAAGAACCAATAAAATTCTTCAACACGTCCTATTTGCTTGGAACAGTTCAACTACACATGAAACGTGAGATGCAAATGATCCCAGCCACAAACTCGAAACTTTATCATTTACGGGATTTCACGGAAAGCAAACAGATTAATTTCCTCTTGAAAAAATCAACAAAATTTTTTCTTTGATTGCAACCTCACTTTGCGAACTCAAACCAAAGAACTTTTAAGATTAAATCACACCAACCTCCTAAGAAGCAACAGGTCAATCCAATACCTCAATTTATTCAAAATAATTTCAGCTACCAGATGATTCCTGAGCTCTAAAATATCATGAAAGCTAACCTTGAAATATTCTCCTTTAAGCGATATCACCGGGTGACCAAATTACTACAAGTATTAACATCAATCTCACATTCTGATGATTTAATAACAACGACAACAATCACTAGTACCAAGAATCATCAAACTTTATTACTCCATCCTAAAACTTCTCAAAGGAAACACAAACCACAAGGTTGAAACAAATTTAGTATATCAAGATTATGCTAAGCAATAATAATATCACAAGGCATGCTATCAAAGACTACTTACGAAATTCATCTATTCAACTGTTGGTGTTGCTCAACACCATCTTTAGCGCTCACTAACAATTGGTTATTGTACTAATCATTTGTGTACATACGGTACTAATTCCATTTGCAATCACATAACCATTTATAAACATAGATTCAACATTTCACCTTTGTTCAGAAATCATTTCAAAACATGATTAACGATTCACTAACATAATTTTCTATAAACAAGGTTTCACGAATCGATACACCAGCATCCATCTGGTCCTTTGTATAGGTTTCAACAATTTTAGCATATCAGGAAATAGGTAAATCTAGCACCTATGTAAGATCCATAGGTTCTGAACGGATATGGACAATCTTTTATTTAACATACACCATGTATCAAATACATGGACATCTCGAATTAATCAATTTCACTTTCATGGATGGTAGTTAAGAGTAAATGATTTGCACCATGCTAACAACCCAACTTGGTAACTAATATCATAACAATTTATTCGGTTAGTTATAACTTCTCATTTTAAGCATGCTAAGACATCACAAAAGGGTTCTAACACCTTCATTCAGCAAAAGAGAGACTTTAAACCACAATGCTCGAAGTAATCCAAAAGAAACACATAAAGCCAAAGCTTTCACAAGTTAATGAACTTACAACGGAAAACTCTCATTATCCAAACTATCAAACGAGTAAATGAGTCGCCCTTTTCGAATGAGAAAGAAGGAACAACCATGGGAATATCAATATTGCCAATTGACGAAGATCACAAGTAGTTAAAGCAACTAAACAGTCGAAAAACAATAATTGTTTCAGAGAACCATTAAAGACCCATTGAAACTCATCAACTACCATGAACCATGAACCCAAGAGAAATTCATCAACCACCATAGAACAAGAATTTGCCAAATTCAGAAATCATGGAAGAGAATAACTTTCTAAAGCAACTCACGCTCAACACCTGAAACTATGGTACTCGGGGTAACTACTCCCCTAACCACATACCACGAATAGTGGTGTAACCTAGTCAATCCCAGAGTGACAACCACGTCCTCAACTTCTTAACATCCATTATCAACGCGCATAACCAATGTATTCAGCTATGAATATATAGGATCATCTCATGACGATCATAGAATAAATTCATAGATATAAGATATCACATCATATCATAGATTAACAACAAGAAAGATAGTACAGAAGCAATTCAACAATTGCTCAACGAATGAAACATAACAATAGAAATGCGGAAACAATGAATTACCCAACCCCACCTACCGTGCACAGTGTGTCATTTTAATAACTTAATTACCACGGACCTAAAGCCCGTTCTGTTACCAACTGTAACACCTTGGCTATTAAGAAGCCAATATGTCACCTAAATAATCTAACATACAACCATAATACGGAAGAGTTTGAATAATATATCATCTAATGACATAAAGAGATCAATATTTAATAGAACCATAGCATGACTATAGTCTGAATTCAAGCAAGTATATCAAAAGGGTGATCGAAGATCACAAGCAGTACTTAATCAACCATAACATAGAGAGGGTTATCAACCACATCTAACTTTACTTATTACAGTTCATCAATTAACGAATGAAGGATAGAACCAAGTCCTATTATTGAAATGAAATATGGTGAACTGGACGAATAGTGCGTGTCTACCCCCTCCCAATAGAGCCATCATCAACGATCACCTAAAATAAACAAACAAAGCAAGAATGAGTCCGAGACTCAGCAAGTACAGTGAATAAGTGGACATACAACAAATATGAACATAGCACCGAATAAATATACGAATGAATGGAATGAATGGATTGAATGAATTGAATGGACTGCACACATGCTTATACCGGTATAGCTAGTGACACACCCGTCGGTGTTTACCTAAGCCCACATTTAAGAAAATACGGGGATCCAAATCTCGTATGAAGAACGTTTCATACGGGTGTCCAAATCTGCCCATATTGGAATGGTGGGTCTTACGTGCCCATCCTGGAATTGATGGGTCTTTATAATCCACTCCCATGGATGAAACATGAATAATAGATACATAGAATGAAATATGAATAATGAAAGACATCATCCCTAATCATGGAATACTCGAATATGATAGGAGCATAACCATTGAATTTTATCATAGATCATAGAAAATACAGTGCGAACAACAAGCATTTAGCATTCACTAGCTTTAAGAATATTAAAGTACTTGCCTTCCGCGTTGCGACGCGTTAGTAGGCAACGAAGGTGCCCCTAAACCTGAAGCCTCTCCGCCTACACATGTAAGTACTCAAAATAAGAACAACATGGTATAGGACACTACCAGCAACGTTCTACAATACCTTCCTGACAACCCAAAAATTAACCAATAGACCTATTCTGAAAACAGACAACACCAACATAGAAACGCATCTGGACAACAGCACGGAATAACTCATAACTATTGATCTGTGACTCGGAATGAGGTGAGCCCAGATCCTACGGAAACCTAACAAACATATCTACAAAATTCTAGTTGACAAGTTCTCCCAATTCAGTCAAAATAAAATGCTAACAGGTAGATAAAAGTACAGGACAGATTCTTCCTAGACGAAAAGGATAGCAGTAAAGAACAGATCACAACTTTTGATCTACAACTCCGATTAGGGCGTTCTTTATCATTATGGAAAGGTTATAAAAAATAATAAAACAACCTAGTTGGGTGGAAACCCTGAATTTACATTTAACATAAACATATCTTAAAAGACAAATCGACAGATCAATCTCGTCAGAATTCTGGACAGCAGGAATGAAACTATCATAACTTTTGATCCGTATGTCGGAATTAGGTGTTCTTGGTGGCCACGGAATGCTAAAAACATTATCTAAATATCTCTAGGAGATGGACATCTCAAATTCGGCATCTAAGAACCCAAAATCGACCATGCAAGATAGTGGACAGAATTGAACATCTACCGGCAGCAAAACGATCCAACCCAATTAATCGAATTCACGATTAATCCTCATTAAACTGCGGGGAAAGAACTTCGTTGCCCTTATAGAACCCTAGGAAGATGCTGATCAAATACCCTGAAGAAGATCTCTTCTCATCTCCTCCCTTTCTCCCCTCTTCTCCCTTCTCTTCTCCTCCTTCTTATGGCCGGCCAGCAGCAGGACCTCTCCAAGGAGCAGCAATGGAGGAGGTGGAGGTGGAGGCGCCAATGGGGGAGGATGACCAGGAGGGGTGGCGGCCAAGGGAGGGAGCCAAGGGAGATTTCGGCCAAGGGGAGGAAGGGGTGAGGGGGCAGCTAGGGTTAAGCCCCCCGTTTTCTTCCCACTAACCAAACACGCTCAGAATTACTAATTTGAATCGAATTCCCTCACTAAACTTTGAAGCAATCGAATTTGAATTAATTCTCCTCTCCCGAATATTATTCTCTCTAATTTTGAGGTTCAGAATATTAACACTAAAGCCGGAGGCCCAAGCTCTACGTTTCCCCCCAAACTTTGAATTTTGAACTTAATTTTGAATCTAGAATTTGGTTGATTTTGAAATTGAATAAATTTCGCTTTCCCGAATGATATTTTCTCCAATAAATGTTTGGGGTATTACAATTTTAGTTCCTTCTTGAATCACCTCTCGTAAATCTAGAAATACTTGTGGCAAATTTTTGGTGAAATTTCTAATTATGTATGCATCTCAACAATTCTTCCCCACGAGACAACTTGCCATTGCACTAGGCATGAACTTGGGCTTGAGATGCTTCAATTAAATAAATGTGATTCAAGTTGTCTCAAAAGGTCATTATAAATGTGTTGAAATTAATTTGGGCTAAAGCTCAGGAGGCTGTTGTAGATGGCTCCTAGTCTAGGACGTGCTTTACTGAGATAAGCCATAATCAAAGTGTCACTAATAAAGTGCTATGTGTGATTCATTTTGGCACTTGTGGCTCACTTAGTTCTTGATTCTAGCATCTTGATTTCAATCTGTATTTTTAGATGGCTATATCCTTCAGTGATACCTTTAACTTAACTGGTCATTTTTGTGAAAGTCTATCATGTACATTAATTTGCTTAATCAAATTACAAGCTTCTTTTGGCCTGCTTTGCTATATATGCATGCTTATGATCGGGCAAGCTTTATAAGAGCATGACTTTGTATACATCATTTCAATTGGTTTGAATATTTTTTCTAGTTTCCATGGTGTGTTTTCCTTTCTTTTCATTTAACAAAAAATTGGATCAATGATACTTGGTTGTGAGTTCTCCCTTCCCTCCTTGATGCTCACATTGCCAAAGGGAGAGAAATTTTGAGCTAAAATTCTTTTTCTTCTGTTGATGGGGAGCTTTGTTGAGAGTTTGTCACAAATCTTCTTTTTCTTTACTAAATACAACTCTTTCTAGAAATTTTGAGGTGTTGTCAATGTATTCATCAAGGGGGAGTTTGTTGGACCATGTGACTAATTTTGTTGATGAATAATTCACAATGTTGCTTACTGATGTTATTTGAGGCATGTGGCGTGTGTGTGGACTTATGTCGGTCAAGTTGGGAAGAACTTGTGCCTGAAAAAGATGTTGCTTTGGTCTTTGCATGTGCAGAGTAACTCGGAGGCGATCGTGTTCTACGGCGAGGGCCGGCAAATTGCTTGTTGCGAAGTCTTGGTCCAAAGGGTCGAGGATGCTGGAGGAGATGGTTGAGCTCGAGTTGGGGCGCGCAGTGATCAAAGATGGATGATACGTGTTGGAGCTACGGAGGTGGGGTTTGGAGGCTATGACACATCACAGTTTTGGGGTGTCCAAAATTGGAAAGTTGAGAGAAATTGGAAAACCACAATTTTGGGGTGTCCAAAATTTGGAAATCCGAAAGAAATTGGAATCAGGTCCCTTGTTTGAAGGGATTGGATAGATTTTCGTGACTGTGTTATGGCCACGTTTTGGGTCCTAGTACGTGAGATTTTGGGGTTTAGGTGATGTGCTAGTGGCAGCTGCATATATGCTGGCCACGGTTTGGGTCCTATGCTACAGATTTTCGGATTAGGGAGGTGCTAGTTGCGGCTGGACAGAATTTCGGTAGGAGGTGAGGTGCTTGTGGCGGCTGTACACATGCTATTTTTCATCTGACCGGGAGATGGCTTCACTACAGATTTTTGGGCATTACGTGAGGTGCTTGTGGCGGCTGTGATACATGCTGATTTCATCCATGGTTTTGAGGGGTGCCGTGAGTGCACTTTGTAGCTACAAATTTGATGATCCAGCAATAAAAAGTGAGATCTAATTCAAGCAGATTCCTGGTGATTGTCTTCTGCTCCCGTCGCTGCTCTCTCTCCCATGTGTTGTCTTCTACTCAGGTTGGTGTGCTGAAGAAAAAGGTTTGCTACCAAAGGTAGTTTTGCCGTGCGTGTGCTGCTAGCTGCCAGCAAAGGCCTTGCTGCATGTTTTGTATTTGTGTATGTTGGGTTCAACAGTAGGGAGAGAGAGAGAGAGTTAGGGTGGAAAAATATTCCACAATCATTCACCCTCCCCTCTAATTGCCATTAACGATCCTACATAAACACTAGTGTCATAAGTGCAATAACTTAACTATTACAAACATCCAACAGAAGTCCAAATAGATAATATTCTATTAGATATCATAAAAGTCTTGACCAGCTTCATTCTTCAAGCATTTCTCCTTGCTTTCCCTTGCTCCCTCGATCTCTCCCCCTTTGGCATCAAGTAACAAAAAGGATCACTCATGAGGAGAGGGATTACGACGGCGACGGCGGCGGTAATGAAGTGGAGAAGGAGGTGCTGCTGAAGAAGAAGCCTGCTCGAGTGCACCCACACGCTGAGGTAAGGAGGCCAATTGATAGTTCGTCTCCTGTTGTGTGTCGCGGATTTCCATGACAACTAAATAAATCTGAGATAAAGAGATAGAATCCGCAACCGGAGCTTCTTCTTGAACGCGAGAGTGTTCTTCCTCCTCTTGAACATGAGAGGGGGCCGCAAAGGGAACATGAGCACCTTTCCTTGGCTTATATGGCTTGTGAACTGCCGGCCATGCCCCTCGATAGTGAGTCTTCCTCATGATCAGAGCTATAATGTGCGGAGCAAAGTATATGCGTTTGACTCTATCATTTTTGGAAGAAGCTATCTCCCTGATGATTAGATCAACCATCTCCCTGATGATTAGATCAACCACATCAAATTTCCTTCTATTCATGATGCTATCTATGATATTCCAAGCGTGCCCTCGGATAGCATCAAAGTTCCCATTCTTTGGACAAATGGTATGATTAATGATGCGATTGATGAGACTTGACAAAGGTAGAAGTCCCGCAATCTTCCCAGGTGTGTATCTGGAATTTTCATAATAGAATTGACATCATGCTAGGGCTCGAAGTGCTTCACAAGAATAAACTTTTTCTTGTGTGCTTGAGTAGATCCTTAAAGCTTGCTCAAAGTTAGCCCTAGAAGCTTCCACTCTCTGATTTCCCGTTATCCACATCAAAAAAATCAAAATTCAGGGAAACATAGAACGTGGCATAAAATTGTCAGACCATGATCTCTTGTTAATCGCATTTTAGTGCCACAATCTCTTGTAATCTTGTTGCATAGAATAGATGATATGTGCCAGCAAAGCGATCAAGAGCATTCAAGTGCACCCAATCCACATACTTGTGGTCCACAAACTATCGGTGATGGTTGTAGAGTTGAGCGTACACCTCTTGTTAAAACTGGGTGTGGAATCTCGGATCCGTAGAACTTTCCAGTTTCTCAAATTGATTTGGGTGGCAAAGAAGTGCATAGCTGTCACTTGTGATTTGCATAGATTTATTCTTGGCTCTTTGGACTCTACCATGTCCTCAGCATCTTCATCGTCATCTTCATTTTGCTCTTGAGAATAGGCCTCATCCTCTTCTTCATTGTCACCGTCTTCTTCATCTTCATATTCCTGAGCTTGCTTTGAAGACTAACATTGATCTCTTGTCTTCATAGCTTGCAAGAACGAGTATGTTTCAGAGTCGCTATCTTCCCTTGGAGTTGTAGGTGCTCTTACTGATGTAGACTTCTAGGAGGCTGTCTTGTGGCGAGAAGATCCAGCATGAGTTGTTGGAGGGTCATAGCGGTCGATAGGTTCACCTTCAGAGGTGGCATTCTTGTGAATGGAGGTTTTGGTCATTGGCATAATTGCTGAGTCAAGAAACAGTAAGTTAGGACAGAGTAGGACAGGACTGAAGTAAGGAAGCATGATAATTTCAACTTTTGAGTGGTAGTACCATCGTTGGCACTCCGGTAGTACCAGTGAGTGGTAGTACTGCACGGACACGGGAGGTAGTACCGCACCCGTAGGGATTTCTTAGGGCATTGATCAAGCTTGCATCTAGCAGGTATTTGGCAAGCAAAAAGTCATGACATCGACATAATATGTCATCAAATACCAGTTCCAATTATTTTTCCCAAAAGAAATTGATTAAATCATGCACATTTTGCTTTTAGCCCTAGAATTGAAAAAGGTGGCAAACAAGAGGAAAGAGAGGATTCCAACAAGGATTACCTAGGGGAATGGGAGAGAAAGGCTGCCAAGAACTTGAGAATGGCAAGAACTTGAAGTTTCCTTAGATCCCCTTGAAGATTTTAGCTTGAAAGTTTTTGAAAGAAGAGAGAAGATAGAAGATAGAAAAACTTGGTAGTTTTCTAGGGAGAATGATTGGTTGGACCGCAATGAACCAGAAGAGCAAAGGATAAGGAGTCGGCCACAACCATTTATAAGACCACCAGTCAGGAGCGGTAGTACTACACTTAAGGTGCGGTAGTACCTGCTTGCGGTAGTACCATTTTTCTTGAAGAATCAAGGGTTGAACAGGGATGCAAATGATCCTATAACACTCAGATAAATATTTTTCAGGATCATTATGCATGAGATAGATAATGAAAAGGACCAAATAACATAGTTTTTATCAAATTAGAGAATTTTAAGAAATATTTTAAAATAGTTTTCACAAGAACTTCAAATGAGAGCAAATAACATGAGGCATGAGTTTCAAGCAATATTTGAATAATCTATGATATTTAACTCATTCCTCAATTTGCAAAGCTAGCTCTCATCTAATAGTTTGGTGAAGATATTGGCTATTTGTTCATCAGTCTGTATGTGGCTAATAACTATATCTCCTTTGCTCACACGATCTCTCAAGAAATGATAGCAAATATCTTTATGCTTTGTTCTTGAGTGTTGGACCGTGTTATTTGTAATCTTCATGGTACTATTATTATCACACAAAAGAGGCATGTTATCAATTTTAATTCTGTAATCCATCAAGGTTTGCCTCATCCAAAGCAATTGAGCACAACAACTACCCGTGGAAACATATTCGGCCTTGGCGGTGCATAGGGCTACGGAATTTTGTTTCTCGAATGACCATGAAACTAATGACCTTCCTAATAGTTGACAACTATCCGAGGTGCTTTTTCTATCCACTTTTCAACCCGCATAATAGGGATCCCAATATCCAATTAAATCAAATTTTGCACCTTTGGGATACCATAAGCCAATGCTAGAGGAATACTTTAAATATCTAAGAATTCTTTTCACAGCCACTAAGTGACACTCTTTTGGTGATGCTTGCAATCTTGCACACATGCAAACACTAAACATAATATCGGGTCTAGATGTGGTAAGATAAAGCAAACTACCAATTGTTGATCTATAAAGCTTTAAATCTACTGGTTTACCTCCCTCATTAAGGTTGAGATGACCGTTGGTGGCCATAGGAGTCTTGATGGACTTTTCTAATATGCACACGCCTCGATTTAAGATGTGTGCATGCAAGTTGGTCCTGATCTTCCATCGTAGGAGAAATCCGATAACTTGAGTAGCGACGTTGATGAAGGGGAGGCTAACCATGAACCGATCATGACCAGCAACCTCGTAATTGCTACACCGCTCCTCGATTAGTTACCAACCGTGTCAAACACAATTGGCCTGTTCGCGAAGAACAGCTCGAGCAAATCCAAGAGAAGACGCAAGAGCAACATTGGAAGAATTTTCACTCAAAGATGAATGATTGCTTGGAGAGACTCAATTGTTCAAGTGGCTAGTAGCAACACCAAAACAAAAAAATAAAAATCAAGTCTCAAACAACAGGGGGGTGCACAGGAGAACACATACTAATTCTTTTGCATGTTGTGCGGTTGGTTTCCTTGCATGCATCTGATTCCTTTTTTGGAGCATAAAAATAGGAAAGGTTGAATATTTCTTCCCAGGTGATGTAGTAAAGGTGGCATGCAAATTGTTGATTCCCTCTCATGGTTTGGATGCCATGCATAATGAAATATCCCGTTCAAATATAAAATAAATAAGTGATTAGTACTAAAATATTGATTCTCTCTCACGGTTTTAGAACTCGGGCCTATGGCCCATAGCTCTTTGGGCCCATGTAGGGGGGGGGGGACTAAACCCTAGCACCCCCAAGTACTGTAGCATACCCAGGGGGTACTGTAGCATCACCATCATTGTAGCACTCCCCTCTCCTCCATGGTGGTGCCCCTCTCCTCCGGTGCTTCTCCATTGTTGTCGGCCATAAGGAAGAGGAAGGAGAAGGAAGAAGAGATGAGAAGGAAGAGGAAGAAGGAGTTCTTCGTGGGGGATCTCCAGTGAGTCATTCATGTATTCTAGGGTAATATTTCTAATCCTCACTGTTAGTTAAGTATTTTCGAGGAGAACATGTCGTTTAGAGATTCGTTGATCGTGCTGAGATTGAGTCAGTATTCTGTAGTCGTCTTGTTCAGTAGATTAGGTATTGTTTAGTGCAAAATTAGAGGTTTGGGCCTGCTAGAGTTACGTGGGGAATTGCATGGGCTTTTTGGAAATTATTAATTCACAATTTTGGGTTGGATAATGAATTAGTTATGAGTTTTGCAAGTCTGGGTGCTTATTCAGTCTCTGGATTCGGGTAGCGGGCGTAGTTCTATGAATTAGGGTCTAGAGATGGATGAATTTGTCATTAGATCTGCATGAGTTATGTAGATAACTTTATGATGTTTCTAGGGAGATCAAGTTCATAATTGTTGGACATTTAGAATGAAAGATACGAATTTTTGAAGTTAATGTTGTAGCATGTCCTTCTGTTGTTGACAGTAGAGAAAGACTAGTCTGTTAGCAACCTTTGATGCACAATGGGGAAAATTGTAATAAATTTATTGAGGAAGCTAGTTCCCTGTAGTTTCTAGATTGTCTTAGAGCAGTGGGTTTGGATGTACCAATTAAAAGATACGAAATTCCTAAGTTGGTAGTACTGAAGATGACAAAACTGTCTTCGGAGTTAAAAACAAAGAGTTAGATGGAATAATTTGATCTTTTGGTCACTTGAGGAGTTGTAGATATGTGTATGTAGATTCCAGGGAATTTGGGTTCATGAATTTTGGAGTTTTGACTCAAAAGTTATGGTTTTTCTTTGATGTCTGTCTGTTTGGACAGACTGGTATTTGGAGTGTATCGGTAAAATTTCGGGTTGCGAATAGGAGCGATTGATTTCATTTTGTTTCATTGCTATGATAAGTACTTTTGAATGGTATTCTTAGTATACTTTACGGTTTCCAAGTGGTGTTGAGAACCGGGGTTAGAGTCTTCCCGTCGTCGTCATCCGTCTCGCGGTTGAGGCAAGTGCAAGCAATGTAGGGTGAATGGTGATGCTATATTCATGATAATTGCCATGGTTTACTTATGAAAGTATATCTATGTTATTTCCAATGATTATTATTCTTTCATGTTGAATTGAGAATATGAAGTTCTTTGCATCATGGCATTCATTCCTGGATCTTGGACTACATGGTAGCCAAGCATTGTTTCTTTTCAGGTCCCTGTCATACATTGGACAGGCATGAGATCCCTGTCATGTATTGGATGGGCATGGGTCCCCACACTTGTGGAGTATGGGCTTGAGGTCCCTGTACCTGAGGGCATAGGCTTGAGTATGCATCGACGGATGCACTACTCTGCATTACCGGTAATTGCAAAGAAGGAAGAAAAAGCATTCTTGATATATGCATTGCATGCAAGCATAAGACATTTATTTATGGTTCCTTGCTGATGTCCATATGAGGTTTTGGTATATTCATTGGCTGGTCGTGAAGTTTTGTTTATTATCACTGTTGTACTTTGCTGAGTCGTGGACTCACGCTTGTTGTTGTTGTTCTTTTTAGATACCTCTCGAGGCAGCGACATGCATGGGAAGGGGTATTTTTGATGCACTTCACAGTTAACCACTCATGGCAAATAAATTAGCTTATTTATCTAAAACCTCATGTTCATGCTATTTCCTTTAGTTTCAGACCGTGTCCATCCTTCGTGGTGGTTGATTCACTTGTAATCGTGGTAGCCAAGGTTTATCGTGGATGTTTCTATTATGCTTTTAAGACTCAGTTATTGATTCATTTACTTCAATTTGATAGAATAAATTGAATGATTTGATTAGTCTTACATCCTTGTGATTTCGGATGAATATTGATGATTTAGATTTAATTGTTAAAGAATTGCTCTCATTGTGTACCACTAGTCGTTTGATTTGGTTTTAGTTGAGAAATAGTAAGGTTTATGCCTACAGTATTATTAATTGATAGGTAGTACTATTTAACTTGACTATACTGCCACTTGTGCTAGTTCCTGTGTTTAGGATTAAATCATTTATTGTTGTATGTCTTGTTGAATTGGTATTAGTAAATTGAATTAAAGTAATTCTGTAAGGTAGTTTAGTAGCATCCTAGGCTCTATGTTGGGCTGGGGTGTTACACAGAATTTCCTTTATTTCCTCATACACCAAATGTTCCATGTTGACTGAGTTGGTCTCCTCCTTTGCATGCTGCAACACTTAGGTGCGGCTCTATTTCTTTCCTTGCATGCACATGCATGGGTAGAACTCCAAGTCCTTGAATCACCCAGCTAGTGTTCATCCTCTCCTCAATAAATTCTTTATCAACAACTTCTCCAACAATTCCCTCGCATGTAGTAACAAGCAAGCAACAGTCATGAGGCAATATCATTTGTTCTGAAATTAAATAATTAATTTTCCCAAGAAGTGAATTCACCTATTGTCCAAGGTGACGTCCACGGGCTCGTGTCATTGGACCTTGTATACTAGTTGAATTGTGTATGTGTGAGCTACTGATGTCCTCATCATACTCCTCTTTTTGAGAAGGAGTCGACCTCGACTCTTGCTCATCTTTGTCACCCAAGAATGGAGATAAATCAACAACGTTGAATGTATCACTCACTCCATATTCCTCTAGCAACTCTAACTTGTAGGCGTTGTCATTGATCTTTGCAAGCACTTTGAATGGTCCATCACCTCGTGACATTAGTTTGGACTTGCATCGTTCTAGAAAGCGTTCCTTACGCAAATGCAACCAAACTAGGTCACCTTCTTCGAATACCATCTCCTTCCTGCCCTTATTTGTGTGCTTCTTGTATTGAGCTTGCATCTTCTCAATATTTGCTTTGGTTGTCTCATGTAGCTTATGAATCATCTCGGCACGCTTCTCAACATCAAGATTACCTCTTTCCGAAGGTGGCAGAGGTAGCAAATCAATTGGGGTAGTAGGCTAGAATCCATAGACGATCTCAAACGGACAAAACTTTGTAGTAGAATGCACAACCCGGTTGTAAGCGAATTCAATGTGTGGCAAGCATTCCTCCCAAAGCTTCAAATTCTTCTTGAGTACATCCCGTAGCATGGTACCAAGTGTGCAGTTAACGACTTTGGTTTGCCCGTCGGTTTGAGGATGACAAGTAGTTGAAAATAGTAACTTTGTCCCAAGCTTTCCCCAAAGCGTCTTCCAAAAGTGGCTTAAAAACTTGGCGTCATGGTCTGAAATAGTTGTCCTCGGTACTCCATGCAAACGAACGACCTCCCTAAAAAACAAATCAGCAACATGAGTAGCATCATCGCTCTTATGGCAAGGAATAAATTGTGCCATGTTTTAGAACCTATCCACCAAAACAAATATACTATCCCTCCCCCTCTTAGTCCTAGGCAATCCTAACACAAAATCCATCGAAATATCCTCCCAAGGCAGTTTAGGAACAAGAAGAGGCATATATAATCTGTGTGGGTTTAAGCGAGACTTAGCTGTTTGACATGTAGAGCATCTTCCCACGTAGCACTCAACATCGTGCCTCATATTTGGCCAATAGAAGTGTGTGGTCAATACGTCCTTGATCTTGTGAATACCCAAATGTCCCATCAAACCACCCCCATGCGCCTCCTACGACAATAAAAGACGAACATAATTTGCAGGAACATAAAGTTTGTTAGCTATAAACCAAAAGCCGTCATTTAGCATATATTTATCTCAACATCTCCCTTCTTTACAATTGGCATAAATGTCTTTAAAATCCGCATAACTAGAATATAACTCTTTTAAACTTTCGAAACCAAGAATTTTGCAATCAAGTTGGGACAACAATGTGTACCATCTAGATAATGCATCAGCAACTAGATTATCTTTACCTTTCTTATGCTTCACAACATATGGAAAAGTTTCAATAAATTCTACCCACCTCGCATGTCTACGATTGAGCTTACTTTGGCTACGCATATGCTTAAATGATTCATGATCTGAATGTATGACAAATTCTTTTGGCTAGAGATAATGTTGCCATGTTTCTAACACTCTAACCAATGCATATAATTCTTTGTCATATGTCGAGTAGTTTAAAGTTGGACCATTAAGTTTCTCACTAAAATAAGCAACGGGTTTCCTATCTTGCATGAGAACACCTCCAATCCCAATACCACTAGCATCACATTCTATCTCAAAAGCCTTATCAAAATCAAGAAGTTGTAGAAGTGGTGCATTAGTTAACTTATCTTTCAGCATATTGAAGGCATCCTCTTGTGCTTTCCCCCACTTGAATGGCACATTCTTCTTTGTCAACTCATTGAGTGGGGCGACGAGTGCACTGAAATCCTTCACGAATCGGTGGTAGAAACTAGCGAGTCCATGAAAACTCCGCACTTGTGTGACTGTTGTAGGTGTAGGCCATGCTAGTATAGCTTCTACCTTCTGTTCATCCACTTCAATTTCTGCGCAGTCACAACAAAACCAAGAAACACAACTTGATCTGTGCAAAAGGTACACTTCTCGAGGTTACCAAACAAGCGCACCTATCTCAAATCAGCAAAAACATCGTGCAAATGGTCTAAGTGCTCTTCCAATGACTTGCTATATATCAATATATCATCAAAGTATACCACAACAAATTTCCCAATAAATGCTCTCAACACTTCATTCATTAAATGCATAAAAGTACTAGGTGCATTAGTAAGACCAAAAAGCATAACCAACCACTCATACAAGCCAAACTTAGTCTTAAATGCAGTTTTCCATTCATCACCTAGTTTCATTCTAATTTGGTGGTAACCACTTCACAAGTTAACTTTCGAAAAGATAGTAGAGCCACTCAATTAATCAAGCATATCATCTAACCTAGGGATAGGATGACAATATTTAACAGTAATGTTGTTAATAGCTCCACAATCGACACACATCCTCCATGACCCATCTTTCTTAGGCACTAATAAAATAGGAACAACACATGGTTTTAAACTTTCACGCACGTACCCTTTATCAAAAAGCTCTTGCAGTTGGCGCTGAATTTCTTTCGTCTCCTCAGGGTTGGTGAAGTACGGAGGATGGTTAGGCAAAGATGCCCCTGGAATCAAGTTGATTTGATGCTCTATCCCTGGCAATGGTGGTAGCCCCGCTGGTATCTTGTCTGGCAACACATCCACGAACTTTTGCAGCAAAGAAACAACCGAAACAGGCAAAGTAGAGGGTAAAGCATCAGTAGTAAAGAGAGTATCTTTGCACACAAGAGCAAAGCACTCTTGAGGATGGGTTTCTAACTCCCAGATCTCTCTCTTTGTGGCTAGAAGAACCTATCCCTTAAGTTGTATATCTCCTTTCTTTCCACTCTTTCCTTTCTTTTCTCTCAATTTGGGCTGGTGGCTCTCGTTCCCCGTGTTGTGGATGTCGCTCATCTCTCCTTCTTTTCTCTCACGCTCAGCCCTATCTAAATCATCCTTGGGAATTTCTTCTGGTGACATTGGAACTAACGAAACCTTCTTCTCCTTGTGCATAAATGAGTACTTGTTGGAACGCCCATAGTGAACCGTGTCGGTCATATTGCCATGGCCTCCCAAGAAGTAATTCACATGCTTGCATCGGCACCACATCACAATCCATAAAGTCAGAATAGCTACCAATAGCAAAAGGCACTCTCACCATAGCAGTTACCTTCAGTTTCCCACATGAATTGAGCCACTGGATGTAGTATGGTTGCAAGTGAGCACGTGTAGTCAAGCCAAGATTCTCAACCATCTCTGAACTTGCAATGTTGTTACAGCTTCCGCCATCAATGATCACCTTGCATGAGTGCTCTTTGATCACAAACTTTGATTAGAATAAATTGTGATGCTGTCCTCTCCCTGCCCTTTCCATTTGTGAGCTAAGAACATGGAAAACAACGAGGTTTGCATGGTTTGTATCATAGGTGATCTCCTCTGAATCAGACCCCGAAATGTTTTGTTGCTTCTTGTGTTCAGATTATTCTTCCTCTACGTCGCTTGCCGATGTGTACTCTTCATCTTTCTAAATGATAAGAGCTCATTGATTTTGGGCAATCACACATGTAATGCCCCTTCCCCTTGCATTTGAAGCATTCTATCTCCCTGGTTCTTCCGGTAGAAGTTATGGATGATGAACTTGTGGCTGGGACAACAGTGGTCTTCTTCGAATCAATAGGCCTACATGCTGAAGAATTGGGACTACTAGCTCATTGCTCCTAATCGGGTGATGTTGTCATGCCTTAACCGATTCTGGGTTTCTTGAGCTATGAACTTGAAGGTTTCCATCATTTGGAGGAGCTATAATAGTTGCAGTTTGTCTTGGTGTAGCTTTGCCTCTGATCATGCACCTGCTTTTTAGCCTTACAAGCAAAATGGAACAACTCATTCAAAGAATTGCAATGATAAAAATCAAGTATATTATAAATCTCCTTATTCAACCCACCAAGAAACCTAGCCATCTTCGCATTGTCTTGCTCCTCAATATTAGAATGGATCATGCCAATTTGCAGTTCTTGATAGTATTCCTCGACAGACTTACTACCTTGATTCAATCTTTGTAACTTATTAATCACATCGCGCTCAAAATAAGAAGGAACAAATCTGGATCTCATTACCCTTTTCAACTCATCCCACGTGCTAGGTGCATCATCCCTTCTTTTAAATTGACTCCACCAAATAGAAGCATATTTTGTAAATTCACTAGTAGCAGCACATACTCTTCTATATTCAGGAAAGTCATGACAGCTAAAATTTTGCTCTACTAGCAATTCCCAATCAAGGTATGCTTCCAGATTATATTTACCATCAAATGACGAAACGGTAAATTTAATCTTACCCAAACCATCATCTCTTCTATCCTCATGACGATGAGGCGCATGTCCTCCATTACTGCCCATTCCTCGGTCAAAATCAAGGTCTTCTCCATTGTTAGCCATATAGTTTCCATTCACCTCCTCATGGGCAGCATGCTGAAATGCGGCGTTCAAATTTGCCCGTGGTTGGAGAAGGGCAGCAGCAGCATTGTGATTTGCTCCAACTCATTCTCAAGGGCCTCAAGGTGGTGGGTGCTGTCTTGGGGGAGTATGCTCAACTTGCTTAAGTCGTACTTCGATTCCTCCAATACGATTCTCCATACCGTCCAGCTGAACAAGTACTTGATTGAAAAGCATCCGCTCAAAAGTGCCGTCAAATGCATCCATCAAAGCTTGAGACCGAGGCAATAGTGGCACTGCTTGGGGTTTGTCCGCACCATCACCTTCATCCACACCATGAAACGAACCATCATGAGAACTTCTTGTCACTGCCATGATTAGAAAGAAAAACAAAAAGAATTCCTAGCAAACTAAATATTTATGTGGACTACTCTCAACTTTCACAAATCTGACCAACAAAAGTTCTTACCCTTCTCGAAGATTGCTCGTGTGCTGCTGGTTCATGGTAACTTTCAAACGGGAGTCAGTAAAGCGATAGCAAGGTACCAAAACACGTGATCAATGGCAATTTTGTGGAGTTCTAGGCAGGGATAAAAATTTGTAGCAAAGGAGTAAGCAATCAGTAATTCCAGAAATTGCACAAATTGAATAGTTCGTAACTAGCTTTTAGCCTTAGTTGCTGATCAAACAAGGAAGATATAGGCTATGGGCAAGTGTATATGAGTGTACGCAAACAATATGATCAATATATGCAATTCTAGAAATTGAAGGATCAAAGATAGCTAGCTGAATTTCAGATCAACACCCAATTGGACAGCAAACCGGTAATTGGTCTACAATTTTTTTATGGCCTTTTTTTCTTTTTTCTTTTTTTCTATCCTCAATCTCATTTTTTTCTATCCTCAATCTCCTTTTTTTATTTCACTTTTTCCTTTTTGCACCAATACCAGATTGCAACACAGCCGAATATGAAAATCTCAAGTGGAGTTCGACCCTGAAAAGACAGAAGCAGCTAGGGTAACTTGTAACACATGCAGATTTCAAATGGCTGACCCAAAAATGATGAAATTTGACAGACAAATGGGTCTAGGAGTGAGGAAGCAAACAAAACTGGTATGGTTGGATTTCGATATGTGGAGAGAAAGTTATGCCAGTTTTGGCGACGATTGCACAAAAAGGAATTTTATGGCAGGAAACTGGTCAAGCGGTGTGTGTGTGTGTGTCTATATTGGGGATTTTAGGATGGAACGAAGACGAACAATAGCTACGCATGGCAAGGTGGACTAATTAACAAAAAGGGCTTTTTTTTTTAGTTTAACGAAGATAAAGACCAGCAACTAGACACGACTAGTATAGACAAAAATTCAATGAAGCAAACTGAAACTAACAGATTGAAAGCAACAATGGTTTAGGAATTGAATATTTTTGTAGGGCTAATTTTCTAGACTTTAGGTGAAACGAAAATTAATCTACTAAAGTAGGGGATAGATGAATTCCTACCAGCAACGTAGGCTCTAATACCACGTGATATGCACATGCCTTGATTTAAGATGTGTGCATGCAAGTTGGTCCCGATCTTCCGTCATAGGAGAAATCCAATAACTTGAGTTGCGACGTTGATGAAGGGGAGGCTAACCACGATCCGATCATGACCAGCAACCTCGCAATCGCTACACCGCTCCTCGATTGGTTACCAACTGTGTCAAACACAATTGGGTTGTTCGCGAAGAACGGCTCAAGCAAATCCAAGAGAAGATGCAAGAGCAACAGTGGAAGAATTTTCACTCAAAGATGAATGATTGATTGGTGAGACTAAATTGTTCAAGTGGCTAGCAACAACACCAAAAAAAAAAAAATCAAGTCTCAAATGTCAGGGGGGCGCATAGGCCAACACATACTAATTCTTTTGCATGTTATGTGGTTGGTTTCCTTGCATGCATCAGATTCCTTTTTTGGTGCATAAAAATAGGAAAGGTTGAATATTCCTTCCCAGGTGCGGCAATAAAGGTGGCATGCAAAATATTGATTCTCTCTCACGGTTTGCATGCCATGCAGAATTTCCTTTATTTCCTCACGCACCAACTGTTGCATGATGACTGAGTTGGTCTCCTCCTTTGCATGCTGCAACACTTAGGTGTGGATCTATCTTTCCTTGCATGAACATGCATGGGTAGAACTCCAAGTCCTTGAATCACCCAGCTAGTGCTCATCCTCTCCTCGGTAAATTCTTTATCAGCAACTTCTCCAACAATTCCCTCGCATGTAGTAACAAGCAAGCAACAATCATGAGGCAATATCATTTGTTCTAAAATTAAATAATTAATTTGCCCAAGAAACAAATTCACCTGTTGTCCAAGGTGACGTGCATGGGCTCGTGTCATTAGACCTTGTATACTAGTTGAATCTTGTATGTGCGAGCTATTGATGTCCTCATCATTTACGTCCTCCATGTCAAACCTTTTGATCAAGTCCTTCAGGTATTTTGTTTGGCTCACGAACGTCCCATGCTTAAGTTGCTTGATTTGAAGTCCAAGAAAGTAGCTAAGTTCTCCGATCATGGACATTTGAAATTCTCTAGACATCATTTCACCAAATTCCTTCCAAAATTCTTGGTTAGTACACTCGAAGATAATATCATCAATATATATTTGACATACAAAGAATTCATTGTCTATAACTTTTATAAACATAGTTGTGTCAACCTTTCCGATTTTGAATCCTTTTGAGAGTAGAAAATCTTGAAGGCGCTCATACCATACTCTAGGAGCATGTTTAAGACCATAAAGCGCCTTAGAGAGTTTATACACATGGCTTGGGTTCTTAGGATCCTCAAAACTGGGTGGTTGCTCGACAAACATAAGTTCGGATATTTTACCATTTAGAAAAGCACTTTTAACATTGTCGACGATCGAGTCGCCGATCTTACAAAATAAAATAGAGGAGAATGGCTAAGTGTTCTTGGGAGAGACTCGGGTTGCTCTTTATTGCAATGAACTGGATCTTTTACAAGGAGTGCCTTCGATAAGGCAGTGGACTAGCCCTAATTACACTTGGTGTACTGATTGCTATGCTATTGCTTCAACAGTCTTGAGTTACGGCTGTAGATCGTGTCTCGATATCTTGTCCTTCAATCTCCCTCAATTACCTCTTGATCTTCCTTTAAATAACTGAAGAAGAGGTGGCAGTTACTCCTGGAAGTGACGCCCTTTGGAAGTGTTGCATCCGGTCGAAGAAGCGGTGGTAGTTGGTAGAAAACCAACTGACCAGCGATTGATGTCAGTGGGAGATAAACCATATATGATTATTGTCAATGACTTAGGGCCGTAAACATCGTGTTGTTTAGAACAAAAAAGACATGTGTTCCATTCATCACACAGTAAGGAATATACTTGGAACTAGATCCAAATGTTAGTTCATTACTTCTATGAGCAATCACTTGGTCGAGGATAAGGTACATGGCCTTGTCCGACTAGGGTACCCACAATGTAACCTCTGAAATCCTCATGACCACAGGGGTCGTTAGCCTTAGGGGTTATGACCATGAAGGATGTGTGGTCTTTAACTAAATAAACTAATATTTAGAGATTTTAATCCTCATCAGCTAGCCCCCGAACTTTAAATGATTTTGTAGTGTGAACCCTTTCTCCAATGAAATCATATCGAGTAGGTCCTCATTTAATGACGTAAAAACGGAGTTGTTATGTATTCACTCTAAAGTTGAGGAACCGTCTGGGAAATTGAAGAGGTTTTTTGTCCGAGGACTTTTGGTAACTACTGATTGCAGTTAATGCTGGTGTGGCTATAAAATCCCCATTGTGCACGGCTTTAGGGCGTTTACGCTCTTAGAATTTCTTGCCCCTTTATCCTTTTTGTCCTATCACGAAGAACCTCCTCCGACCTCTTTTCATCTTCTTGCCAAAAATTTCCTCCGACTTCCTCTTGTCCTCTCGCCCGAAATCAACAATGTCAGATTCGATCATCAAATGGTTAATTTTTGACCTGAGCGAGAAGAAGCTCAAGGCTTTGGAGAAGTCCGGGATGCTCTCCGACAAGGATTTGATTTCTTAGAGATTAGTGGTTGGGGAACACTTTCCAAGCTACGAAAAAGGGGAAATCCTTGTTTTCCTTGCATACATCGAATGTGGGCTTAGGCTACTAGTGTATCGATTCCTTCCCAGGGTTCTTGAGTACTACGGAGTTGAATTGGTGAACCTGGCCCCAATTTGATTGCCAACATCAGCATCTTCGTCTACCTCTGTGAGACGTACTTGGGGATTCGACCAAATCTAAAGGTCTTCAGGTACTTTTACAAGATGGCGACATCGGGGAAGTCGGCGGCTGGACCTGGTGAGTGCTCGTTGCGCCTCCACAACAGGAAAGCTGATGAGTACATTCAAATGTACTCAAAGTCTTCGTGGTCATCATGGAAGAAGTGTTGGTTCTACATGACAGTCACAAAGGACGACAGTCTCTGCTTTGTCGGCAAGGTGGCGAGCGAGAATCCAAGGTGGAGGTCTACCGCAGAGAAGAAGGAAAGGGTCAGAAGATGGATCGAAGCCATCCAAGACCTCCATGCCAAGGGATTGACTTCTTGGCACGTGGTGAGGGACTTTTTCATGCGCCGAATAAGTCCCTTGAAGTTTTGACCGAGCTCCATGCTCTGCTACATTGGTCGTGATGATGCGACTAGGGATTCTAGGGAATGTATTTCCTGAATATTCCCGACCAGTATGGTTTTATTTAGCTGATTATTTTGTAACATTAAAATCTCTTTATTCTTTTGAAGCCCTTTCCAATGATGAAATCAGAGAGCGGATCAGAATGATCTGCGCCGGGGAGCCTGATGTCAAGGCTCAGTTTCCTGGCATTTTGGCTATTGTCTTTGCCGAAGAGAGAATAGAAAGACTCAAGGTAAATAACAACTTTTCTTCATCATTTATATATTCTTCGATCGGTATATAACTCTGCTCTAATATATAGGCGGTCAGGTTGAGGATAAAAGAGTCCGGTGAAGGCTCTACCCCATCTGTTGCTCCGACCGATTCCTCTTCGATGACCACGCAAGACGATGGTCTCCCAGAGGTAAAAAGAGCATTGAAGAAGGAGTATATATTTTACATGGAAAATTTTGTTACCTAAATAAGTTTGATTTTTTATTGAGGTAGAAAAGAAGAAGGACCCACAGCCTGAAGCTACGGAAGTCGTAGGCCCCAGAGTGGTCATTCACGACTTGACAGTTGCTTCCAGAGCAACTATTCTAGAGGTTGACAAAATTACAACCTCCAACCAGATGATCAAGGAACTTCTCTCCGACCAAGTGGTCGGAGAGATTTCTTCTGACTTCTGGTCGATGGATGTGAGGGGTGTAACCAGCCCTACCAGTTCACCACCGATGAAATTGGTTGAGAAGAAAAGAAAGGCAACTGCCCTGGACTTTGCTCGAGGGAGTTTCAAGATCAAAACCAAAAAGTCCAGGTATGCACATACGAAAGAAACTTATGTAAATACATACCTTTAATGATTATGATATTCTGAAATCTTGATTTTTCCTTTCCTTCATTTTAATAGATCCTCTAATGTTCTGAGGGGGAGACCCCTGAGGAAAGAGTGGTCAAGCCAGCCCCCGAGCAGGTGGCGGCACCAATGCCTACTCAGGAACCTGTGGCGGCTCTGATAGCGACTTTGGAGGTAGAGGTCCAAGAAGAGTCCCGGCAGGTTCCCACCACTACTGGGACTGTTCAAGAAAGGATTTCTTTGTGGTTAAAGAAGTCCCCCAATTGCCCTCGGATCTTCAATGATGAGAATCTTGATGAGGCCTAGAGTAGGATTTCAAACCGTCAATTAGAGATGGGTCCGAATGATATCTACTCCTAATATGCGGACATGGTTATCCAGGTAAGCACCTATGACCACTCTTATAGTTCTTTCTTCAAAGTTTATTGAAAAACTTAAAGAAGTTTGCTATCTTTGTAGCATATGGTGGAGAATTTTGCTGTGGTCGGAGGACTGACCCAGCGAATCACCAACATGGAAAAGGAAATTTCTGAACTAAAAAGTGAGTAGTTCTTCTTAATTTCTTCTTCCCTTCTTGCTATTTTGTTCTTTTCTAAATTTCCTTTTTGTCGTACTTGACAGATCTAGAAAATTTTGAAAAACAAACTAAGGCTAAGGAAGCCATAATAGCCTCACTTGAGGAAAAATGCTAGGCAAAGGACCGGTCGATCGAAGACTGGTCAACCAGGTTCAATGAAGCCTCCCTCAAGCATAAAGAAACCATCGAGGCTTCCGACATCAAAGCTCAACGTAACCGATTGTAAAACTTGACCAGTTCATTATATATTATAATTATATTTCATTAACTTTTGATCTACTCCTGCAGAGCAAATTCACAAATTAAAAAAATCTCTCGAGTTCAAGCATGACAAGGAGGCAAAACTTGGGTAGAGTCTTGAAGAGAAGGTCAAGGCTCTCAACAAAATACTCTTCGACATGGGATCGGGATCATGTCTGCCCACTTTAAGACATCCGGTGGAAAAGATAAACTACCTCGGCCAACAACTCGAAGATCTCCAAAGTCCGCTCAAGACAACTCAGAAGAACCATGCACAGATCATGAAGGACGTCGTTGCAAACAGAGTCAGTCTTGCTTTGGCAAAGCTGAAAGCTTCCGACCCCTCCATTCACCTCCAAGCTATTGAAGCGGACTTCAACTGTTCGGAGAGTGAGGCAACCAAGTTATTCAAGGAAGTAATGCCTCTCGAACATAAGGTGGCAGAGGAAATGGAGGTTGGATCTCTGTCTCGTAGCGACCAGTCTAATGGTCCAAAAGAGTAGATGGTTGTAATAATTGAATTGTAAATGCAAAACTTACCTTTTGTCATTAGTAAAGTCTTTGTTTATCTTTTCAACTTTGCTGAATACTCATATATTTCCTAGCCCCCGACTACTTGTGTTAGTAGAAGAACTTACTAAAGAAGTAGTAGACCAAGAAAAAGAGCAAAAGCCACAACCATAGTACAAAGTATGTGCTGATTATGTGGTAAAACTGATCGTATTAATACTAGAAAATCAATTTGATCAGAACCAGTGCATAATTTCGACTAGTTGTAGATCTGCTTCCATAATCGTAATACAATATAGTACATTGTCTGGTCGGAAGATATGTATAAGACTTGTACTGATGATAAGAAATTATACAAAGATGTATGAAAAAGCGATAAGTGGTCTTATTTATACACATTATCCAAACTAGTCGTAAAGGTTGCTAAGAACTGAAGACATGATAGATACTTCATGAAATGTGTTCATTTTCAAGTTTCGACTGCCAGCGACGATCGTAAGAAAAGGATCGTCGCTAGGAAACTCCATCCAATGGGCAAGACCACATGCAGAGAGAGAGGAAATTTCAACTACGAGGCTTTTCGTGTCTCAACCAGTAGCCAAACAAGAGTAGAACATAATGTTGAAATGAAGAAAATTAGTCTTCAAATTCTTAAGCATGTAAGTAACTATATCAAGTTGTTTGTGTTATGCTCTTTTACTTGTTTGCTTCTTTTAGAAAAGAGTGTATGGTCTCGTGTGAGAACCATGGCTATGATGGTCACGACTAGGACCCTTATGGCTTGTGACAATTATGTCAAGGCCAAAAAAATAAAACAGACCCTTTAGAAGGATATTGAAGATAAATAGTTCTTCCCTGACCAGTTAAACAACAATAATATGTTACCAGATAATGGATAACAGACATATAAACAATATCACCCATCAGAAAGTAAAGAAAGAATGAATCTTTATTGAAATTGAATAAATAGAAAAATTATACAAATAACTTATGCAATTCATCAATGTTCCAAGAATTTGACAAAACATGCCCATCTGACATGGCTAGTCGTACCGAACCAATTCTGGTGACTTCGATCACAGTGTATAGACCTTCCCATTTTGGTGAAAATTTGTTGCGATTTGCTTGGCTCTGAATTTTTCTAAGGACCAGATCACCTACAGCTAGGTTGCGAGGTTGTACCTTATGACTATGGTACCTTCTCATAGCTTGTTGGTAAACTGCCGATCGTATCAGGGCTTGATTTCGTTGTTCTTCAAGGAAATTGATGTTGTCGAGTCTTCGTTCTGTCTGATCATTCTCATTGAAAAAATCAGTTCGAGCAGAGGCAATTTTCAGTTCCGGAGGAAGCATGGCTTCAGCACCATAAACTAGAAAAATGGCATTTCACCGGTCGCACGATTGGTCATGGTTCGAATAGCCCATAACACAACGGAAAGTTCTTGAACCCAAGCTCCTGAACATTTTGTTAACTAGTCGAACACTCGGTGTTTCACTCCTTGCATTTTATGCCATTAGCTCGCTCGACCGCTCCGTTACTCTGTGGATGAGCCACGGAAGTGAAATGTATATTGATACCTAGATCTTTGCAGAATTCCTAAAAATTTCCGGGGCGATTATATGTCCCCTGGAAATTTGATATTAGTAAGTCACAGAGCTACTCCCAAGTGTAAATAGATCCGACTGGTAGGTTGAGCAACCATGACCGGGTAGATCCTTGCAAGACCATGGGCAAGTAGTTTGCCATCATGTTGTCGTTACCACCAACAGCTTTGATGGCAATAGTATAAATCTAGAGAAACTCTAATGGGTTTTGGGTCCCATTGAACTTCTTTATGTTGGCTAGACAGAACCTGTCCGTCCAGCGAATAGTTTGAAGCCCTGCCGAGAATGCTCGATAGCCTGTAATTGAGTCGTGGCGCCTTCTTTGAAAAGAAGCTAGATTGTAGTCGGTTGGCAACCGATTCCTCATATTAATATTCTGAGTTTCTAGTGTCCCAATCTGGTCATGGACATTAGTATAACGCCTCTGACCACCTGCCTAGTTTAGATGATGCCAAAGGCCATCCGAACCAAGCGATTGTTCCTCTTGACGAGGGAGGATTGACTGGTTGAAAGAGCCGTCTTCCCTCATGACTTCCTGGTCGGAATCTTCGAGGAGGTCTTGGTATCAATTGGTCCACTGTCCAACCATGTTGTCTTCTGCTGAGGGAGGAGTGCTGGGAAGAAGTCATAGTGCGACTTTGCGAGTTCATTTGCTCTTGATACATTTTTGTACATTGCATGGTTTGTTGGAGGATCTCCGATACCTGCCCTGCGAGTTGAACATAACCAGGAGTCTCTGCCAGAGAAAGATCTGGGTTATTCAGAATGTCACAAACTCATTGCAGGTTTTGAATTATTACCGAAGGTCTTCGACGATTCTCGCTAGCAGTGGGTGTTTGACGAGTCGAATTCCCACTACTACAGAAAAGGTCTTCACAGACGGTTCAAAAACGTCATCACAGACGGTTTCGTGAGCCGTCTGAGTTTATGAGTCAATGACGACATGAGATCATTACAGACGGTTTTCGAACCGTCTGTAATGCATACTATCACAGACGGTTATTAACTCAGAAACCGTATGTGATGGTTGGCTATCACTGATGGTTTGTAGATGGAACTGTCTGTGATGACTCTTCTCTATAAAGTCCCAAGCAAGGGCTGCTTGTGCCTTTTATAATATATATATATATATATATATATATATATATATATATATATATATATATATATATATATATATATATTACATATATATTGTTCTTAGTCCCCCAACCACTTTTGGGGGTCGCCCATGCAAAGATGAGGAGGAAGAGACACACTGGGACCATCCTTCTTCTTGGTAAACAGAACAGGAGCTCCCCAAGGAGACACACTGGGACGAATCAGATCTTTAGCTTTCAGATCATCCAACTGCTTCTTTAGTTCCTCCTGGAAAGGACGAGCCAAACGGTATGGGGTCATGGAAACCGGTCGAGCACCTGGTACTAAATCAATCCTGAACTCCACTGGGCAAGGTCGTGGCATCCCCGGCAACTCTGCTGGAAATACATCCAGAAATTCTCGAACCACCGAAATATTTTCTGTAGTCAACGATAAACTCGGCTTTTCCACCAGTGACAAAAGAAATCCACTCTTTGCTGCTCGACTACCAGGAAACAAACTAGCCAGTACAGAAAGTGAGTGAGATGGAGCACTACCCTGAAAGACTATCTCATGCCCAGACGGAGCTTACAAGGTTACTGTCTTCCAAAAACAAGAAATGACAGCACAGTAACTATGCAACCAATCTATACCCAAAATAACATCAAACGGCTCCATCTTCATAACCATCAGATTAGCAATAAATTCTTCCCCATCTAGAGAAATCACACAACCCGGACAGACTGTGGAACTAGAAAGAATTCCACTAGGCGAATTAACTAGAACAGACTGAGCTATATGCTACATACTCAAATTTGCTCTGCTAGCGAACTCTAAAGATGCAAAATAGAAAGTTGCTCCTGAATCAAACAAAACAAAGGCCTCCACTAAGTCCACCAGAAGCGTACCTGTCACCACATCGGGACAACCCACCGACTCAGCAGTCGGCATGGCATAGGAAACTGATGCGGGGGCGGCGGGAGTCCCAACACCCTGGCATGGTGATGTAGCAGCTGCTGGAGGTGCTGAAGGTGCCACAACTAGAAACAGTGCAGCGGGAGTAGGCGGCCAAAAATACACTGGTGGTGGGATCCCTCCAAGCATAGGGTAGTAAGGCTGAGGCGGCATCCAAGACTGAGTAGGAGTAGCTGCTAACATTTGCACACACCCTCGAGAAGAAACAGCTGGCACTGGTGCTGACGCTTGAACTGGCTCCCACTTGATGATACTGGCGGGATTCTGCCAACAAACCAGCGCCTTGTAGCCCTCTTGACCACAGTGGTGACAAGAACCAGACCAAGTACACTCTGAAGCACGATGTTCATTGCCGCACTTGAAGCATTTCATGCCTTGCCCTGGGACCGGACGAAGCATAGGAGCACCCGCTGGCGGTCGAGAAGTGAAGGAAGACTGCGGCTTTGTGAACCTGGACTTGTATGAATTCTGCGGGCCCTTGAACTTCTTGGAAACGGGCTTCAGAGATGACCCACTTTCTCCTCCAAAACTCCTCTTTTGGCTTCCACCTGCACCATCAGGAACAACCGTACCACCAGTACCTTGCAACTCTTCCCCAAGCTGCATCTCTAAGTCTATGCCCCTGGCTTGCTCTACCAGGGAGCTAAAGTCGCGCAGCTCCAATGCCCCCAACACCTGACGGAACTCCTGCCTGAGCCCTCTGCGAAACCTCTTGGTCTTCTCCGCCTCATTGGTAGCCACAGCTGGAATGAAGCTGATTAGGTTATTAAAACCCACTTCATACTCTGTCACCGACATCTTACCCTACTTATAACTGTTCAATGATACCTTCATCCTCTCCACAAATGAAGCTGGATAAAATCTCCTCCGGAACTGCTCCGCAAACAGCTCCCATGTTGCTGGTCCATGAGCAGCAGTTCTGGCTGACAGGACTCCTTCCCACCAGAGATCTGCCTGCCCCTTCAGCTGGAAGGTATGCAGTGAGCCCTCAACTCCGTAGTCAATCCCAGCGCTCCCAAGTGCCTCTCTATGTGTCGCAGCCAGTTAGCAGCATCAACTGGCGTGCCCAACCCATCAAAGGTGTCCAACCTCAAGGCATTCCACTGATGCAGTCCCATAGAAACCACCTCGGGGACCGCTGCAGGAACCGCCATAGGAGTGGCAGCGGGTACAGCTGGTGGAGCTTGGTTCCCCTGAACCGCTGAAGCAACCTCTTCTTCTGATCCCGTGGAACTAGCTTCCCCAGCTACGGAGTTCTGAACATCCAGTGGGGGCATTGCCTGACCTCGACCGGCACCCTGCCAACCACGACCACGGCCACAGCCACGACCTCTGCCCCTTGCCATAGCTAAACATCACAAACAAGAACAATTCAAACATTAAGCACATCATCAAACTATGATAAACAACGGAAGCGTAAATGCAAATGCAAAAACCCATTCCCACCTACTGTGCTTAGTGTGTCAAAATTAATATTTCATGAACCACGGACCTACAACCTTGCTCTGATACCAACTGTAACACCCCAGCTCAACATGAGCCTGGAATGCTACCAAACTAAAAGAGTAACAAATAAAACTAAGTCTTTTTCCTAAATTTCGACAGAATCTCCTTTGTATATAAGGCTATACCGGAGGTTCAATAGATTAATATAACATCAATTCAATACTCAAGTCATACAAACATCCAAACTTTAGCTAATCATTACTGTATCATCCATAGCATTCTAAAAACTAGGATATAATCCAAAAAGCATCCAAAATCCTCTAATTACCTTTAGTACAATTTATTCCAAGCAAAGTAAGTAATCATAAAGAATACTTTAAGCAATTTATTCAACTAATAAAATCATTCTATCAAATCAACTGTGTGTAGATCGTGCTATTGTGCAACCACTGTAATCTTTACTTCCCCCCCCCCCATGCATGCCGTTCTTGTAAGGGTACCTAAAAACACAACAGTAGCAAGTGTGAGCCCAAAGACTCAGCAAGTACAAAAGATAGTAACAACAACATTAACAACTGTATTCATCAATAGCCAACCACAACTCTCTATATCAAACATGTTAAATAATCATGCTATGCAAGATGCTCAAATGCACTTTCTCTTTTGCATTTTACCGGTAATGCAGAGTATGCATCCGTCGATGCATACCCATGCCTGTGTCATCTTGCACAGGGACCATTGCCCATACTCCACAAGTATGGGGACCTAAGCCCACACTCCACGAGTGTGGGGACCAAAAGCCCGTCATATTCATGACGGGGACCTCAAAAGATGCTTGGTCACCACATGACCAAGCCTTCAATATGTCAGCATGATGCATATGAACAAAACTTAAATCATCATAATCATACATTCTCAGCAACATCACATATGAAGACATTCATATATTCTAGCATCCATGAATAACACATATTTTCACAATACTAATAAACATGATCATTGACATTCATAATACTCTAACATCCATGAATATCACATATACTCACGATACTAGCAAACATGATCATTGACATTCATAATAAAACTAGCAATCATGTACTTGCCTTAACCGCGCGAGAACAGAGGACGTGAAGCGGGCGCTGCCCCCAGGACCAATCCCCCACCTGAATATATTTAATAGGCACGCTAAGACAATAATACTGGAAAAAAAACTAGAGGTAATTACGAAATCGATACGTTCTCTAACGCAAACCCAACTCCCAAAATCTTAAACAGTCGTCTGCTCCCTTAACGGACAGTCATCTTCTAAAATCCATAACTTTTTTATCCGAGATCCAAATGACATGTTCTTAGACTTTATGGAAATATCATCAAATTCTCCACCTAAACTTATTTGGTGAGCCTTCCAGATTCGGCCATATAATACCCTTACCAAACAGATTAACAGAGCAACTATTTCACGTCAGGGTTTTTGGACAGCGACCTTAAATCCATCATAACTTTCAGTATATTTATACAAATCTCATGATCTTTAGCTTTCTGAAAATCTAAGACAATTATCTATATCTTTCGTTATAGTGAGACCTCTTAAATATTCCCTTAACTAATCGCTACAGTTCAATTATCATTAACTGTCAGGAATACTACCGAATCACAGAACAATAGTGCTAAATAAATCATAACTTTTGAACCGCTCGTCCAAATGATGTGATCTGGCACTTCATGGAAAGATATAGACGTCTCCTACAATTCTCTAGAAGGCTTCCAGGATAGATTATGCCCTTAACCACATCAAAAATGTCGACCAACCCTCTATGCTCTAACATATCTAAATACCGACACTAGTAAATTAATTAATTACGCAACTAATCGAAGGGGAACTGAGGTTACCCTTGACGAAACAATGAAGAACACCAACACTCGCTGGTGCTCCCTCTCCTTTCTCTTCTCCTCTCTTCTCTTCCTTCCTCCTTCTTCCTCCTCCTTGGCCGGCCACGACAAGACAGCCTCTTCTCCTTTCCACTTGGCCAGCAGCAAGATGCGAGGTTCGTCGCCGGCAGCAGGGGAGATGCACCAGGGAGGGACTTAAGGATCTAGGGGAGGGGTGGCCAGGAGCTTGGGGCGGCAGCCTAAGGGCTTGAGGGAGGAGGCGGCCACACAAGGGGGGAGAGGGGAAAGTGGGAGGGGCGGCTAGGGTTTCAGGGGGAGGGTGGCGCCCCCCCCCCGGCCGTCCATAGGCAGCCCACATGGGCCAAAGCCCAGGCCCAAGATGCCTAAAACTTGCTGCTAACCTCTCCTTTAACTGATTAATTAACTATCTTCCACTTGATCCTTCTCCTAGATCAATTTCTAAATAGTCCTTCTCTTTAAATACTTAGCTTTCTCTCAAATTCTACTATGGAGTATTACAATATATATATATATATATATATATATATATATATATATATATATATATATATGAAGCCGTTTTAAAGGCACAAGCAACCACTGCTTGGAGACATTATAGAGAAGAGATTAGGAATGGAATGGTAGGACATACCTAGGACACAAGGGAGGAGAACTTGACCGGCATAAACATGGTTACATAGACAAAGGTGAAATGAATGGCAAGAGACAGGTGAAGATCAGTGTAGTAGTAGTTTTCGACTTATTTGGTCTTGTTTTAGAATAGAATACACACTAATTAATAAATAATTTGCATGTTAATTGCAGCTGTACAAATTAGCCTAACCTTTACAAATCTGAAAAGTTAATTGCAGCCAAGCCCCATCCAAACCACATCCCATGTAAGCCTCGGTATCCATCAGAGAGCATTAACAATTGATAATTGATAAGCGATAAAAATTAACAAGTGGCCAGGTTCAAACTTCAAACATAGAAACTTAAATGCAAGGTTCAACCAAAAGCAAGGTGCCACTAGCCAACAGCCCAACATAGGAGTGGTTCAATTTAAGTTACATAACAAAATCAAATTCCAATGGCAAGGCTAAATAAAAGACAGCATGAGACTCTTAGTATGTACTAAGTTACTGTAACGACTCGACCTGGGGTCACCTGAGAGGTCCTCCAAGACCACCTGGAAAGTCCACTAGGACCTCCCAGGAGGTCCAGTAGGATCGCTTACGGGGACCTCCTGGGCCACCCAAGGGGTCCATCAGACCACTCAGGAGGTCTTTCAAGATCACCCGAGAGGTCTTAGGGAGGTCGTGAGGCACGGGATGTCCCCAAGTGCCACGACCTAGCTCGGGGGAGGTCGAGAGACCAAGCCCGAGGAGGTCATGGGGCCTGGTGAGGTCCCAAGTCCTCAGTGTGAACCGAGCTAGTCCCAAGGATCAATAGCTAGCTCTTCACAGCATACAAAAGTGGTAACATACATCAACGAGAACTTTATTAATATCAATAAAGTTGTTTACAAGAGAGGCTTACAAGCCGGCAACGAGAACACAGTGGAAGATACACATATAGGCCACCCGATACACCATAGGCAATCGGCTGGAGGGTGCATCCTAGTCAGCCAGGACCTCTTGGTCCACTGCGCAGCTCACCTCAAGCTTTCTTTCCCTGCTCAAAAGCATAATCAAGCAAGAGTGAGCACAACAACCATGCTCGCAAGTTACACTCGTCAAATAACAGAATGACATTGTAACACCCCAGCCAAACAAAGGTCTGGAATGCTACTAAATTAAATAAACTAAACAAAATTGAACTAAAACACCTTACAAAATTTCGGCAGAACCTCCTTTGTATAGTTATCTATACCGGAGGTTCCAACAAACAGATATAACATAAATAAGTAATCCAACTTGCAATATGATCAAGACATATTCAAAACTGGCTATTCGTTACTATAACATCCATAGCAACTAAACATCTAAGATATAGATCATGTGCATCCAAACTTCTATTCATTTATTACAGTTTACTCCAAGCAAGCAATAATCATTAAGAGTACTTTAAACAGTTCATTCATCTCCTAATTAATTTTCCTTTCATTCATGGTGGGTAGTTCGTGCAAAAGTGCAACAAGTCTAATCCTTCCTTTCCCCCATGCATGCCGATCTCATAACGGTACCTAAAACACAACAAACAACAAGAGGCGAGTCCAAAGACTCAGCAAATATAATAAATGGCATCAACAGCATACAAGCATGTAACTCATCAACTATACTCAACAAAACCACATATCAGTTACTTTACACACACATGCTATGCAATATGCTCAACATGATCCTTATCCTTCTCTTTCCCTTTTGCATTTTACGGTAATGCAAAGTGCGCATCCGTCGATGCACACCCATGCTCGTGCCATCCGCACGGGGACCATTGCCCATACTCCGCAAGTATGGGGACCAAAGCCCATGCTTTACAAGCATGGGGACCTTTAGCCCATCATTAACATGACGGGGACCTGAAGAGTTGCTTGGTCATCACATGACCAAGACTTCAATAAGCCAACATGATGCATATGTATGAATTCTCAAATTAATACAAACATGCATCCAGAATAACATTGCATATGAATATCCAATTCATACTACAAAAGCTCATAATCATAGACTTCACAACTTTCAAACATCCATGATTAACACATAACTCATAGCTTTAGAAACCATGAACATTACCAATCATATCACCATATCAATCATGAACAACACAAATACTCATAGAAATTATCAATCAATGTCATTCGATAATATCTATTATATCCATAATTATACTTGCCTTAACCGCGAGAGAACGAGGGATGTGCAGAAGGTGCTGCCCCCGGGACCAGTCCACCACCTGAATAATAATTATAACGCACGCTAAGACAACCATACTAGACCAAATACATATGTAATAGCACACACGAACTCGCTAAACTATCAAGCGCCTTCCAAACTTTCAACTTCTAACGACCGATCTGTCCGCTCTGTGGACAGCCAACTTCTAAATTCCATAACTTTCACTACAGGGGTCCAAATAAGGTGTTATTAGACTTTCTGAAAAGGTAATTAAATTTCCCAACTAAACTTAGTTGAGGGGCTCTTCTGAATCTTCCATCTATTGCCCCTACCGAGCTAGTTAACAAAACGTCGAATTCGCGTCGGGTTCTCTGGACAGTACACTAAAAATACCATAAATTTTACTACGAGTGTCCAAATCTCGCGTTCTTGAGCTTTCTGAAAAGCTGGGACAATGACCTACGACTTTCGTTATACTGAGCTTCTCTAAATCTCCCTTTAACTAATCGATTAACTCAGATTGCTAAAACCTGTCAGAAAACCCACAAATCTGCAGAACAGTCCCACTAATAAAATCATAACTTCTGCTACAGGGGTCCAAATAATGCGTTCTACCACTTCACAGAAAGATGGTGACGTCCTCTACAATACTCTAGAGATGTCCAGAACTAATTCTTCCTTTAAGCACATCAAAACCTCGATCTACTCTAATCTGTCCTGAGCAGCCCTAAATACCAACATTGCTAAAATAACTAAACACACATCTAATCGGGGAAAAACAGGGGTTACCCTTGACGAACCGCTGAAGATCACGATGCAGCCCGCGAATCCTCTTCCCCTTCCTCTTCTTCTTCTTCTTGGCCGGGCAATCACCCGGGTGACCTTCCTTCTTCCTCCACTTGGCTGGTAGCAACAAGGATCTTCTTCACTGGCAGCGGGGGAAGGAGATGCACTGTAGCAAGGCACTGTAGAGGCGCGGTACTGTAGCTACAGTAAGGACTAGGGTTTCCCCCCTCCTTTTATTGGTGGCCGGCCCCTCATGGGCCTCCTGGGCCAAGGCCTGAGACCCAAGTTGCCGAAGAACTGCAGAAGCCCCCTTTTTCTTATATCTAATTTCTCTTTTGAACGCTTTCTTTCTTAGAATAAATCGTAGTATTACATTCTACCCTCCTTAACAGGATTCGACCCCGAATCTATGTGAAAGAAAAATTGCGATTAGAATCTAACAATGGTAGAACACGTACCCGCGGTGAACAAACTCGGATACTGCTCGTGCATGCGAGACTCCAGTTCCCTTGTCGATTCTTGCTCATACTGATGCGACCATGGCACCTCCACGGATACCAACGTCTTATGCCTCAATGCTCATTCTGACCTCTCCAGTATACGTGCCGGACGAGACTCGGACGTGAGGTCTTACTCGCTGATCAACGGCTCTAACGAAACCTCAAAACTCCAAATCACCCAGGTACTCATTCAGCACTAGAACATACCAGACATTGCGTACTCTGCATATGGACCCCAAGGCGGTCCTAGCGATACGCCATCTTCCAAAATTCCCCGCAACTATCGAAAACAACCAATGTATACTTTGGGCTATCTTTCTCTTCGGGACCAAACCACATAACTTGCACGTAACATATGGAACTCTTGTTCCATCTCTCAGTCGACCTCTTCATCATAATAAGGAGAACCCCCATTAGCGTGGACGTGCAACACAACTTATTTTAATCAAACTTTAATAATCGATTCCCTTTGAAAACAAAGGATTCACAATGCAGATACCAACTTTCCTCCAAAACCCTCAAATCCAAAGTCGAAGATTCCTCATAAAAACCTTTCCGCACTCCAACAAGGCAATTTGCAAATAAACTCCACATAATCCAAAAACAAATCACTCAAATGCTCAAATCAAACACTTCATTTATTTTCCTGAACCGGACAGAACCACCTTGTCAACATAAGTCAACTCAAATTGTACATGATCTCCATCATAAAAATCCAACTCAAACAAGAACCAATAGAGCACTTCTCTACTCAAGAAAATATTTTTTTTCTCAAATGTTCTTTTAAGAAATAAAACCCTTTCCCAAATCATGGGTGTCCAGAATTATCACACTAACTCTTTCCTCTTAACCGACAATCCCAAAACGATCCTCAAACTGAAAGATCAACCATACTTATTTAGAGGGACTCTACTAATCCACAAAAGGATTCTCTAGTCCACTCCTATACTAAAGGAATTATTTTGACAAATGGTTTCTATCACCTCAATAGAGATTTTTCACCAACAACCACATCATCTCATTCTGTTAAAGATAGTCTACTTTAAATTCTCAGCACACATTCTCATTTACTTTACCCAAAGTATACTATCAAAGATCAACACACTATTCAAAATTCGCTTCTGTTCATCTACCTCTACACGTAATATTTGGGTCTCCAATGTCCTACCATAAAAATGCAAAGCCCAAATTCAACCTTCAAGTCTTCTGCCATGAATTTCTGGTATAATTGATAGGAAAACCTCATATTCCTTTATTAAAATTTCACACAGCTCAACAATAACCCCAGTTATTATTATTAACATTCCTCACTAATCAAGTAACCGCCCCAAGGCGATTTATTTCACCAATCTTAGATCTCCTCTAATCCACACCAATCCAATTCAGATACACAACCACAGTATACCCATTCGCAATACTCTAACTGGTTGACCAAGATTCAAACATACTCAATCACTAACATCGATAAATAAATAAATTCTTGACCAAGTTATCCTTAGAGATAATCTAACCCCCATAGGGTTACTCACTGAGGCCGAATCATACTTGATAATATCTCAACAATTCCTGCTATCCCATTAATTAGCACAATGCTTACGTTTCTCCACACCGCTACTCTCATTAAACTTCACCATCATAACTCTTCTACACAATATTACTAAGTATCCAATTGTGATACTCTAATACATTTATCAAGAGTCCATACTTTCGATAATCCTAACATGGGCAAAGGTTATTGGATCATAATTCGCCATAGGTTCCACTAGTTGTAACACTAATCAATTTTATTTCATCGACAAACATTCCTTATAAATAGAACTCCCTCCAGGTGTTATAGGTCAAAACCAATTCACTGTCTTCTGTACTTCAAATAGGTTGGTTCCCAAAATCTCACCACTACCAAATACTTGTCCACCAACAACCAGTCGCTATATTACACTTTATAAGACTTGGCAACATAAGTTGGTTAATTCCTTTCTCAAAAGGAAGAAACAAACCAAAAACAGGTTCCAACGCACAAGAAAACTTTGCTCCTCGGAGTGAGCACAAGACCAAGAAGAACAGTCAAATAGCAATGATGTCGAAAAGCAAAATACGAGTCCACAGTTGAGGGCACATGTCCCACAAGAAGGAATATCAAACCTCCATAAATCAAGATAAAACATTGCTATTGAAACTCAAGAAACTCTTAAGCTGTAACAACAGAAAAGTTGCAGATTACAATTCTTAACTCCAACCTCAAATGCTTATGGTACACATCTTCCGTTAACAAAGAAAAGCAATTTTCTTTGATTACAACATTACTTGCCAATCCAAATAAGAAATACCTATAAAACCAAATAACATTAATTACTTAGGTACCAAACGGAACCTTCCCATACGTCACATTACTCAATTAATTCCATCTACTACGTAAATCATGAACTCCCAAAAGACCACGAATGCAAACTCCATATATTTCCTTTAACTGATATTTCCTTTAATTGATATTACGCAAGGCAATTAACTTCCTTTCTCTCTAGAAGAATCATCACCACTACAACGAGTCAGAATCCCTTGTGGACAATCTTGCTAACATCAAGAATAATCTACTCTTAACAAGATTTATTATCGTCAACTGTTCCTTTATAAAGCCCCCAAAGGCTCACCAAAATGTTACATACCCCTTTGTCACCTCATCCTCAATTGAGTGTATACCAAATTCTTTCACTCTCACTACAACAACCACTTTATTTTAGAGGGAAACTACTACACAATTTAAAAGGTTATTCCAAAACCCTTTCATCAAAGACAAACTATTATTCGATAGTTCTACCATCATGTAAACATTGTTCATCCATTAAATCCCCTCAGCTTATCTCTTAGTGATGCTCGACACCAAACTTTAATAGACAATAATTGCACCTAGCAATTACATATAATCACTAAGTATCCACCAAAGGTTACTCCAAGATTAATATCCACTAAGACAATAATCTAACTCCTTTTGAACCAAACCATCCCAACCGGTTAGATTAATCCATTGAGACCTGTTAATCCAATTTACCAAAGAAGTTTACCAAATGTATCACTACTAATGATCAACTCAATTGATCAATGTTCCACACCTTTTATTAACTCTATTGATTACAATTAGGTATAGCCATACTCTTAATCATGGCTCGACAAGAACTACTACAAGTCACTTTCAAATTTATCAACTTTCCTTTCAAGGATCTTAGTTAAGATCGATCATGCACATAATCGCAGACCTAACACGATGATCCATATCATATCCATTAATTGCTTTGATTATAACCTCTCACTTAACCAAGACAAAACATCGCTAAAGGGTTTAACATCTTCTTTCATAAAAGAGAACCATCAATCTTCAACACTCAAAATACCCAAGAGAGATACATTGAGTCAAAGCTTCCACGCATTAAAGGACTTGCAAAAGGAAACTTTCATTATCCAAATCATCAAGTTTAAATAAATGGATCAAGTTTTTCCAATAAGGAAGACAAACTCCAATACGAAGGTCAAACTTGACAATTAACCAAGTTCACCAGCCGCAAGAATAACTCATTGGTTGGGAAAACATTGATTGCTTTACAGGGCAACTTAAACCAATGGGAGCACAGCAACGACTCTCAAAGAATCTCATCAACTGGAATGGACTACTAATCCAAGAGAAGTTCATCAGCCACAACTAGATAAGAGTTGACCAAATTCAAATTTCAAGGAAGAGAACAAATCTTCTAAATATACTCGCTATCAACGCCTGTACTACGATATCCGGTGTGGACACTTCGCTATTCCAATGCCACGAACGGTGGTGTAACCTGGTACAGCCCAGGACCACAACCACGACCTCCACCTCTCAACGTGGGTTATCCCCACACATAATAACCATAGTATTATAATATAGATATATCAGATCATCTCATAACAGGAATCATCAATACAACTCAACGGAAGCATAAATGCAATGCAAAAACCCATCCCCAACTACTGTGCTTATTGTGTCAAGTTTAATATTTTCAATACCACGGACCTCTGACCCGCTCTGTTATTAATCAGTAACACCCACCAAACAAAGGCCTGGAATGCTACTAAATTAAATAAACTAAACAAAATTAAACTAAAACACCTTACAAAATTTTGGTAGAACCTCATTTGTATAGTTATCTATACCGGAGGTTCCAACAAACAGATATAACATAAATAAGTAATCCAACTTGCAATATGATCAAGACATATTCAAAACTGGCTATTCGTTACTATAACATCCATAGCAACTAAACATCTAAGATATAGATCATGTGCATCCAAACTTCTATTCATTTATTACAGTTTACTCCAAGCAAGCAATAATCATTAAGAGTACTTTAAACAGTTCATTCACCTCCTACTTAATTTTCCTTTCATTCATGGTGGGTAGTTCGTGCAAAAGTGCAACAAGTCTAATCCTTCCTTTCCCCCATGCATGCCGATCTCATAACGGTACCTAAAACACAACAAACAACAAGAGGTGAGTCCAAAGACTCAGCAAATATAATAAATGGCATCAACATCATACAAGCATGTAACTCATCAACTATACTTCACAAAACCACATATCAGTTACTTTACACACACATGCTATGCAATATGCTCAACATGATCTTTATCCTTCTCTTTCCCTTTTGTATTTTACCGGTAATGCAAAGTGCGATCCGTCGATGCACACCCATGCTCGTGCCATCCGCACAGGACCATTGCCCATACTCGCAAGTATGGGGATTAAAGCCCATGCTTTACAAGCATGGGGACCTTTAGCCCGCCATTAACTTGACGGGGACCTGAAGAGTTGCTTGGTCATCACATGACCAAGACTTCAATAAGCCAACATGATGCATATGTAGGAATTCTCAAATTAATACAAACATGCATCCGCAACAACATTGCATATGAATATCCAATTCATACTACAAAAGCTCATAATCATAGACTTCACAACTTTCAAACATCCATGATTAACACATAACTCATAGCTTTAGAAACCATGAACATTACCAATCATATCACCATATCAATCATGAACAACACAAATACTCATAGAAATTATCAATCAATGTCATTCGATAATATCTATTATATCCATAATTATACTTGCCTTAACTGCGAGAGAACGAGGGACGTGCAGAAGGTGCTGCCCCCGGGACTAGTCCACCACCTGAATAATAATTATAACACACGCTAAGACAACCATACTGGACCAAATAAATATGTAATAGCACACACGAACTCGCTAAACTATCAAGCGCCTTCCAAACTTCCAACTTCTAACGACCGATTTGTCCCCTCTGTGGACAACCAACTTATAAATTCCATAACTTTCACTACAGGGGTCCAAATAAGGTGTTATTAGACTTTCTGAAAAGGTAATTAAATTTCCCAACTAAACCTAGTTGAGGGGCTCTTCTGAATCTGCTATCTATTGCCCCTACCGAGCTAGTTAACAAAACGTTAAATTCGCATCGGGTTCTCTGGATAGTACACTAAAAATACCATAACGTTTACTACGAGTGTCCAAATCTCACATTCTTGAGCTTTATGAAAATCTGGGACAATGACCTACAACTTTCGTTATACTGAGCTTCTCTAAATCTCCCTTGAACTAATCGATTAACTCAGATTGCTAAAACCTGTCAGAAAACCCACAAATCTGCAGAACATTCCCACTAATAAAATCATAACTTCTGCTACAGGGGTCCAAATAATGCGTTCTACCACTTCACGGAAAGATGGCGACGTCCTCTACAATACTCTAGGAGACGTCCAGAACTAATTATGCATTTAAGCACATCAAAACCTCGATCTACTCTAATCTATCCTGAGCAGCCCGAAATACCGACATTGCTAAAATAACTAAACACGCATCTAATCGGGGAAAAACAGGGGTTACCCTTGACGAACCGCTGAAGATCACAATGCAGCCGCGAATCCTCTTCCCCTTCCTCTTCTTCTTCTTCTTGGCTGGGCAATCACCCGGGTGACCTTCCTTCTTCCTCCACTTGGCCAGTAGCAACAAGGATCTTCTTCACCGACAGCAGAGGAAAGAGATGCACTGTAGCAAGGTACTGTAGCAGCGGTGGTACTGTAGATACAGTACGAACTAGGGTTTCCCCCCTCCTTTTATTGGTGGCCGGCCCCTCATGGGCCTCCTGGGCCATGGCCTGAGGCCCAAGTTGCCGAAGAACTGCAGAAACCCCCTTTTTCTTATATTTAATTTATCTTTTCAACGCTTTCTTTCTTAGAATAAATCATAGTATTACAGACATGCATAAATGGATATCTCAAAGGAAGGCATAATATGGTTGATTTGCTTAAAGCCAAGTTTCATTAAAATACAACTACTAAGTTCCAAGGCAGTTATTAATAACTAAAACTCATTTTCTCAAATCAATTTTACAGTTTGGATAACATTCATCACAAGGTAGTGTAGGATACCCTCCTGTCACAAGGCTCTCCGCCCAAAACCCATTTGGATAGAGATCCAAAACAGTTTAATAAAATCTTTTGGAAACCAAAACCAAAATCTAGCTTTGAGTGGCTTTGCTAGCATGTCCATGACTGTGGACACGGCTATTCGAATAGATTTACACTCTGTAGAGGTTGTACACTTTACCCACATGACATGATTTCTCTAGTTTGTTTGGCGACCAGCAATGCCACCACTCACTTTCGAAGGTAAGTGGTCTAGAGCTCATGACAAGGCCTTTACAATGCATCATTCCACCGCAGCCTAGCCTTGCTAAGGTTTTGCCCCACCCTGTGGATAGCGACTCCGCAGAGATCAAGGGCCCCTTCTTGCACCAGGTGGGAAAACATAGTCATGAAAGACAGCCATAAAAGACCTCCCACGTACCAACAGGATCAACCGCGATGGAACTCTGCAAATTAATCGGCTAGGTCCCCTCCCCACTCTCAGGACATGTGATTGCACGGTGAGGCATAGCCCATTATAGGCATAGCAAAGGAACGCTCAAAGGCCGGTCCTCAACTGACTTGGGCGACTTCCACAAGCCCTAGGCCTCATCCACAGAAATGGATCGATCCCGTTCATGAATATGCACCCATCCAAACAATTAATTCACCGAAGTCCAAACCAATTTTCCTTTTCTTTGCTTTTCAAAGACAATTTGCAAACTACCACGACAACCCAATGTCATGGATTAAAACATTTAGACAACATTGATCTTTTGGCAGTAAAACTCCCAAATCAAGATTTTGGTCTAAACATGACTAAGCATACATTTTTCAAGAGATCCTAGTTCACACTATTGCATCAACCAGATTTTAACTAGGGTGACAACAGATTGGAGTCAATGTTAACATGGGCCATACAAAGGATTCGACATAGCTATGAATTTAAAACAGGTATTGAAATACTTAGCATAAATAAGCGTGCAATAATTTTGAAATAGAACTTAAATAATTTGAGATACTAGGCGCAACATGATCAAGAGTGTAACTTGCCTTACTCGAAAGCTTAAGGATCTATTCCTTCACAGAGCTTGGGCTCCTTAGAGACGACGCAATCTACACGAGAAGAAAGCAAAGCAGAATCAAATAACAACCAAATAAGATCCAAATAAACTCCAATCAAACCGAATAGCAAAGAACAGAACAAGAAGAATCAGAAAAGGGCTCTCCGGAGGAGGTCCAACGGGAGGGTGGTCTTTGCAAGAAAGGCCGAAATGGGTGGTCTTTGCAAAAGACCAGCTAAGGCCAAGAGGGTGGTCTTTGCAAAAAGACCAAAGAGGTGGTCTATGCAAAAGACCAGGGAGGTGGTCTTTGCACACGGACCGAGAGGGTGATCTTTGCGAAAAGACCACGCGATGGTTCTGAGGATGATACGACTACACGGTGTAGTCGTAGAAATAAAAGAAATAACAAGGTACGAAGGAACTTACCAAGGCCGAGGATGAGTTTGAGGACAAGATGAAGGAGCTGGTCCAATAGCTGGACGGTAATCCAGCTGGCGGTGGCGATGAGGACGTCGTAGAAGCTCTGGTGGAATCGCCGACGACAAGGAGGTGGCGAAGGAGGTTCTGTCGAAGTCCTTGGCGATGAATCTTCAACGCAGAGCAACTGAGTAGGAGCAAAAAGAGATAAGTGTGGAAATATGGTGACGAGAGGGGCTGCTCAAGCTGTTTATAAAGAGAGTCACTGAAAACCTCAGAGACGGATGGGTCAAAGGTAGGTAGGAGTCAGGGCAGGTGTTACAACCGATCTGGTGAAGGACAACAGACCAAGACATGCTGAGAAAGAAGGGAACAAGGAGAGAGAACAAGGTGCCACGCAAGTGACCATGCAAGTGACCGCATTTAATGTGACACAACCAGCATTAAATGCACAAAGGGCTTATGTGGCAGTGAAAAGCAAAGATGAGCAGGACTGACATGTGGAGCCAGTCAAGCTGGGGAGACAGTCTGGTCAAAAAGGAGTGGTCACGGCCCAAGGGGAGGTCGTGACCCACAGGGGTGGTCTTTGCAAAAAGACCACAAGGGGTGGTCTTCGCAAAGAGACCACAGAGGGTGGTCTTTGCAAAAACCATAGAGGTGGTCCGCTGGACAGGGAGGTCCTACGAGATCAAGGGAGATCTTTGAGGGGGTCTGAAAGGCTAAGAGGTCCAAGGGACAAGGAGGTCTAAAGGATAAAGAGGTCCTGCAGACAGGGAGGTCTTGACCCACAAGGGTGGTCTTGCGAAAAGACCAAGGGGTGGTCTTTACAAAAAGACCAGAGGTCGGGAGGACAAAGTGGTCCTGAGGAAATCCCGCAAAGGTGGTCTTTACAAATAGACCACGAGGTCCTGAAGGGAAGGAGGTCGAAAGGGCAAAGGGAAAGGCATAGTGAAACAGAGCCGTATGATTCAGATCGGGTGGCTCAAAAAGGATGGGGCATTCGAACTAGCCGAACGTGCCACAAGATCAGGCCATCCAATGCAAATTGGGCGGTTCCAAATGAAGGCACGGAGCCGAGCCACGTGGGGATGTCTTAGACTAGAAGGAGGTCTAAGCCACGGGGAGGTCTGGGCCCTCAAATCCAAACGAAGGGAGGTCTGGACCATCAGATCCAAACGAAGGGAGGTCCAGGCGGAGGGGTTCCAAAGGGAGAGGGTTCCAACAGAGGAGATCCACAGAAAATAGTCCAAAGGAGGTCTTGGCGGTCAGGATGATCCCGAGGGAGGTCCTGGCGGTCAAAATGGAACCAAAGGAGATCTCAATAGTCAAGACCAACACGGGGAGGTCTCAACGGTCAAGATGGAGCCAAAGGGAGATCTCGACAGTCAAGACCAACACGGGGGAGGTCTCAACGATCCATATGGAGCCAAAGGAGGTCATGGCGGTCAGGATGAACCTGAGGAGGTCCTGATGGCCAAGACGAAGGGCCAAGGTGGTCCTAACGGACCCGGGGAGGTCCAAAAGGACACAGGGAGGTCCGAATGAACACAAGGAGGTTCAAGTGAAGAAAGAGGTTTGGGCCAAAAGGAGGTATAAACCACAGAGGGATCCAAACAAACAAAGAGGAGGTCTGAACCATAAAGAGATTCAAACCAACAAAGAGGTCTGGACTGAAGGAAATCCAAACAAAAGACACGAGGGGAGATCTTAGACAAGGAGGGAGGTCCGAATCACAAAGGGATTCAAACCAACAAAGAGGAGGTCTAAACCAAAAGGAGGTTTATACCACAAGAAAGGTCTAGGCGCAGAGGAGGTCTGGACATGAGAGAATGTCCAAACAGGATGGAGGGAGAGGGGTCAAGGCACAAGAGCTGGGCAAGGGGAGAGCAGATCCTACAGAGAAAGGGGAGACTACTCCAGAGCTCGAACAACACCAAAAGAACCAAACTGTTGGGATTTAATTGAAGTTCGAATTAGTCATTTTAAACTCTCAAATTCTGAAAATCTCAGGTTAAGCTTTGAACTCTCATCAAAACCAAATGGTTCTTTTTATTTTGAAATTTTTTCAAAAAAGCTCAGAAAATTGGGGTGTTACAGTTACATGACTAAATAAAATATAGCAAGGCTAAATAAAAGACAGCATATGAACAAGCATCTGCATGGATCATTGCATTCATTTATATTTATGATTTCTCTACTTCTCTCTACATGTATGTATTACACATTTACACTTCTCTGCAATGATGCACTTCTCTTCATGTATGTATGTATTACACATTTAGCATCTAGGCTCTGGCCAATGGCCATAACCATCAGCATCAACCAACAACCAGACAACATCAAGAAGACAAGAAGGGGACTTACGCGTTAGTGGGAGAGCCGGAGAGGTTGGAGGTGCGAGGGAGGTCTGAGGTGGTGCAGCGAGCCAACGGCGAGAGGGAGGAGGAGCTGGAGCTATAGCGTTGGGAGGAGGAGCCAAGGCCAGCGGCGTAGCGAGGGAGGACTGGGAGCTTGATCCGGTGGTGCAGGGAGGAGGGAGCTTGATTTGGAGGTGCGGGAGCTGGCGGCGAAAGGGAGGAGGAGCTCGGTTCTCATGAATACCAACAACACAAACCAATAGGTGATAGATCTGTCCTACTTCGACATCGCTAGTGGAGAGGTAGCCAGGGTCACACATGCCGGGGGGGAGAAGGAAGAGGGGAAGGCAGCGTCACCGTAGTTGTGGCACAAGCGGCGGCGTCGAGGTCTGGGGCACTCAGGTGGGGAAGGGAACGGACGAGAGTAAGGGCGATGGGGAGTGACGACACGAGTTAGGGCGCAAACCCTAGCGGGCTCCTACTTATAATGACATATCATAGATGGTTCTATTATGGAACCATTAGTGATTCTTATCACAGACGGTTCCATAATGGAACCGTCCGTGATATGTCTCATATCACAGACGGTACTATTATGGAACCATCAGTGATTCTTATCACAGACGGTTCCATAATGGAACCATCCGTGATATGTCTCATATCACAGACGGTACTATTATGGAACCGTCCGTGATATGGTTATAGAACCGTTTGTGATATGGTTGTAGAACTGTTTGTGATATGGTTGTTCTCAAGTTCTATGTTTTGAGCATATATATATATATATATATATATATATATATATTCTCGTGTATATATTTACATGACATGAAGAAATTACACATTTATATGTCAATTTTGTCATTGAAATCTTGCTAAAAATTTTCTTTAACTATGATCGATACATATATCACACAGATCGAATATAATAAATTTGTTAACCACTAAACCGTCGACTATGATAAATATATAGTTAATTCAACCTATAATATAGTAACTTCACCTCCAAACTATATTTTTTCATTTTGGAATTTACATATGGCCAAACAGTGTGGCCAGTCGCTTGTTACAAAGATTAAAAAAAAAAGTAGAAACCTAAATAAACAAAGTTTTTCTAGTGGCGGAGGTAGGCTGCTATCTCCGTCTTTAAAACTTCATAGGCGGCGGCGGCGGTGTGAGGACCCCGGCTTATTTGGCTTGTAATGCTTAGTCATCCATTGACCCTAGCATCACAAACAAAATAACCCGTGTCTTCGAGATATGTATACCTCCCAGAAATGCAGTATACACACCCCTTTACAAAATTATGTATCAATCTCATACAAGACATAGAACCAAAGCACGAACTAGATTAATTAAAAGACATACATAATAGCGAGTTATTACAAAAGGGGCCGACCGGCCAAATAACAACTAGGAAAGATAAATAACAGCAGAAGCAAAAGCCATAAAATGGCAATAAACAAAAGCCATACCATTTGCCTATAGCCCACAAGGCAACCGACCGGGCCGCCAAGCTAGTCGTCCCAAGCACACACATCTCACAAAAGTAGGGCCCTTGGGGCTCTACCTCCTCTACAACAAAGTTATTAAGCAAAGCAAATGAGTACAAAAATGTACTCGCAAGACTGACGTGTAAAGGTAACAGACCTATACATACGCTACATGCAAGCTTTATTTAAGTGGAAGGCTTTAGGCTCATTTTAGCATAAAGCAAGTTTTCATTTGCAATATTTAAATAGATTAAAAGCAGTTTTGCAATTCATTTTTAATTTGCAAATAACAACGAGACAATAACATTTTAACAATAGATAGATGACATCAACAATCCTAGAAGTGACTAACCCAATAGCCACCACAACAATAGCATGAATCAACCAATTCATACCACCCAACAAGTTTTAATTAAATGTTTAGTCTAGTTCTTGCACGACCTTACCAAGCATGTCCATAACCTAAGACGAGGCTATTCGAATAGTTTGAACCCTGCAAGGGTGTACCAATGTACCCACATGTCAGACCGCCTTTTCGCCAAGCTATTTAGCACACTTTCTTTGGTATGCCGGCACGGCTAAGTCCTACAAGACATTTCCAATGGGTGATGCTAATTAAGAGTCGCGACAACCCAAAGGGTAGGATGCACCGGCCTAGCCTAAGCAACTGCGGGTGCTCCCAATCCCTATAAAAACATTTTAACCACCATCGACTCAATAATTAACACCCCCCCAAAGTACTTAGTCAAGAGGGGTCCCATATCCCCCTCGTGTGGTTAGCACGCAAAAGCGCTTGGCTTAGTGACGCAAGTAACTCAGTCCTTGGGGACTTAGGCACCATTCCATTCAAACCCAACAGATCACACCAACATCCATTGTGCCCAAGTCATGAAACAATTTGGTTTTCATTTTTGTTTTATTTGTTTACAAAGTAACAAAGCACAAGTGCTGGACATAATGGAATAATAATTTTTGTGTGATCAAGGTCATCGACATAATGTCGACAACCGCCCATTTCTACCGTTATCTAAGCATTTCTAAGCATCATCACGTAAGCTACTAAGTGATAAGAGTCCATCCATCGAACTCTAAATCACAGCAAGATAATCCTAGGCTTAGTAGTAGAGAATGAACATTTACCTACAGAATATGCATCTATAGGATCACTAATCGATATCATTTAACAACAAAATAGCAATGCATACATACAAGTTAAACAATATATTAGACTTTAAAGTAATGGGACATAATGGACATGATCAAACTTCTTGCCTTGCTGGGGCTGCTCACTATGCTGCAAAGGATCGCTCACGGGATCAACACACTCGTCGGCACCTAACGAAAAATGCGAAAAGAACCGATAAGAACGAAGAAAACCGACAGGACTCCATAGCAAACTTACTCCAAATGCTCTGAAATTTTTACAGCAGCTAGAGCATGATTTTTAAAGAATTTAGCAATAAGAACCAATTGATTTGGATTCTCAATGCAAAAGTTATGGCCAAAACAATTCTTCTCACCTGGAAATTGCTGGAAAATTCAAATCGGTTACTGTTCATCCGAATTAAATTCCCTAGCACAATTTTCCGCAGAGGTGTTGCACCTGGGATTTTTATGGTAAGCCAAGCACCTCATGAGATGAATAACACAATTGAGTTCACCTCATTTGGAGCTTTGATGCATGTTTTATGATTTTTCAAAGACATGCAAAAGAGCACAAATAAAATGCACCCACAATTCTTTTGAAAATAGTGACATGCCTAAATCCTATTCTACCATTTAGTACACTAATAGAGGAAGCTAGCACAATTTGATTCACTCAAAAAGGATCTATAGAGAATTACTTAAGCATTTTACAAGTTAAATGCAAATTTTGGAGCAACATTAAAAGTCTATTTCTAAACCAATTTGCAAAACCATTTTCTGGAGCCGAACTGAGCTCACAACCATTTTTAGATTCAATCTCAGTTCAAACCAGAGCTACCAAAATTTGAATCAATCCAAAAGGAGCTAAGATGAAATAGTTCTGCATTTTTGAAGTTTATTACCTTTTTCAGTTCACAAATAAATCCATCGGGAATTCCTAAAATCGATACGACGTGGACGAACCTGGGCCGTTGATCCTGGATCGGACGGCCCAAGTCCTCCTGGCAACGCGCGCTCGTCCGCACGAGATCGACGAACCTGGGCCATGGATCTTGGATCCAACGGCTCAAGTCCTGCGGCATCGCGCGCCCGCGTCCGCGCAGGTGCAACGAACATAGGCCGTTGATCTTGAATCCAACGGCCCGAGTTGGATCGCGCGCGGCGCATTTGGAACTCGCATGCACAAACGGGGCGGAGGTCGTGGACCGTTGATCGCGAGATGGACGGCTCGCGACCAACGCACACGCGAACCTCCGGGCAATCTGAGTCCCAGATCTAAACACGGACGGCCCGAGGACCTCGCTACAGTTGTCAGTTTTGTCCGACAACGAAACCGACGGCGAAGATCTCCTCACCGCCGGCGACCTACGGCACGGCGGTGCGAATGGGTGCCAGGTACGGGTGCGCAATAGCAGTGCGCACCCACTGGTACCACTCACACCCGCAGTGGTGGACCAGAGCGCCAGCGAGCCGGAGAGGGGCGGCGCAGTAATGCACGGCCAAAGACGAAAACGAAGTAAAGCTCTGCAACAGCCATACAAGTGAGTGCCCACGCATCTAGGGACTACCAGGAGGTACCTGGAGGTCGCGGAGGGGCCGAGGAGGACAGGTGAGCTCCAGCAACGCATGACCTTGCCGTCGCCGAGGAGGACAACGAGGAGAGGAGGACCTGGGCAATTTTAATAGCACCGGGTCATCAAGATGTAATCCATAGAGTTAGGAGGTGCTCCCAGAGCACTGAATTGAAAGGGGAAGGTCCTTACTGGCGGTGAGGGGGAGGATGGTGCTCCACGGCCGAAAAGGGGAAAACTCCAATTTAGGCCGCCTCTGAAAATGTCCAAACCAATTAAGTTAGGTTTTCGACCACAGAGGGGAGATGCTCAAATTGAAGCAAAGAGAGGGAGAGGATAGCCATTGGGGCACTACCTTCACCGAGAGCTCCAAAGTGCAACAATGGCGGCCAAGGGGCTTCGGGCGATTTGAGCTCCACAGAACCGAGAGCAGTGGAGGAGGTGTTTAAAGGGAACCAAGGAGGTGCTGGGGGTCCTTTTAAAGTCGAAGGGGCAGAGGCCATGAGCTAGGGTTAAGCTCCATGGTGAGCTTAGCCCATGGCTCGGTCCATGGCGCCACAAGGACGTGGAGGGGATGGGGGCAGGTTAGAGCAGGACCTAGGGGGCGGAAGGCTGACCAGCATTTAATGCTAGCAGCAAAAGAGCTGTTGGGAGGTGACAGGGCACTGCCCTCCCTCTGCCATGGCGCACGCGCGCGTGACCGAGGAAGGAGAAGAACAAGCGACAGAGATCCACCGTTCGATAAGAAAAGGGGGAGGTCGTAGCCCTCGGATCTGAAACGGTGAGGTCTGAAAGGAAAGGGGAGGTCGCAGCCGCACGATCTTCATCGCACAGTGGCGCAAGGAAAAGGGGAGGTCACAGCCGCACGATCTTCATTGCACGGTGGCGAAAAGAAAAGGGGAGCTCGCGCGCTGAAAGGGGACAGGAGGACGTGACCATTGGATTTGTATCCAAGGGTGATCAACAGAGGTGGGAGGTCTTAACCGATGCGCGCGACGCGGACAAGCGAGGGGAGGTGGTTGCTGTTGGATTTTAATCCAACGGCGCACCACATAGAAGGGAGGTCGTGGCCATTGGATTCACATCCAAGGGCGCACAACATTGAGGGGAGGTCGTGGCCATTGGATTTACATCCAAGGGCGCACAACAACGATGGGAGGTCGTGGGCGCTACGCATGACACAAAGGGAGGTTGTGGCCGCTGGATTTTAATCCAAAGGCGCATAATAGGGAAGGAGGTCAGGACCGTTGGATTTACATCCAAAGGCGCTGAACAGAGGAGGGAGGTCGTGGGCGTTGCTCACGACGCAATGGGAGGTCGCTGTCAAATTTTGATCCAACGGCACACAGCATCGATGGGAGGTCATGGCGGTTGGATTTTAATCCAACGGCTACAAACAGAGGTAGGAGGTCGTGGCAGTTGTGCACGACGCGGAAAAGAGGTGGGGAGGTCATGGCTATTGGATTTTGATCCAACGGCACACAACAGAGAGTGGAGGTTGTGGCTGTTGGATTACGATCCAACGGCGCACAACAAAGAAGGGGGAGGTCTGGCTGGTGCGCACGATGCTAAGGGAGGTCGTGGCCAGTGGATCTTGATCCAACGGCAACGAAATGGAGAGGGGAGGTCGTGGCTGTTGGATGCGGATCCAACGAACACGACCTCGCGCGGGGGAGGGGCTCGGCAGAGCTGGCCGTGGTTGGTTGTGGTGGAGGTCGTGGCTATTGGATCTTGATCCAACGGGCACGACCTCACACAGGAGGAGGAGCACGGGCTGAGCCGGGGAAGTGGGTTGGGTTCGACCCACTTGGAAAGTGGCTCGGACCCAAGGAACAGTGCCAGACTTGAATTTAAATTTGAAGGCTGAGGTTGGAGGAATTTTTAGAGGTAGCAAACTAACTCCAAAAATTCCAAAATTTTAACTGGAGCTTCCTCACTCCAGGGTTAACCTTACATAAAATTTCCAGAGGTTTTTTTTGCACTGCATGTTTCTCAAGAATTTCATCAAAGCTGTTCTAGCGTTTGACTTACCTCCAAAATTATCAAATAATTTCTAAAAATTATGAAATAATTCAGAGGGGTCACACATCATCCCTAGAACCTAGGGAAAATAATTCCAAAGGTTGGCACAAGATTTGTGACAAAGTGGAATAAGGGTTTGACTTTAGTCAACAGGAGGTTTAGGTTTTTGAACTCCACGACTCTTGACAAGAATTATAGAAGAGTTCAAGAGTTTCAAGATGTGAGAAAAGTTTTAATTTCTACACATTTTCTTACATTTGAAACACATACCCATTTATACAATTGGGATGTTACAGGCGGCATCGGACGGTTCGTGATCAGCGAACGAAGCCCGAAATGCGTCCACCTCCAGACTGTTGAATCAAGAAGAATTGAGCCCATAGGCTCTCTTCCCTTGCTTGAGGGGTCTCGGCATGGGCTAGTCGGTCGCCCGCTGCCTCGATTAAACAGTCCAAGTGACGGCAAGCCTCTTGGAGACGTGCAACGTTATTGTGGAGGACCACGTCGATGACACGGTAAACTCGCCGGAAGTGGGAGATCACCCGGAAGACGCGGCGGAGGAGGATGTCAAGACAGCGGAAGGTGGCCGTCACCTACTCCGGTAAATCCTCAGACAGAGGAGTGAAGACACTGTTGAAACAATGTCTTTTCGCAGCATCCGCCAACGTACGGTAGGAGAGGCGCTAGTACAGTATGGCCAGGTAGGCCAACAATGCCGGTGACAAGGAAATAGAGGGAGCCATTTCTGCTTTAGAAGTATAGAGTTATATATATGTGGGGATAATCATCTTCGATGGCGGATGATCCGTTTTATAAAACAAGGAATAAATTTAGCGCGTGAGATGAAGAGACACATCAGGGAGCCGAAGCGGCATTGATGCAATGAAGAGACGCATTAGCGACGAAGAAACTCACCGGAGTTGAAGTGACATTATCTCAGATGCTTATAATTAAAAACCATCACTGACGTCTATAATTATCACAGACGGTTCGTGTTTAGAACCGTCTGTGATATTTCACGGACGGTTTTCAATATGAACCATCTGTGAAGTCTACAATTATCACAGACGGTTCGTGTTTAGAACCATCTGTGATACTTCACAAACGGTTTTCAATATGAACTGTCTGTGATAGTACCTCTTCACAAATGGTTTTTAGCGCATCCAATTACACAGACGGTCTCTAAATAAAAAACCATCTGTGATTGTGTTTAATATAGACGGTTTCGATCAACCGTCTGTGATCAGACGTCTAGTATTAGCATTTTTGTAGTAGTGTCCCCTCCGACCTTCCAGTCTGTCCTGTCCGACCCCTGATGTGTTGTGGGGTAGAAACAAGCAAATTAATTGATCGACGTCCATCAGTTCATTTGCCTCCGCCAATTGGTGCTTGAGCATCCGCACCATTTCCACCAATAGGTGGTGGCGGGATAAGCTATGGAGGATTATGCATAGCATCTTGATTGGTATCTCCGATTGCATTAACTTCGTGCCTCCAACAACAATCCTCTGACAAGCTCCCGTCGTAACTAAGGGAGAGCCTCCTAGTGCTTCGGCAAGGAGCCTCCACGATGGAGAGTGATCGAAGATTACCACCTCCAGTGGGCTTTGTGGTGGACTCAGCCTGATCCGGCAGACAGCCGACTGTATGCTGAGTCTTATCATTGCCACCTGGGCTATGACTAGTGGTAAATTCATTGACACCCTCACCAGATGTCGGTTGGCCCCCGGAATATATAGGAGCCGTTGGCAAATACTGGTTGCCCATAACCGTATTGAAAGTACTTGAACCCTCTGATCGCAGCGATGGGCTTTTATCGCAAGTCTTGATGGTCAGAGAGACCAGGCTTGTAGAGGCGTTTAGATGCTCCGATCTGGTCAGAAAGATCAAATCCTCTGGGAGAGCCACTGATGGTGAATCCTCTTCCATCCAGTCGACCTCACTAATCTCAGCGGTGTTGAGTCAGCAGCGGAAGAGGATGCTGGCATCTTGGTGTCTTCTTGTTTTCTTCCATGGTGCGGATGCATCCATCCATGTCGAGGTTGGAGTAGTCCACCAAGTCGAACCAGTTTTCCTCATCCCAAGTTCCTGCCATGATCACATGAGCGGCGATGGAGCAAAGGAAAGCGAATGAGGATTGCTTGAGTGAAGAAAGCTTCAAGAGCTCAACGCCTTCTTCCCCATGGATGACGCCAGCTGTCGATGATCGAGTCTTCAATCTTACGAAATGAAATAGAGAAAAATGGCTAAGAGTTCTTGGGAGAGAGTGGGGTTGCTTTTTATTGCAATGAACTAGATCCTTTACAAGGAGTGCCTTCAACAAGGCAGTGGACTAGCCCTAATTACACTTGGTGTACTGATTGCTATGCTATTGCTTCAACAGTCTTGAGTTGTAGTTGTAGATCATGTCTCGATCTCTTGTCCTTCGATATCCCTCGATTGCCTCTTGATCTTCCTTTAAATAACTAACGAAGAGGTGGCAGTTACTCCTGAAAGTGATGCCCTTTGGAAGTGTTGCGTCCGGTCGGAGAAGCGATGGCAGTTGGACACATGACTAGCGATTGATGTTAGTGGGAGATAAACCATATGATAGTTATTGTCAATGACTTAGGGCCATAAACGTTGTGTGGTTTAGAACAAATAAGACATGTGTTCCATTCGTCACATGGTATGGAATATACTTGGAATCGGATCCAAATGCTAGTTCATTACTTCTACAAGTAGTCACCTGGTCGGGGATAAGGTGTAGGGCCTTGTCCGACCAGGGTACCCACAATGTAACCTCTGGAATCCTCACGACCACGGGGGTCGTTATCCTTAGGGGTTACGACCACGAAGGACGTGCGGTCTTTAAATAAATAAAGTAATATTTAGAGATTTTAATACTCGTCAAACATCCATTTGAAATAGTTTAATATCAAAACATGTACAAAAGAAAGTAAAATACGAATGTACTCAAGTCTAGCTACGGGAGCAAAAGTTTCACCAAAATCCAAACCTTTGACTTGTGAGAATACTTGAGCGACCAATCTTGCCTTTTTTCTTACTACCATTCCACTTTCGTCTTATTTGTTCCTAAAAACCCATTTTGTGCCGATGACGTTATGTCTTTGGGATCTTTCCACCAATGTCCAAACATCGTTTTGGGTGAAGTTATTAAGTTCTTCATACATTGCATTTACCCAATCCGAATCATCGAGTACTTCATCTACACATGTTGCTTCAAAAGAAGAAACAAACGAGTAATCCTCACAATAAGAAGTAACATGAGATCGAGTTTGGACTCCCTTACAAACATCACCCAATATTTGGTCTATTGGATGATCTTTTGTAATTTCATTGTAGATCTTTGGGGGTAGGTTTGATGGTTGTTCATCTTTCTTGTCATCGACATCATCAATTTGAATTTGGTTCGTCGTGGAAGAAGTAGGAGGTTCAACTTGGATGGAGGATGGTAAGACATTCAAATCTTCCTTTGGCTTGATGTCACCTATTTGCATGATCTTCATTGCTTCCCTTAATCCTTTGTTACCTACATTATCCAAATTTTCTTACTCTTCTTGAGAGCCATTAGTTTTATTAAATTATACATCATGAGTTTCTTCAACTAAACCGGAGTTTTTGTTGAGGACACAATACGCTTTACTATTTGATGAATAACCAAGTAAGAAGCCAACATCACAACGGCTTTGAAATTTTGAAAGACGAACACATTTCCTCAAAATGTAACATTTGCAACCAAAAATACGAAAGTAGGAGATATTCGGTTTTCTTCCAATGAGAAGCTCATAGGATGTCTTTTTCAAAAGCCGATGCAAATAAAGATGATTTATAGCATGACAAGCGGTGTTAATTGCTTCTACTTAATAGCTATTGGGAGTGTTATACTCATTAAGCATTGTCCTAACTATTTCAATTAGTGTTCGATTTTTCCTTTCTACAACTCCATTTTGTTCTGGAGTGTAGGTTGTGGAAAGTTCATGTTTTATTCCAAGTACATCACAAAAATCATCAATTTTGGTATTCTTGAAGTCGGAGCCATTGTCACTTCAGATTTTCTTCAACTTAAATTCAAATTTATTTTGGGCTCTTTTCGCAAAGCTTTTGAAAGTGCTGAAGGTTTCGATTTTATCATATAGAAAGAAACCCCAAGTGTACCTTAAGTAATCATCTACAATGAATAAACAATAGCTATTTCCCCTGATGCTCTTATAGGTTGTTGGCACAAACAAATCCATATGTAAGAGTTCTAATGGCCTAGAGGTTAACATGATACTCTTAGAAGGATGAGAGTTTGCAACTTGCTTTCCCGCTTGGCAAGCGATACATAATCTATTTTTCTCAAATTTCACATCTTTCAAGCTAACCACTAAGTCATGTTTAAAAAGCTTTTTGAATTGAATCATCCCAACATGACCTAGTCTCCTATGCCAAAGCCAACCCAAAGAGATTTTTGCAACTAAACAAGTTTTTAAACATGAATCATTTTAGGAGAAATATACCAAATAGGGATTACCAAAACAAAACCCTTTGAAAGCCAAAGAATTATCCTTTTCATTTGAAATGCAAACAACATCTTGAGAGAATGTTCAAGTTAAACCAAGATCACAAATTTGAGCAATGAATAGCAAATTAAAGTTAAGTGATTCAACTAGAGATATATTAGAAATTGAGAGGTCATTTGATATATCGATTTTACCCAATCCTATTACCTTCCCTTTACTATTGTCACCAAATGCGATCTTGTCATTATTTCCTTTTCCATTTTCAAATGTGGTGAATATTTTTCGGTCCCCAATCATGTGTTGGGTACAACCGCTATCTCGTACCCCATATTCTCCACCGGTCTTGTAGTTCACCTACAAAACAAAAATCAAGTTCTTTTAGGTACCCAAATTTGTTTGGGTCCTTAGAGGATAGTAACTAAGGCTTTGGGCACTCAAATAGCATTCTTTTTTGCGTCTAAAATTGAAGTGCCAATAAATTTAGCTACAACCTTACCATTTGTAGATTTTTAAGCATGTAGCATGAATCATACATACCATAGGATTTTGTTTTAGAAATGGAATATGAATTTTGTAAATGTCCCACACTATGATATTTATAGCAATATTTTCTATTTTATTTTACAAACCTTGTGGGCTTATAAACTTGCTTCTTACCTTTCTTGGGAATAAACCCAAATCCTTCTTTATTGAATGAGCATCTTTTCTCACTCAACAATTTTTCAAGGGTATCCTTTCCCTTGAGACATATTTCCAAGTTTTTGCTTATCTTGGTGAATTGCTCTTTCAATTCATTGTCTTCAACAATGAGTAATGGATCACATAGCTTAGCCACACAAGAGTTAGAGTCAATTTTTGAATAACATGGCATGGCTAACAAGTCATCACAAAAGGTAGAAGCACTAGTCATATAAATGATATTAGGAGTAAGTTCTACACTAGGCATCTCATTTATAATGTCACAAGTAATTCCTACATTTAAATGAGATTTGTTAATATCCTTTAGAAGGAGTGATTCATGAGCTTCCATTAGCCCCTCATAAGAATCATTTAGAGAGAGATTCTTTCTTCAAGACCTTAAACTTTGACTTCTCTTTTCCAAGAAATTCATATAATTCTTCAAGCATATCCATTAATTCATCATATGTAAGCTCACTATCATCAATGGATTTTACATTGTCTCCTTTTGCCATAAGGCGTGTAGGAGAGGAAAAGCGTGATGGAGCCTCTTTTATTGTGATGTCTACAAGACCCCTTTTCTTGGAGGATTCGTCATCGTCAGAGTCGGAGTTGGAGTATTCCTCATTGGAATTCCACTCCCAAATGTGAGCCTCGTTTTTGGCATCTTTGTGAAGCTTCTTAAAAAGCTTCTTCTTCCAATTGAATTCCTTCTTCTTGGATGACTTGTCCTTATCATCTTTCTTTGGGCAATGAGAGGCATTATGCCCCTTCTTATGGCACTCACAGCAACGCATATTGCTATAGAGTTTGTTGTCGTTGGAGTAGTGCCCCCTTTTTGTTCTTGTCAAAATTCACACTTTGCACTACTACAGGAAGCCTCATCACAGACGGTTCGGAACCGTCATCACAGACGGTTTCCGAACCGTCTATATTTGTTGGTCTGTGATAATGAGCGGTTATCACAGATGGTTCAAAACCGCTCGTGATACGCACTATCACGAGCGGTTTTTGTTGAAACCGCTCAGAAGGCTATTATCATCAAAAACCGCTCGGATCGAGAATATCACAGACGGTTTTCATTAAAAACCGTCTGTGAAGGCTATTATCACAGACGGTTCTTGTTCAGAACCGTCTATGATGAGTTTTCACAGACGGTTCTTATTTAGAACCGTCTGTGATAGCCTTTTCTGCGGCAAAAAAAAAACCAAAAACGGCTGCTAAAACTTCGGAGGCCGTTTAGAGGCCCTAAACGACCTTTTTTGGGGTTTTCACTTTTTCGAGACCTCGCGAAGAGAATTTGACCTTGACTGCTAAAACTTCGGATTGAGCTTTTCGTTAGCTTTCCAACAAGCCAAAGAACGTTGCAATCGGAGTTCGTATGCAAAAGTTATGATGATTTTACCGAACGGTGCGCGATCTACCATCTATATTTTTGCCCAAACCAAATAACTCAACATGAACGACACACATCACAAGAGCATCACCCACATCACAAGAGCATCAACTCAAGAATCCACATCACAAAGCAAAGGGGGGAGTAGAGAGTGAGGTCGTGGGAGGCCGGGCGATGAAGTGGAGGAGGCCGGGGCATTTAAGTGGACGAGGTCAAGACGACGAGGTCGCGGGCGAGGTGGAGGAGGCCGGGCATTTAAGTGGAGGAGGCCAAGACGACGAGGTCACGGCGACGTGGAGGAGGCAGGCGCACGAAGTGGAGGAGGCCAAGACGACGAGGTCGTGGCGAGGTGGAGGAGGCCGGTGTGAGGAGGAGAAACGACAGAGGAGGAGATGGAGGTATGAGCTGTGAGGAGGAGAGACCGCAGAGGAGGAGATGGAGGTTATATAAAGCGAGTTTCGGCAGCCCGCCCATTATGTTCAAATTTTCGTTTCCGCCCAACAATCGAGATGGTTCTTGTTAAGAACCGCTCAGGACACAGGCCTCAGAGCGCACTACTACAGAATCGACATCACAGGCGGTTCGAATCGTCATCACGCAGGCGGTTTCGAACCGCCTATGTTTGTTGGTCTGTGATAACAGATATTATCACGAGCGGTACAAAACCGCTCGTGATACGAAATATCACTGAGCGGTTTTATTAAAAACCGTCGGAAGTCAAGTATCACGACGGTTTGAGCGTAAAACCGCTCGTGATATGAGAATATCACGAGCGGTTCTAAATAAAAACCGTCGTGATAGGAGAATATCACGACGGTTCTAAATAAAACCGGTTGTGATTTACGAATATCACGACGGCTTTTTTGTAGAACCGTCGTGATATTCGCTATCACTGACGGTTTGCGTCGAAACCGCTCAGTGATATTTGCCTTCCTGACGGTTTTAACTCAAAACCGCTCTGTGATAGCTCGCACTTCGCCCATAATTTCTTTGTTTTCTCGCTAGCCTCGGGAATTGCTAGCCATGCCCTCTGAAAACAAGCTTTCACGTAAGCAGATTCAAGCATTCACGAAAATGATTCAAGGAGCCATGACAACTCAAAGTGATCATTAGTCAAAATAAACTACAAAAGATCCGCATTTGTTCAAGTATTGTCGCTATAGTTACAACTAGATTACAATTGTTTGCGTTGAGAGGTTTTAGTGGGGTGATGCTCGGGTTGGCGACGAGTGAAACTCTCCGTTGTCGTTAATGATTTCTATGTTGATAAAGGCGCAGAGCTTCCCTCGAATGTCCTTGATCTCTTCCGCAACGAGTGAATCACATTGTAAATTCAAGGCCTACCGCTAGCAAGAATAAAGTGGTAAGATATATATATTTAAATTTATAATTAGGAAATAATTATTTCGAGATTGACAAACCTCAGGATCCTTCTTCCTAGCTGTAAGGATTAGTCGCATATGATAGCGAGCGTAGATTGCACATAACTCATCATCTTTTTGCTGGCGGCACTGCAAAAATAGAATTACATATATAGGTATAGTCAGTTCGAGACGCGTTATTATGAAGTATGATATAGGATTATAGTGTTGTAGCGCGTACTGGAAAATCCATCCTGTGTGTTAGTTAGGCGCTCTCCATTGTATATTCCTTTGTTGGCAACATAATTGATGAACGACCTACATGATTCAAAAGGTTATCCTCGGCCATTTCAAACGAATGAAGACTACAATAGAGTTATGTAAGGAGGAAATGAGCATACCTCTCGAGTATTCCTCTTAGAGTTTCAAGTCGTGCTTGTTGCGGTTTAGGGAATCAAGGTATATCACATGGTTCCTCTTGGGTATAATAACTAAAAGGATCGATGGTACCTACTCATGTATGTCGCTATAGTCATTAAACCTAAGTTCGTGGTTGCGTATAAAGTACAAATGAAATTTGTATAGCAAGTAGTGACACTTACCCTCGGTTGTAGGGCACCACTATGTACTTCATGTTAAATCGACGAAGCAATGACCTCGTTATGTATTTCTCGATGAAGGATGAGTCTTGTTGGATGGTTTGCAACGATACCACATGTGGGTCGAGGAAACCCTTTGGTTCTTTCCATTCCGGACATTTTTCAAAGATGTATCTATACATAAGCAATGAGTTGTGATATTTATTGGTATTACATGAATGTAGAACTTGATTATGCGCACTTACGATTGTCCAACATCGAGAAGCGAGACGTCGAGGCCAACGAGGTTGAATAGTTGAAATAAGTCATTGAAGCCCACTGACGAAGTACCTCGTCCGTTGAAGAAATGCTTGTCCTCATATCGACGGTGATTCGATGATCGCACCCTTCTTTTGGGTCTTCGCCAGTACCGGGCATGCAAAGCGACAAGCATATCGGCGTGCATTATCATGCGACGGAGCACAATGGTTTTCCGATGATGTAGTTCGGGTATCGCGGACTTCCGGACTTGGGAGGCGCCTTAACGTTTGTGGATTTAGATTTGGCCTTAGCGATTGGCGGCGTCTTCTTGTGAGACGACTCGAACGGATCTGACGGCACGCTTTTGTTGTTCCTTGGCGTCTTCTCCACGGAATCAAGAGGTGGCCTTATGAGGCTAAACATGAGGTGGAGTCATTGAGGGTCCGTTGGAGAGGAATGGTCGTGTCGGATCGCGGCCTTCTTTGGGTCGAGCGATGTCCTTCTTGGGTCCTTTGGATAAAAGAGAGGACGGCATCCCCTAGTGTTGTGATCTCTTCGTTGGGCAAATCTTCACGGATGGCTCGGAAATTGACATGTACCATATCCACTGGGACCTGGCGTAACTGCGGCCGGTGGGGCACCGTCGGTCAGACCGCCCTTCCTCGTATGGATACACCATCCTCGTGACCTCAATACAAAGGACCCATCCATCCTCACTTGGAGCTTCTGGCGTCGGCTCCTACAAAACGACACGCAATTAGCTAAGGCGTCCTATAGGTCTATCTTTGGTGCAGTCCATAGATGTACGCTACCTTGATGTCGTCTATCGGTAATCGGACGTCGTCATGTTCACAATTATCTTGTGACGCGACACTACTCCGACGTCGAGGAGGGCGCCTCCCGAATTAGCGGGCGGCTTGCGATCGTGGCTCATGAGTATATCCATTTGACTCATAATCTTGCCATCTCTACTTGAAATTGGTTAGTAATCATCTGTACTAACCGGTTGTCGTGCTCGCCTTGGATCTCTTCCTAGTCCTATACGTGCGATGAGTCGTCCGCGAATCCATGACTCCAAGGCACGTTAACCCCAAAGCCTCGCGTGCGACCGGTGCTCCTTGTTTCCCAAGGCCGTAGATAGTATATCATTCTCCTCGCTCGCATGGAAGGAGCCTTGGGAAGCTTGGGCGATCAAGTCACGCCGCAAGAGGTCATCATGTTATTATAGGCACTATGAAGTGATGGACTTCTTAACAACTTAGTAGTTCGACATATTTACCACACGTTTGGACACTTCACAGTGCCGGGTTTGTGAAGGAGATCTTTGCCGAAGACGAGACTTGTGCCCTCGCTTTTAACCGGCTTAGGGAACGTGGGTGCGTGACCTCGAAGCGGGTTCTCCTTCTCCGCCTCCCATTCCTCGTATTTACCGCGTGCCAGTGGTGCCGAAGTCTGTCGGGTGAGTGTTTAGTGTCCGAGAGCTTTGTGCGCCGCACTTTGCTCCTTAAATTCGGCCGTCGTTTTCATAGCCACAAAGGTGTCCCATGCTTCCCGCGTCAAGAATTTGTCTTCTTGCGAAGGCGTTTGACCCGTGTTCACGTGCCGTGACAAGAATGCTCTTGAAGGTCCTCCACGATTTACCCATCGTGAGCATCGCCGTCCGTCGCCGCGTGCCACATGTGCTACGGAATAGTGAACTTCTCGAAAGTTCATCCCCATAGCGCCTTCGCTTCTTTTGTCGAGTCCTTCCACGTTGGTGTGGTGATGAGGACCCGTTCCTTGCAAGTATCCCGCAGATGGTCGAGAATCTCGCCACGATCTCTTGGGACTCGAGAGGACCCCAAAGTCAACGACCTTCGTGATGACCATCGGCCCGTGAGGCATTTTCGATTGTCCTCTGCCATCTCGCCCGTGTCATTATCGCCGATGGTGGCGGCGACCTCGTCGCCGCCTCTTCCATCTGCGGCGTCGGTGTCGGTGACCTTGTCGGCGCCTCTTCCATCTCTTGGCGTCGGTGACGGGCGCGAAGACGATGTCTCTGCCATCTCGCTTACTTGCTATCTATATAAGTTACATATGCAATAAAATGGATTGCAAGTGTCCCAAATTAACATATACATTTAAACTTAATAATATGCTCAACATGTGCAATATTAGCAAATAATCATAAATAATTCCAGCATAAATATGAAACAATTAATCTCAGGAAGAAGTACAGAGGTTGACTATAGAGATCAAGATGGCAAATGAAAAGTTGAATGAGCTCATACAGAGTACTAACATTCCTTAATCCACTAGCTTCTCTAAGGAAGCCTACTTCATCGAGGCCGACACCTTTCGAGTGTGCCATTTGTTTCATGCCGTGGAGGACGGCATGAAACAAAGGCACACTCAAGTGTGTCGAGATCGACGAAGGAAATGCTAAGCAAAGGTTTAATCTGTAGGGCTCGCCGCCTCCTGCTCCTAATATGTGCTCTCGGAAGGAGAGTAGCTAAAGAACAAGTCTTTGCCATCTCAATCCTATTGTCTATACTCTTCATCGACCACGACACCTTTGGAGTGTACCATATGCTTCTTGCCTTGGAGGATTGGCAAGAAGTAAAGGTACACTCAAGTGTGTCAGATCGACGAAGAAAATGCTAAGCAAAGGTTTAATGCTTCATGTACGTAAGACTAGCCTTTAATGAAGACATAGAACTAGAATCAAGTAAAATGATCGGCGAAGGAAATGCTAAGCAAAGGTTTAATCCCAACATAGAAACAAAATAGAATCAAGTAAAACTTTCTTTTTGGATTGTTGTAAAAAATGCAGTTTTAGCAAAATTTTAGAATTAATCCCAACAAAATTAATTAGCATTAAAGCATAATTTCTAAAGAATTTAATACTCCTTAATCCACCAGCTTCTCTAAGGAAATGCAAAGGAATCATGCGGTTCTTAATAAGAACCGTCTGGATTAAATTCTCACCAATAAAAGGTCTAGAGATTAACAAAGGCATGCAGACACTATTCCAACATATTGATTGATGATATTATGTGCTCTCGGAAGGAGAGTAGCTAAAGAACAAGTCTTTACCATCTCAATCCTATTGTCTATACTCTTCATTAAATGAATATGATAATATAAATTCAAACTATGAGTCTAAACAATACTTTGCTTAAGCTGTCAAACGATCTCAAGCATAATCTAAAACATATTAAACTTCCAATCAAGCAGAGGTTGACTACAGAGATCAAGATGGCAAATGAAAAGTTGAATGGGCTCATAGAGACTACTAGAAGAATCACAAACTAGTCATTAGATTACCAACGAAAACTGAATACTCTCAAATAATCGAACATGAAGAATCGAATAACTAGCTTTCAACCGAAAGTAACCAATTAACAAATACATCATATTGATAGTAGCAAGTAATACAATAGAGCTCAAGTATGAACTAACTATCACATTCAATCTCAAGATAAGACGAGTTCATCACGAGCATGTCAACAAAGCCCACCGATCAATTTGCAATGAACGATGAGCTCAACCGAAAGTAACCAATTAACGGTAGATCATATTGACAAGTAGTAAGTAATACAATAGAGCTCAAGTATGAACTAACTATCACATTCAATCTTAGTATAAGACATAGTTCATCACAGAGCATGTCAACAAAGCCCTTGATCAACAAAGCCGAAGCGCCACAGAGGAGCAATACTCACAGAGAGGATGCCGCACAAGAACTCACGGTGCAAGGAGGAGGCCGACACGGGGGAGGAGGGCAAGGGGAGAAGGCCGATGCAGAGAGGGAGGAGGACGGCGGGGAGAAGGCCGGTCAGAGGAGGAGGCCCACACGGGAGGAGGACGGGGCGCCGAGGTTGGAGGCGGCGACGCCGGGCTTCGGGAGGGAGGTGAACGGGGCGCCGTGGTCGGGACGGCGGCACCGAGGTCGGCGCCGAGGTCGGGCGGCGGCACCGAGGTTGAAGGCGCCGAGGTCGGGCGCCGAGGTTGGGGGCGGCACCGAGGTCGGGCGGCGCGCCGAGGTCGGGCGGGCGCCGAGGTCGTAGTCGGCGGTGAACTACGGGCGAGCCCTAAACCCTAGAGGAGGCGAACGAGCGCGCGAGAGCCTAAGGGGCGCGGGAGAGGAAGTGACAAGTGAGAGCAAAACCCTAGCGTTTCCCGCCTTATAAAAAGTATATCACAGACGGTTTATAACGAGAACCGTCTGTGATAATAATATCACAGACGGTTCTATAAAAGAACCGTCTGTGATAATCACAGACGGTTTTTAACTACAACCGTCTGTGATATGAACGTATCACAGACGGTTTTTAACTAGAACCGCTCAGTGATTCCTTTCACTGACGGTTATACAATGGAACCGCTCGTGATAACTCTCTTCATTTTCCCGCGTGTCTCTTCGTCTTCATTTTCCTGCGTGTGTCTCTTCGTCTCACGATCACACGGCGCGGCTTCATCTCTTCATTTTCCAACGTCGCTACAGCTCCCCAAATATCTCTTCGTCTCCCGTTCCGGCTTTAGATGAAATTGTTCTATATATAGATGTGTCCCTTCTACAATGTATTTCACACAACCTCCTTGATCCCCTTTCTCCACAAAAAAGAAATGGCTGCCTCCTCTTACAGACACGCATCAGACGCACACCTCTCTCACAGACGTTGAGTCGTCGGCCGGAAGAACACTATTTCAACAATGTCTTCACTCCTCTCCGAGAATTTGCCAGAGCGGTGACGGCCACCTTCCGCCGTCTTGACATTCTCCTCCGCCGTGTCTTAGAGTGATCTCCCACTTCGGCGAAGTTTATCGTGTCGTCGACGTGGTCCTCCAAAATGAAGTTGCACGTCTCGGGAGGCTTGTCGTCACTTGACGCTTAATCAAGGCAAAGAAGCGATCGATTCGACCAAAGCCGAGACCCTCAAGCAAGAGAAGAGAGCCTATGGGCTCTCTTCGACTTGATTCAACGATCCGAGGGTCTTGGGACACACTCGAGCGATGGCGTCGTGGTGGGCGTATTTCGAGATTCGTTCGATCTTAAACCGTCCGCCCAAGCGCGCCGCCTCTGAAGTATTGAAAGCGGAGATAGCAACCTACCTCCACCACTAGATAGGTTTCTAGTTTTTAATCTTTTGTAAGCTACCGCCACGTTGTTTGGCTATATATATGAAAATTCCAAAATTAAAAAAAAGTTTGGAGGAGAAGTTACTATATCTATTTGCCCATAGTAAGAGCTAGATCCTCATCCCATCGATCATGAAGTGTGGAGGTATGTTGATCTGGAGCCGTGGCGGGGGCGGCCGGGTTGCTCCCATCGCGGCGATGGCGAGAGGCGGCGTCGACCGCTGCGGCGGTCGCGGCGATGAACCTGAGCGTAGTGCGGCGAGAGGATATCACGACGGTTCTTAATAAGAACCGCTCAGTGATAACAAAATATCATAGACGGTTCTAAATAAGAACCGTCAGGATACTACACGACGGTTGTAACGTAAAACCGCTCGTGATTAGAGGATATCACGAGCGGTTTGTGAATAGAACCGTCGTGATACTTCCTGACGGTTCTATTTCTCAACCGTCTGTGATAGTTGTTCGCCGCCGGCCGGGTTGATCGACCCAACACGAGCGGTTCCAAAGGAACCGCTCGTGATGGGGCGTCTACTATAGCCTGTTTTGTAGTAGTGGCGGCGATGCGGCAGAGGCGCGGCGATGCGGCGAGAGAAGCGAGATATCACGAGCGGTTCTTATTGAGAACCGCTCGTGATAACAATTATCACAGACGGTTCTTATTAAGAACCGCTCGTGATTACTGGATTATCACGAGCGGTTCTATTAATGAACCGCTCGTGATAATGACTATCATGAGCGGTTCTAAATAAGAACCGCTCGTGATAAACCTCGAAGCGGTAGTCTTGGCGGCGCCCGGCAAATGCGAGTCTCGACAGACCCAACACGAGCGGTTCCAAAGGAACCGAAATGCGTGATGGGGCGTCTACTATAGCCTGTTTTGTAGTAGTGTTGGTTTGAGCGCCTTCTCACGAATTTCTTCATTCTCCTCACAAGGAGAGCGAACTCCTCTTCGTAGTCATCTTCTTCATCCTCTATTTCATCACTTGATTCTGCTTTTGCTTTGAAAACGGTAATCTTCTTCTTAGAGGATGATTGCTCCACAAGCTCCTCCTTCTCTTTCTCGTACAACTCAGTTGTGATGAGGTTGCCCAAGAGACCGATTAGTGTCATCCTTGACAACTCATATGAGACAAGGAATAGGGTCACCAATGTCTCATATTTCTCCGGTAGAGACCTAAGCATTTTGCGCACAATATCAACATCGGTTAGATTAGTGCCTAGGCCCTTGAGCTCATTTACAATGTTGTTTAGTCTAGAATACATCCCGGTGATGTTTTCATGAGTCAACATTGTAATTGTCTCATATTTGATCCAAAGCCTATGCAGTTTAGCTTCTTTGATTGTGGATGCACCCTCATGAATTTCCGAGAGTGTAGTCCATATCTCATGAGTAGTCTCTAGATTGCTTACTTGATTGAACTCATCCGCATTTAAAGCTCTAAAGAGAGTGTTCATCGCTTGAGCATTGAGGTGGAAGTTTTGCTCCTCAAGATCCGTAGGGTGTATAGGATCAAGTGGCATAACGAAACCCTTACTTACAGTTCTCCATATGCTTGGGCTCATGACATTTAAATAAACAGATATCCTAATTGACAATTTTAACAAGTATGGTCTAATTAAGGATTTCTAACACAATACAAGAGATATATTCCAAGTTCACACTAAGACACCCCAAGTCTATGTCAATACTAAATACAATTCTAGCTAAGCAATTATACACTAATAAGAAGCTAGAAAAGTAAATGCAGAAAAACTACAGACAAGAGAGAAAACCGCAAAGAAGACAATCGATGTTTTTCTCGTGGTATCGAAGACTTGTCGGTCTTCACTAGTCTACATTGAGGTAAGCCCAAACGAACTAGACCGACTCCACAAATTGAGCCTAATGAACCTTGATTCCACTAGGATTGCTCTTCCTCCACTCCGAAGATGGTGTGCACTGAACCACTCACAACCGATGTCGGGCCTCTTCACAACCTTCTTGAAGAGATCACCGCACAATCTTCCTCCAACCCGTCTAGGTGCCGGCAAGCACCAAGAGTAACAAATCACAGCTCTTGCTAGAAGGTTACCAAGTGCCAAAATATCAACTAATGATGCAAATGCACTTTAATGCTCTCAACTACCTCAAAATATGAAATATGAGCAAATGAGTAGTATAAAGTGCACCAATGACTCAAATGTATTTAATGAGGTCAAGAGTCCTGAGCTTGGTGCTAGTGAGGGGGTATTTATAGCCCTCAACCACAAATTCGTCCGTTTGAAGCAAATCTCTAAAAAAATTCAGCAGGTGCAGTACTACCACCATTGATCGGTCGGTACTACCGCATCTACTGTTCAACGGCCATATAGAGTGCATTAAATGCTTCTGAACTAGCCGTTATAGTCTGGTGCGGTATTACCGCACTCACATAGTCCAGTACTACCACACGACAGTAGTACCTCTCAGCTCAATTGGAACTACCGTTTTCCACTGGTGGAAAACCCCCAAAAACATGCTCTCTAGAAATAACATACCGCCAACTAGAGATCGGTTCTACCGCACTACGGTACTACTGCTCCTCAGGTGCGGTCATACCATTTTTACTAAGATTTTTCTAGATGCATTTATAAATGCAATGTATGACTCTTAGTTGATCAAGATGGCACAAAATATATCATCAAGCTACTAGCCATATTCCCTCTTTATAATACAGCATCTAGCCTATAAATCTGTTCTTTCCACCAATCACCGAGACCGGTAAAAACTATAAAAGGGTCCTTAGGCTACAAAATACCTTTGCCTTCAGCCATGTCAATCCTTTATTGTCTATGCATTGCCATTTCCATGTTGTCATCCATAATCCGGGACTAAACCTTCAAAACATCTTAGCACATATGTTAGTCCCTTAACACATTATTGTCATTAATTATCAAAATCATTTTTAGGGGCCTAGACGATTTCACACGGGGACAAGACCGTTCAAGGATATGCCAATGAGCTATGGTAGTTGTGGGCAAATTTGGATCAATATGATCTATTGTAGCTGACGTGTGCTAGTGATATTGAGTTTGGTAGGGCATGACTGCAATGTAGGAGTGCCACTCACTTCTTTAAAGATTTGAAACCTGAGTTTGAGAGCAGGAGGGCTTCAATATGTCATCAAGTGGCATTGCCAACTATGGAAGAGGCTATTTCAACTATGGTTGTTGAGGAAACTCGACAGAGAGTGATGGTGGGTAGCAACCCTATAAGGTCAGCATACGCCAAAGCTAATGACATGGAGTGTTACAACTGTAAGAAAATAGGACACATGAGTTGAGCCTTTCCTCTCTCATGAACTAGAGGTCACGAGAGTGATTGGATTTGTCGTGATGCAACATGCGGCAACTTGAACTTTGCAAGGAGAACTGAGTGTTACAAGTGTGGGGTATCTTGCCCTAGTAGAGGTAGTGGTGGAAATAATAGATCTGTTGAAGGAAGTCAAGGTGGAGGTAGAGGAAGAGGAAGAGGAAGAGGTGGCCCTAGGGTCAATGTAGCCATGATAGAGGAGAAGACCGCATAGTTAGAGAAGTGGCAGATGGGAGAAGAGAATTGGGAAGAGGATTCGGATTGGAGACAGGAGTAATGACTATGGTAGACGTAGAGGCCGAGACTGGGGGTGTGTGGGTAGAGGTGGTGGAGGCCTGGGGTGGCTAAAGGCATGTGGGCAGAGGAGGAGGTTGAGGTCAGGGTAGCTGGTAGATAGTGGAGATCGATTTGGTGACATCCCTGATTGTATTGGTGGTGAGCAATTTTTTTCATGGTATTAGTTATGGATTCGATGGTAGGTTTGGTAAATTCTAATAATGGTATTTCAGTATGTAACAAGATGGTCATGACTGTTATCTTATGCCCATCTGAAGGGGGGTGTTGGGGAGTTAGTATTAGATTTTTATAAGAGTTCAAGTCATGTGCGAGTCAGAGTGTAATATTTAGCACTATAAATAAAGGGCATGGGGTCCTAAAGGACACATACGATTATTCCCGAAATCATAGTTTATGTAGATGTTGGAGCTAATTAATCCCCAAATCCTATGTGTTTACTGTACTAGTCACATGCTTAGTGGCTAGTACACACATCCACAATATTGAAATATCACATCCATACACAATATATTAAACAAGCAGTGCATAATTTTACAACTGAACACATGCCTACTCGGCAAAGTTTACAACACAAAGGCCAACAAGCCAAATAATACACATGATAAAATAGCACAACGGAAGCGTAGACAATAGATGCAACAAAATCTAGTAAGTATGCCTCATCCTTTCCACAGGCAACTGACAAGGTGAATCCTTACAACTTGGTATTGTCATCGTCGAAACTTGCTGGGTAAAAGTAATCATACGATGGGCCTTCTTCCGCAACCTCTAAATATGTTCAACAAGCAATGTTGAGTACAATGATGTACTCTACAAGGCTTTTAAGCAAAGTATAATATTATGCAGGCAATGACAAAGGAGGCATGCTGATCTAGTTTTGATTTTGCACAACATGATCCTTTTATTTGGAATAATAATAGTACATTGTAAACATCATTTGTAAGACCATTTGATGTTGATACAAAAATAATTATCATAGTATAGTTAACAATATCTGAACCAAGGGCATGCTGCCCTAAAACTCAATTCTCGACAAAAACTCCCTTTTGTCGATCACCTTCCACATGGATTCCCTCACCCATGTCTTTTTTCCAACCTTTTCTTTAGAAAACATGAGACTACTAATGTGTGATTTCACCAAGCGGTGTCTATAATCGTGGACATGGCTATTCGAATAGTTTTACACTTTGTAGTGGTCACACAACTTTACCCACATGACATATACATCCCACCATGCCATGCATGTCACGCCATACCATCGGTATCTGATTGAGAGTTTATGACAAATCTTTTACATCACCTGTTCTAGCAACAAACCCACCTGTTGATCAACCTCCCCGGGACAGGGAGTGGCCCTCCGTCATCCCAAGGCTCAACGTTATGTTGGTAAATCTTGCCTACACCGGTCAAGATCCCTACGGCCATGGGTACACCCCTACCTGCACTAGACCTCAGATTACTTCCTTTGGCCCTACTGCGGTTTGATTGCTAGAACACAGTGACTTGTTATGCTAGGGCCTGCCCATAAAGGCACATGTGGTTTGCACGGATATACTTGGGTCTATGGTATAAAAGATCGGTCCTTGGCGACCTGGGCGAGATACTATTGACCAAACTCTTGTGCATCTACACTGGTCCCTACTCACATCCGCCCAAGTCTAAAACAACTTTCAGATTTTATTTATTATTAAAATAATAGATGCAATCTCCTATGGACCACAATAATTTGTCTCTCCCAATCCTTCAGTAATGACTGTTTTCCAGACTAGCAGTCTGGTAGCGATCTTAGTAGCGCTGAGCTTCATCTACTCGGAAATTCTACTTTTCCCACAGATATTAGTTCCTATGGGGATAGTATTACTAAGGTGACAACAACAGGGATATCAATTTATCAAGGCATGGTAATGCATCAAATGGCACTTAACTATGTACTTTAATCGACATAGCAATTTTTATCTAAATAAACACATGCATAAATACTTACAAACAAAATATATATAGTTTAAGTATGAGATCAATATGATCAAAGGAGGGTGCTTGCCTTGCTCATTGAATGATGGTTCTTGCTCTAGAGTGTCGATGAAGCTTTTTGGGGTGTCGATATCTACACGCATATCGGCAAATAACACCAATAAGAGCTAAAAAGAACTCAAACAGAGGCCAAATCCAAATATTTTTGCAGAATATGAAAGAGTATGATTTCATAAAAAATTAGAAACACATTTCACTTAATTTGGAGTTCATATGCAAAAGTTATAAGCATTTGAATTTGGTTTAGTTTGAAAATTTAAGAAAATGATAAAAGTTATGACGTTGAAGGGGTATTTTCTAAGTTTACGCTTTCTAACAGAGGATAAGTATTTAGTTTAAACTGAAAGCGACTTTTCCATTTTTACATTTTTCTGATAGTCACTTTTTGACATGTGGATCCTACATGTCAGTCTCTCGGGTTTTTAATTACATTTTAATTACCAAAATAGTGAGTGGTCCCACATGTCAGTGATTCATTAGTTACTAACTACGTAATTAACCTTATCCTAATCTTCAACCCGAGTTAAGCTCTGACATGTGGGGTCGGGTCAATGGACACGTTTTCAAAGCAATGGGGTCCACCTGTCATTCTCAGGGAGTTTAAACACGTTTAGGTTATGAAAACAGTAAGTGGGTCTTTCATGTCAGCGACACAGTTTCTAAAACTTAGTTAAATTAGATTTTTGATTAATTAATTGGACGGTCCATATGTCAGCCACTCAATGCCTTTAACTAATGTTATTAGTGCTAAACTAATCCTAATCTATGAGCGACCCCCACTGGTCAGACAGATAAAGAGAGTAGGCGCGGCCGAGCGTGCGGGCGAGCTCCAGAGCGCACGCTAAAATTAATTTTTTTTAGAGTACACGTCGGACGCACTCACACATACACACCTCATACACATCTAATCTAGAGCGGAGACCGAACCCCATGTAGTGTTGGTACGCGCTTTAACCACTGAACGCATCCATATGTGCGTATACTATTCTTAAAGAACAACCTAGCTCAGCTCGGTTCTCCGCTAAAATTACTAGAATGGTTTATATAGACGTTCTTCAAAGCTCACGGATTGGATGAATCAAGAATCCTGCAGTCACGCGACAAAGTTGGGCCCCTTAATTTGGCTAAGCGATAGGATTGGGCCGACAGCGGTTGGAGTTCAAGCAGAGCACGGCTTGTTGTAACAAGACGACAGGACGAGCGTCGGCAAGACTTTTCTTTCAATAACCGTGCTTAGATAATTCCCCGTAGTAGCAAGAAATTTTTGCTGGAGTCAGGACGTGGAAACAATGGCTACAGTACAGACTTAATTTGTGGCCATGGGATGTGCTCGTCAATAACAGCAGAATTGAGGATATCATCGAAACCTCAGTCCAAGGAAGCACAGGTCGCAAGGAATTACATGGTGCACAGTTCATCCACTAAAATTACTAGAATGATTTTGTAAAATTTCGGAGAATAATTGTGTGTCTCCCGTAGGATCTCACACCCTTTATTTATAGTCTCAAAGTAGAGTCCAAATCTAATACAACTCATTATTAGGATCTAATACAAACTCTCCAACACTCCCCCTCAAGATGGGCCGAAGATATCAATCATGCCCATCTTGTTACATATTGTAGCACCCTCACTACGACCTAACCCTTTAGTAAAACAGTCAGCCAACTGTTCACCAGACTTGATATACTCCAGCTTCAATATTCTGCCATCAAGCTTTTCCTTAATGAAAAACCTATCAATCTCAACGTGCTTGGTACGATCATGCTGAACTGGGTTGTTAGCAATGTTGATTGCAGATTTATTGTCACAATGTAACACCAAGAGATTATTCCTCCATATTCGAAGCTCGGACAATAACCCCTTTATCCATATCATCTCACTCACACTCAACGCCATTGCTCTGTACTCTGCCTCTACAGTAGACCGAGCCACAACCTCCTGCTTCTTGCTTCTCCATGACATAAGGTTATCTCCCACAAAGATGCAATATCCAGAGGTAGATCTCCTGTCATCCACACTACTCACCCAATCGGCATCGCAATACCCTTCCACATTCAGATGTTGATTCTTCCTGAACCAAAGACCTTTCCCAGGGCTACTCTTTAAATACCGCAGGATTCGATAGACAACATCCATATGTCCTGTTCTGGGATCATGCATATATCGACTAACCACACTCACTGCATATGAAATATCAGGTCTTGTATGACACAAATAGATGAGACGCCCAACAAGCCTTTGATAAGCTTCCTTGTCAACTGGATCTCCCGACTCAGCACATAGCTTGTGATTCCTATCAATAGATGAAGCAATAGGGCGACACCCAAGCATACATTTTACGCGGCGCAGATCAAGGACATACTTCCTCGAGAGAACTATACCATTGAAGAAGCGGGCAATCTCAATCCCAAGAAAGTATCGAAGAGGTCCAAGATCTTTCACCTCAAATGCCTCTCCCAGTTTTTTCTTCAAGGACTTGATTTCCTCAGTATCATCTCCAGTAATCACAATATCATCAACATAGACTGCCAATATGGTGATATGTGATCCTCTATGCCTATAAAACACAGTATGATCTCCATTGCACTGAGAATAGCCCATACTACAGACTGCACGCCTGAATCTATCAAACCATGCCCTTGGAGATTGCTTTAGACCGTATAAAGACTTCTTGAGTTTACACACCTTCCTCTCAGTCTGCCTATTCTCAAAGCCTGGAGGAATCTCCATGTATACCTCCTCTTGTAAATCACCATGTAGAAAAGCATTCTTCACATCCAACTGATGTAGGGGCCATCCAAAGTTAGTTGCACATGAGATCAACATTCTTACCGTGCTCATCTTCGCCACTGGTGCAAAGGTCTCATCATAGTCTATCCCATATGTTTGACTATAACCTTTTGCAACTAACCGTGCCTTGTATCTCTCTATCTTGCCTTCAGGAGTTTGCTTAATTGTAAATACCCATTTGCATCCTACTGCCCTTTTTCCTGCTGGAAGTGGAACAAGATCCCATGTCTTGTTCTTCTGAAGTGCGCTAAGTTCCTCCTTTATGGCATCCTTCCACTTAGGATCTTGCTTAGCAACTCGCCAATCCTTTGGAACATGCACTGTCTGAAGAGATGCAATGAATGCTTTGTATGCAGGTGAGATATGAGAATATGAGATGAAATTTGCAATGTCATGCTCAAAGCCATACTGGACTGGAGGTTTTCCTGCATTTGCTCTAGTTTCCCTACGTTGTGCAAGTGGTAACTCTAGATGGGAGTGATTAGAATGAACATTACCACTCGCTCCAAGGGGAGGCAAGGAACTTAATGGAGAGAGACCTGAGGAAGAATTTGGGATTGGATCAACTGGCAAGGCTGGCTGTTCAGAAGGCTGTGGCAATGCCGGCTGTTCAGAAAGCTCCATCGTTGGTGGCTCAGGTGCTGACTGCTTGTCTCTCTACTTCTCCCCCTGTTTCCCAAAGTGTCTTCGCTGATAAACTTTCAATTCTTTTGGGGCTATCACATCTCTCGCATATTCCGTTAGGTTTGGGCATAGAATTGTCCCCACAATAACTTCTTCCACTCGTTGACTCTCCTTGGTCTCCCCCTCTCCACTAGCACCCTCAGTGATAGAAGAGAACTCCAAAAACTGATCAAGAGTATCTCCACTCGTGTAGTAAGGCTCAAACTCCCGGAATGTCACATCCATACTCACGAACAACTTTCGTTCAACTGGGTTCCAGCATTTATAGCCCTTCTGACTTGATGAATAGCCTATAAAGATGCATTTCAATGCTTGTGGATCTAGCTTGCCAACCGCTGGTCGGTGATCTCGTACAAAACATACATAGCCAAACACCTTGGGAGGCACCTTGAACTCTCGTTGACCCAAAAGAAGTTCAGCTGGAGACTTCATCCCAAGTATTCGAGACGGCATGCGATTGATGAGATACGCTGCCGTCATTACTGCCTCGCTCCACAATCCCTTTGGCACATTCATCTGAAACATGAGTGAACGTGCTACTTCCAACAAATTTCGATTCTTCCTTTCAGCCACTCCATTCTGAGGTGGGGTTCCTGGACAAGTAGTCTGATGAAGTATCCCCTCTTCTGAGAGATACGCTGCAAACTCCTTATTAACATACTTGGTTCCATTATCTGATCGAAGAATTCGAACCTTTGCATCAAACTGAGTAGCAACCATCCTATGGAAGTCCTGAAAACACCGAAGGACCTCGTTCTTGTGCTTCATCATATAAATCCAAGTCATACGGGTATAACAATCAATAAATGTGACAAACCACTTAAAACCACTCACGAAATGGCGAGCACGGACCCCAAACATCCGAATGTATTAATATAAAAGGTTCATAACTCCGAAGGCCAATACTACTATATGTAGACCGTGTATGCTTTCCAAACTCACAAGCATCACACACAAGTTTACTCCTGTCTACCCTTTTGAATAAATCAGGGTATAACTGACTTAAACTCTCAAATGATAAATATCTTAAGCGACGATGATGTAACAAGACTTCTCTCTCGATTCCTCCTACAGCCACAGCCAATGCCGCATCAACCTGATCAATGTACCATAGCCCATTACGCCTTATGCCAGTCCCAATCCTCTTCCTATTTCTCTTCTCTTGGAACAAAAACGAATCCTCATCAAATGTGACAGTGCATTTGAATTGGTCAATGATAGAACTAACTGAAAGGAGATTGACTGGAAAGGAGGGAACATGCAAGACGGAGGGCAAAGCAATAGATGGTGTGCACTCTACAGATCCTACACCCTGAATAAGCTGAGAGGTTCCATCTGCTGTTTGGATAGTTTCAGAATGAGTATATGGAGTGTAAGATGTAAATGCACTAAGTGAACCTGTGACATGCTTCGATGCCCCCGAATCTATGATCCAATCAATATGAGAGTGCTTATATGTGGATGTAAGTGCATGTGCCTGAGTACCTTCGCCCATGTGGGTGTAATTTGCGAAATTACCAAAGGAGGTGGAATCATGAGAAGTCTCCAATGCCTTTCCCTGCTGCCACTTCTCCCATTGCATAGCTTGCTCGCCTGTCAGAGTAACAGACGTGATCTCCTCTGTCAAGGCCATATTAGCTCTGGGGCCAGCTCGGCCCCTTCCCCGACCTCCATCTCCACGACCACCACGATCTCCACCTCGGCCTCGATAATGATCTCCACTTCGGCCTCGATAATCTCCAACTCGGCCTCCGCGACCACCATGACCTCCACCTCGACCTCCATACTGTGGAGAAGGACAAGCACGGCTCAGATGTCCTCTCATCCCACAGTTGTAGCACTCCCTATCATCCCCTTCCAACTTCACATCATTCGGCATCAGCTCCAGCTTTAAGTCAGATGACCCTGCACCAGCCCTCGGACCTATCATACCCATCGTGAAGAGGTCTCGTAACATGCTTCTCATGTCACCTTGAGTTACGAGCGAGGAAGTAGTCTCAACAACTGCCTTCCTTCTCTCTTCTACCGCCCTCATTGCGGCTTCCTCCTTCTCCTTCCTTGCAGCCTCAATTTCCTCAGGGGTCATCTTTTCAAACAACCAAAGCAATGTCAATTACTACCAAGTTATGCCACGCGTATCGCCCACGATCACGGCAGTTCTTCACGCATCAATATTCTGTCGAACCTGCATAACTGCCCTCACAATTACCCAAATTATACAGAGCCGTAGCATCAACACAAATAAGAAGAATCTGGACCCTTGATCGACTCCCAAAGGCTCTGATAGTCTGATGGTTCTCCCGAAAAGCAAAAAATGGAACGTTGCCTCGGTTTCTTCTCTAGAAAACTCCTCGCTCGGTTTCTTCTCCCGATTGCCTCGGTTCCTTCTCTAGAGTTTGCGACTCCTCTTCTTCCTCGGCGGTTCCCCGACTCGCGGTGGTGGCTTTCGGCGTAGTCCGTGGCGGCGGCAGCCCGCCGACGACTGGCGGTGGGCTCACAATGACCGAGCGGCGGCGGCGACCATGACCAGCAGTAGCGCAACCCGGCGGGCAAACCGCACTACCCGCGGCGGAGACCCTGCTGACCGAGTGGCGGCGGCGGCGGCCCGAGCGGCGGTTGTGATTCGTCCGGTGCAAAAGAGGAGCGGGGAACGACGGTGGCGGCGGCTGAGGTATGTGGGCTAGGGTTAGGGTTTGGTGGTGGATGGGCACGGGGGCTCTGATACCATGTAGAATTTCGGAGAATAATTGTGTGTCTCCCGTAGGATCTCACACCCTTTATTTATAGTCTCAAAGTAGAGTCCAAATCTAATACAACTCATTATTAGGATCTAATACAAACTCTCCAACAGGTTTCTATAGACGTTCTCCAGAGCTCACGGAACGCCAGCTTACTAGAATGGTTGCAAGATTGGATGAACACGGGTCACGCCTTGCTAATTGCCCATGTCCTGCTTTGCCAATTGCCAATCCACATGCCTATCTATGATGTTACTGCCAGTTGCGCAAATTTTAAGCATATCCAACTTTCCTCACAACTTTCCTCACTCAGAAGTCAGGACTCAGGAGATAAATCAAAGACACTCATGGTGAAGGTGTGTTTAATCTGTAATTATACAGTCCATACTTCATATGTAAACTCAACTTGGTCTTCTAAGCTAACTTAGGTGGTATCTTAAATTTGAAGTAGAAGCACTTAATCCATTTTGTCGAAACTCCAAATTAGTATTTTATTTATGCTGTTGGAAGCACTTAATCCAGTAGGCCGGCAACTCATTGAGCTATACCATTATCTTGCGAATATATTTTGCCCTACGCAGAATCAATGGTCAATTTCTTGCACGATGGGTATGTTATTAAGATTCAGCTGCCTCGTTAGGTATCACGAGAATTTTAAACCTGGCAGCCATATGCTATTCCTGACAATCTATGATTTTTGTCATATTTTTTCATGTTTTGCAACCTAGATTCTTAAGATTGGGGAAAACGTTACAGGTTTGGAAAGATTATCCCGGGGGTGGCGCACATCTCAATTAAGCCCCACACTGCCTTGTTGCTGACCACATTTCTCCCAATTTTGGTAGGGTTGTTGGAACATCCCAAATTTCGAGTTCATTTGAAACATTTAAAAATAAAAATAACCATTTGAATATTGTTGGCTAAGTTAAAACTTAAATCTAAACTTCAATTAAATTTAAAATTGTTTTATTTGGGTTCCTTGAGTTACAGAGTATTTTCTGGAATTTTTTTAGGAATTTTTGGAGTTTATTAGCTATTTCTTTTAGCTCAATTTTATTTAATCTAATTTATGAAATTCGGAAATCAATTTAAATTCCAGGTTTTTCTTTGGGTCGAAATCCTTTTCTTTTGGGCCTTTTCCTCTCTTTCCCAGCCCAGCCCGCTTTCGCTGTTCCTCCCGTGCTCCAACCCACCTCCTCCTCCCTCCTCTCGCTGCCGAGCGGGCCCCGCCTTTCAGTCGCCCCAATCTCCTTCTCCCCGACTGCACCCATGTCTGGTTCCGAAACGAAGTCACCACCGTCCTTGCCACCAACTCTCCCTCTCTCCACCTTTAAAAGCCGCCAGACCCCCTCCGCTTCCTCACCCGAGTCGCCGTTGCCCCAGAACCCTAGCCCTAGTCGCCCTCTTCGAGTTTCGTCGCCGCCGCCATTGAAGCCGAAGGTCAAGCTCATCGCGCCGCCATTGTGAAGCCTCCCCGTCGGTCCCGTTCACGCCAGTAGGAGTGCCTTGCTGTTGCCTAGCTTCGGGAGAAGCTAATTGAAGCGAAGAGTCGTTGTTGTCGAGCCCTTGACCTTTTTCCCTTCCTTTGACACCACCATTCAACTACCGATTTCGCCACCGTCGGTGAGTTCCGACTGCTATTGTCCACCTCCCTAGTTTCACCTCCTCGTGTTCTAGATTGTGTTCACCTCGCCGTCCTTAGGAGACCCTCGCTTCGCCACCTTCATCCTCGCCGTCGTCACTGTGGTCGTCGTCGGTGGTAGCTAGCCGCATCATCATGTTCATCGTGCCTTCTTTGCCTAGATCCCAAGCCTCGCCGTCACTGTCATGCCACCGTTCAACGTCGACCCACGGTTCTAGTGTGCCACCGCCGTCGAGTTGATGTGGCATGCCACCTAGCCTCCACCTCAGCCGCCACCTCAACTTTGCCGCTTGCGTGTCAATCCCCGTCAGTGCACGCGTGTCAACCCTGAGCCATAGCCATGTGGACTTGGTCCATGGTGGACCATGTCTCTGACACGTGGACCCTACCTATTAGAGCCCTGTTCTGTGAGCCTAGTGCACTGTGCACCATGAACCTAGTTTTGTGGACTTGGTCTGTAGACCATGGGCCCACATGTTATTATATTGAATTTCTTTTTATTTAGAAATTTAATTCCAGCCGAAATTCCTTTTTCTTTGCTAACGTCAAGCTAATGCAGTAATCTGGAATTTTCTTTTGAAAGAAAATTCCAAAATCCGAAATATTGTTTTCTCTCTCTCTCTCTCTTTTCACGCAAATCTTCCGAGAGCCTGTTCTCCTTCGTCCGAACTCCAATTCAATCCGTTCAAATTCCTAAATTCATCTAAAATCAGTCTCTTTCTTTTAGAGTTGGTTTTGCTATTATTTTATTTTATTTTGGATTTATTTGTGCTTCGTGTGTTCTTTTATATCTCATTTAGACGATCTGTTTCAAGAAGCAGGAGTAGAAGCAAGTTTTGAAGATCCAAGTGTGGTAACTTAGGAAAGCCAAGACAAGTCGTAGTCTTTTGATCATATTGAACGTATGATTTCAAAATTATATTGTTTTATATCAAGTTGCATGTTATCTTTATATCAACTACTTTTGGGAGTAGTTAATCACCTATTTGTCAATATATCTCCATTGATTATTTGAATACCTTGAATCCTTTGTCACTATAGGTTGGTCATTATTAGTTGGACATATTTGTATCATCAACATGGGTTATCGTAGAGGTGCTTAGTCATGCTTAGTTACGATGGGCACATGATCACATGTTCAATATTGATAATTTGACTTAATGATATATAGAATTGTGGTTCGATGCCATGGTTGTGCAATTGTGGTGTGATGTCACTGTTGTACCAATTGTGGTGCGATGCTGCTATTATAAAATTGTGTGTCATGGTAGGGATTGTCATTAGTTTGATTGAACAAAATGTTTTATGCCCAAGCGAATGATCGTGCAGTGAAGGGGGTGCGGCAAGCATATTGTTTTGGATGAGGTGGTCTCTCCTGGGTAACTTATCAATGACTTAATCTTGTGCGCCATTGAACTGGGTCATATCGTACAACCACATGTCCAGTATGGGATAGACCTGACAAACTAATTAGCAGTGTCTTAGCTTAGTTCTGTTTTTGGAAGCGTGAGTTACGGGATGGATGTATACTCATAATGGCACAAGATGAGGGCCCTGTCTGGTCATGATGACATTTAGTGTTGAAACCTTAGCGGGCAAAATTGGGTTAAGGAGGAGCTTTTTAAAGGCCTTGTGATTATCACTTAGTCGCACACCTATAAAAGTGTGATCAGACACTTTAAGTTGATTTATCTCTTGTGGGTAAAGTTGTACAACCTCTACAGAGTTAAAACTATTTAAATAGCTGTATTCCTAGTTATGAACAATGCTCAGGGATTTCACAAGAGAGATAGAGTTTCTTTATAAAGTGTGAATAGGAAGTTCACATGGTGAATATGATGTTTGCTTGGTGGATGAGATGTTCACTTGGTGGTTTAGTTAGGAAGTGAATGGGAGGTTCACTGGTTATTTTAAAGCGATTGTTTATTTATTTATTATTCTTTTGAATAACACATTTCAATCTATTTACTGTAATTACCGTCAATACTCGCTTTTTGCAAAAGAACTATACAGCTATTCTTTTGTTCAAGCCTTGCATGAATATTAACTACATATTGTTCCCCATGACTTGTTGAGTACTTTATGTACGCACGGCTTTAAACTTTGTTGCTCATTTAAAAAGTATCAAACTGCTCAAAAGTTCTACGAGAAGGAGTTTTGTGAAGACTGTAACACCCCAGCCCAACTAAGGCTTGGAATGCTACTAAATTAAATAAATTAAACATAATTAAACTAAAACACCCTATAAAATTCTGGCAGAACCTCCTTTGTATAGTTACCTATAGGAGGTTCAACGACGATTATAACATATAAAGATAATCCAAATTGCGTAATGAACAAGATATAATCAAAACTGGCAATTCGTTACTAAGACATCCCTAGCAACTAAACATCTAATGAATAGATCGTAAGCATCCAAAACGTCTATTCATTTATTATAGATTACTCCAAGCAAGCAATAATCAAGAAGAGTACTTTAAACAGTTCATTCATCTCCTAGTTAATTTTCTTTCATTCTACGGTGGGTAGTTCGTGCAAAAGTGCAAGAAGTCTAATTCTTCCTTTCTCCCATGCATACCGATCTCGTAAAGGTACCTAAAACACAACAAACAACAAGGGGTGAGTCCAAGACTCAGCAAATATAAGAAATGGCATCAACAACATACAAGCATGTAAATCATCAACTATACTTTACAAAACCACATATCAATCACCTTACACACACACGCTATGCAATATGCTCAAAATGATCCTTTTCCTTCTCTTTCCCTTTTGCATTTTACCGGTAATACAAAGTGTGCATCCGTCGATGCACACCCATGCCTGTGCCATCTGGCACAGGGACCATTGCTCATACTCCGTAAGTATGGGGACCAAAGCCCATGCTTTACAAGCAAGGGGACCTTTAGCCCGTCATCAACATGACGAGGACCTCAAGAGTTGCTTGGTCATCACATGACCAAGACTTCAATAAGCCAACATGATGCATATGTATGAATTCTCAAATTAATACAAACATGCATCCGCAACAACATTGCATATGAATATTCTATTCATACTACAAAAGCTCATAAACATAGACTTCACAACTATCAAACATCCATGATTAACACATAACACATATCTCTAGCAACCATGAACATTACCAACTATGCCATCATCACAATTCATGAACACACAAATTCTCATAATATATATCAAACATTATCATTCAACCATATATATTATAACCATCATTATACTTGCCTTAACCGCGAGAGAATGAGGGACGCGCAGAAGGTGCTGCCCCCGGGACCAGTCCACCACCTGAGTAATAATTATAACGTATGCTAAGATGGCAGTAGCGGACCAAAACAAAGTATACAACAACAATCACTAACTCGCAAAAGCGTCTAACTCTATCCCAACCCCAAATCCTAAACGTCGATCTGTCCCCTCGGTGGACAGTCAACTTCTAAAATCCATAACTTTCACTACAGGAGTCCAAATAAGGTGTTCTTAGACTTTCTGGAAAGGTAATTAAATTACCCAACTAAACCTAGTTGAGGGGTACTTCTAAATCGGCCATCTAATACCCCTACCAAGCCAATTTAAAAGACATTAATTTCACGTCGAGTTCTCTGGACAGTACACTAAAAATACCATAACTTTTACTGCGAGCATCCAAATCTTCCGTTCTTTAGCTTTCTGGAAAGGTATGGAAATTACCTATATTTTTCGTTATATCAAGATCCTCTAATTACTTCTTTAACTAAAGGCTTAACCCAGTTTTGTACAAACTGTCAGAATGCTGACAGAGTAGCAGGACAGCGACACTAGAAAAATCATATCTCGCTAACCGTTAATCAGATTTGGGCGTTCTTGGCGGCCACGGAAAGCTAAGGACATAACCCAACTATCTCTAAGAGATGGGATCCATATATTCTGCTTCTAAAGACATCAAAACCGCCGTTCAATCTACTGGACAGAATGGGATCTAAACAACCGGCAATGCTAAACAACTAATTAAACATCTAATCCATGGGGAACGAAGGTTACCTCGGCGGGCTTCGAAGATCACGAACACCGCTGGTGGTCTCCCTTCCTTCTCTTCTCCTTCTCTCCTTCTTCCTCTTCCTTTCTCTTCCCTTCTTCCTTGGCTAGCGACAAAGTAGCGACATGGCTTGGCCAAGGAGGGCGGCAGGAGGAGAGCGGCATCAATGGGGAGGCGTGCTCTGATCTGCAGTATGGTGGCGGCACTGTAGCATGGATTACTGTAGCAACCCTAGGGTTTTCCCCCTCCTCCTTTTGTTGGTGGTTGCTTTCCTCATGGGCCATGGGCCACTTTGGTTAAATTCCCCCTTATGGCCGGCCACGACCTCCTACCTTTGGGCCAAATACCAATGGGCCTGAGGCCCCGGCCCAGGTTGTCCAAATTTCGCTGTAAACCCCCTCTTTAACCGCTTAAATAACTATTTTCTATTTAGCCCTTCTCCTAATTTAATTATTCTCTCCCGAATATTCTTTTGAATACTTTTGGGTTATTACAAAGACTTTGCGAATTAGGATGTGTTCGCCACTCGATTGCGTGTGGGCATGTTGATTGGCCTTTCCAAGTTTTCCATTCTGCTACAAGATTTTATTTGTTTCTTTAGCACTGTGTAGTAAGTTAAGTAAATGTTGACATTAAGGTCCAGTTATTATTACTATTTATTACTTTGATATCTTTTTAGTTAAATCGATAAAACGATGGTATTTCATCGATATTTTCTATGTGAGCTAGCTAGCTAATAATCTTGGACTAGTTCAGAATACACAAAGGGTTCAGATGTGTAAATGCAGGTCCCGACTATTGTCTTATGTGGAGCTCATGATGGCTGATTTCCCAACCCTCAATTTCTCAGCTTCTTTGCATTTGTTTTCAATTTGTTCAGCCAATTTTCCACCGATGTTTTCAGCTAATTTTCTATGGATTTTTGGCATATTTCTTAAAATTTCAAATTTTGTTTTGATATTTTCATCCGAAATCATCTGAAAATCGGGATAACTAGTTCTATCGGTGACCCCCGGTAAAAAATAGAACCAGTTACCAAAACCATGGTATGCACAAGTTATTAACAGGAAATCAGATATCATATGGCATGGCTTCATGTTGGTTTACTGGCTTGAAACTCCTAGTAGCCTTTTTGTAACACCTTGGTCCAACACTAAGTCCAGGATTTAGTTGCTCGTGTTGGGGACTTTGGCCTTGCAAAGATTCTTTCTGATCTAGAAGGTGAGCAACTGATTAATTCAAGGAGGTCTATTGGAATAAAGGAACAGTTGAATATGTCCTTCTAGGTAAATCAAATTTTATCTTAACATTCCGTACTCTAGTAACAGAAATTTTGCATGCCTAATCACTACCTTTTGTTTATTGTGATGTAGAATATGGTGAATGTGGTCGAGTTTCTCCATGTGGAGATTTATACAGCTTCGAAATGGTCATCCTCAAGTTGTTTACTAGAATGATACCTACTCATGACATGTTCGGAGAGGGGTAGACCTTGTAGAAGCTATTGGTGATATGTTCTAAGAGGCAATCATGGAGATGATTGCATCACGCCTATATTTATTAGTTATAGAATAAATGTTATTATGTTCTTTGGATGGATTATCGTTTATAAAGATTAAAAATTATGTGACTTATTGGTGAAGCTCTTTAATAGTTGTATGATGTCATTCTAAAAGTATCCCTGGTCGGATGTCACTGGTTAAGACACTAGTGACTTATCGACCAACACATATATTGATTGATAACTATGTTTCATTGGTGATAGATATGGGGATATCGTATCAATAATGTGAGCACATGTTAGAGAACATAGTGTTGGATTGACCCACCTTGAGACACTATTGAGATTGTTTTGATTCTATGTGTTATCAGTTGGTCTCAAGCAATGATGATGTATAATCCTTAGACTTGAGATTAGCATGGTTTTCTATATGTGTAATAGTACACTTAGGGGTTACCAAACGCTACTCTGTAATTGAGTAGTTATAAAGATACCTTTCAGGTATGCTAGAAAATATTTGGAGGAATATGATTAGTCGGATATGGGATTTGCCCCTCCTAGCATAACAGGAGAGATATCACTAGGCCCTTCGATGTGGTTGGATAAAGGAAGTGCATGGTCATGCCACAAGTGGATGAAGAGTCGACCACATGAAGTTTATCTATTACTAGATCGAGAAAAGATTGAACAGTCCATGGATCACACCTAGAGTTCGACCAGATATCATGAGGTGAAAGGAGAATGCACAAGCAGGTTGTTTGGTTCGGCTAGATGGTTGTATGGGGATACAGACTAGTCTTGAGCTAGCCATACATGATCACAAACTAATCGGTGAACTGGGTCGTGACTCGGTGTGAACTGGTCGTACGGAGATACAATCTAGTCATAAGTGATAAGGATTTGGTCACAGATCATATTGCATAAAGTTCGTCCGATATAATCTTTGTGCGTATTCGGGAGTTGTTATGTCCTGCTAGGAACCGCCATCGACTTGTGATCGGAAAAGAGTTTCCGAGTCACGGCCGATTACACATGAACCAATAGGGTCACACACCTAACAGGTTGGAACAAATTAGTTCGACTAAGATCCCTTATTGGCTCTTTTATAAGGGGGGGCATGGGGTTTTTTGTCTAAGAATTAAGCGTTACATCATCCACAGAAACCCTAGCCACCACCTTCCCAAATGCCTTGATGTGCACGCTAGCGCTAGCACACCGAAGAACAGTGTTCCACCCTTGGAAGTGTGGATACCTTAGAGGTGCTGCAGCGATTGTTACGCTGATTGATGACGATCCGCAACCTACATAAAGGCCGTGAGAGGTTGCTGGAGGAGACGATCAGAAACCGAGGACGTTAGACAATCGACTACGACCACTACATCGACGTGCACTACGCATCTAGTGGTAACAATTTATAATCTCTCAATTGTATGGCTTCCTGGTTTATGTGGTAGAATTTTTGAATTGTGCGCTAGTGTAGCCTACCCATATCCCTTCAGAAGCATGCCAAGAATACATTACCAGAGATGGTGCTAAAGATTGTTGATCCAGTCCTACTATCCATGGAATAAGTTTATGCAAGTAATTTGCATGGTGGAAGCAACACGATGGAATATGTCAGCAATGCCTTGCTATCTGTCTGTTGGGACCCGAATTTCTGAATCAAACCCTCTGTGTATTTCTGCACCAGTCCTAGATCAGTAGCTAGTGCGCATAGTGAAAACATTGTTGATAATAAGTTCGAATCACGAAATAACATTAATAAACAACTGATTACCGGCCTTATGGCCACTTATTATTACAAAAGAGGTCAAAAGACCTTGAGTCTTACAGCAGCAAAAACAACAAATGATAACTCCGAGTGGTGGCCCATCAAATTGCCTACCAGCATTCGACTGGGAAGCGTAACCTAGTACTTCAAATGCCCTTCATCAAAGCCATAGGCGCAGTAGTCATAGTCATCCTCGGCATCATTGAAAGCTTCTGAGATTTATTTTGAGTGTAGCATGTGAGTACATAAAGTACTTCGCGAGTCTTGGGAAAAATGCATATGCATAGCTTTAACAAATAAGGCTTATATGGTTCTTTTGCACAAAGCAATATTTTAGTTTCAACAGTTTTCATAAAGCACGTTTGACAAACGTAGTTTCGATAAATAAATTAATGGTATCACTAGTGGAGGTTACAGCTACCAACCACAAGTATCAACGATCTAGCCGCAAGGTTTCAAGGATAGGGCTCTAGCTGCCCAACTGGCTCTAGCTACCAGAAAAACTACCCGAGAGTCCCAACTGCTCCCAGTTCCAAAAATTTACTCTTTTGAAATCAAATCCAAAATCTACCATGTGAAAACGCACATTGTCTGCCCTTGATCGTGGGCACGGTTATTCAAATAGTTTTACACTCTGCAAAGGTTGTATAGCTTGACCCACACGAGATAATTAGCTTATAATGTTCGTCTGACACACTTCCGAATGTGTGCGACTGTTATTATCACATGGCCTTTACAATACCACGCTCTAACACTGACCCGCCCGATAAGCTTAACCCCAAGTCATGGACATCAATTACCATCGACCCGGAGCACACCATTGTGGGGGATAACCTGCCCGGACATGGACGTCTGTTACCATCGCTCGGAGCAAGCCCCGACAGACATGGATGTCGATTACCATCGTCTACACAATCCCAAAAAGGAACACCTAACAACTACAGCTTGCGAGCATAATTCTAGAACATGGTAAATTAGTTGGCTAGGTCCTTCCCATTTAGGACATGTGGTTGTACGGTATTGCTCAGTTTGGATAGTCATAAGCGTCGGTCCTTAATATAAGTTGGGTGGAACTTTACACAATACAAGTTCTCGTGCTCTAGCTGCACCCACCTGAACTTACCACTAGCCCAAGTCTAAACAGATTTTCACTATTTTATTTTATTTTGAAAACCAACGGCAATACCTATTGCCATACATTTCTCAAACTAACTTGCATAAATGGTAATAATAATTCCCACCCATAGGATAAACATGACTGAAAAAGCTTGTTTAAGCAGTTCTACTGTTTTATATTAATCCATCAATAATGTACTTGTATAATCCAACAATAATGTATCACCATAATCCAATAATAATATATTCACGTAATCCAACTATGATATAATCCTATAATCCAAGAAAGATATATTACTATGCTCTAATCAATGATATATTCCTATTACCCGGCAATAATGTAATCCGATAATGATGTATTTCAATAATCCAACAATGATATATTGCATAATCCAACAATGATATATTGCTATGATCCAACAATGATGAAATCCGATAATGATGTATTACAATAATCCGACAATGATATATTGCATAGTCCAACATTGATATATTTCTATGTTCCAACAAATTCCACAAAGTTTACGCATTCTACATGATTCAACTAATTCACCAAAATTATCATCATGAAATGTTACAAAAATCCATCTTTTTATTCCTTTAATCGTCACCTTTATTAGATCAATTTCACAATACTAATTTTCCAACAATCACTTACTATAATCAATATAATTCAACTAAAATTTAGTTTAAATCCAATCTCCCATTTTGATCCCAGATAATCAAATCAGTGCTTCATATTTAGACACTTCCATGACAAAATTGGTTCCACTAAGTTAACTTCCATGACAAAATTGGTTCCACTAACTTAACTTTATATTTGTTTTGAACAATCTATATAATCCACAAAAATGTCATTCACTGTATTCATCTAGTTACGCAATATTGTATTTACATTAACTGACAATAGTGTATTCATTACTAAGGATTTTATATACTAGGTTGACAAAGGATCATAGATAATCAACATCAAATGATGACAATATCAAGCTAGGATTAACTAACAACCTACAATTTAAACTTATCATTTTAAGTGAAATAGCAATGTGCAATATTTTAAAACTGAAAACAATATTTAAAAATCATAGGTACAAAATGTTCAAAGGAGACTCTCCTTCGTCGTAGGTTGGGGTTAACGCATCCGGTTGGTCCAAACTTGCTTCGGCAATGTCGGATTCTACACGCGCGAAACAAGACAAAATAAATCAAATAAAATCAAAAAATATATATAGTAAATACTATAAGGAAGATATTGAATTTATAAGAATTTAGAAACAAGAATCAACAGAATCGGAGTTCGTATAAAGGAGAACGAACATCTGAAATTTTGTTCTTCACATAAAATGATAGAAAATGAGTGGAATTACTATTCTGGAATCACATATTGTTTTGACGTTGAACAACATAACATAAGCAAAATATTTGAGTGTATGACTTCATGGGCCCATTAGCTAGTGAAATATGAGAGATGATATGAAGCATTGGAATGGCCATTGGCAAGTGGGTCCATGATGACATAGACTCAAAGGAAAGCATTCACATATGCTTCACAGAAGCTATAGAGCATGTCCAGCAGCTTCACGGCCATGGCGGCGGCACTGGCGAGGAAGGCGATGGGGCAACCGGCGAACGGGAAAAATGGAACCCAGGCGAGGTCCTCTATCTAATGGTGCTGGCGGCAGCACCAGAGACGGAGCGAGACGACGGCGTTCGGGGAGCATGGCAGCGGTGGGTGGTGCGATGCTCCGGCGAACCGATGATGTTACGGGGAAAATAGAGGGAGCATGAGGTGCGCGCCGGCCTAGGGAATGCGATGGCAAAGTCGATTCGCCCGGGGAAGGTCTGTGGTGGTGCGCCCAACGATGACATGCATCAGGTGGAAATAGCTCACGGAATGAATTTCACTTTGTTACACGTTCCACCACTTAAATAATGTTTCTTATCATCATCCAATTAGGACTTTTATTGTAATAATTAGTTATCCAGTGCTTCCAATAGTTCTCTTCAGAGTTTATCAATGCTAGATGATGATAATTACTATTTGAAGCTACTCATGATGTTGTTGCTCTTGTTTGAACTGTAAAAATTGGGGATTTGGTATTAGTTTCTTGTTGAAATTTATGTTAGTCATGTTATTAACAATATTTGGTTATGATATCTAGTTGTAGTAGTTGTTGTTTTGATTTAAAAATTGATTTGTTACTTAGTTTTAGTAGTTGTAGGTTTCACCTTGGCTTTTGCTAAGCCAGGGTGTTACAAAAATCTCGCATGCTAAATTAGGCCTAAGAATGAATATACCTCAACTCTTGTGTGACTCAACTCTTCAATCAGAAAAAGGGAACGCAAAGTGGAACAGAACCTTGTTGGAGCTTTGGGGCTTGACAGCTTGAAGAAGAAGGCTGGCGAAATATTTTCTCCCTTTTCCCATGGGGACAGACAAACAAAGGAGAACATCGTACAAAAATAGTAACAAAAATGTCATATGTATAGAATTTTCCTTGTTCTGCACTATTTCGTGTGTACTGTAACAAAACCCAAGTTCATAAGTGATGAGGATTAAATTCCTAAATGCTGCTTTAACATCTAATTAAAGACCATGTGGCCATTATGGTCGTAACCCCCGTGGTTAAAGACCCCTGTGGTCGTGAGAATACGAGGGGTTACTCTACGAGTACCCTGGTCGGGGAGGCGATGAACCTATTGTCTGACCAGATAACTACTCGAAGAATCTTTGAACTGGTATTTGTACCTGATTCCAAGTATATTCCTTCCATGTGATGAATGAGATACATGCCTTATCTTCTCCAAACCACACGATGCTTTTCGACCCTAAGTCACTAACAATACCTACTACACAGTTTTTGCCCATGTTCGTCTCCCACTAACACCAACCGGTGATCAGGTGTTCTTCCACTGAGAACAACTGAAGCACAACAAACAAGACAATGGAGAGGACAAGTTATTTAATATCACTATAGACAACTCAATTTATCCAAGCAATATACTCAGTGTTATTAGGGCCAGTCTGTCACCTTGCCAAAGGCATCCTTATAAAAACCAATTCATTGTAATAAGGAGCAACCCTATTCTCCTCCAAGAATTCTCACCGATTTTCCTTATTTCATTTCATAAGAGCGGCAACTTGATAGTCGACAATAAGGTATTGTGGTTGTTGCACTATAGCATTAGATCTAGATCATTTGTTTGTAATTGGACGATGGAGAGAATAGCCTAAGGCATAGCACCATTTCCCTCCATAATTTAAAAACTCGCCATTTATAGTAATCCTCGTAGAAGTCATGCTCGAAGAAAAATAGTTCAATCTATTAGATGTACCTCAACTCTTGTGTGACTCAACTCTTCAATCAGAAAAAGAGAACGCAAGGTGGAATAGAACCTTGTTGGAGTTTTGGGTCTTGACAGCTTGAACAAGAAGGGTAGCGAATTATTATCTCCCCTTTCCCATGGGGACAGACAAACAAACTAGAACATCATACAAAAATAGTAACGAAAATGTCGTATGTATTGCATTTTCATTGTTTTGCACTATTTCATGTGTACTATAGCAAAATCCACGCGCATAAGGTACTATGGCTGTTGCACTATAGCGTTAGATCTAGATTGTTGGTTTTGAATTGGACAATGGAGAGAATGGCCTAAGGCATAGCACCGTTTCCCTCCATAATTTAAAAACTCGCCTCCTATAGTAATCCTCAAAAAGTCATGCTCAGAGAAAAATAGTTCAATCTATTAGTGTCTAGTACTCTCTCAAGTCAAGAAAAAGCGATGTTTTGAATATCGACTTGGTCTTCACAAATTTTTATTATAATATATTTATAAAACGTAATAAAATTTGGCTCCATTTAAAGCACAAGAATTTCACATAAAATAGTTCAATTAATACAGGGACCAAACAAATATCTCGTGTGCTAAATTAGGCCTAAGAATGAATATACCTCAACTCTTGTGTGACTCAACTCTTCAATCAGAAAAAGGGAATGCAAAGTGGAATAGAACCTTGTTGGAACTTCATGGCTTGACAGCTTGAAGAAGAAGGGCGGCGAAATATTTTCTCCCTTTTCCCATGGGGACAGACAAACAAAGGAGAACATCGTACAAAAATAGTAACAAAAATGTCATATCTATAGGATTTTCCTTGTTCTACACTATTTCGTGTGTACTATATCAAAATCCAAGTTCATATGTGATGAGGATTAAATTTTTCCTAAATACTGCTCTAAAAGTTAATTAAAGTTCATGTGGCCCTTATGGTCGTAACCCCCGTGGTTAAATGCCCTTGTGGTCGTGAGAATCCCAGTTGTTGCTCTACGAGCACCCTGTTCGGAGCGGCACTGTAGCTATTGTTCGACCAGATAACTGCTCCCTTATCTGCTCCATACCACACGATGTTTTTCAGCCCTAAGTCACTGACAAAAACTACTACACAGTTTTTGCCCATGTTCATCTCCCATTGACACCAACCATCGATCAGGTATTCTTCCACTGATAACAACTGCTTCCCCGACCAAACGCTTCGATTCCATAAGGTGTCTTCTCCAAGAATAACTGGCACCTCTTCGCTAATATTTAAGGTTGGACGACGAACAACATTACAAGAGAACAACTGAAGCACAACAAACGAGACAAAGGATAGGACAAGTGATTCAATATCACTATAGACAACTCAATTTATCCAAGCAATATACTCAGTGTAATTAGGGCTACTCTGTCGCCTTGCCAAAGGCATCCCTATAAAACCAGTTCATTTTAATAAAGAGCAACCCTATTCTCCTCCAAGAATTCTCACCGATTTTCCTTATTTCATTTCGTAAGAGCGGCAACATTATTGAAGCTTTGGGGCTTGACAGCTTGAAGAAAAAGGGTGGCGAATTATTTTCTCCCCTTTCCAATGGGGACAGACAAACCAAGGAGAACATCGTATAAAAAATAATAACACAAATAGCGTATGTATAGCACTTTCCTTGTTCTGCACTATTTTGTGTGTACTGTAGCAAAATCCACGTGCATAAGGTACCGTGGCTGTTGCACTGTAGCATTAGATCTAAGGCATAGCACCATTTCCCTCCATAATTTAAAAACTCACCTTTTATAGTAATCCTCATAGAAGTCTTGCTCGGAGAAAAATACTTTAATCTATTAGTGTATAGTACTGTCTCAAGTCGAGAAAAAGCGATGTTTTGAATGCCGACTTGTTCTTTAAAATGAAACCATGGCCCCAAAATTTTATTATAATATGTTTATAAAACCTTGTAAAATTAGGCCCCATTTAAACCACAGGAATTTCACATAAAATAGTTCAATTAATACATGAACCAGAAAAAAAATATCGCATGGTAAATTAGGCCTAATAATGAATATACCTCAACTCTTGTGTGACTCAACTCTTCAATCATAAAAAGAGAATGCAAAGTGGAACAGATCCTTGTTGGAGCCTTGGGGCTTGATAGCTTGAAGAAAGAGGATGAAGAAATATTTCCTCCCCTTTCCCATGGAGACGGAAAAACAAAGGAGAACATCGTACAAAAATAGTAAAGAAAATGTCGTATGTATAGCATTTTACTTGTTCTGCACTATTTCATGTGTGCTATAGCAAAATCCACGTGCATAAGGTATTGTGGTTGTTGCACTATAGCGTTAATAAGATTGTTAAGAGCTTCATAATGGAAGAGTAGACTCTTGTGTGATTCAACTCCTCAATCATAAAAAGAGAACGCAAAGTGGAACAGAACCTTGTTGGAGCTTTGGGGCTTGGCAGCTTAAAGAAGAAGGGTGGTGAATTATTGTCTCCCCTTTCCCACGGGGACGGACAAACAAACTAGAACATCGTACGAAAATAGTAACGAAAATGTCGTATGTATTGCATTTTTCTTGTTCTGCACTATTTCGTGTGTACTGTAGCAAAATCCACGTGCATAAGGTACTGTGCTGTTGCACTACAACGTTAGATCTAGATCGTTGGTTTTCAATTGGACGATGGAGAGAATGGCCTAAGGCATAGCACCGTTTCCCTCCATAATTTAAAAACTTGCCTTCTATAGTAATCCTCAGAAAAGTCATGCTTAGAGCAAAATAGTTCAATCTATTAGTGTATAGTACTCTCTCAAGTCAAGAAAAAGCGATTTTTGAATATCGACTTGGTCTTTAAAACGTAACCGTGGCCACAAATTTTTGGTATAGTATGTTTATAAAACCTAATAAAATTATGCCCCATTTAAAGCACGGTAATTTCACATAAAATAGTTCAATTAATACAGGAACCAGAAAAAAATATCGCGTGCTAAATTAGGCCTAAGAATGAATATACCTCAACTCTTGTGTGACTCAACTTTTCAGTCAGAAAAAGAGAATGCAAAGTGGAATAGAACCTTGTTGGAGCTTTGGGGCTTGATAGCTTGAAGGAGGGTGGCAAAATATTTCCTCCCCTTTCCCATGGGGACGGACAAACAAAGGAGAACATCGTACAAAAAATAGTAAAGAAAATGTCGTATGTATAGCATTTTTCTTGTTCTGCACTATTTCGTGTGTGCTATTGCAAAATCCACGTGCATAAGGTATTGTGGCTGTTGCACTATAGCGTTAATAAGGTTCTTAAGATCTTTATAATGGAAGAGTAGGCTATGACGATTCTTGTTAAGAGTATATTATTCTTAATGTTAGTAAAATTGTCAGTAAGGGATTATGACTTGGGAGGGTATTATTGATTCTTATAGAAAGAAAATAATTTGATCATCTTTGGTGGTATCACTCAAATGAAGTGTTTCGAGCTTTGTATTTGTGTTCTTTTCGAGTTCATAATTTATGTGGTAGCTGAAATTTGTTTAGCAAAATTACGTGTTGGAAAGTTCTATTCGTTTTTAAGTGATTAATGTGATTTAGTCTTAAAAGCTCTTCTTGTTTGAGGTGACAAAGTGATGTTGTAATCAAAGAAAATTGTTTTTCTTTGTTAAAGAAAAGAGTGTAGTAGAAGTATTTGAGATTTGTGTTAAGTTTTATAATTTGCAACTTATTGAGGTTCATTTAACTTTTCTGTTGTTGCCGCTTAAGAGTTTCTCGAGTTTCAAAAGTAATATCTTATTCTTATTGGTTGAGGTTTGATATTATCTTCTTGTGGGACTTGTGCCCTTAACCGTGGTCTCTTCTTTTGCTTTTCTGAGATCCTTGCTATTTAACTATTTTTCTTAGCCTTGTTTGACTGAACTGAATACATCGAAATCCTCTACTCTCTCTATTCAAGAATATATGATATTTTAGATATTGACACGGTCTCTAGTATCCAACTATGACCACTACTTTTTGTATGGTTATTGTAATAAAAGATTACAAAAGTATTATATTATGAAAATATTTATCATGACAAATATAATGATATTATTTTCTTATGACCAATCTAAATAGTTTTCACATATTATTAGTCCAAATTTATAAAAATTTAACTACACACTCACAAATGCGTCCTACATTTGTGAAGGAGGAAGTATATAATATTGGATAAATCCCGGCCTAGCCAGGCTATCCTTTTTGTGCTTGATGTCCTAACCGAAATTAATACGTTGTTGTAAAGTTAAATTTGTACAAGCGATTGGAATTGGATTACCCGAAAGCGTAACGTAAGAAACTACGCCATCATGGAGCTTAAACGCCATAACCCGGCCCCCTTACTCCATCGACCCTCCCTCCCTAATCCAACGCTGCACCGACACCGACCCCACAAGTCCACACAATCACCGCCACAGAAGATCCTGCCATACCTAATCCACTACCCTACCGCCCTTCGCATAAAATACTCGACTCGACCCGAACCCAGAAGTCGCTTAAATCCGAAGCAACCTAACCAGAAAAAAACCTAAGGAATCGAAAAGCAAAGCCGAAGAGTCGAGAAGCTTTCGAGGAGGCCACCAAGAAACAAGAAATGGGGAAGGGCAAGGTCCACCCGTCGCCGCCGGCGCCAGCCGCGGGCGGGGAGACGGCGGAGGCTGTGCTTCTCCGTCTGCTGCCCGCGGTGGTGCTTGCCATGGCGGCTCCTCTGGGGGCGGAGGGGAAGGAGGTGCTGGCGTACCTCGTCCTCGCGTCGCTGCGGTCGTCGGCGCCGCCGACGCCGGCGAGGGAGGAGGTCGAGGGGGTCGGGAGCGGGAGGACAGCCCACCGGCCGGAGCTTGGGTGCGGATGCTTCGGGTGCTACACGGCGTACTGGTCCCGCTGGGACAGGTCCCCGGAGCGCGACCGCGAGGCGATCCACCGCGCCATCGAGGCGTTCGAGGAGCACCTTGACAAGAAGGAGGAGGGCAAGGGCGGACGCCGGCGCAAGAAGCGCGCTGCTGCCGCCGCCGCCAAGGACAAGGCCGGTAAGGGCAAGGAGCTCGCCGCTGTTGAGCCTACGCCGCCTGAGCAGGCGGAGACCTCCGCGGCTGCCGTACTGGCAAAGGTTGATGACGTCGGGGAGGAATCGAAGGCGGAGGAGGAGGAGAAGGCTACTGCCGCCGGCGTGGAGGAGGAGCGGAGGAGGCGGGGTTGGGACGCGGTGGCCGGCGTGCTCAACTGGAGAGGGTGGGGCCTCTGGGGGTCCCACTAATCGGTGAGACTAGTGATTGATTGGTTTTGTACTTTTAGTTGGCGGTGGCTTTTGATGTTTTCTTTGGTGGGGGTTTTTGGTTGATTAGGATATACTTAAAACGTGCTTAATCAGTTAAATTAGTCTTAAGACTTTCATATACAGTACTACTACTACACTAGCATAATAATAATAAAATCATGGTGATCATGTGTTTGGCTGCTTCGGTGTAAATATGTTGTGTGTGGAATTGGTGGATGTTTGGTGTAATGTAAATATGTAGCATGTGATGTGCAAATGATGTGAATATCTAATACTTCGAATTGCCCCTCTCTGTGCAGCAAATTCTGGCTTAAAACGTAGAGGTCCCATTTGGAACAAATTAAGGATCCCAGTAGATATTTGTACTGATTGCATAAAATTCCCATGTTCCAAATTCGGTAATTCCCATGCTCTAAATTTGGAGGTGTGTTAATCAAGTTGTTAACTGTCTCAAAAATATCGGGATGTTGTATAATCAAGGTGGTGTTGTCGATGAAAGAAGATATCAACAAATAAATAATAATAAATAATAGATAAGAACACAAGGGTGAAATCTCAGTCTTATTTCTTTATTGATCTATTTGTCGCTAGGCTGTGTGTACAATGAGAGAGCCTTATGTCTCCTTTTATACAGGAGAAGGCATTCCTTCATATATGAATAAGAAGTATGAGATAACTTACTAATTGGCCTTGTGGGCCGATATACTTAAATGGACCTTTGTTTAGGTAAAATGTTCGCACATAATCAGACCTTAAAAATTGGAAGATATACAACACTTCATCTTGGACACTTTGCCAGCATCATGTCCATGCCTCGTTAAAAACTTCCTCAAAAAATCCAGTGTAGGAGATAGAGTAGAAGTCCAATTTAGATTCAAGTGTCTGAATTGAAGTAGGAGATAGAGTAGGAGTCCAATTTAGATTTTGAGCCGAATTGGAGTAGGGGTCAGCCACAAGGGCCAGCTTAGGTGCTTGAGGGAGGTTATAAAGCCAAGGGATTCAGCCCATGTAAAGGGAAAAGTTAGATTTTGGAGAAATAAACGGAAAAGTTAGATTTTGGAGAAATAAACGGAAAAGCTAAGAGCTTTCTTAGCGCATTGCTTGTGTGCTTGCAAGGAGGAAAACCGATCTAGGTTTTTGTGTGCTGCATGAAACTTGGAGGTGCTGCATTTGCCTCTAAATTCTGTGATTCCTTGTGGATTAACTTTTTCGTTCTTTCTTTCAGATTGGTCGATGATTTTCTTGCATCGGTTGTTGCATTCAATTCGGGTGCTCATTGGCCGAATTGTTGCTGTTGCAAAACCGATCTCAATCATCTTGCTTGTTTTTTCAGCCAAAGGAGAAGGGTGCACTTGTTCTTGGGCTTGCTTCGGCCAAGGAAAGTATGCTTGTTGTTTTGCTTCGGCCACACAAGGGAAAGGCAACGGGAACTAGTGTTGCTTCGGTCAAAGAAGGAAAAGGCCAGCCGAATTGCTTGGAGAGTGTTTTGCGCAAGGCTGCAAAAGGAGGAACAAGGTTGCTGTTGTAGTACCGTGAAAGATTTGGCCACGTGCGCGTAAACTACACATTAATCCATATCATCTTGGTATCAGAGCGTGCTTGATCACAGTACATGAAAAAAATTCTTGCTGATTTCAAATTGATCATCATGTCGAGAACTAGCAAGCATGGTTCTAATGGTGGATCGGCTAAGGAGGATGAGGAGCCTATGTATGGTGATACACTATTTTTGGATGTACGAGCTCAATTTGATGCTATTACCGGCTATTTTCTTCGTCACGAGAAGGTGTTACGCCATCAACTTGACGTTCAAATTCAAGGGGTGCAAACCACGCTGAACGATCGCCTTAATGCGACCAAACGACGTATGACGAAGGGTTTCCAAAGTCTACACCTTGCTATCTGTCGCTTGGAGGAGAGGCTTCCACCATCGGGGGAAGGCCATGCACCAGTGCTACCACAACCACCACATGCTCGTGCACAACGTGCTGCACGCCGTGATGGAGATGACTACTACACCGCTAATTCGGAGGAGGCCGTTTCTAATGACCGTGGGAGACATAAAAGATGTCCACGGCGTGATTTCTTTGATCGTCGAGGTGCTGGACATGGAGGGCATCATTATGGAGGTGTTGACCGTGAGGATGATGGTATTGGAAAAATCAAAATCACCAAACTGGAGTTCAAAGGCAGATCTGATCTGGAGGCTTATGTGGAGTGGGAGATGCGTGTAAATCAAATTTTAGACAACCATCACTACTTCGAGGAGAAATAGGTTCATGTTGCTTCAATTAAGTTCACCGAATACGCTATTATTTGGTGGAATCAATTGAATCGTGTAGGGAGCGTCCTCACACTCTAGAGGCGATGAAGCAAGCTATGCGAGAATGATCTGTGCTGGCATACTATATAAGGATGCTGCATACAAAACTATGACACCTTATTCAAAGTGCTAAGTTAGTGAGCGAGTATTATCAAGAGATGCAAGTGCTCATGTTTCGTACAGGTGTGCGTGAGTCGGTGGAGGCAACCATGACACGTTTCTTTGAGGGGCTAAACGAAGCTGTGCGGAACTGTGTTAATTTGATGCCATACAACACCATCCAAGAGCTACATCATCAAGCAGAGCGTACTGAACAATAGGTGAAGGACACTCAAGCAAGAGGTGGCCAAACCACTCATAGCTCATGAAGGCGTGCAACTTCACATGAGGGCGTTGTGCGATCAACTCCCAAACTGGTTGCATCCACTACACCAGTTTGGAGTGCATTCAAGGAAGCTTCAAAGGCCTTAAGTGCAGCGAACAAAGAAGCATCACATGCTGATTCTAGTACATTCTCTACAGCTAGAACTAGCAACATTGAGTGGTTCAAGTGCGCCTGTAGGGATCAACGTGAAACTTGGAGGTGCTGCGTTTGCTTCTAAATTTCATGATTCCTTGTGGATCAACTTTGTCGTTCTTTCTTTTAGATTGGTTGGCGTTTTTCTTGCATTGGGTGTTCATTGGCCGAATTGTTGTAAAACTGATCTCAATCATCTTGCTTGTTGTTTTGGCCAAAGGACAAGGGTGCACTTGTTCTTGGGCTTGCTTCGGCCAAGGAAAGTGTGCTTGCTATTTTGCTTCGGCCACACAAGGGAAAGGCAAGGAGAGCTAGTGTTGCTTCGGTCAAAGAAGGAAAAGGCTAGCCAAATTGCTTGGAGAGTGTTTTGCGCAAGGCTACAAACAAGAGGAACAAAGTTGCTGCTGTAGTACCAAGAATGATCGGGTCACGTGCGCATCAACTACACGTTTATTTGTATCAAAGGTGAAAAGGGTTTTCTTGATCAACTATCCCTCTATAAAAGCTCTTCCACCTAGCCTGAAACGAGAAATTATCCTATGGAGTGCTGAGTTATAAGCCACTACAGATTTGAAATCCTAGAAGCGCAAACTCGTCCAATCATGCTTCGCCTGTGGGAGTATTAATTCCCTTTGCTGATTATATTTTTTTTGAAGGGAAACCCATAGGGCTAAAGGACCTCTCTTAGTCACATACTCATTCTTGAGATCCTTGTTCAAATGATGACACAGGAAGAATATGGCCTTAGCCTTGTCTTCGTCTGGGAGTTTATTAGTATTGCTGTGAGAAACAATAGTTGCACTTAGCCCTTTGGTGGCTAAGTAGAACTCCACGTCCAAGGCCCAGGTTAGGTAGTTGCTCCTGTCAACTACCAAGTCATCAAATTCCCTTGCGACGTCAGTCATGTTGCCTACAACATTGTATAGCAACATATGTAATTATCATAAGGTAATTAACATGTACATCAAGTACCACATGAGTAAAAACAAGTGTTACAACAACAAACGACTTGCATGGATAGTAAATATCAAATTTACGGATTTCCAGTATTGTCTATCAATTTTCTACTAATTTCTAGGCATATAACAATTACTATACTTACAAATTAATAGAAAAGCAATTTTTGGTATAAAAGAAATAGGAAACTTCCGAGGTTTAATTTGCAAAATTCCACCGAGTGGAAGCCCTTAGTCTTTATTTCAAAAATTCTAGGGTTATTTTTCCAAAATTTTGGTCCATAAGGACCCAATTTTAATAAACCAAGGACTTACACTTAATTCCAAAAAAGTTGAAGAGCTTTTTTGCAAAAGCACCACGGCCGGTCGGATCCCATCCCAACCGGGCCTTCTGGCCAAAAGTAATGACCCAAATAGGATCTTTGTGCAGCCCACTTAGCCAGCTCACTAGGGTTTCCCCTAACCACAAACCGGCTCGTCCCGACCGCACGCCCACACAAAGCGCGTGTGGCGGTGGCCTTAGTGCACACAACGACGACGAAGTAAGCAGCGATGGCGCACGTGAGCAATGTGGCGATGATGACACGGCTCGATGGTAGCAGCGACATCCCATGGTGGTCCCCGCGCCTGATCGGTCCCAGGCCGATGTGGTGGCGGTGTACACCAGGTGCCCCACCTCATCCTCGCCATGGACAATGGGGACGGCAGTGGTGAACCCCGCTCTATCCTCGTCGGGGACGGAGCCCGTTGACTCATTCGCACGCACACATGGAGGCAGTGCAGCGCGAAGGCATCGAGGTCGTCCCGTCTCTCTTCTTCTCTGGCCGGTCGGCGCGAAGGCATCGACAACAGTGGAGTATGGAGGTGGTGGCGGCCACAGCGCGAAAGCGATGATTTGGCTGGTGTTGTGTGACGCGGAGGCGAGCGACGGCGGGCCTGATCCCAGTTAGTGGTGCGGGCCGGAGACAACACCCTATCCGGTCGGGAGGCATGCTGTCGTTGCCTAGACGGTGGTTGTCGGCGGTGCATGTGTGGAAGCGCACGGCTGGTCTGCGCATCGATGACGATTAGTGAAGGTAAATGAAGGCGTACCCGAACCAATCTCGGTGGAGTCCGGCCTACCCGTTGACGCCGGTTGGCTCAGTTAACCAGCAGTGCGATGCGGAGGTGACACCCGGTCGACGGTGGTGACAACGTGTTGGTGCGTACTCAGAGGCATATTGTTGGTGCTGCCAGGGGAAGGCGCGGTTGGCGCACACAAGGAGGCGTGCGCCCAGCCAGCCAGCAGGATCGACGGCAATGAACAGAAGGATAAAAACCAATCTACTAAAAAGAACGTTCTTGCTATAATTGAAAACTTAGATCAAAGCAATGCACCAGGAAGCCTTAGCTTAGAGTGTTATCATGTTAATAATGTGTTGTATAATCGAGGTCGCGCTGATGACGAACGAAGCTCTCAACTCACAGATAATAAACAATAGATAAGAACATAAGGATGTAGTATCAGCATTCTCTCTTTATTGATCTATTTGTCATAGACTTGTGTATACAATGAGAGCCTCTTACCCTTTTATATCGGAGGAGGAGGTCTCCCTTCATGTATAAATAAGCAATATGAGACTAAACTAACTAATGGGCCTTGTGGGCCGATAACTCCTTAATAGACCTTTGTTTATGTAAAAGGTCTATACATAATCAGGCATCGGAAACGAACCCATATACAACAGGGGAAGCCTTTGATGGTAATCCTTTTCCTGTTGTAATTAGTTAGAGCTAATTTGGTTCTCCACTAGTACTACTCGTATAGTCGTATAGCGTGATTCAGGATGTTAATTGTTTGCTTGGTACCTAAGCAAGGGATTCATGTGGCCCTGCCTACCTCCCATGGTGATGGATGGCATCCGTCCTTTATTTCTGGTGCTGATTCTCTGCCCATTTTTAGTTCCCCTTTTTGTGTCAATCACCAATTTCACCATTCCATTCCTTCGTGGCACCAAGGAAAAGTGGTCTTGGAAAGGCAGAATCTTTGCATTATTTTGCAAGTTGAGTAGTATAATTGAATTTTGCCAAGAGATATGTGTGTGTGTGTATGGCGATGCTTACATATGGCTGGTTTGAGGATATGATTCTGAATTTCTGATTTATGACCAGTTTGGTATAATGCCTGCACTGCAATCCTGCATATGCTTGTCATGTGGTGGCCGGAGTGTGTAGCTTTCTCGCGCTTCCTTGGAAAGGACCGCACGAGATCATGTCTGAGTACTGTGCTGTAGGAACTAGGAAGTCACCGAAACAATCTTATTCGGGCAAACTTGCTCCATATCATTGAGATCGTCACCGAGTTGCAAAGTATTGGCTAGAAACATGATCGAACTAATAACTAAAAAGAACTCACGAACACGAACAAAGAAAAATTTCCGGTGTGGCACAACTAGCACCTTTTTCTTCTTTTCTTCTCACGTTGACTCATGGTTAGAAGACTCGTATGTGCCTTATAAAGGCTGATTACACGACCAGTACGTGGACTCAACGTCCAACTCGGTTTCTACTCTGTGCGCTACTCGAACTTGACCTCGTACGAAGCGGACTTAGATATGGCAAGCAAAAAGGAAACTAAACAATGATTAAACTCTAATGTTCACTCCCTTAATCCTGTTGTTAGTTCTCCTTTTCGTGTAATCTGATTTTCTGTCGCATCTCTAGAACACGCAGATACGTACTCGGACTGGGAACTCAGCTGCCAGTTGGACTCGACTTTAACTTGGCTCGTGCGCAATAGGTCGGAGACAGTGGCACAACTCAAACACGTCTTGGACTCTTACTCATTGAGACAGTTGGTGACATTCGGAAACGAAGTGCCTGTAGTCCTAACAATTGTAGCATCGCACCTTTGTCATGTCAAACTTCCTATTGCGTCCACCGGCCTTCACCTCCTTGGCATTCAACTCGGCATGGGTGAGTAATGACGAGGATCTAATAATCCTCAATTAATTAATTTGTTTATCTATAATTGTTATTATAGATAGCAATATCTTCATGATAGTCTTAAGTATACACTTTTATCATGCATAAGGGAAAAGCGTAAGATGATGAGTTGTAAACCATCCTATGACCATCCTATGAACACCCTGTATGGCCGTAAGATATTCTATGACCACCTAGTGATCGTAAGCCTTTCTACGACCACATCATGGTCGTAAGCGTTTCTACGACCAGGTCAATTACGACTACCCCCTAGTCAACAAAATCTGCAAACATGTGGGTCTAGTTGACTAGGCAATCTTATGCGTTGTGTTTAAGACACGGAGCAGTTAGCATACGCCGTTTTCCTCCAGGATAACTACATGCATTACGCCTCTGTCTCTGACGATAACTACCAGGCCACATGGGGGTGTTATCTCTCTGACAATAACTTCCATCAACGTGGGCTTTTTATCAAGCGTTGAGGTGCCTCTTGGTCTGGAGTAACTGCCACCCCATCATACGCTATATAAAGGCTAAAGTCAGCGAACATCATGGAAGATCATAAGGAGACATTAAGCTTTAGTTTTCTTCCTATTTGTAAACAGCATAGTGAATATAGCAACACAGGAGTATGGTTGTTATTCTCTTCGGAGAAGGTCTGAACCTATCTAAATCTCCATGTCTTTCTCTGCGTGGTTCTAATTCTAGGAGACCCCCAAATATTCATTTATAAGATCGATACTAGATCATTGACAGTTGGCACCATCCGTGGGGAGCTTTCCAGTGATTCCTTTTTGACAAGTTTTCTTGTTTTTCAACTCTGATGCTTTCATGGCAGGAGAGTGGAATGAGGAGAACTGATTCAATTTGGCCAATTACACAAAAGTCGACATGGATGTCTGCTACAGATACGAGCAGAGTATTATTTTGTTCGACAGTAATGCTGTTTGTAGGGATCTTTCACTAGACCCAGGAGACCATACCGTAGATAGAGTTGATGAGGGATCTTTTTTCCCCACAACATTACGTCCAGATAAGGGACTAGATTCCTCAGAGGGTAAGGGTCCATCCGACCATAATCAGGACCGCACAAAGACAAGTACAGAGCATGGTGAGGTTTCCCCCTCCAAATGTTCGAGTCCGTCTGAGGCTGTCCGATCTGGCACAACAAGTCCTAAAATCCATCATTCTAGGACTCTACCAGCATGTGGTGATCGTCACCCTTCGGTTACCCCACAAGGTGCGTGGCCGGACCCGCTTCTCCTGTGGATTCGACCGTACCCTCGCAGGGTTCACCTTTGATTGGAGATGGATATAACCTAGAATTCCCCTTCTTGGAGTGGATTGCTCCAGATCGCAAGGCGTTGTCTCTCGACTACTCCTCAAGCCAGGAGGGCTCAGATGCAAGCAGGAATGATATCCAGGAGGTCTTTGTCCTCTCCTCAGATTCTAATCTCTCTCCGAGAGACAGGATTGGGGATGCTTCCCATCGCTCACTCACTTCGGGCTCTCATGGTGATGGCAATGACACCTTTGGCGATGAACATGATCACCACCTTCATGAGCGTGGGAGAAATCCTAAAAATGATCGCTCTCCATTAAGGCAAACTCAAGCAAACTCAGATGTGGATGATCTTGAGACCATCTGGAGAAGAAGAATAGCATCCCAGAGAACTTTAACTAGGCGTACTCAATATCGGTTAGAGAAAGCTCAAGAACTTCAACGTATAAACGACCTGATCGAAAATCCAACTCAAGAGCATGGACGAGCACCAGGCTACGACCTCTTCGCTGAAGAGATTGCACGAAGGCTTCGGGGCGCAATGGTCAGGCTTGAGCAAACTCACCGACATCGTCTTGGTAGTCGTACCAGGACTACTCCATCGAACACCAGTCATTCAAATAATTCACCTCATGTAGAATAGCACGACAATAGGTTTGGTCGCTCCCCTAACCACAACTTCAGTTGGAGAAGAGTTCTTTGGACATCCGGTGATCAACAAGCTTCTAGGGGAGGTGATCATCCACCTCCTCTACTAAGGAATCTGCAACAGCAGATGGAATAAGAGGAGTATTACCCTCGTAGGACTGAGACCTATGAAAGGTCAAGTCCACCTACAACTGGGTATCATCGTGTACGATCATCTGGTGACATCAACCCTTCTTTCCTGCAAAGAAGGCGTCATGATATTATTACCAGATGTCAGGCATTCTCGCCTGATCTTCGAGCAGTTCGCTGGCCACCACTTGTTTGACCTGTGAGCATGGAGAAGTTTGATAGGTCACAAAATCCTATCGAATTTTTTCAGATCTATACGACCGTTGTTCGAGCAGCAGCGGAAAGAGAACACGTCATGGCGAATTACCTTCCTATTGTGTTCGAAGGATCTGCTCAGCCGTGGTTGTTAAATCAACTACAGGAGTCGATCTATTCATGCCAGCATGTCTATGATCTACTACTGGCCAATTTCTAGGGTACCTACAACAGTCCCAGAAAGGAAGATGACCTGCACAGAATGAGACAGAATACCCATGAGACCTTGCACCGGTTCATCAAGTGTTTTAGTCAGGTTCGCAACTCCATACGTGAGGTTTCTGATTCTTCTGTTATCAAAGCGTTTAAGAAAGGAATCCACAGTAGTTGGATCATAGAGGACATCGATTTAAATCCTAATGCTACTGTTGCCGAGCTTTTTGAGAAGGCCGGTCGATATGCAATTGTTGCAGAAGCGGTCGAATGGAACAAAACCATTGATCGAGATAATAAAGATACTCAAGAAGCACGCGAAAGTAGTAAGAAGAAGGATAAAAAAAAGTCAAGAAATCTATGGGCAAAACCAAAGGCCAAAAACCTCAAGTCAATAGCTACAAGGAAGTCTTAGTTGTAAGCAATAAGGGGCCTTGAGGCTCCAAGCCATACTCCGATCAGGGCAAGGGCAAACGCCCCGAATGGAAGAATGACAAGCCTACGTGGTGTCCTTTCCATAAAAAAGGATGGATATGACCTTTGTAACTGCCGAGTTTTCTAACAAAAACTCGAAGACTACTACACCGGCAAAGGACCTCTTCCTACACTCGAGGATGTAGGGCAAACAAGTGGTCGAAAGCAGTCGAATGACGATGAGGAGATGCTATTTCAGTACCCAAAGCACACTATCAATCACACCTATGGAGGATCTTCGATGTATGAGTCAAAACGACAGCTCAAGGCTGTCGAGTGTGAGGTAAACTCCATTAACCCTCCTCTTGTCAATAAATTACTGAAGTGGTCGGAGGTCACCATCTCTTTCGAGAAGACTGATTGTCTGATCCCTTCTACTCGACTAGGTCGATTTTCAATCGTGGTCGAGCCCACTATCAACAACTATCGAGTAAATTGAGTTTTAGTTGATGGTGGGAGTTCATTAAACATATTGTTTACAAGTGCCCTGGGTGAGATGCAAGTGCCCAGGACCAAGGTAAAGCCTATACGATACTCATTTCATGGGATCATACCAGGGTCTTCGGCCAAACCTATTGGCCAAGTTTCTCTTCTTGTAACGTTTGGTTCCCCAAACAACTTCAGGACAGAAAAAATCTCTTTTAATGTGGTCGATTTCGACACGGCTTACAACGCCATACTCGGACGACCATCTTTGGCACGATTCCTAGTGGCTACGCATTATGGTTATCAATGTCTTAAGATGCCAGGTCCCAAAGGAGTAATCACAATCCACTATGACAAAAAGATGGCGCTTACATGCGTTTGAAAATCCCTCGAGATGGTTGGCCAGATACCAACTCGAGAGGAGCCTTCAAAGACTATTCGTATTTGGGTTACTTCCGACCCCGCATAGAAAGACGTCCTCGTCACCTTCGTTCGAGCTAACGCAGATGTTTTCACGTGGCAAGTATCCGACATGTCCAGAGTCCTAGGGAGGTGATTGAGCACAAGCTAGCTTTACGACCTGACAAGAAACCCGTAAAATAAAAATTGCAGAGATTTGCACCTGATCGACGAGATGCTATCAGATTAGAATTGGACAAGCTACTTAAGGCAGATTAGAAATTATGGTTCTTTCGTCACTTTGAGACCTACTAAGGTTAAAAGTAGACATGAGTATTGAACGAGTGGTCGTAATAAAAATATGACTTCTCGTAACAATACTTACAATCTCACTATCAGTTGAGAGAGCTCAGCTTGTTGCTTCTTCAGCAAAACAAATTGCCTATGGTATTCACCAATGGTGGCAATTTGTTCAAGAGCTCTCTAAACAAAGAAAGATAGTTAGAAAAGCGAAAAAAAGTGATATGAGTGCTAAGCAAGTACTCGAAAGCTCTCATTTTCCTTACATTTCTTTTCATACCTTTTTGATCCTCCTTACACTGGTTGGAAGATGAGAATGTCACCTAGTCAAAGTTTATCTTATCTACATGTGGTCATTTGCCCACTAGAAGGAACTTCCTAGTGTTGACTGAACCCATATCCTTGTTACCAAGATAAAGAATTATTTCTAAAAAGATGTGATCGAAATCAAGGAAACAAAGCTTTATTTCACAAAGACCAAAATATACATATTACATGTTACAAAAGCTGAACAAATCCTAGTTACATTTCTTCTACGACCTTTCTTCTAACAGGTTAGTCTTTTCGACTAGATCCTTAGATTTGTTCCTCAAAGTGGTCGAAGTTGATCTCCATCAGAAGAAAGAAGAAATGTAATTTGGTAAGCGCATGTTCAGTATATTATTTCCCTTCGATATGGACTTCAGCCTTTATCGAAAGTTACACATCATAGACAATGAAATACTCACCTGGTTAGTGGGATCTTTTTTACCAAAATCCTGAGGACTTTAATCCATAGAACAAATTGACTTTTCGACCACCTTGACGTCATATTCCATGAATTTTCTTTTTCCACGATCTTGCTCATAATGGAAGAATACCAAGGCAATCTGAGTTTACACTCATAAAAAGCTTTGAAGATAGAAATATCACATTTCTCTTTTAAGGACCACAGTTCAACATCTACCATTTTCTACTTCAACAAAAGTTTCAGAAAAGTTCTTCTAACAACATCAAGATGGATGACTTTTCCATAATCATCCTTGATTCTTCCCATTCAAACTTTGGTCCGGCTATTTCTTCTAAAGAAATCTACTCGGACTTGAGGGGCTTGGGGATAAGAACTTTAAGAAGAAGCGGAAGTAGGAAAGATAGAAAGATTGTGGAGTGAGTTTTTCTTAATTCTGCCCTTCTGGTGGTTATTTATAGCCATCAACTTGCAATCGAATTCAATGAATAAAGATGGAAGTCCAATGGTTAAAATTTTATTAGAAATTGTTCCAAATAAATCGTTGGAAACCAAAGCATCACTGTCTCTTTGGAAATTGTTTTTCATAAATAGGATTGATAACAAGCGGTTGACTTTCTTTTGTCTATTCCGAAAAAGGAGTTTTATTCTTTACGACTCAAGTGAAATTACCTTCTTGACCAAGTCTATTTCTGATCAAATGAAATACTAGTCGGAAAGACTTTACTCTTGACTACTGTTCTACGACCTCCTTTCCAAGTAAGCATATTGTCCTTTTATATCTTTTTTTCGGAAAACTATCGTTCTAGTAAGCATTTGTGCGATAAATCGCACTCAAAATTTCCCCAAGTGACATTATATATTTTCTAACTCATATCTAATGGCTACAACAATAGGACATCAATTTTTTCATGGATATATATGCAGCAAATAGGATTTACTACTACTGCTTTCCCAGACATAGCAATTTCATACAAACATATACGCATGCATAATAGGATTTGCAAAACAAAATACAATAAGTAAAATACTGGGATCAATATGACCAAAGGGGGTGCTTGCCTTGCTCTTGCTATTCTGGTGGTAAGGTTGATTGATCGTTGCAATAATAACCCAAATGATCGACGTCTAAAAAGGCCAAAAACGAATTAAATAACATCCAATAAAATCAACAGAGAGTAAAATTAAATATTTTTACATATTCTGGTAGATTATGATTTTAGACAAATTTCATTTAATTTGGAGTTTTTGTAGCAAAAGTTATTAAGGTTTCATTTTGGTTCAGTTTGATCAATTTAGTTTCGAGTACTGTTCATAGGTTCGACTACATGTGGTTGTAGGGAGGTTTCGACTACATGTGGTCGTAGGAGGTTTAGACTACATGTGGTCGTAGGGGTTTGCACTACATGTGGTCGTAGGGGGTTTGGACTATATGTGGTCGTAGAGGTTTGGACTATATGTGGTCGTAGGAAAGTTCGACCACCTGGTCGAGAGGAGCTTCGACCACCTGGTCGAAAGGAGCTTGATTGTGCATTAAAGCGATGGGGCCCGTGTGTCATAGACTCATCTACGAGAATGTTTTGATTTAGATTTTCTTTTAATCTATATCTTGGTCCCACAAGTCATTGACTTATTAGCACTAAACCGACAGTTAAACATCACTTGGTGTTTAATGGTGGGGATTAGGCAACTAATAATGAGCTATAGTACTCATCACTGTTGTGCCACGTGGTGGCGCTTACGCCCGCACATCTCGCTGGTGGCGTGATACTCGTAGGGGTCGGAGAGTGCCCAAAACGGAATCTCCATACCCTTGTGCACCCGCCAGCACCGACGGCGAGGCCGGAGGTGGCCTGATGCGGCGACGCGCCGGTGTCGTGCGGAGGAGCTGCTACGGCAACGGGTAAAGTTGCAAACGAGCTATGCTCTTGACTATCTATTGCGCGCATAAGGATCTAGGGGCTACTAGGGGCATACCGGAAGGACATGGAGGCTTGGAGGTGGTTGGAGATGATTGATCGACGGTGAGCTGAGGCGGCGACGTCGGTCGCACGTGGAGAAGAGGATCGGGCGATGAAGAGGATCATCTAGTGGTCGGAGAAGCTTGGCAATGGTCCTGTGATGCTCCTAGCGAGAGAAATCGACTTGGGATGCCTTGTGGCTCCGACGGTGCTCGCAGCGGCAGTCCTGGTCAGAGATGAGGAAGAAGAAGTGATCCGGCTATTCCTGTGATTCGAGTATGAAATCAAGTGACGGGATAGCTTCTGTGGTCATTGGAACATGATATGACGCGGTAAGGGTGATACAAAACCCTTCACAGCGTCAGGGACGAAGGCAGCGGTGCATGACCGAATTAGGGCTCGCACTCCTTGAGCTCTAGAGCTCGATTCAGTGAGGTAGAAGGGAAGTGAGTGAGCACATGGAGTTGGAAAGGACGAGGCGTAACTCGGGGTGTCCTATTTATAGCCAGAGAGGGCGGAGATAGCCAAGAAGATCTCGGGTAGGTCGGTGGGTAACTGGCAGAGTTCCTCGATGTTGTACGGGTAGGGATGGCTTCGGCCGGGCAGGAATGGGCGCGGCGTTGACCGGTCGAAGTGACGCGGGTGGTTGGGCATCAGCAAAACCACAGGCATCGAGGAAACGGTGGGCGTGGTGGAGCTCTCGTGCATGATGCACTGGCATGCCAGGGCACGGTGTGGACGAAGGTCCCTGCGTTTGGGGCTCACCGGTCCACGAGGGTGAGAGGGAGTTGAGGTTTTGATTTTTGATTTATCCGCTGATTTCTTTGCCCATTTTATTTACTGGTCGTATGAAGTCCAAAATTAATGAAATTTTTTGGATAGGCTTCTGACCTAATATAGTTTCTCTTGTAAATTTTTAAGATGATAATATTTTCTGTGAATTTCTCCAAAATTCATACAAATTTCTATTTTGCTCTTTTGTAGTTGTTTTTCTAAATAAGATTTCATATAAATTCTTTTGTGAATTATTTTTGGGATAATATGCCCAAAATAATTCTCTCAGAAAATATATCTTCTTTGTTTTATCTATTTCCTTTTTAGCACCTTTTTGGTTGTCGTTCAAGTTTTGCTTTTAATTTCAAAAACCAAATTCAACACGACAAAAATTCATATGCAATTATATTACATAATCCTAGAGTTTGGATTTTGGGATATTACAATTTAAGCTAACCTTAATTAAAGAGGCTTACCTTCAATCGAGCTTTTCTTTCATCCTCACGTGGGATGACCAATATTTGAGGAGCCCCATCCTAATTCACAGGCTCCTTCTCGTAGATGTTATTAACCGGATCGACAATTTTATTCGGGGCAAGTATGCACATGTAAACATAAGTTAAATCTGCTCAGAAGAATGAGTGATTCGAGTAGACTTAGCTAAAAGTATCTACCATCTTTGTAGCCTCTTGTTGGGTCATTGAACCCCTTATATACCCACATGGGATGTGCTCGTTTCTTCAAGGGGCTAACATGGTGTGTGATGAAATTATACACCACATGACATCCTATTAGTCCCTACTCCCTAAGGAGGGTGATTCCCTTGATGAAGGGACCAATCCGACCACTACCCCTCAAAACCATGTCCCACAACTTGGTCTCCGTTGCTACCTTGCCTTGGAAGTGTAGTCAATCGGTGTTGGTGACAACCATGTAGAACCACTTCTTATTCCATGTAGACCAAGACGACTTTGTATACATGGAAATATACACCTTTGCTTTCCCGTCATGGAGGCGTAAGGAAGCGCTCCCAAAGATCGATCCAGAGTTCCTTGACGTGTTGTAGTAGTATTCGAAGAGTTCCAGATCAGTTGGAATCCCCAAATACGCCTCATTGAGGTACACAAATACACTCAGTTGTTGCTGATATGCCTTAGACACAATCATAGAGATGATTATATCACGTCTATGTTTATGATTTATAGAATAAATGTTATTATGTTCCTTGGATGAATTGTCATTTATAAATATTAACAAGTATGTGACTTGTTGGTGAAGCTCCTTAAGTTATATAATGTCATTCTAAATGTATCCCTGGTCGGACGTCCCTGTTCGGGAAACTAGTGACTTATTGACCAGTATATGTATTGATTAATGACCATGTTTCACTGGCCATGGATATAGGGATATCGAATTAATAATGTGAACACATGTTAGAGAACATGGTATTGGATTGACCCACCTTGAGACACTATTGAGATTGTTATGATTCTATGTGTCATTAGTTAGTCTTAAGCAATGATGATGTATAATCCTTAGACATGATATTAGCATGGTTTCCTACTTGTATAATAGTACACTTAGGGGTTGCCAAATGCTGCTCCGTAACTAGGTAGCCATAAAGGTAACTTTCGGGTATGCTATGAGATATGTGGAGGGATGTGACTAGCCAGATATGGGATTTGCACCTCCTAACATAACAGGAAAGATATCTCTAGGCCCCTCGATATGGTCGGATAAAGAAAGTGCATGGTCGTACCACTAGTGGTCGAAGAGTCGACCACATGAAGTTATCCATCACTAGATCGAGAAAAGATTGAACAGTCCATAGATGACATATATCTCACCTGAAGTTCAATTAGATACCATGAGGCATTAGGAGAATATGCAAGCAAGTCGTTTAGTTCGACCAGATACAAACTTGTCATATGGAGATACGAACTAGTCGTAAGCTGGTCATATATGATCACAAATTGGTCGGCGAACTTGTCGTAAGGTGTTACGAACTAGTCATGACTAAATGTAAATCGGTTGTATGGAGATGTGAGCTGGTCTTGAGTGATAAGGACCTGGTCACAAATCATATTGCATAAGGTTCGTCCGATATAATATTTATGTGTATTCGGGAATCGTTATATCCTGCTAGGAACCGCTAACGACTTGTGGTCGAAAAGGAGTTTCCGAGTCACAACTGATTACACATGAACCAACAGGGTCACACACTTAACAGGTTGGAACAAACCAGTTCGGATAGGATCTGTTATGGGCTCTTTATAAGGGAATGCATGGGGCTATCGGAATGTAAGAGTTACTCCACCGAAACCCTAGCCGCCATCTCCCCGAAGGCCCTACTATGCGCATTGGTGCTAGCACACTAGCGTATGATGTTCCACCCTTCGACATGTGGATACCGTAGAGGCAGCATTGGGGTGCTGCAACGTTGATTGAGGATGATCCACGATGTACGCAAGGAACGTGATAGGTTAATGGAGGAGACAATCAGTTCTAAGGACGTTGGACGATCGATTATGACGACTATATCGACGCGCTCGACGTTGGATCAGGCTACTCCAACTCTTCTTCTGCTGCGCTGCGGGTCTACTGGTAACGATTTATGATCTCTTGCTTGTATGGTTTCCTAGTTTACATGGTAGAATTTTGAATTGTATGCTAGTGTAGCCTACCTGTATCCCTACATCAGCATCGTGATGGAGTTGGGAGTCATTCACCATCTCCACCACAAAATCTTCAAGCACCGCCACCAAGAAAGGGTGCGATGGCAACTGGAAGCTGCACTCATAGTAAACTTGGAAGACGGCTATCTCGCCCTCCTTGCCCGACGAGAAGTATTGCCCTACCGCTTCCTTCCATGCCACTAAGCTCTAATCTAGGATTAAACCTTTCGCCACGAGAGCATGAATTTTCTTGCTGTTCATCTCCAACTTAGCAAAGTTGGACTGATCTGTCGCCATCACTTCATATCTAGTCTAGATCTAGAATTTTTGTATCAAAGGATTCTAAATCAGAAGTGAGTCGAGGAGGAAGAAAACTTGGAGGAGATGAACCAATTTGGAGGAGAGGTAAAAAAATCTGGAGTTACCCCTCAAGACATATTTATAACCTCTTTCCTGTGGTGTAAAAATCGAGAAGGGGACAACGGTTGGAATTTTTTCGAGAACTGCTCCTAACGGGCAGAAACCCACATGATTTGTCGCCTTATTTTCCATTCGCACAACAATTAAGTGAAATAATTTTACAACCCTAATCAAAATATCTTCCTTACAAGTCCAAATCCAATCGAGAGACATCCTGGTCGGGAAGTTTTCTTCCGATCAGTACCCCCAAAACCTTTTCTAAAGTAAGACATTTTCACTTGAAGTTTGGGTGGAGGGGAGGCTAGATGGCGAGGATTAAATAATCCTTAATACATGAGCTTATTTACTACAGTGGTTGCTGGAATAGAGACTCAGTCAAAAGCCTCCATGTATACCCCTAGTCGGGGAAAACATGCTTAAATCGATTCGAGCATTGACCACCTCCTGTTCGAACAAGTATCAACATGTGGGCCCAACTGTCTAACCATATGATATGTCCACCGTAATAGACCATTACAAGGGAACATCCGCTCTTGCCGGTCTAACATAACCGCACGATTTCACCTCCTGTCTCTAGCAATAACCGCTCGACGATCGTGTGTAGAAGGAGATTGGCTGACAACAATTGCTGCCCATGTGGGAAATCAAGGAGTCGACAAGGCGTTTCTCCGTAGGCAGTAACTACCACCCCTTCAACGCAATATAAAGGGCAGAATTAGACAACAAAGGAGAGAGATCAGAAGCATAGTCTTGGTCGCACCTTGTTCATCCTGAGCACGATGCAACCCATGTTGTAATCTTATTTAATATAAGAACATAGGAAATAGGGTTATAATTCCCTTCAGAGAATACCTGAACCTGTCGAAACACCATGTCTCCTCCGCGTAATCACCTAGGTCATGTCTTCCACATTTACTTCATAAGATCAACAACAATTCGTCGACGACCCTCATTCTTCCTTCTTCTATTTCTATTTCTTTTCTTTTCTTTTTCTTTGCTAGTTCCGATCCCACGTGTCATTCTACTCTATCCTCCTTTCTTCTTCCTCCATTGCTTCTCCTTCTCCACAAGCTGCCGCCCATGGTGAAGGAAGTGGTGGCAAGGCATGGCTTGGGTGAAGCACAAAACGGAATGCCCACAAAAAGGCAAAGCTATTGATGGTGGTGTTTCGAGGTGCGGAGCACAGGAGACATGCTAGCGGTAGAGATGGGCGCCGGGACGGCCCAGGCTAACATGGCGGCATCGACATGGTGGACAAGAGTGGAAAGTAACCATGTCAAAATGTACAGACATAAGAGGATGGCCGGGTAAGAGGGAATCGGACAGAGGCTCACCAATGTCAACGAATGGTGACATCAAACCTTGACTCGAGGCGAGGAAAGAAATGGTCGATTTGGGCAGTTGGGAGAAAAATAATCAAATTAACTTCGGAGTTTGGAGGAGAAATGGATGGAACACAACGTGATGCGGATGGATTTGTGAAACACTCGCTGAGGCGATGGGAACATGATGGTCGTCTTCTCCTGGAGCACAGCGAGATAGAAGAAGATGTGCCGCCCTGCCGATCCATGCGCTTGCTTCCTTCGCCCCCGATCTGAGCCAGGCCCGCCATGCCAACTGACGGCTTGCCTCACCGTTGTCCGCACTCCACGCATCCCGGCCCACCTGAGTCATTCTTGCCTCCATGGCTCCATGGAAGAACAAGAGATATGGGGTGTGGATGGTGGTGGATGACAGCGGGGCACACAACCTGATTTGGAGAAAAGGGATATGGAAGAGGTTAGGTTGTAGGGGCAGTTAACATCATTTCTGAATTTTCTCTCTCCTAATTGGATGCTAACAGTGGCCATGGATGGAAAAGCTGACCACAATGGCATCTCGCAGAATTGTTTTGTGATGACATTTGTAATCTCGGTCTCTTTAAGATAGTATTTTGTAACTCGCAAACGAATGCGGTCTTATTATTAGCTGGAACATCGAGAGAGCTCATTAGCAGCATGGCATTGGTGTCCTCAGATGCAAGGTTTCATTTCCAGTTCTTCATGTAGGAAAGAAAACAAGCGGGGCATCAACTAATTCTTTTTAAGTGACATTTCGGGTAACTGTACTGTGTATAATTCTCACAAGAATCCTACTTAGATTCTGTGTTTCAAACAGGACTTTATTCACAGAAATTTGTGGCAGCTGTCATTTTTAAAAAACCTGATTGTGGCAACTGTTATGGGCACACCGGCCGGGAGTAGAACTGGCATGGTTACCCAGTGGTATCAGCAACTCTACCTCACAGCCGTTGTCGCAACAATACCCCAGCCGCCCTGACTCCATCTCCAAACACCCTCGCCAGCTCCTCCGTGGCGGAGCTTAGAACCAAAACTTCGAGGGGACCAATCAAGCTAATTGTGCTCTAAAATACTACTAAACAATTGTCAACTTGATACTTGATTAGTATATAAGTAGCAACAAATAATACTTCACAATGGGATATCAATTTGAAAAGGGTCATAGCCCACCTTGAACTGGCTTAAGCTCTGCCCCTGCATCTCCTCTTCCTCCACGCCGCTGCCTCGCACGCACCTCCCGCCGCCCAAAACCAAACTTGCGTATTGATACCTCGCTTTCATTCTCGCTGTACTGCACGCCACCCACCGCCCTCCTCCGAACCCGATGAACATCCAAAACCTAACCTCTGTTGAAGACTCATAGCCGTAGGGCGAGTGTTTTGAGAGGCGACAAAAGGTTCCATTGTCCCTTAGCAATTTCCATATGTCATTACCCACAAAAAAAAAACATGGGTGGCATGCTATTTATGATATATAAATTCGATGTAGATTAAATTGAATAAGCGGGTAGAGGGGTGTCATTCGAGCCATACGTGGAATGGTGTTGACCTCTCAGCCCAAGAGGCCCAGCACCATTTAAGTAAGCTTTGGGCCTAAAGGCCTTAGCAAGCATACGTATCACTCCGAGAGGCGTAGATTGATTCTCCAGATCCAACACCATCTAGCCGAGCTCAGCGTCATCTTCTTCTACTAGTTCAATGTCCGTGCTTTACTATGAATTAAAAAAATCATAGTCGCATCATATCGGGTTATCAATCGTCATTGTGCTCAGCGACGTGATGTAGGTTGTCGGGATGCTCTGCTCGCCGATCCAATGAACATCGAAAAGGGTAAATAGGACGGACCACCACCGACTCTAATTTTTAAATAGTATAGATACACTAATCATGCTACTAAAGCGAAAGCACGTAGCCAGGCATGACATTTCACTAGCAAACGTTCCTAGGAGGATCTGATATACAATACGCAAATGCTAGATTCATCTGCTTCTTTTTCCACAAGCCTTTATCAGTAACCGGTCAGATTTCAAATCACCAGCTTGTGCTACCAAAGAGATCGCATTCGGCCGGGGGCCTAAAATATTGTACACGCTAGACTCGAATCTTTGACAGATCGAAACACACGTGCAAAGATGCAGTGAGGTACCCTATCTCTGCTGCACTTTGGCTAGCTAACTTGTCGCCGGCCGGTTACACCCATACGGCCGTCAACGACGTGTGTGCTGTGCAGGACAGTACATGATAGTTCCCCGGCCGGCCCGAAGTGTATACTAAAAAGAAGGATGTGTAGACTTGACGTGTCGTGTTTAGAGAGAGCTATCAGAACTCCCTACAGCACTAAAGATCAAAATTGTTGTAACTTACCACACCGCATCAGCTGTCCTGTCTTGGTAGCTCTTTGTAACATGACTATGTAGTCATGAACATATGTGACATCTCTTCTTTACAACGATATTAGTCTTCAAAAAAACAAAAAGGATGCCGTATCATGTTCAGAGATATTAAGCTTGCAATGGCTTTAAGCTCGAGTTCCCGATCTGAATCCATCGTATGTGACATATCATTGTATCTATAGTACACCAGATCTGAATCCAATGAACGCATACCTATCGGACTCAGTGATGCCCACTGCTCGCACACAGATACCTTCGTGTGTGTCAACATATGTACGTACGTGATGGCCGATAAGAGTTTTTTGCAGTATTAATACTTTTTGATATCGTATTTATAGAAATAGTGGTGCTCCAAAATTTTTAGCAAAAATGGCATCTCGTCTGTACGGTCACCATGCGGAGGCGCTCTGTGCCCGCCACCTCGTCGCTGCCGCACGGCCGCCGTGCGGTGGCCCCGCCGCCCGTCACGTGCCCCTCTCTGATTCTCCTATTAGGGTTAGGGTTTTTGTGAATTTCGTAGCATTTTTAAAATATAGAAAATTAGTTCAAAAAATTATGAAATTTTACGTGAATGCTCGTAACATGGTGTACTTTCTTGTGTAATTTTTTTCATAATTTTCCTCGTTCTGATTTTACCTCGCAATTTCATTTAAGTGTACTCGTTTTATCCCGCCACGTGTCACCCCTACCCCTTCCCTCTCCCACACGCATGGCCCCCCTCCTGCCGGCCCTACTCTCCCCGCTCCCACACGGCCCCTTCCGATGGCCACATTTTGAACCATCCATCTTTCCTCCTCCGCACATCTGTCGACTCCTCGCGGTTGTCACCCATTGCCCATAGTGCTACGCGTAGACAATGCATCCAAAATTCTCGGTGCCAACGCAGCGGCTCCTCCTTCGCTCGGCTACAAATACCGAAATCTCGCTGTCGCTCTTCGCTCATCCCAATTGTGCTTCGCTTCTCGTTCTAGCGTTCGTCGCTAAGAACTCAGAGAACTTAACATAATTATTTTTTTTGGAGATCAAGTATTTGTTTGCTGCTCGTTGCTCGTCGCTCGCCTTTTCTTGATAGCTTACCCTCGAAGGGCAGGTAATTTATCGGATGCTTTTGTCGTTATTACCGTAATTAGTTAGTGTACTGGTTATTAATTAGTTATGAATTAGTTAGTTTACATGTAATTAATTAGTTTAGATGTAATTAGTTAGTTCGTTGGTAAATAATTAGTTAGTCGTAATTAGTTTAGTGGTTATCAGTCCCGCATATTAAATTAGTGCGAATTAAGTATTCGTAATTTATTTAGTGGTAATTAATCAGTTGCAATTAGTTAGTTTAGTGGTAATTAAATAGTCGTAATTAGTTAGTTTAGTCTTTGTTAATTAGTTTAGTGGTAAATAATTAGTCGTATCTAATTACACATATGTAATCCATCACATGCATGCAATTTGTCGTATCTAATTACACATATATACCGCGGATGGGGTTGTTGTGGCTTTAGGTAATGTCGAACATGCAAGACTTGTATCTGTTTTATGGCGATGGTCTCGTATGGACCAGACCCAACGAGTTGGACCTGTCGAGATGCCAGTGCAAGGTGGTCTGGGCGGAGCGGCTCCTCCTTCGCTCGGCTACAAATACCGAAATCTCGCTGTCACTCTTCGCTCATCCCAATTGTGCTTCACTTCTCGATTACGCGCTAAATCGCTAAGAACTCGAAGAACTTAACATAATTAATTTTTTTGGAGATCAAGTATTTGTTTCTTTGCTTCGTAAACAAATCATCTCGCCTTTTCTTGATAGCTTACCCTCGAAGGCGGGTAATTTATCGGATGCTTTTATCGTTATTACCGTAATTAGTTAGTGTACTGGTTATTAATTAGTTATGAATTAGTTAGTTTACATGTAATTAATTAGTTTAGATGTAATTAGTTAGTTCGTTGGTAAATAATTAGTTAGTCGTAATTAGTTTAGTGGTTATCAGTCCCGCATATTAAATTAGTGCGAATTAAGTATTCGTAATTTATTTAGTGGTAATTAATCAGTTGCAATTAGTTAGTTTAGTGGTAATTAAATAGTCGTAATTAGTTAGTTTAGTCTTTGTTAATTAGTTTAGTGGTAAATAATTAGTCGTATCTAATTACACATATGTAATCCATCACATGCATGCAATTTGTCGTATCTAATTACACATATATACCGCGGATGGGGTTGTTGTGGCTTTAGGTAATGTCGAACATGCAAGACTTGTATCTGTTTTATGGCGATGGTCTCGTACGGACCAGACCCGACAAGTTGGACCTATCGAGATGCCAGTGCAAGGTGGTCTGGGCGGAGGGGCTCGACGCTATGAATATTCACGAGCTTCGGAGTTGCATCCGGAGGGAGTTCGTCACGTAGGCAACGAGGAAGAAAGTTGTGATCGAGGGGATTACCTGCACGAATGATGTGTGAGAGCTCGTCAAGGTGGCTAGAAGCGTAGCATGGAGCCAGTACATGCAGATTACCTCCCAGCCCAAGGCGGCCATTTACGAGAAGCTAATGGTATGTGTGAATTTCGTACCCAGGACGCCGGGCCACCTTGATGATGTCGGGGCCTCTACAAGCGAGCAAGCGTAGCCCGAGCCTGAAGACGGTGGCACGGAATGTGCTGCCTCGGAGGATTGTCCCGCACATAATTTTATGCAAAATGAGAGGGCAGAATCGTGGTGGTTGGCCTGCATTGACTGCCATGAGTATCTACCAGGCCAGGCTCTCGGGTTGGAGTCTAACGATGATGTCGACCCAAGCTCGGATGGTAGCGATGATGACACACACCAGGTCGGTGGTCCAACGGGGGGAATTGTGTCATCGGAGGTGCCTTACGTGGCATCGAGACTTGATGATGTAGTAGTGCGTTCGCTCGTACTGTCACAAGAAGAAGGCTCTCACTAGGGGTTTGATGCCGAGACCCTCTTAGTAGGGCAGCGCTTCTCTAGCAAGGAGATCGTGCAACAAGCTATAGCACGGTACACCTTATCCACCAGTCGTTTGTACCGAGTGCATCGGTCCAACCCCGGACATTACGCAGTGAGGTGCGTAGTGGAAGGCTGCCCTGGCAAGGTCAGCGCTCACCGAGCAAAGATCTTTCGCTCAGTATTCATGGTCAAGACGGTGACCGACCACACTTGCAAGCTTAGCGATCCCCTACGGCAGCATCAGAACATGACTTCCGTATATGTGGCGAACCTCATCAAGCATCTAGTTGCGGCGGACGTGTCCGTCTCCCCCCAAGCTGTTGATGTCGGAAGTCTCCAATCAGGTTGGCTATCCAGTCAGTTACAACAAGGTCCGACGAGCCAAGCAGAAGGTCATCGAGTCCATGTATGGGACATACGAAGAGGCGTACAAACTTGTGTTGAGATTGCTTCACTAGATTGCCGAATCAAACCCTGGCATGTACATAAACAAGCTTGAACGTGAAGATGCTGAGAAAGGGCTCAACCGCTTCATACTGGACCGGGTGTTCTGGGCTTTCGCTTAGGCCATCGGGGGCTTCTAGTTCTGTCATCCTGTGATGACAATGGATGACACTTTCCTCATGGGGGGGGGGTACAAGGGTATGATCCTCACCGTAATATCGGCCGACGTGAATGACCAGCTTCTCCTTGTGGCATTTGCCATTGTGGAGAGCGAGAACACATCTAGTTGGCTATGGTTCCTGTCGAACATGAAGACGGCGGTGGTGGGAGAACGGCCCAACGTATGCCTTATCACGAGCCTTAATCTTTGGGTTGTTGGCGACCATCAACACCATGCAAAGCACGGGCGCCCGCCCCCTCAGCGTACTAATGGAGCGACATGCAATCCAAGTGGTGCAAGCGGCATCTTGCATCTAACTTGTTCAAGCAGTTTTGCAGTCAGGATGTCATGAAGACGTTCAAGGCATTGTGTCTATAGAACCAGAGGCAGAAGTTTGACTCCATCTGGGGAGACCTTGAACGTCATACTACAAGGCATACAAGGGAGTCCACTCTGGAGGTACTGAACGGAGAGCAACCCCATAGTGCCATAAGTTTCTCTGAGTAGATTAATAGCCACACTCATGAATTGGAGAAATGGTCCCTTCTGTATGACACAGACGGTGCGAGGTACGGGATTATGATGACCAACAAGTCCAAGGTGTACAATAGCGTCCTCAAAGGTGTGTGGTGTCTCCCTATCACCGCGATCGTCGAGGAGACATAGACTCATACTATTGGTTATTTCGTCAATAGAGCCACCGTAGCCAAGCGACAGATGGAAGAAGACAAGCAGTGGTCTGAGTACATGCAGAGGCACATAAACAAGAAGATAGAGAAGGTCCGGATGCATGACATCCAAATGATCGATGGCCTCAGGAGGAAGTACAAGATCAGGTTTCGGTAGAAACACATCAACAGTCATGCCAGGGGGAAAAGAAAACAAGCATGCACTCTAGGTGATGTGGCGACATGTACCCGCAACAAGCCAAAGCTCCTACACAAGCTATGCTCGCACGTGTACAAGGCGTGTGCGCAAATGAGGTAGATGTGTACGCCGTACATCTCCGAGTACTACAACATGCAGCACCTTTTCGGTACATGGAGTGCGGAGTTTCACTCGTACGCCTTGGAAATGAAGTACAAGGATCTTTGACTGGACATGGTGCAATGGGGCCCAAAAAAGGACTTGAAGACAACAACAAAGGGGCGACGGCAGACGCGGCGCTTCCAGAATGATAAGGATGCCAGCCAACGTACCAGTATTAGCTGCACAAGCAAGTGCAGAATATGCAAGACCCCTGGGCACACAGTAAAGGATTGTCCCAACAGACCGAGCTAGTCTGGTCGTTATTCGGTGTCGTAATGTAATATTTTCTCCACCTTCTTTTCTTATGTATAGCGAAACTTGTACGAGTTATGCATAATTTGCATCCTTGCTACGTTCTTCACTGTACGGTGCACTGACATCCTTGCTACGTTTTTGTTATGTCGTAGGAAGACAACGAAGGTGCTATTGGCTTGAAGAGACTACAAACACCAATCAACTTATTTGAAGATGAATGTGCTTTCTGCCATTCATTTAGAATCAGTCAGGTATCAAATCATTTGCATCCATCCTTGAAGTCTTCTTAGTTCTTATTGTTATGAACTTAGAGTCAGAAATCAATCGTACTTCAAAATTGCATATTTCTTATCACTACTGTAATATTCTAACATGCCTATTTTTTATGCTATAGGATAATGGTCATGTTTTGTGCCCTGAACATGCATCGAAGGTGCTACTATGTGATGAGGTGAGCTCAGCAAGAAAAGAGATTGCCGCGGAGACTAGTTGCACACACATATTTTTTATGCGATAGGATGTTCTTTGTTAATTTATCAGTTTTCTGTGGATGATATTATTTAATATTGTATTATACCACAGGCTAGACAACATTGCGCATGAACCAACTGAGGAAAATGCATGGCGTGTAGATCATATAACGATGTACCGTAGCCTTCGAAATGCACACGAGTTGGAGGTTACGGTACATCGTTATATGATCTGTATGCCGCGTATTTCCCTGAGTTGGTTCATGCACAACCTTATCTAGCCTGTCGTACTCCTGTCGTACAATACAGTATTAAAGAACATCATCCATATTAAACCGATAAACAAACAAAGAGTGTCCTATTTGATCGGGTTACATGTGATAATACCCCTCATTCTTCATCCCGATTGTAATAAACCCGCGTGTGTTTCATGTAATGCTTGTAACGCTTAAAATGTCGACAATTATCTGTATGAAAACGTACATTGCAACTTCATTGCAAACCCTAATTCATGAAACCCTAATTAGGACATGACCTCGCTCTGCAAACCCTAATTCACGTGGACCTCATTCATACATTGCAGTCCTACCTGCCGTCAAAATCACTTTTGGCTATCTCATTGGCCAAAGATTGTTTTTCAGAAGTAGAGAAAAGTATAGCATATTCAGAATATCCCACAACCTCCTCTGGACTGCTAATATGTCATGCTGTCAAGACATGTATATCACCAAAATATAACATGGGATGTTTACATACAAGCGCGCTTCCAGAGAGCAACATATTGTATATCAATTTCTCCAACGGAGTTGCAATGCAGCTTTTTTTTCCATACAGTCTAAGTCACATAAAATCATGAAACCCTAATTTCTGAAACCTAAATCCTTCATTTTTGAGAGATACAAAATTGTCAAAATAATAAACAATCAAGTCCACTGCGTGAGGAGCCTAAAAAATATAATTTTTTGACCTCATTTCTACATTTATAAATTCGTGCAAACAGTACACTTATATGAAATTGGAAGAAAAAAATCTAAAAGAATAAAGTTATGAAAAATTTACACAAGCAAGTACACTGTGCCGGGAGACTCCACGTAAAATTTTATAATTTTTTAAACTCAATTGCTATATTTAAAAAATCCTACCACCACAGTTGAATCCAAAACCCTAATCATTGTTAGGAGCATTTACATAAAATCAGAACGACAAAAATTATGGAAAAAAATTACACAAGAAAGCGCACCGCGTTACGAGCATTCACGTAAAATTTCATAATTTTTTGAACTAATTTGCTATATTTTAAAATACTACAAAATCCCCAGAAACCTTAACCCTAATCGGAGAATTGGAGAGGAGGCACGTGGCGGGCGGCGGGGCCACCGCACGGCAACTGTGCCATGCGACAGCGGCAAGGTGGCGGGCACAGAACGCCTCCGCAATGACGGCCGTGCAGACGCGATGCTATTTTTGCCAAAAAATTTTGAGCACCACCATTTCTATAAATACAATTTTAAAAAGCGTTAATACTGCCAAAAATTCTGCCAATAATCTTCCGCGGTGGCGTGCAATGTATATTATATTGTCGTCACCCTGATAATCGCATGGAGACCGACCTCTCATCGTGGGCGCGCGCCGGGATGCCATACCCTGCCGTCTGCACATACGCATAAAGGAATCATATACATGATATCGACTCCCCGGCTCAAACCCTAATCCCATGGCCATCCTTGTGGCAAAAAGAAGGATAGATACATATGTTAATCTCTATTTAAGCCAAGTGAAGAACAGGTCTCTTCTTTGCCGTCGAATTCCAATCTAATGAACGAAAACACACGGAGAAAGGGAACTTAATAGACCATGCATACAGTCTAGAACATACTACTTTTTTTTTCCTTGAACGGACATGCTAAATACAGTCTCTAGCTACTGTCGTCTGATTTCAATCCAGTGAACACAAATGCACCCATACTAAATTGTAGGAATAGATTCGAATACCGCAAAAAATGTGTGGATCCAATCCTATTATTTTAAGCTAGCTAATCAAGTGAGATCGTCAGCATGAACACATTATATATATTTTTAGTTAATAGCATGCATATATATTGGAATTGATTTGACATGGTAATATGTAGGTCGTGTCATTTCGGTCGGTACATCGGTCGAGCAAGCTAGCTAAGTGTCTTTATCGATTGATTGCTAGCTAGCTTTACTGGTGACGAAGATTGATCCATCGAACGATCGCTAAGTATCGGTTTGGTTTTGTTGTGACATATCTGGCAACCGACCTGTTAGCTGTGGTTTTCTGGGTGAAACATATCTTGCATAGACACATTGTCCTTGAAGCTGCTCTCTTAATTATTATTATTAGCGGTACGTACGTGCAACGTGCATTCCTCATCGATTCTCACATTCGCAACTAATAAAGTTATTAGTACGGCTACATCACATTGACGTTGTGTTACTCCTTCTACCGATAGTTACTGTTGTGATTAGTGACCAACAACAACTAATCCAATTGAAGAAAAACAAAGCAAAAAAAAAAAAAGAGTACTAGCTACTACCTGTACATATTGCTGATGTGAAGTGATCGCTGACACGCACGTTGCGGCGACATGGGTATGTTGATGTGAACTGTGAAGTGATCACTGACACACAATGCGGTGACATGCGTACTGAGGAGTTGTACCAGACTGGCCCAACGGATTGGGATTGGAACAGCTGCTAGCTAGGAGATCGATCGAGGCCATCAGTTGAGAGATCGGGATCCTGCAGTGTAGCAATAGTAATATAAGCAGTGTATCGTACACAGCACTACATAAACAATGTTACTTTTACTGTATACTGATGAAACAGTAGCGATTTCATGTTTGATACGTGTCGTTCTCTGACGTGGTTCATGTTTGATACGTGTCGTTCTCTGACATGGTAGCGATTTCAATGTTTAACACTGTAGTGATTTTCTGTGTATACTACTCATCTGAGGCGTTCTCTCACGTTCGGATAGAGCTAGACTTAGACCGTGCCTTTTTGGGTTGGGCACGACACAGTTAGTTGGGCTGTGTTTGGGCCGTGCTTGGGTGACCTGGCACGAAATAAATCCAACCTTTCCGTTCTAGCACAATCCCTCCCTCTCTCGGCCAGACCCAATCATACCCCCACTCCGGCCTTGTTCAACCAATAACCCCCCTTTGCCACCCGGCCTAGCCCAACATCCCTCTCGGCCTTCCCCAACCGCCATCCCCAACCCCTTATCCCGAGCCCTAGCTCCCAAATTCCCAATCCCTAATCACATCCGTTGATTCCCCTCCCTCCAGCTCCAACCGCCTCCCTCCCCACGTGCTGTCGCCCACCTCCTCCCTCCACTCCTCCAGCCACCTCCCTCCCTCTCCCTCTCCCTCCCCACGCGCCGTCGCCCGTTGCCCTCCCTCCAGCCACCTCTTCGTCACTGTCCTTCCCACCCCCTTCGCAAGCACGTGGCGCGGCGGATGTAGACGGAGTTCTTCATTGACGTCCAGGAGGAGGAGGAGGAGGAGGGGGCTATGGCGAGGGGTAGCAGGTGTGGATGGCGCACGAGTATCTTTGTCTTCCTAGGCAGCGACGGTTATCGTCTTTCCGAGCGTCTATAGTTACTTAGGGCTAAGCTTAGACTATCACGGCACGGCCCTAACACAACGGGCATTGAGTCGTGCTTGGACCTGGCTGAATGCGAGACGGGCCAGTACGGTACGACACGGCGGGGTGGTTGGGTCGAGCCGACACGGCATGATGTGGCCCGAAGCACGACGTGCTTGTGCCGTGCCAGCATGGCACGGCGTAATACCCACCACTACGTTCAGACGGTGCGAAAGAGACCTAATGATACCTAGTTGTGCGCCGCTGCGGTAGATTGTTGCTACGGTAGAGGATCTGCTTCCTCGGTTGAGTCACATACAAAGCTACAAAGCACGGGGGTGCATGGGTGCTTACATGGGACCTGGCTCTACCGCTTCCTCGGTTGAGTCACATACAAAGCTACAAAAGCACGGGGGTGCTTGGGATACATGGGACCTGGCTCCTAGTCGACCATTTGTAGGCTTCCCAGTGTTTGATCTACCGACTGAAAGATCACTCCTGCTGCAGCTGCAGTGCGGCTCCCTCTGGCGCCTTCTCTCTTCTTCGTGTATTAATGCCTTCACCTCCGGCTCTCTCAGCTAGACAAGCCTCTCCGAGATGAAGGTCAGTGCATGCCTAGCTTGCCTGCTTACTCTTCATGATCATCTCATTAATCATTTCTTTGTTTCTTTATCAACCAATTGTTCTGCAGTGATTGCAAGCAAGTGGTTTTGTTTTTGGAAGTTCGTAGTTTCCTTTTTTTTTTCTGGATACACATTCTCACTTTAGTGATAACTTAATTAATGATAGTTTTTGGATTGGATCAATGTAGATAGGACCATTCTGGTGGCATTCGTTCTTCTGCCTAATATCGCTATTGATTTATATGTAAATTTGTTACATACATAAAACAGAGAAGGACATGCATGATCATACATGGCCGTCCTCTAAATTGGTGGTTTTGCAATATTATTTTCTACTAATATTGCAACAGATTTTGTTAGTGTGATCTGATAAAAAAAAAGGCCGTGTAGAGAGATAAAGACTTATTGCCCACCCCACAAACATAGTGTATTGGTTCGAATCCTCCCTAAATATGTTGTGTAGGGGAATAAGTCTTATCCCTCCACACCAGTATAATATAATCAAAAGCAAATATTTCATAAGGGTATTGGAATTAACCACATACAAATGGCAATACCATCACCCTCTTGTGATCTTTTCGTGTATCAGCTCCTAGGTTGGATGCACCGGAAGCTAAGGAGTAATAATGATGTGTTCAAAGAGTCCAACACCGGTGGAGGTACATCATCAGCCTTCTTTTCTTCCCCACTGCCTTTTGTTGCAACATTTATAAATCGATCGATATGAAAAAGGACTTTTTTGTGCTGGTCTTTAGGATATTAATCCGGTCGAAGAGCGGGAACTGCATGGTCGATAATAAGAACTACTTTTAACAAAATTGTTGTGAACTGTCACCGATAAGCAGGCACCTGCAAAGTACACTGCTAGTGGGGTCCACATGTCAATGAAATTCGTAGCTGCTGTTTCGTAAAACAATTTATCATGCACATACACGTACAAGGTACATACAAAGAAAAAAAAATACTTTTGTGAAACGACAAATTTGAACACTATGGGACCCCGGAAATCCATGCACGCTTGCCATCTTGCTCTTGGATCATACTTATCAATTTCATTTTGGTACCGGTTGGAATGGTCGGAACATGCCATACCAGCATCCAAACCGACATACCGTAGCCTTGATCCTGTACTGGCCTCAATACCGGCTATTCTGGCCTATTCCAGTCCATTCCGGTATCAGTCAAAAAAAAATTCAAAATTGAAGTGACCACTTGTTTGAATCAGTTCGGAGGGCAGAGTCCAATACTACTCCTTTGATAAGTGAAATTATGCTAGACTATGGTAAAATGTATGAAATTATGAACTCATATTGTATTATTTAACTACGTACGACCTTTATATTTATGAAGTAATTGAACGATGTGTCATTTTTATTATATGGTTATGTATTTGAAGTGAAATTATGTGTGCATATAATTACATATATTATTATAATAAAATACAGAACGGTATATCGGAATGGACCGATACCGGCATATTCTATACCAAGAGGCAAATCGGAATGGCCTCCGAAATGCCACTCCTTTCCAGCTTAAGCCTAGCTAGGCCAACTATTGCAGAACAAGCACCCTTCATTCTCTAGATAATATTTTCTTTATAGCAACATTGTCCCATATGTGGTATATCCTGGAAAGATCACAAGGGCATCTGTATTTCTGGATTTTATCTCTTCCTTTCGTCAGACAAAGACGACATATGTATTGGGATATTTGTAGATTTTTCAGAGCTGGAAATGGCACGACATTATTGACCATTCTGCAATTTGAGAGAGAGAGAGAGAATCTGTTTTGAACCGAAGCTTTTCATATTTAAAGGGGATACATTATTTATGAATTTGGTGTAAAAAAATGCCCAGTACTATATTTATCACAACATGTTAGTAGCAATTTATGAAATTGTAATATCGTGGAAGTAAATTTTCACGACAAATATATCATATGTTTTTGTAATGAAAAAATCTGTATATTTATAAATATATTGGTGGTCAAAGTCAGAATATTATACTACTACGCATAAAAATTGGCATATATTTTACTTTTACACTTAAGGGCAATAAGTGCCAGTAAAATTTTGTGTGTCATCTAATTTATATGAATATAAACAACCAGTGGAACTTAAGGCATCTCCTTCCCTATAAGGACGAGAAATTCCTATATGAATATAAACAACCGGTGGGCTTAAGCCATCACCTTCGCTATAAGGACATGAAATTCTATATTAATCTATGAAAAAGAAAATTATAGAAATTCTCTTGTTAAACAAGAGAAAAAAAGCAAATGATCTACAACATATATTTTAGTGGGGCCAGATTATAGCGGCGCAGATTATTTAGATATAAATATTATACAATTATATTTTCATAGGCATTAGAGATGTATAACAATTACAATATTTGCAATATCTAGCCACACAATTGCATAGGCAATCCGCTAGTTTTTTTGAATAACAAACTTTTATGGTGGCATGCTAGTTCCTTAAAAATTCCATTCAATTTGGTTTTGCTTTTGTTGACCAAACATATACTACCTCAGTTCTTTTTTAATTGTCGATTTAGACATCGACACATCTCCAATACACACTTTTGACTATTACTTTTTATGTATATATATTAGTAAAACATATTAAAAATATAATGATATAAAATTATTTTTTTGGCAATAAATCTAGTAATAACATTTTCATATGACAAATCTAAATCATTTTGTGTATATTAGTAGTGAAAGGTTTAAAAGGTGACAGTAGAAAGTTCTGAAACGATATCTTAAGTAGAACAAATCAGTACTAATAGTGTAAGTTTGCATCGAACCTCGAAATCCCTTCTTTTAATGAACTTTTTTTTATTATTTAACCTTTTTTTAATTTTTATTTTAAAGTTAATCCCGGCGCACTTTATTTCTAATTCTGATCTCTTTGGTCACGCCACTGTGGCGTGACAAAACAATCTTTGTCACGCCCAGGATAAGTCTCCAAAATAGCACTTTTGATCACGCCACTGGTCTTGGTGTGACCAAACAACACTGTCACGTCACGAGTGGTGGCGTGACAAGAGCGTGTCTTAGATACGGGCTAGAGTGACAGCGTTGTTTTGTCACGTCACTACCCGTGGCGTGACCAAAGGGGTCATAATTGGAAATAAAGTGTGCCGGTTAACTTTAAAATAAAATTAATAAAATTTAATTAATAAAAAAAATTCTCTTTTAATATGGTTTTTTTTCCAACGCGGAGTTCCGAAAATCCCATAAATAAAAACTAAAATAATTTAACAAGTACATGGATTCTATTCTGTCACTGCAGGTGGGACCTGCAATTGCATCACCGGGCTGGCATCACCGGGCCCCGACAACTTCCTCGCCTCCGCCACCGAATACTTCGTCGACGACACCTTTGCCAGCAACCATCCGTCGTCGCCGGTCACCGCCACCGACCTCTTCACCTTCGGCGGCAGCGGCCTCCTTACCATCGGCACGCTAGGCATCGCCGCCGTCACCATCCCTGGAGACGACGACGACGAAGAGTACGACGTCGACACCAACGATGGTTCTGTCGACGAAGCATACGACGGCGCCGTCACGCCCACCTTCACCTTCCCTCCGCCGGAGGCCGCAGCCGTCCAGAAGGCGATCGCCGTGGTCGAGGCCATCGCGGAGAAGAACGACGACACCACCACGGAGGACGACCTCATGGTTGTGAACGCCGAGCTCGAGAAGGTCCTTGGGAGCAACGCCGCCAGCGACGTGGCGTCGGCGCGGGTGAGCTTTGCCATGGGCGTTGACTGCCCGCTGCAGGGCTTCCTGTTCGGCTCCCCGGTGAGCAGCGACGCCGAGTCGCGGCTGGAGCAGCGTGAGGGCGGCGGCCGGCGCACCTCGCTCGGCGAGCTGTTCATGCGCTCGCGCTTCGCCGAAGAGAAGGTGGCACTCGTAGCCGTTGCCGAGAGCGAGGACGGCAGGGACGGAGCTGGCGGTGGAGAGAGGGAGGGAAAAGCAGGGAAAAGCGGCGGCGGTCACAAGATGATGAAGAAGAGGAAGGTGAAGGATGAGAAAGGCGCCGGCGGCGACGCAATGCTATCGAGTGCGACGGTGACTAAGAGCAAGTTTCAAAAGGTATCCTTCTTGTTCTGGTTTTCTTTAGAAAGACAAAACATCTGCAAATTTTGACAAATTCTTGAATTGATTGATCTTTAGCTGTACGTTTATTTACTTTGGCTAATATGCTGACTTAGTACACTATAGTATTAGTTTGATTTTTGATTAGTTTGTACTAAAATATCATGTCATAGTTTCTACGTGCAGCCGTTTTTCTTTCTAATTTGCAAGACTACAGAGATATTTACATGTAACTAATTAAAATCGTCATTATCATTTATATTCATCGTCATGAGTTCAGAAGAAAGAAGTGTGACATATATATGTGAACATAGGTACTATAATTTTTAATGTATTTAAGTTTATATACCTCGTTGAGAAGATTGGATAAAAAGTTGAGTTTTGGGGATTTGTTAGGTGCAATTTCTTCAATAACACTACAAATATCCCACGAGTTAAAAATTAACATCGGTTTGTCACTAACATGTGGCCCCATGACCCATCTATCATCCTCACATTTGATGTTATTTTCCAATTTGTATATCTTTGCAATATTACCGAGCAAATTTTCCTTTATATATATATATATATATATATATATATATATATATATATATATATATATATATATATATATATATATATATTTGTGCATCTAACAACTCTGTTCCAGAACCAAATTATCATATATCTTGACCAAGGTGGAAGGTATGCGATATTGAAGCCAGTCCATGGAAATTACAAGTGAAAAGGAATAAGGCCATTGCACTTAATTATTTGAGGGCTTTGTGAGAAAAAAAAATACCCGAAACTATTGTAAATATGCTTCTAAATGGTTATTTTTTGGGTATCAGTCTTGAGAATTTTAGACAGAAATCAATCTTGAGAATCCGAGTTAACAGTCACCACATTACATACTTTTTGGCCAGTAGTTTCCCACTTTAGGCTTCAGCAAAAAGGATCTTTTGTAGTGATCCAAAATCGCTTCAAAATTTGCTTAGTAATTAAATCACCAAGGTAAGATCAAGGTACTGACCAACATTGACTGTCCGATTACTGATCAGAAGAGACCACAATTGAAGCCAATATATCCTACACCTTTACTAATATAAACGCACACAAGGCTGAGTTTAAACTATCATATCATAATTGATTATCTTTTGATGAACCGTCGATTTGAGTTATATACCTGCACACCAACTTGGTGTCAAGTTGTTGTTAGAAGTGGGGGCAGCGAGTTGACATGGCGATTTGTTTGCAATCTCCTGTCTAATGTTATCTTTATGGGGGCAAACTAGGATGCTTGACTTGGTATATCCTTCTAGACTCTTTTGCTTTTCTTTTCCCTTTTTTCTTTTCTTGAGAGGATGCTTTAGATTTCCCTAAAAAATTCTGAATAAGTTACTTCAGAAAACACTTCTCATATGAGTATATGACTCATGTCATATCCCATGTATACGCAATGTGATACTAACTAAAACTGTGCTAATTAATCACCCTTTATGCAACACATACATAAACTGAATTTTGGAAAATGATCAACATTTGACATGAGTTCTGAAAGGAAGAAACATTTGCTCATTGCAGATCCTTCAAATCTTCCACAGGAAAGTCTACCCTGAGAGCACAATTCTGACGAGGAACCTGACCAAGAAGAACCGCAAGTGCGGCGCCCCTGACAACGACCGCCCGTTGGACTCGCCGAAGCTCCGGTGCCGCAAGGACCAGCGCATGCCGAGCTTCGGCTGCTGCACCAACCGCGCCTTCAGTACCTCTCCCGACAGTGGCGAGCTGAACGGCAACAAGAGCGGCCACTGGATCAAGACCGATGCAGACTGTGAGTGCATGCACGTCCCTGTCCATCTATCTTGCAATCACACAGCACAGTGATCCATCACCAAATGCAGTCTTGACAATGAAATGTTTCATACTTTTTTTGGAGAATTTTCCGGTTACTGTATGATGATGCACACTGCATTGTACTTACACTGAACTTGCCTTTTCTGACTGGATGCAGATTTGGTGCTGGAATTATAGGGGGAAGGAAGAAAAGAGAGGAAGGAAATGTCAGAAGCTGTTGGTTTGATCATGAATTAAGCATAGTGAGTATACTATATGTATGTGCGTGCTTGCTGTTTCAATCCGTATCTGTGTGGTAACTGCATGAATTGTATGTGTCACTACATAAAGGGGGAAAAGGACTCGAAATCAATCTAGTGTGTGATGGTACATGGCTCTGTGAATGTATGACAGAGATCAGAACTTAATATATGGTTGCTTCTTGATGCGATTGGTGTTTTATGGACCTAGCTGATGGCTTTGTGTGGGCTTGGCCCCCTAATCATGCTTGCTCTTGAACTCTTGTTGGTGTCTTTGCTTGCATAAAGGATGATCCAGTGACAGTGATGGCCCTATCTACACATGGCACTGACAGTGATGGCCCTATCTACACATGGCACTGACAGTGATGGCCTTATCTACACATGGCACTGTCCTCATTAGCTTGCACTTTAGCTAGGAATCATTCTTATGGGTCTTCTTAGGAGCTGTTAGTTGTTACCCACCATTTGGCATCTTGCATGTGTGCATGATGGATTAAGCAGGAGGTTCATCAGATCCATTGTTCACTGAGACATGCATGTGTGCAAGAGTCTGAATGATCTAGTTCTTGGTACAGTGAAGGATAAGCTAGAGCACTGAAGATCTCCAGTAGTTTGGTTAGGACTAATGTCTAGTTTCGGCATCCATCTTTCTTGTGCAGAAACTATTTTAGGTAAACACAGTTGATTAGCATAGCACATGCCTACATTTGCAGGTTACACTTTGGCCTCATGTTTATGAGGAATTGAGGATCATACTTAAACTTCAAACGAAGAACTTAGGTGATTTTTCACTTTGATCTGGCCCTTGTAGTACTATACTAGGGAATGATAGAATATTTTTTTTAAATAATCTATTTTTTAATCGAAATATCAAAAATATTCCAGCGATTTTTTTTTCAAAAATATCGTCTGTCGCCCAATGGTTGAGCGAGCTCCTATCATAACGGTTGGCGATCGCAAACTGTCGCCCAACCGTTCAAACTTTTAAAAGCGCATGGAGGCGGCGGTTGGTGTCATTATTACAGTCGCCGCACGGTTGGGCGATAGGATCCAGTCGCCCAACCGTACAGCGACTGCATGTTCCAGTCGCCGCACCGTTGGGCGACTGGATTGCCTATATAGGCACCCGCGCGGTCCCCCCGGCCGCTCATTTCGCCCGAGCAGAAACAGTCGCCGTCGCCGCTACGGGAGAAGAAAGAGAGGGAGAGGAGAGGAAAAAAGAGAGGAAAAGAGAGGGAGAGGAGAGGAAAAAAGAGGGAGAAGAGGAGGAAAATTTCGACTACGAGGTAAGTTTGTTTTATTTTGTAGTGTATTCTTTTAGTAGGTAAATAGTTTAGTTAGATAAAATAATAGTGTAAGTAGCGCTCGTAGGAAACTGTAGTTAGAGAAAACAGAGTAGAAAATCGAAATGTTGTTGATTTGTATGTAAGTAGAAGCGATAAAAAAACTTTAGAAAATCCTCAAACACCGAGCGCATAGTAAAAAGTTAAAATAAATAGATCTTGCGGACATTCAACTAAGGTGTTTGATAGGATACTTCAAAGGAATTGAGATTCGGTGATACTTTTGCAAACATACGGGAATGTAGAAATGTTATTTGCATATAGTCAAACCCTTTGGACAACTATTAAAATGGCATACAAACTTTATTCCTTTGTGTACAAGAATTGAAGCATCGTAGAGGCGTTCTCGTCGCCATGTGACTAGCCGGTCACGAGGTCTGTAATGTAGTGTATTTTTGCGGCCGGTCAAGATCTTGAGTGTAATATAGTTGATTTGTCCTAGGAAACTTTATTTTGTAGTATACTTTTTTGGGTACGTAAATAGTTTATTTAGTTAAATGAGTAGTATAATAGCACTCGTAGGAAATTGTAGTTAGAGAAAAAAAATAGAAAATCGAAATGTTGTTGATTTGTATGTAAGTAGTAGCGATAAAAACTTTAGTTAGAGAAAAAATAGTCGTGAGGGAGTATTATTAGTCTTTGTTTTGTGAGATGTATTGTAGTAGTGTAGGTGTGTGCGTGGCCGACTATTCTTGGGTGAATAATGCGTGACCGAGCGTATAAGGAGGATGAATTATTTGTATAAACTAATTAGTAGAAGTAAATTAGTATGAACTAACTGACTTAGGTAATTGGTAGAAGACCGGAATGCCACTTGTAGCATTTCGGGTTGCAAGTTAGCGTCCGAATCAGATAATGCCTGCTATGGAATAGCTCGATTTTTAGGTTGAATCTGAATATCGTATCACACGTTCATTGCGGCCTCTGCCTTAGGGAATGAATGATGTCTTGATCATGCTGTCGTATAGTTGTCGACGATAGGCGAAGGGCCTTACAAATGTAAATTACAATATAGCAGTACTTGCATGTCGATGCGTTCTTGGTGACTAATTGCAATGTTGGAAATATTTGCGACCATACAATAAGTCATGCTGCACTCCACTACATTGAAAGTGCATTACGGTGTTGGCACCGTTCGTGAAGGTCCGTCGCGGTGTTGACTTGAGCAGTTTTGACAAGCCACTCTGGTACACCGGACGGCGAGAATGCACGAATCGAAGATGTGAAACCTGGTGACCCGCATGACTTCTCTTTGAACCACGAGGTGTGCAAACATCGACATACAAGGGCTTTGGGCGGTCTTCCACAAACATCGGTGGGAGTTGAGAAGACCGATGCACTGCGGCGGTGTGGAAGGGCTTTATAGAAGGATGTCGGTGCCGTGGATATGAGTGTGTGATACTTGTGCAACCATGCCCAAAAGAAATTGTCAGGCCCCCATGGGATATCATCTGGGTGTTGCGGCGTACTCGGGTGCGGCATGTTGGTGAAGAAGAGGACCGGGAGGCTGTGTTCTGAAGAGTTGAGAGAATGTTGCTTGTGATGAGCCCGACGCGGTACATATAGGAGAGGAAGATCGGGCACGCATGGTGAGCCTACTGAGACGGTGATGAAGGAGAGCATAGGGATTACATATTGCATCAAATGGAAAGCGATGACCGGATGGCCTTGGTGAAGAGGAAGCTTTACAAGAAGGCAGCGAGGCGATTCCGATGAGGACGGAGCTCCCATCCCGGGAATGGAGCAGTTGTGCCGAGGGTCTATATGCGCACGACGAGCACGAATCGCCGTGGGAGTACCATGCCACCGAGGTTCGGTTGCACTCAATGTTTCTTGATAAGACATCCTTGCAGGATGTCATTAAGTATGGGCTATGTCTATCGGCGGACGTTTGGTCGTCAAATCTAGCCAAGAGCAAGATAATCGTCAAATGCGGCAGGCGGTTGTCCTTGGCGAGTGCAGCGCATAGACCAAGTATGAGACTCTTTGGATTGTCTCGAAGGTGGAGCCGCACTCGTGCATGCTCAGCGGTGTTTTGTGCGAACATCGTAACATAACGTCGACATTCATAGCTAATTTGATGTATGGAGAGATAGTGGAGAAGAAGGATATGGAGGCCAAGCACATTATGGTGGCTATTGAGAAGAAATTCAAGTACAAGATCAGCTATGGGAAGGCGTGGCGTCGCGGCGAAGGCTATGGAAAGACGGTTTGGATCTTTTGAGGCGGCGTCGACAACCTTCCTCGTATGCTTGAGGTCTTTGCGGAGAGAAACCCGCACGTACATTCTTTGTGAAGGACATGCCATCTAAAATTCGCGAGGTTTTTAGTAATGCATAGGACCTTCGTAGCCTTGATCCCTACATCGAGGCTTTTAGGCATATCTGCCCGTGATCTCGATTAGCGAGGACTTTTTGACCGGAAATACAAGGGCAAATCCTTACCGCCATAGGCGTTAGCGGGAACAATCAAATTCGCTATTGGCCATCGCATTTGTCGAAGGTGAGAATTTCGACGGTGGTTGTGGTTCCTTCAACATCCGAGGGTGGGAGTTGTTGGAGCTAAATCTGGTGTGTGCGTGATCCATGATCGCCACGCAGGGATCTTGAAGGCCATAAAAACTTCAGAAGACCGGAGGAGCCGTTCCTTGGCGGATATGACGAGTAGATGGTGTATTCGCCATTTGGGGCCAACTTCTTCAAGAAGTTCGAAGCAACCCTTGGTGAAGCTATTCAAGAGGTGGCTATGCGAGAACCAGAAGTATAAATTTGGCGCCTTATGGGCGCCGGCCGACGAACTGGCGAGAAACACGTGGACACGAGGAACCAAGGAGCGAGTCTCGAACCGGTTGGTCGAGGCGAGAGGACCTCGAGGAACATCGAGTGCTTCTCCCATCGGATCAAGGCCCACCATTGGACAAGTGGTCTCTTTGCATGACACGGACGGGGCAAGGTGCGGCATAATGACCACTAACCTTGCGGAGGTGTACAAGCCCCGGGTTCTTAGGGGCCTTCGTTCTCGGCCCTCGTCGCCATCGTGGAAGGTGTTACGCACGCACTGTCGGGTATTTCGAGGAGAGGCATGCAAATGCCGCGACTTCATGCCACGAACCCTCAAACACCGTATTGCTCGAAGATTACGGCATACATGCGAGCGAAGACACGAAGGGCGCTGGCCGCACACGGTGTGCGTGATGGGCAATATGGATCATCGTTTCGGCGTGCTCTTGCGGGATAGAGCGGATTTGGGGCGGCTCGTTCTCTTGTCACCCACGAGGTATGCCATGGAGATCATGTCAGCGAGCCTAGTATGCGTGCAACAAATGAAGCTCTTACACAAGCCATGCTCTCATGTGCTTTCGCATGCGGATCTGTCGCGTATGGACCCTTTGAACTTTGTGTCAAGTATTTCTTGAAGGAGAGGGTGGTGCGGCGTGGATCCGGCGAGCTTAGGGCTTCGGGGTTGTGGGTAACCGCCACCTTGGATATTGCAAATAGGATCTGGATTCGGATATTGACATCTTTGAAGGGTAGCAAGGGTCGTCGCAGAGTCGTCGTATTACCAATGATATGGACGAAGCACAAGCAAGGCGTTGGGTAGACGCAGCTGCAGGCGTCTTGACGAGAGGGCACACTGACGAGACGATGTAAGGCACCCGGAGAGGTAAACCTTTGCTATGGTTTGCGTTAGCACTTCTTCCGATGTGCAAAGTGGGACCGAAATGGCAAATCAGTGTACATTGTCATTTGTACTTTGTATTGTTTATGTAGCTGTTCTGGTACTACCCAATTTTCATTTGATGTACGTAATGCTTAGTAAGACATGTATCGTATGTTGCACATAATGTTTATTTAAGTGTTGTACTCTTGTACTCTTTTGATTTGTTTGTTTGCAAGTTAAATTTACTCATTCGTTACACTCGATGTTTTATTTCCGCGTATTTGCTATCTTAAAGTTGTTTTGCAGGTATGGCTCACGGATCCGACTGGAGTTTCGGCCTCCTAGAGGAGCGCATCGACCGAGTACATCGTGCGTCGCGTCGTGTCCCTCATCCTACGGGCCGCCGACACTGTTGTGTTGGGGGTGATCGCCGACGCGACACCTCGGGTGGCTGGAGGCTAGACCCATTTGGATAGGCGAGTTAGTATCGCCCACACTATCTTCTCGCGAACCGTACCTTTCAGTCTTGACCTTTTATTCCTTCGCAGTTGGCGCTTTGGTCTACTACCTATCGCCGGATAGTGCGAGCCACGGACGAGGACGAGCCGGCGGCACCGCGGATCGGCGGCAGAGAGCGTCCATCTTTGGGCGAGCGAGCCACGGCGCTTCCCGTTCGACCGCTCCTGGCGGCAGCTCTTGTGGACCGGTGGCGACGAGACTCACACTTTCCATCTCCCATTCGGGGAGATAGCCCCTACCCTGCAGGACATCTCCCTGCTTCTTGGCCTCCCTATCGCGGGAGGTGCCGCCTTCCCGTGGAGCCTCCGGACAACCGGGCGCGAGGACCTTCGGCGGGTCAGGAGTCCTCCCACCTGTGTTGGCGGCCGGGTACTACGTCATTCCAGAGGCACAGAGGCACGGCCCGCCCTTGCGGTGGTTGTCGCAGTTCCGGGTACGTGTTCCACATCGTACTCGTTGGTAGTGTCGCGCTGTCCTTTCTGTACAGGGGTCTTACTAAATTTTTCGTTGTGCACAGGTCGAGCGGATGGACCCTCACGCGGACGACCAGCAGGTGTCACGCCACCTGGAGGCGTACTTGTTGTGGCTGTTTGGTTGGGTGCTGTTCACCAGCGATCCGCAGCGACGTCGCCGACGCGAGGCTCATCGCGTCGCCAGTACCATCGCCCGACGGGAGGGCCCCAGATCAGCTGGGGTTGGCCGTACTTGCTACCACCTATCGCGGCTTGTGCGATGCATGCATCAGGTCCAGACCGAACTCCATCCTCACGGGGTGTCCTCTCCTACTGCAGTTGTTTTCGTTTGAGCGCTTTAGCCTCGGGCGGCCTGATGACGGACAGCGACCGCACTGGCCGGAGATGTACAACGCAGACGAGGTGGACCGCCGGCGATGGGCTCTCTCGGTGCGGCGACGGAGTGCGTACTCTTTCCGTGACTAATTTTTCGTATACCGATCGTCCTACATAATATGTTGTGTTCGTTGCGAGTGCAGTTCACGCACGTCGCGGTGACCGAGCGTCTGAGCCGTTCGTGGAGCGATTCGGCCGCCTCACGGCGACGGCGTTATTTGGGAGCCATACTCGCCTCAGAGTTACTTCGCGCGCTCCCCACGGCTGTCCTTGCTGTGCTTGCGACCGAAAGTATTGGGCGACCCGCAGGTGCTTGTCTTTAGCGTCTTCGTGGAGGACTACGGGCGCATCGTGTGATGCGCCCGATTAAACGCCCGGCGAGTTCGATACGATTAAGCGTGCGATGCGAAGCGTGCACTCGTGAGTGTCGGCATACATAAGTTGTTTTGTTGTCTCTCTACACACGCATCGCTAACTACATGTTACGTCTTGCGGCTTGAGAGGAAGGGAGTCGCGCAACGAACCGGGGAGTAGGATGGGCCCGTGGGTAGCGCGATGGGAGGGCGCGACTGAGACCGTGTGCGAGAGGACATCCCCACGACCACATGAGCTATAGCGAGTATATTCGCCAGATGCGCTCGCAGACACGCATTCGAGCTCGTGCTTTCGCTGGCGACGAGCCCGCACCACATGTCCCGGCACCGACCGACACGTACCCTATGCATTTAGCGCAGGACGTGCACAATGCGGTACGTTACGTGCAACTCCGAAAATTTCGCTTGTGTCATCCGCCATTATAGTTTTCACCGTGTCTTCTTTTTGATGTAGGCGAGCATGGTTGCTGAGCTTGCGACGGACTGCGACTCTCGACCGCAGAGGTTCACGGAGGTGTGGAGGGCACACGCGGCGACATAACGGCCGAGTTTTCCGTCGTTTTCGGCAGCGGATCGCGGGCGTATTTTGACTTCTTTGTCGGCATGCTTCAGCGTTTTTTATTAACTAACAATATTTTCTTTGTGCGGTACATTGCCCTATGATGGCGTGGGCGCGCATCACGTGGACGCCGCGGGGCGTGGGCGAGCTAGACGAGGACGCCAGAGACTTTGGTGGGCGAGACGGCATCGCCCACACCTCAGCCCCACACACGCCGAGGTTTGTCCGGCTCACGGCTTCTCGGTGCGCCCGGCACCCACAAGACACCAAGGTTGTCCACCCCTTTGCCGCATCTCGGTCCTCGTCGGATCGGGGCTCAGACCGTCTTTCCTCTCGGCCGAGGCCCCGACACCCAATAAGCAGAGGAAGGCGCCAAGCGAGCCCGTAGGGGAGGACGCGGAGGTGGATCAGGCGGTGGCGCGGCAGGAGGATCTTTGGGGGTGTGGTTGGGGGGCTAGTAGAGGCGATCTTGACTTGCTGCACATTTGTTCTTTATGTGATACTTTAATTTTGCACTTAATATATGATGCCTGGATTACTTTTGCGTTCTTCTGTATACTCTTTCATATAATGCATGTTTGTTCAATGCATATCAACGCCTATAGCTTAATGGCAACTGCAATGACGCGTCCACCATTCACTTACATACGTTACGAGATTGAACGTAATTGCGACACATCGATACAACATGTCAACTCGATAAAAGGCAACCGCAATAACGCGTTCACCATTTAGTTACATGCTTCATGAGATTCAACATAAGTGCATCTGAAGGGACACTAGCGACGTCTGAGCTTCTCGCCCTCCCTAATTGTAGAAGGTGCCTCGCAACCCACATAGAGTGTTCTCGGTTAGGCGCCTCGGGCGTGGTGGTCATTTGTCGTTGTAGTGGCACGCACATATGCGACTAGGGTTGGCACAAAGACAGATTGGGATCATAGGAACTTCCTATGTTCACGACCTCCTCATTGCCCCTCTCGCGCTGCATCTGTTGGCGGAGGTCGTCATTTTGCTCGTTCAGATCGTCAATTTGTGCCTCCAAATCAAAGATTCGGTTCCACAATACATCCAGGTACCGCACAACAGGTCGTTCATGGGGAGGATCGATCCAGCGGGTGAAGTTGCATTTCGCCATCTGCTACAAGGGACGGTTAGTATGGACGATGTATTACCAGTAACATAAACAAAACAACTTACCCCAGAGTATGGGCATCGGAAGAAACGCCGTCCACCATCGAAAGGGCCGTCTATGGCTCGCGACGCGATAGCGTCCTCCCGTGTCGCATTTCGCCACTTAGGTTGACCACGCTTGTTCGGCATCAACCGGTGGTTAGGGCCGAAGTCCTCCATCCTTTCGGGGAGAAGGTCCGGCTTCGGTGAACCCGGTTGGACTGGTCCCTGGGCGTCTGCCATCGTATGTTACTGTAAAACGGAGAAGGTTCTTCCTCCTACGGTTTGAAGGGTCGAGTGGTCGTGGTCGAACGTGGGCGTGCATTTTATAGGCCCGCGGGGAGACTAACAAAGCGGGCGGCTTTGCGCGATGATAAGACCACGGGGCAGCTTTGCGCGATGATAAGGCGACACGGGCAGCTTTGCGCGCGGAGAAGACCACGGGGTAGCTGCGCGATTACAAGACCACATGGGGCGGCTTTGTGCGATGATAAGACCAAAGGAGCGACTTTCTGCGGTGACAAGACCTGCGTGGCGGCTTTGCAACCGAGAAGACCACACGGGCAGCTTTGCGCGATGATAAGACCGAAGGAGACGACTTTCTTGCGATGACAAGACTACATGGGCCAGCTTTGCTAAAGGAGAAGACCACACGGTGTAGCTTTGGGCGTGATAAGACAAAAGCGAGACGACTTTGCGCGGTTTAGGGTTTAGGTTTAGGGTTAGGCTTTTCGGATCGACTTGACAACCACGACCACCTCGCCGACTTTTAAAACCGAAAAGATAAGACTCTGTAAAGAAAGGCGTGAAAACACTGCTGTCTCGCTTGACTTTTCAAACCGATAAAAGACACTCATAAAGCAAGCCATGACTTCTCACTACAAAGTAAGGCGTGACAACACTATGCCTCGCCGACTTTTGGAACCGACTTGACAACACTCTACCTCCTCGGCTTTTGAGAATTTAAAAACAAGACTCTCTCTCTCGCATGAAATTAACCACACCATGCCAACCATGGAGCTTATAAAGAGGTTGAACCAAACCCAACTCTCCACAACACTACACAACACATACCCGGCTATGGACTCTTGGCAAACTTCTCGCGAGGTTGTTGAAGAAGCAAAAGTAACTTAAGTAGAAGAGGAACAGCTACAATACCCGGATAAATCAATGAAAGATGCTCGGTACCACCATGTTTTCCGATCCCGCAGTGTGTGTGTGTGGCGAACCGGCAGAGATCATTGATCCACACACCGGAACCGCCGCCCGGGCGTACTACACATGCGGGCATCACCTCGTAAGTGTTTCTTTCACGCGTGATCGATTTTCCTCTACCAGCGTTCAATTGCTTAAATTTTAACTTCATCCCCGTAATGGCGGCCGAGATGCGCTGCCACTTCTTCCGATGGATCGGCGGCCGGAGATGTGCGGCGACAGGCATTCATCGGCGAAGTACATCTTTGAACTACTCGGTGCGGGCGAGAACTTCGTCGCGGTGGAAACCTTATGTACCGGACCTGTTGAGGAGGCACGAAGAGCCCGATACTCGCCCGGCGTAATCCATATCGATGGCGTCGGTTATGAAGAGTTTACATCCTTATTACGTAAGGTTTCCTGCACGGTGTACCCATCCATCATACAATCGCGGGACATGGACAACCGACATACCGGCCCGGCGTGCACGATCCGCGACAAAGGCAAGGAAAGGCTCATGCGGTTGACCCGGCGCCCACAGCGTATCCGGTTGCTGGCGTAATCCGTATGGACGGCGTGAGTTACGAAGAATTTACATCATTCTTACGATTTTCACTATATCGGTGCCCTTACATCACGAATCGCGGGACATGGGCGACTTGACATACCGGCCCGGCGTGGGCGATCCGCGACAAGGGCAAGGAAAGGCTCATCTTGGTGAGCGGCCGCCCTGGCGTATCCGATCCGGCCGGGCGTAATCCGTGTCGGCGGCGTGAGTTATGAAGAATGTAAATCCTTCTTACAATTTTAAATATCGGTGTACTTACATCAAGGAAGCGCAGGATATGGGCGACTTCGATATACCAACCCGGCGTGGACACTCCGCGACAAGGGAAGGGAAGGCGGCGAGAGTTCAACGCCGGTGGCAAGGAAGGAAAATAGCCCGGTCCACCTTGATGAGGTCGGTCATTACGTAGTAGTCCCGTCCTACCCCATGTTTTTACTATCCCTAAAGGCATGTATACTTACATGGTCGGATGCTTGTGTTACAATGTCTTGTAGTAGTAGCGAGGATGACTAAAGCAATTAGCGAACCATCATGCCATGTGACTACGTGTAACGCGATGTACATCTCTGCGGACTCTAATGTAGTTACGGTTAGGAGACCCATCAAAGCAAGACTATATTGCAAGTATGCCTCTTCTAGTGGAATCCCGAGAAAGAACCATTCGCACCGACATTGAATCCTCCATGTTTTAGGCCATCTTCATAATCACAATGAGTGTTCTCGGCCCTTCACTCATAATCTCAGTATAAGCTTCATAAAGTGCGACATCGACTACGTGCCTACATACGCATATATCGTTCGACGACTTCATCGATGAGAGACTCCTCGCGCATCGTAATATCACTTATCTTTGTACTTACATATCATTCTTGTCTTAATCGTCCTCACAAAATTCAGCGAAATTTACCGCGCTACAACAATATACAACGATCACAAAATGTTATTGCGAGTCGACAAATTTCGTACCCATGATATTCTCTGAAAATAACAAAGCAGAGCAACCAACATCGTGACAACACTATTATTTTCAAAATAAATAACATGATATAATCAGATTTGCTAAATTTAATTAACCTACCAAATGTAATATTCATTACAACTCAATTAAACAATAATTAAAAGGCAAAAGGATGTGGGACCTCCTATCGCCATAGAGTTGGTATTGGTTCTGTCGCCATAGGGTTGGGCGACTAGTTCTGTCGCCCATTTGTTGGCGATCCTGCAAAAATGCCGCAGGAGTCGGGCGATTGGTTTTAGTCGTCCAACCCTATGACGACAGGAACCAGTCGCCCAACCCTACAGCGACAGGAGTGAAATCGCCCAATCATTGGGCGATAGACGTATATTTTTGAAAAAAAAAATCGCTGGAATATTTTTGATATTTCGATTAAAAAATAGATTATTTTTAAAAAAAAAATCGGAATGATACTAGGTCAAAATTATTGCAGTAGTTTGCAAATGTGAACTAGTATAGTAGTAAATGAATTTACATAGATATTCATTGAAGTTTACAAATGGGGCCTTCAATTTAAAATTTACCAACAAAGTGCCGCCCCTATGAAAGTACTTGTGATCTAGGAGTTGGCACGAGCATAAAGCGCTTACCACAAAATTGGCTGTGTAATCTATTTTTGTATACTAGCCGAGTACCCGTGCGTTGCAATGGATCTCAAATAAATGTATATATGTTGTAAACTTTAAAAACCAATATTTATAAGGTAATTATCCTTGCATGTAAAAGTTGCATATAAAATTTACATCCGATCAACAAGCCACAAAGAGTCTTACCATAAACCAAATAAGCATATGATCTAACTATTCATAAAAGATCGTTATAGTAACATATGCATATATACACATATCTATCCATAAAAGATCCTACCAACTCATGAGGTGGGGAGGTAGATGATAGACTCACCACCACCACCAAGTCCTTTTATAATAGTAAAAATTAAAAGTTGGTTGGAAAATTTACATCAAAATTATAGATAAAAATCTATGATGATATTAAATTTAACTTCGAAAAATAAAGAAAACAATACACACCTTCTATTTAGAGGAAGCCATAAGCTTCCATTCATTTAAAACATTCTGGGTACAAACAGCACGGAGGCTGTGCACAAGAAAACTAGGACTCGTGTTGAGCCGCTATAGCGAGGTTTTTTAGAGCATCTTTAGTGTATTAAATCGACGTCGATTCACAGTCATGCCACGTAAGTATTTTAAGAACTGAGCTCGTTTTTCTCCAATATATTGAACCGATTCCTACTAATAACTGGGACCCACGTTACATTAAAAAACCATAAAATAATAATATCCTCTCTCAAACGCACTCTCTTCTATGTATTTATTTAATGCTCATATGAGTTATTTAATGCTTTGAATCGATTCTTAAGTAGAGTTCGGTTCTTTACATTTTAGAGTTCGGTTCTATGAATTTTTTGTTGGAATCGACCCCTTTAATGTATTGAATCGATTCAATGCATTTTTTCTCCACATTTGAACCGACTAAAACACAACATTAAAGATGGTCTCACATGCTTAGCACAACATTGAATAGAAAAGGACGAAAATCAAGAACTTAACACCGCCTCGAAAGGCTAGTGCCTCAATAACCAATGGGTCTGAAATCCCCTGTAAGATTTACTCCAAGCACCTAGGAAGCCATTCTATTATTGCGCGGCACCTCTATTCCTGCCAGTTCCGATGCTTGTAAAATCGCTCCATCAGTATGTATCTTTGCCCATCCTTATGGTGAGCGCTCCCATGAGCAAACTGGAGTCACGGTTCGAGCAACCACCTGCTCCTATGGCAATTCTAATGCGGCTAGCAATTCCCTAATGAACTCCATGGATTTTCTTGGGTCATAGCCATGGTCCCATGAGTCCATTCATTCCACGAAGACCAAATAGACCACATGATCATAACTATCCGACGTAGAGGTGGCTAAATGGGTAGCCCGGCATAGCACGACACCAATCCATCTAGGCCTGGTCCATTTGGCCACGAGTGGTACTGGGCCATGGGCTGAGGCACCAACCCAAGCATAGCCCAATAGCCTCACAGGCCGTTCCAGGTCGGCCTAGTCATGATTAGCTCGTCGGGCCGGTATCAGCTCATTTAGCCTATTTAGCCTGAAAATTTGAATAAAATGTAAAAAAAAATCCTAGAAAATATGTCAAATTCAAAAGGTTACAAAATAAAACGATATAAACTTGTAAATGAACTACAAATAATTCAAAACTATAAAATAAAATCACATAAATTAAAAAATCAATCGTATAGAATTCAAAAAACACAAAAAAAAACCATACAAATATTAAAAAATGAATGGGCTGAGCCGTGCTTGGACCAGACACATCAGGGTGCGTTGGCTAGGCCAACACGACCCGTTTAGGTGGTTAACCGTGCCGTGCCTAGACTGGACCAAGAGTACCGTGCTTTGGACCAGTCCGACTGGCACGACCCATTTTGCCACCTCTAATCCGAGGTATCCGCTCACGAGGAATCCCAGAATCACACAGAACATCCGACGTCCACGTTTCCGGATGAAGTCGAGAGGTTTTAATGTTGAGGGTACTTTTCGCTGTCGTCCAGAAGAGCTGAGCGTGTGAGCAGTGTATAAGAGCACGCATCAAGTCCTCGTCAGCAGCATTGCAAACTTCACAAATACTCCTCTCCTTGACATGGCGGTACTTAAGAGTAGCAGCATCAGGGAGGACTGCTCTTAGCACTCACTTTCGGAACAACCTTTAACTTAAACTGTCATTTCTAGATATCTTCAGAATGTGTCGACGATGAAGCATCATATTCTGTTACGTCCGTCTCTTCTTTCTGAAGAACCAAAGCCCGGCATGCGGATTTTACCGTGAAGTTTCCATGCTTCTCACACCACCTCGGATTCATCCATCAGGCACACTGACCCTATGGCTAGCTGAGATCGATCTAGCTACGCAATACCCGGCCCTGGCGCCTTGCAACGCAGCGCTTCTGCCACAAACAGGGAGAATTGGAACCGTCCTGTTGGTCTTAGTGGCGAACAGTGCCGTCACCAACGTGCAAACTAAACAATGATATCATCAATGGAATCATCACCGGTTACAGAAGAACATTGCCACATGGCCATGGTTTCTCTCTCCAGCAAACAAGATGCCCAGCTAGCTGCGTTAACACCATGACCCCAGCTGCTTGAGTATGTCCCGGAAAGGTGGCTCCAAAGGCTTGTGGCTTTGGGAAGCACAAATGGACGATTGCTAGAGGTTGCCTTGGTTTGGTGTGCAGGCTATTCCTGGATCCTGATCAGCTCGTGCTGGGGCCTAGGACGACAAGTACCCAAAAGACGAGAAAGATCTTGTGGGAAACCATGTTCGTCCTTGCTCGTGTTCGTGTAACCTGTTTGGTGGCATGCAGCTCTCTGTATCGTACTGCTATGGCAGCTTAGTTTAGTTCCACCAATTTTCACTGGAAATGGTTCCACCAATTTTCACTGGAAATGGTCATATTGGCTCTAGCTGCCTTAGCCCCCCTTTGGAAACGTACAGAGGAATTTTCCCATTAATTTCCTGCGGAAATTGGACTTTTTTTCCTGTGAAATTTATGCGTTCCAAACGGAGCATTAGACTTGAGACTATGGAGTTGCGTAGAGTGAAAAAGATAATAATTTGACTAGACATTCCCTCCTGGGGGCACTGTTGAACATGCCACTGCTACATGAATTGCTTTGTGCATTTTGTGAGGCCGATCCGACAACGACGGGAGCGCTGTTGGAATTTTCCTTCCTTATCTTTGCTCTGTTATTGCTTCTTCTAGCGAAATCTGCTCGGTCCTTCGTCCAGGGAAAACGATCTGCTCGTCGTTTGCTTCGTGAGACACACGACGTGGCTTGTGAGACCTGATGTGACCGGCTGTACCTCACAAAACACTAAGAACCCAATCAATTTCTCTGGGAGCACCTGCTCCTCCTTTTTGGTCTTTTCTTATTGCTTCTCAACTCCACACATCAACTCTATGGCTTACATGGTGTTTATAAACCCGCACGCACGCACCCACGCAACTCCAACTTGAACTCAGGACTCTATCCGAAAAATAGACTCGAAAACACTTCCTAGTATGAGACGGACATAAGAACTAAAAACTTAAAAACTACTAAAACAAGATTAATCCTTACAATCACCCCGTTAATCTTATTTCATTATCTTGATTATCCCGATCTTCTCACGCATTTGAACTTCCAAGTCTTCCTCTTTTACCTGCACTCCTGTACGCCGTTCTTTTCTATACCGATACCGCCCTATCGCTTACACTTGCTTCATCCTAAGTTATGCACAAACCAACGCTTGCCGCGCCTTGTACCTGAACTGAACTCGTCCTTTCTGGCCGCCTAGGCTTCGCCATTACCTGAGCCTCTCGCTCCTCTCTCTTGGACCAAGTCTGCCCGCTTTCTCGCGTATATCTCAGCTGAAGCTACACCGCCCACTACTACAGAAAAGGTCTTCACAGACGGTTCAAAAACGTCATCACAAACGGTTTTGTAAGCCGTTTGATTTTATGGGTCAGTGGTGACATGAGGTTATTACAGACGGTTTTCGAACTGTTTGTGATGCACACTATCACATACGGTTATTAACTCAGAACCGTATGTGATATCTTATATATTACAGACGGTTGGTATTTAGAACTGTCTGTGATAGCCTCTTCCCTACAAAATCTCTAAACAGTGGATGCTTTTGCCTTTAAAACCGGCCGATATATATATATATATATATATATATATATATATATATATATATATATATATATATATATATATATATATATATATATATATATATATAGTCCCTTGTTAGCTAACTCAATGCCTGAATTCAGCTAGCTAGCTCGCTCCTTGGGCGTTCATCCCAAACGTTCAGGTGAAACACAGCCTAATCCGTTGATTCTGACTCACTGGAGTGTACGATCCTGAAATAATCCTCTAGTCGAACAGTTTAGACTAGCAAGAGATCGCTTACTCGGTTATGAAAATGAACAACTATATATTCACATTATTGCTCCTGTTGAAGGCGATACCCCTCAATATGATCTACCATCGGTTGATCAACTATCTGCACTAATAGTCACCGATTTTTCTCTAGCTAACCCATCATATGATATTATTATTCATGATAGATCTTCAGGCCTCCAACGCATCTCATCATTGCACCCCACTTTTATGGCATTACAATATCCTATTTTTATTTCCATATGGTGAGCGTGGATTTCAGCTAGGCGTCGCACATAGTTCCGGTTCCCATCATCGTTCAAACAAGCGCGATAAGATGACTATGCAGGAGTACTATTGCTTCTTATGTCACTACCGAAAAAAAGACCATAATCCATACCTATCCTACGGTTTATTATCTGCACAAATAAAGATTGATGCTCATGCATCCATTGATGAATGTCGTTTAGCGTTTATTAGGCGCTCTCAAGACCAGTTTAGATCAGAAAATTTGCAAGGTATTACAGACGCAGTTAGCTCCGGCTGTATAGATGCAAATGCTCTCGGGGAAAAAAAACTATTTTGCCTTCCAGCTTTACTGGTGGCCGTCGATATATGCAAGAAAACTGCCAGGATGCTATAGCGATCTGCCGTGTTCATGGCCCACTTGATTTATTTACAACTTTTAGATGCAATCCTAAGTGGCCTGAAATTAATGCAGCTCTTTTACTAGAACCTGGTCAAAAAACTATTGATGACACGATATCATTTGTTAGAGTCTATAACATGAAACTCAATGAATATCTCTCTGACATAACAGAAGGTCGTGCATTTGGTCTAGTTAAAGCAGGTTAGTCTCTCATACTAAACTTACACATCCCTTTTGCGTTTAACATCACATCTTTCTTACTATAATATTATTAACTATATAATATGTCTTCCTTCATATTTCGCTTATATTTCTTGGCCAGTTCTCCATACTGTGGAGTTCCAAAAGAGAGGCTTACCACATGCGCATATCCTTGTGTGGCTAATAGGTGACCATAGAGAGATTAGCCCAACTCTTATTGATTCGTTTATAAGTGCTGAAATTCCAGATCCGTCTTTAGACCCTTTAGGCTATGCTTTAGTAACCGAATTTATGACACATGGTCCATGTGGAGTCCTTAATGAAAAATGTCCTTACATGAAAAAAAAGGAATCTATTCAAAGAACTATCCAAAAATCATCAAGAACAGACTAGTATTGACTCTAATGGTTTTCCAATCTATAAACGATCAGATAACAGCCGCTATGTTATCAAAAATGGATGCAAACTTGACAACAGATGGATAGTATCTTACAATATGTCTATACTTAAGAAGTTCCAAGCTCATATAAATGTTGAGTGGTGCAACAAAACAAAGATCTTGAAATACTTATTTAAATACGTCACAAAAAGTCCTGATCAATCAAAGATTCTCTTCAAAAAAATCCATCCAAACGATACCAATGATACATCTACTATTAGTCCTCCTATAGACGAAATCAAAGAGTATCTAGATTGACGCTATATATGTGAACAGGATGCCTTGTGGAGAATATATGGATATGACATTCATACTAAAATTCCTGCTGTAGAACGCTTACCAGTACATATGCCAAACATGAATCTGGTACAGTTTCGTTCCAATTCAAATTTAGCAAGTATTGTATCCAATGATTTCTCTAAACAAACAATGCTTACTGAATGGTTCATAACAAACCAAAATAATCCACAGTCTCGATCTTTAACTTACTGTGAGTTTCCAACTAAATGGTCTTGGGATACCAGTTCTAGATCATGGTCGCCACGGAAAAGAGGACGTAAGATTGGTAGAATTTACTACGTTCACCCTTCGAGTGGAGAGCTCTACTACTTAAGAATGCTTCTTATGATTGTTAAAGGGGCCACATGCTATGCCAATATCAGAACACATGATTCGAAAATTTTATCTACCTTTAAACAAGCATGTGCTTCACGAGGATTAATAGGTGATGACATTGAATGGTATCATGCTTTTGACGAAACTTTATGTTCGGCTAGTGGCCCACAACTTAGACATCTATTCGTCACTATATTTATCTTTTGTCATGTTAGAGATGAAAGAAAGTTTTTTTTAACACATATTGGAAAGAGCTAGCAGATGACTTCCAATACCGCACTAGACTTGCATTACATAATCCAGATTACATTATTCCTGAACCAGTACTTCAAAACATGCTTATTGAAGAACTTGCTACTGCTTTTGCTAAAAATGGGTCGAACATAACTAACTTTGATCTACCTTCTGTAGCATATAACGTAGAAAGACTATCTGAAAATAGACTCATTCAAGAAGAACTATCTTATGATACAGATTATCTTATGATAGAAGTATCGCAGTTATTTACTCAGCTTAATAGCGATAAAAAAAAGGCATATAAATCCATTGTTAATTCTGTTCTTAATAGTTCACCATATTTTTACTTTGTCTCTGGTTTTGGTGAAACTAGCAAAACTTTTCTTTGGACCGTAGTTACTAACACTTTACGAGCTCAAAAAAAAAATTGTTTTAACTATTGCATCTTCAGGTGTTGCTTCACTTCTTTTACCAGGAGGCTAAACTGCCCATTCAAGATTCAAAATACCTCTACAGCTTCATGAGAACACCCTCTGTGATATAAAACGAGGCACAATACTAGCCGAACTAATTACACAGACTTCTTTAGTTATTTGGGATGAAGCCTTGATGATGAATAGGAAATGTTTAGAGGCTTTAGATGCCACTTCCAGAGATATCTTATCCATTAATAACCCTTCTCTTGCATCTATTCCCTTTAGTAGTAAAATTGTCGTCCTAGGAGGTGACCTTAGGCAAATTCTACCAGTTATTGAAGGAGGAACTCGGGCACAAGTTATAGAAGCTACAATCATGCATTCACCTCTATGGCATTATGTAAAAATCTTACATCTAACAATAAACATGCGCCTTAATAATGACTCCTCAGAATAAACAATACAAAGAGTAGATCACTATTCGGCAAGTGGCTACTAGATCTTGGAGATGGTACACTACCAACAACTACTCGTGACAACGAACGTGATAGCACTTGGATTGAAACTCCAGAAGACCTTCTTATCAAAACCACTGATGACAAGATTGCTACAATTGTATATGCTATATACCCAAATTTTATAGCAAACTATAAAAATCCTATATATCTAAGAGAGTGAGCTATTTTAGCACCTACAAAGGAGTTTGCAGATGAGATCAATTCTCATGTTCTTTCTATGGCTCTAGGTGCTATCATTGAATACTTAAGCTATGATTCAATAGAAACCTCCAGCGATACAGTAAATGAGGCAAATATGTTCTATCCAATTGAGTTTCTCAATACAATCTCTATTAACAATTTCCCTCAACATAAGTTATCACTCAAAATAGGCTCTCCTATTATACTTCTTAGAAATCTTAGTCAAACCAATAGCCTATGTAATGGTACACGCTTGATTATATGCCAACTACTACAGCATGTTATTGAAGTTGTTATTATGACCGGCTTACATGCTAAAGACATCATGTATATTCCTAGGATTGTCCTAACAAATCGAGACCAAAAATGGCCTTTTGTTCTTAAAAGACGCCAGTTCCCAATTCGCCTATCTTACACAATGACCATAAATAAAAGCCAAGGTCAAACACTAGCCTTAGTTGGTCTATACCTTAAAAAGCCTGTTTTCACCCATGGTCAATTATATATTGCTGTTTCCCGCGCCACCTCTAGAGAGTCCCTAAAAATCTTAATTGAAAATGATGACGGAGAGTGTGACTCACAAACTAAAAATATCGTGTTCAGAGAGATAATCCAATCACTATTATAGGTATAAATCATCTATACTTCCCTTACTGCTCTGTTTACCCTTTCAATAGTGCACTGCACTGCATCATAGTAGTACACTACATTTTTTTCATATCATCAATCTTACCTATTAGTACACGTTATATATTATTACAGTGTTCAAAATAAAAATACACTTATCTTCAATTTCGTGTATATTATTACTCCTTAAACTCGTGCCTATACCTAATCTATTTAATACATCTTCTATCATACCACAGCTCTGCAAGTAACTATTGCCCAAACAAACATTTTTTTAACTCATTCTTTCATTATTCTTTTAGCAACTACAGATGGCACATGCTCTACTCTCCCAGGTAAATCCAAGTAGCCGTCAATGGACTGTCTATGTAAGAATCTCACGGCTTTGGCACTATCGTCAAGGCAGTGACATAGGCCCAATTGATCATACTAACTTAGTCCTCATTGATGAACAGGTATTGTTACCATCTTTATGCCCTCAAAACTCTTTCTTACATGACTCTCATTTTTTTCGCTCATTCAATACAGTCAAATAGAATAGCTAATTAAAGTGCTTAATTTTTATGTAGGGAAATCACATCTATGCTGAGATTCCAATGGACCATGTAGAAAGATTCAAAGACCGCCTACAGGAAGGGAAAGTATATGTACTTGGGCATTCATCGTTAGTCAGCCCAAAAAAGCATTCAAACCAGTTCGAGCATCGTTTATGATCTGGTTTACAAGACATACCTCTATTGAAGAAAAAATAGATGTGCCAGACAATTTCCCAAAATGGACATATAATCCAGTTCCAATCACACAAATTCCACCTCCTAGCAATTCACCTGAATACTTTGTCGGTAAGTACTTCTAATATTGTACAATTTCTTTACCCCTATTCAACCAAACCAGTTTTACATATTTAAAAACTACGAAATAATATACAAACTTAATAGATCATACCCGTTTTTTTTACCATTTCATGCTGCCAATCCATATTATTACATTCTAATATACCTTATTGCTGCATAATAGATATTTTAGGAGTTATCTCTGCGATTACTGATATAGAACATATCCAAACTACATCACGACCAGAACCTTCGTTAAAAAGAACAATCTACATTCATGATGCCAGGTATATATGTCTCCACAGCTAAAAAAATCTAACAGCCATTACCCCTTTCAGTATATAACTAGAGCTTTTTTCTGTCTACGTGAACAGTGACCATGAAATCAAACTAGATATGTGGGGTGAATGCGCCACAAGATTCGAGCCCGGCGACATACAATCAATCGGTCAAAAAGAGCCTATCATCGCAATATTTGTTGGTACTTTACCTAAAACATTTAAAGGTAAAATAGAAAGAAAAAACATGCCCTATACTTACAGTAATACTGTCATTTTTTCCTCCTTAACATATGCTTACAATAATGTTGTCATTTTACTCCTTATCAAGATCTTATAGAAAAACAATACTATTTCTTTGACACATACACAGGTCAGCCAACATTAAGCGGAAGCACAGCTTGCAAATGGTACATAAACAAAGACATACCAAAAATTAATACACTGCGTAACAGATGTTGTTTCTCGCTCTGAACAAATAACAAAATATCCCCTATTCTACATCTGCTCTTCCACATATAGATAATCACTTCCATCAATTACATTTTCCCATTACAGTATTCAGTCCACTAAAAACTATAGCAGCCTCTACACAAGAAATTTCTAGATCAACAAAACAGATTGCTATAGAAGACAAAACGGTTCAAGAACTCCTTGACCTTGACCTCTTTGAATGCGAGGTATACTGTTTACAATTCTATATACTTAGGTCCCTCATTTTTTCATGCACAACAAACAGTCTTACTCTTCAGCAAATACATTCTATTGTAGGGCATGTCCTTTACGTGTACTGTTACCGTTACACGGCTATCACCAGGACAACGATGGTGGTTTCCTTCATGCCTCCTCTGTCACAAAAACATCAATACCAACTGGCCCACTTTATAGATGCTCTGACCCAAACTGTGCATCAACCATGCAAAACCCAAGTAAATTCCACTATTTGCAATTATATTAATTACTTTGTTCCTACACAGTATTTCATCCCTAACGTGCGCGTATTCTATAATAGATATCGCATCTCTCTATTAGCTTCAGATGGCACTGCTGAAACAGAGTTTGTCCTCTTTGGAAAAATTGGTCAACAACTCATCCAAAAACCCCTTCTTCAGTTACTCCATGCAGACCGCCCTATACATGAGCCTATCCATCAAATGGTCGCTGCTGCTCGTGCAACACAGGAAACACCAAGTGCAATTGCCGCGGTTGTGACACAAAAATACAGATTCATTGTATCCATAACCGAAAAAAGCTTCCTACGCAAGCAGCCTTCTTTCCAAGTCCATAGAATCACTACTTACTTCGGCAAACAACTCCATTCACCCCTTTTTGACACTATCTACACACCCTCACATATATTGAGCTCAAGATATTTAACTTATCCTCAACAAACCCTTACAACAGATTCACAAACACCATCATTCCAAGACTACAGACAGCACTCATCTACATCATCAAAATAGCAAGAACCTCAAGTCACTACCTTAGAGGTAACAATACATTTATTCTTTTCTTACCCTCACAGCAATCAAATACACTCATTTTTTTTACTATTCCTACCTCTCTAGCTAATAAATAACGGCTACAATACACACAAACAGAGAATATCATTTGCTACAAAAGAAATAAAAAGGCAAATGCTTTTCTTCTGCTACATTAGTTACTTCAAACACACAAAAACAAAAAAAAATTACATAATATAGACTCCATATTTACCTAACTAGCTTTTTTCAACAGAATCACCTCCATGCTTTTTCCCTACCAAACAGTTTTCATATATCAAGTTTTTTTTTGCTTCTACCTAATCCTACAAAGTTTAATATCCACATCTATAAGATTGATGATGGCCATCCCCAAACAACACCAATTTCGGTACTTAAACAAACAACATCAAGGACCGCTTCTTTCAGGTATTATACTTTACCACATTACGTTCAAATTTACCACTCACATTCTTAGAATCTAACCAATATTTTTTTACAAACTACAACTGCTAATTTAGTTCAAATTTAATGCAGTGATAAGGACACTGCTCCAACACAAAATATTCGGAGAAACCTTTCTACTGATTATGAAGCTTCAGCCAGCCCCATTACTACAGAGGTATGTGGAAAAAAATTACACAAAGTTGCGCTTTATATTATCTAGATGACACCATTCTTCCCAATTTCATAATAATATATACCTTTGATACCAGTTTCCACCCACAAAATTATCTGTCTCTAACAACTACATACATTCACTTAAAACATCCCTGTAATGAAAAAAAACTGTGTTTTACATCATATCTGTTCATTACACATAGTTACACACAACTATACAGCAGTCTACTACCACATAGTTTACATATTATACATGTACTAACAAAGCAGACTTCAAAACAAAAATGTACCCATACTATGCTTGTTGTAGGTGTAAAAACCAAACACGAATGAGGGGGTGGACGTCGGCCGTCTAACAGACCCTCGTCCACGAGAGTAAAAAATGACACAAGGATTTATACAGGTTCGGGGGTCCAAGAGGACCGCCCTACTCCTGTCGATGAGCCAACGGGGGGTTACCTCCGGAGAGGGAGCCCCCGAGGGCTCACCAGTTTGAACATGATTCTTTATTGCTCAAGAGAGCCATCCCCTTGAAAGGAGGGATACATGGGGTATTTATAGACTCCTAGGCCTGTACAAATGACGAAAATACTCTTCAGTGGGATTGCTAGCCTAGGGGTACAAGCAAGGGGTATTACAGTCTTTCACGAGTATAGCTGCATCAAATGGACCAGTATGCGTGTCTTCTGCAAGGCGGGCTCCATTAGTGCGATGGATGAATTATTCTTACAACACTAGCCCCCTGCCCCTTGGCGTTTTAGGGGAAACGCCAAAGGGGCAATCTTGAATTGTGCCTTTCATGCGGGGGTCGATACTTGAAGAGTTCGGTAGACTTGAATGGTAGTTGCATTAAATGAGGCGAGCTTCTTGGTCTTGTGGGCGTCGCGAGGCGTGTGGTGTCGCCAGCGCTTAGGGAGCGGGCGCCGCAGATGTGCGATGGGCGTTTGAGGCACGGGGAGCTCCAGAGGCGCGAGGTGGTCGGCGAGGGGCTGCGCAAAGTGGTGGAGACGCCGAGTGGGCGCGACGGAGCCGCAGAGGCGTTATGAAGCGTCGGAAGCTGCGATGGGCGTCTGAGCCGTCGTAGTTGTTGAAGGGCCGTGCGAGGCGGCAGGCGTTCCAGAGGCGCGAGGGCGAGCAGAAGCGTGCGAGTGCCGCCTGGCAGCCGCGGCAGCACGAGGGCACTCCATTTGCTAGGTGCGAGGGCTTCTTGCGCGGCGCGTGGCAGCTTGTCCTCACGTCGGTTGGATGCCGTAAGGGCTGATGGCCAAGTGGGCTTCTTATTTTGGGATGGAAGAAAATCAGTCTATCATTGTGTCGAACCAAAGCAAATATTGTGTGCTACATGGTTTGGAACTCCTAGCTTTTATGTACCACCCTTTGACCTTTGAGCAGCGGTGCTTTTTCCTTTTGCAGTGCTTGGGGTAGTTTTGCTTTTTCATGTGAGCCGGCGGCCATGTCTTGATTTGCGGCTATAACTAGTTGCGGTGCCATCACGAATCGTGGGAATCCAAAGCTGCGAGCGAGCAAATGCCTTTTATTCTCTTGCACGCCTCTTTCTTTCTTTACCTTCTCACGGATGAACACAGGGCTCATCTTCTTCTTCATTGGTTCAACCGAAAGCTCCTGACCATTCTTCTTGTTTCTAGCTTCTTCCCCTTTCTCTACTTTCTTTCTTCTTTTTGATCGTTTCTTCTCCCGGGCGGCATCCCCATTCTACTACTTGGTTTTGGCCGGCGGGCATTCGGCAATTTTCTCGTCGGCGTCTCCTTCGGTGCGCCTCGGTTTTCTTTCGGCGTGGCGTCGGTCGATGTGGCCGCGAGGGCAGCTCTTGGCCTTGCCTCCGACATGGCTCGGCGTGGCGCGCTGAGCGCCTCCGTCTTGCCTCTTCCTCGGCCAGCGTGGCCGTCGAAGCGCCTCCGGCACCGCCTCGGCTCGGTCGGTGTAGCGCCCGGCGGCTCTTGGCGTTGCCGCCGGCATGGCTCGGCGTGGCCGCGGGGCGCCTCCGCGCCGCCTCTTCCTCGGCGGTGTGGCGTCGGCGCCTCCGGCACCGCCTCGGCTCGGTCGGTGTGGCCAGGGCGGCTTTGCGCTGCCTCGGCATAACTTGGCGTGGCCGTCGGTCGGTGTGACCGCCCGCGAGGCGGCTCTCGCTCTGCCTCCGACATGGTTTCGGCATAGCGCCAGGCGCCTCCGTACGCCTCTTCCTCGGCTGGCGTGGCCGTGGCGCCTCCGCACCGCCTCGGCTCGGTCGGTGTAGCGCGGCGCTCTTGCGCGCTGCCTCGGCATGGCTCGGCGTGGCGCCGGGGCGCCTCCAACGCCGCCTCTTCCTCGGCCGGTGTGGCGTCGAGCGCCTCGGCACCGCCTCGGCTCGGTCGGTGTAGCGCTGCTAGGTAGCTCTGTGGCTGCCTCGGCATGGCTCGGCGTGGCGCCGGGGCGCCTCCGCGCCGCCTCTTCCTCGACCGGTGTGGCCATCAGGCGCCTCCGGCACCGCCTCGGCTCGGTCCGGTGTAGCGCCCGAAGCGGCTCTTTGCTGCCTCGGCATGGCTCGGCGTGGCGCCGGGGCGCCTCGACGCCGCCTCTTCCTCGGCCGGTGTGGCGTCGGCGCCTCCGGACCGCTCTCGGCTTGGCGGTGCGGCCACAGCCAGCGCCTCCTGCGCCACCTCGGCTCGATCCGGCACCGCCGGCGCCGCCAGCGCCCTGCGACGCACCCATGTTTAGCTAGGAGCAGATGCCAACAAGGTGCTCGGCGAAATGCCCAGCGGCAAAGCGCGGGGCCGCGCGGTGCCGAGACGCAGTGTTAGGCGTCAGGCGCCGGGAGCGCCAGCCGGGCGCGGTGTCGGGGACGCCTCGGTCGCGACGATGGCTGCATTTTGCGGGCGCTAAGCGAGGGCTGCATGGTGACCGTCGCGCTCTGGCGCCGTCGGCGAAGACGACCGATGTACCATGATGGGCGTGGCAAGTCGTTTACAAGGCGGCCGGCACAAGCATCGAATCCGTGGAGAGATTTTAATAGAATCTGAAAATTGTATGTTGTGTCTTTGAAGTTTGATTTGTGGTACTAATTTGTTCATGTACTGAATCTTGTGTTTGTTTGTTGAAGGTGAACAATAAGGCTCGTGTGCGAGGCCTGGTAGTGAGGGCATCACGAGGACCTCGGTAGCGAGTGCACGTGGCGAGAGTTTTGTGAAGGCCTCGGGCGCGAGGGTTTTGCGAAGGCCTCGATTGCGAGGGTTTTGCAAAGGTCTCGATTGCGAGGGTTTTCAAAGGCCTCGGGCACGAGGGTTTCGCGAAGGCCACGATCGCGAGGGTTTTCAAAGGCCTTAGGCACGAGGGTTTCGCGAAGGCCTCGATTGCGAGGGTTTTGCAATGGCCTCAGGCACGAGGGTTTTGCGAAGTCCTCGGGTGCGAGGGTTTTACGAAGGCCTCAGGCATGAGGGTTTTGCGAAGTCCTCGGGCGCGAGGGTTTTGCGAAGGCCTCAGGCACGAGGGTTTTACGAAGTCCTCGGGCGCAAGGGTTTTGCGAAGTCCTCGGGCGCGAGGGTTTTGCGAAGTCTTCGGGTGTGAGGGCATGCGCGATGGTCCGATGTCGGCAATGATGCGGCGACCCTCGGTGTTTACACAAAGTCATCACGTAGGTGCCCCGAGGCGGGGCTCGTCTTGAGAGCAGTGGTAGGATTACTCAACACTAGCCCCCTACCCCTTGGGTGCACAGGGCGCTGAGGGCAAAGAAGAATCTTGAGATCTTGTATCTTGTTGATGGATATGCTTGGCCAAAGACTTGGCAAAATTCGACAGCGGGAATCTGAGCACTTGAGACTTTGCCAAATTCTAACTTCGGTCTTGTGCGAGGCACGAGAGTGAGGAATATCTTTAAGGGCACCCGTGACTTAGCCAATTTTGGCTTGGTGGGTGCGTGGGTGCCCAAATACTTATCTTATTTTGTACTCCATATCGTGTGAGTGCTCTACGTGAGGGCAGGTACTAAATTGACGCTTCTCGTTGGCCCTTCGTGTAGGGTGGCTTTTGTTGCTCCGTCCCTGAAGATGAAGTACTGAATGCTGAGACACCCCACTGAGGCACAACCCTCAGGGCGGGGGTGCATCCAAGCGAAACTGTCTTGAGCAAAGTCATAGACACAAGACCAGCCCAAAACCTGGCGTTCGGTAGGCGGTGCATCGCCAAGCTTGTGTAGATGAAGTCGTGGGCCTTGAGACCATACTGTCGAGGCATAGCCTTCGAGGCCGGGCGGTGCGTCAGCGAAGCCTAAGTAGGCGAAGTCTTAGACGCGAGGCCGCCGAGCCAAGCATAGCCTACGAGGCCGGGCGGGCGTCAAAGCAAGCCTATGTAGGCGAAGTCTTGGGCCGCGAGGCCGCCGAGCCGAGGCATAGCCTTCGAGGCCGGGCGGTGCGTCGAAGTGAAGCCTAAGTAGGCGAAGTCTTGGGCGAGGTCGCCGAGCCGAGGCATAGCCTTCGAGGTCTTGTCGCCAGCAAGCCTAAGTAGACGAAGTCTTGGGACCGAGGTCGCCGAGCCGAGGCATAGCCCGAGGCCGGCGGTGCGTCGAGTGAAGCCTAAGTAGGCGAAGTCTTGGGCCGCGAGGCCGCCGAGCCGAGGCATAGCTTCGAGGCGGCGGTGCGTCAAGTGAAGCCTAAGTAGGCGAAGTCTTGGATCTTGAGGCCGCCGAGCCGAGGCATAGCCGAGGAGGCCGCGTCGAAGTGAAGCCTAAGTAGGCGAAGTCTTGGGCCGAGGCCGCCGAGCCAAGGCATAACCTTTGAGGAGGCGGCGCGTCGAGTGAAGCCTAAGTAGGCGAAGTCTTGGGCCGCGAGGTCACGAGCCGAGGCATAGCCCGAGGCCGGGCGGTGCGTCAAGTGAAGCCTAAGTAGGCGAAGTCTTGGGCCGCGAGGCCGCCGAGCCGAGGCATAGCCTTCGAGGCCGGCGGTGCGTCGAAGTGAAGTTTAAGTAGGCGAAGTCTTAGACGCGAGGCCGCTGAGCCGAGGCATAGCCTTCGAGGCCGGCGGTGCGTTGAAGTGGAGCCTATGTAGGCGAAGTTGTCCTCCTCTTGCTCCGCGGCTTGATGAGAGTTGTCGAAGTAGAACTCCTCAGAATCATCGCAGTTCGATCTAGAAACGTTGCAGGGACAGGTAGATAACACGAGCGTCTCTGCAGGAAAAAGAGAATGATCAACACTTATTTCTTGTAGCAAGATAACATTCGTTTGACATGAGCATTGATCGAAGTCGTTGCCGTGGGACAAGTAGAGTCCCATCACTTTAGATATTAAGATCTCCGAGGTGATAGCCTTATGCGAGCATGATAGTCCTTGATCAATATTCGAGCCAGGTCGACGGTAGATGATTCGAGCTATGAGACTGCGTCATGGACATATCAGAGGGGTGGCCACAAAGCTAAGTCATGGGGCACCTAATGACCCACAGGGGTGGTAGCCCCCTAGTGGACTTGGAGGCACCCATGAGGCTAACTCATGTGTATCTTGAAGGTGTGCCCACAACACTAAGTAATAGGCACACCGGATGGGCGCCCACGAGGCTAAGTCGTGGGGCACCAAATGGCCACTAAGGGTTGTAGCCCCCAGTGGACTTGGGGGTGCCCATGAGGCTAACTCATGGGCACCTTGGATGTGTGCCCTCGACAGTAAGTCACGGGCACACCGGTGGCGCCCACGAGGCTAAGTCGTGGGGTACCGAACTATGAGGGCAATGAAGCCCTTTTACCCCGTATGTGGGTTTTTTGTTATGATCGGGAATGCATGAGAGTGGTTAACCCTTGCGAAGCAATGAAGCTAGGTGTGCGGGGACCCAGAGGTCGTTCGGCATGTGGCCTGGAGTCTAAGGGGGACGAGTCCTCAACACATCCATCAACTTGGTACTGGGCCAAAGTTGTCGCTCATGCCCTAGGTCTAGTAGGACACGAGCCGCCATGGTGGAGGCGACGGACGCCCAAGCCACCATGGACTTTTGTTAGGGGAGACCGCGGAGGTCGTACACCCTACGCACCACGAGGGTGGTCGCTCATGCCCTAGGGCCATTAGGACACGAACCGCCATGGTGAAGGCGACGGACGCCCAAGCCACTATGGACTTTTGTTAGGGGAGACCGTGGAGGTCGTACGCCCTACGCACCACGAGGGTAGTCGCTCATGCCCTAGGGCCAGTAGGACATGAGCCGCCATGGTGGAGGCGACGGACGCCCAAGCCACCATGGACTTTTGTTAGGGGAGACCGCAGAGGTCGTATGCCCTATGCACCACAGGGGTGGTCGTTCATGCCCTAGGTCCAGTAGGACATGAACCGCCATAGTGGAGGCGATGGACTCCCAGGCCACCATGGACTTTTGCTAGGGGAGACCGCGGAGGTCGTACGCCCTATGCACCACGAGGATGAAATCCCTTGGAGGGAAAGTGTCTTGAGAGCCCATACGAGATTTATATGTCGGGACTGTCCCCTAAGAGTAGCGTTAGAGGCGAGCCTCATGTAACCTTCATCGCGTCTTGCCGTATGGGCGTCATGCGTCCGAGGGTGATGGTTGGCCTCGGAATCCTTAGCCTTCAGGCTGCGATGGTGCCTTGAGCTGCTTTCGCCCTTGGCCGGGCCTCGATCGACCCGCGCAAGGGGAGGAGGGCGTGGGAGCCCCGGGGCATGTAGGCGTTGCCATCCCGAGGTGGATGGCCCCGATCTCCGACGATGTTGCTCGGTGGGGCTCCTTCAAAAGCGGATGGGTCATCCACGAGATCACGCCCTCCGAGCCGGGAGGAGGTTTCGTGGACTTAGAGTATTTGGTAGGAGACATAGCCTTTCGTCGATTAGCTCGCCCCCCAGACGGCGCCAATGTTGTAGGTGTAAAAACCAAACACGAATGAGGGGTGGGCGTCGGTAGTCTAACGGGCCCTCGTCTCTGAGTAAAAAATGACACAAGGATTTATCTGAGTTCGGGGTCCAAGAGGACCGCCTACTCTGTCGATGAGCCAACGGGGTTACTCCGGAGAGGAGCCCCGAGGGCTCACCAGTTTGAACATGATTCTTTATTGCTCAAGAGAGCCATCCCCTTGAAAGGAGGGATACATAGGGTATTTATAGGCTCCCAGGCCTGTACAAATGACGGAAATACCCTTCAGTGGGATTGCTAGCCTAGGGGTACAAGCAAGGGGTATTACAGTCTTTCACGAGTATAGCTGCATCAAATGGACCAGTATGCGTGTCTTCTGCAAGGCGGGCTCCATTAGTGCGATGGATGAATTATTCTTACAACAATGCTTACACAGATACCTGCTATACACTCAATAACAACAAAACCTTTCAACTACTTATATATGCTCGATTATCGCTCTGTCTTTTACATTTTTACATGTACCTCTTATGTCTCTTCTATTTACAACTACAGCACCACAAAAAAACTGATGCAAGATCTGTACCAGCACCAGATCAACCTCCAGCTTTTCCAGCTAAAAGGTATATTAATACCATCTCAATCACATATTGCCAATAAAAACAGATACAACTTAGACTATATATATCATTCCAGATTTTTGTTGCCTACTATAGTATATCATATTACTACACCATCTCCAACAACATCTCAAATCAAGTTAACAGACATCTCACACAGCACTGTATATTATCCACAAGATTTCATAAGATTCACTCATCATTTCCTGCCCCGCTAGAAATTAACATGTTTGCCTCTCTAGACCTTTGTCACCACCTGCACAAAGCGGAAATGAACCACCAGCAAAGAAAACTCGCTCATCTGCCCAAAAAAAATACTGAATGATCTCCCCACTCTACTCACCAGCACCATAGCAGGTATACTTCTGAAACATTCACAGATAAAAAATATATTTCGAGCTAACTACTACTTCATATAGGTTTTACATAAATTAAAGCTTTTGGAGCCACCGCAACAAACGCTGCTTCCAGATGACAGATTGTGCTTTTGTCCAGCCTTCTAAACACTTCTCTATCAGTATTGTAAATTATGCCGACCAGCTAAACTATCTTACTACACTGCAAAACCTATTTTGTAGACAGTGTCATCTCACCTAGATCCATCACTAGCTTCGGTTTTTGTGTACAGAAACTTTCACTACTTAGTTAATGTGCTCTGTAAACGTTTGCAACTCGCATAAATCCACGAGTAACTTCAGTTTCCAAAAGCATATGCATTCACTTCTTCATGCCTGTGTTTTTCAAATATTTACAACTCACCTGAATACATACATATATACAAATACTTTTCATATCAATCCTACAACTAACACTATCTTTTTTTTCGTCATCTGCTGCACTTATCTACGTAAATACACAGTCAGTCTTCTATAACTCACTACACAGTGCTTCTTAGATATCCTAACACACCATTAACACCCCGTGCCACATGGCGCGGGTTATCTTCTAGTGTCTTTAATTTCCCCTGTAAAGAGGAGCTCGGTCTATTTGTACATGTTCTTTTTATCCTACGAGATAGGGGCGAGGGATTTTTTCCATACTCGTTAATTTCATTCCAGTTTTGCGTTCAGAATGGAACGGTTTGGTACCAGAGCATACCGATGTATTGTTCCAGACTACTCTTTATTTTCAATTTTATATACAAATATAACACCAAAAATAGAAGAAAACAAAAAAAGAAAAAGAGACGTGAGATTGGGCCGGGCCTAGCCCATGCCCCTTGCCAACCACCTACCACCACGACCACATGCCAACTAGTCCGGACCAGGCCCTTCAACCAGCTCCACCGCACTACTACCTTCGTCAATCCCCCTTCAACCATGTCGCCTCCACCAAGATCAAGCGAGCTACACCATCTTCTTCATCGTCTCTCGTGATCCGACGTTGTGTATTAAACTCCTACGGCTTAGAGTTACGCCGTCGCCTTCGACCATCTTCTTCCTCGAAGCATCCCTACTGCTCCATCATCCTCACTCTGCTGCCGGGTACCGGAATAGATGGAAAGCTCAGTTCTGGCCCAAATGTCCGGAATCAACTAGAATTTTGGCCAAGACGGAGCATGGCTTTCTTGTGCTGTTTTGCACGGTGGAACAGAATATTTCGGCCGGTACCGGAACCGAATCGACAAGTTTGATTTTTTTTTTCTCCTTAGGAACAGTAAATGGCCATAATCATTCCCCGTTGGGATGGATGCAGAAACTCTACCATTCCAATGTATGGCAGAGGCCAACAATAATTTGCCGTTCTCTCATCTACAGTCGTCCGATCGAAGAACCTCGCATTTTCATTTCGTCATAAAAAATTTCTAACTCCTAGTCCCAATTCGCCTCTCTTGTGCCACCTCATGTCCTTGATAAGATCTAACAGGCTAGAAGCTGCGCACTGTAGCTGTTACTCATCACTAGCAACTGCTTCTATTATCTCCGAAGCTGCGTATCCTAGCCATGTGCACAGCTCCACCATGTGCAAAATTAGAACCAACGCAGCCATCTCCCACCACCACCAGTTACCGAAAGTCTCACTATCATCCAAGGCCCGCCACCCACCGTAAAATTAACAGTTTTAGCAAATATTTAGATATAATTCCAGCAGCAATAATTAGAATTAAAGTATATTTTCAGCGCCATATAAATAACATATAAACATGTAATTTCTTTATTGCAATTAAACATGATAATATCAACAAAAGATAGAACTGCTCCAAAGGTAGGACTTGGAAATATATAAAATCAGCATAATACTCAGATTTAATTTGATTGTTTATTGCTCTTGAGAGACCATGTGGAGGTATCCCCATGTTTGTGATGAGTAATTGACGGTCGGTTTAGTGAGTTTGAGTTTGTTTGTATTCGAGGGTTGAGTACCTTTATTTGTGCTAATATGGATTACTTTGTTTGCGATGCGGTGCTATGTGATGGTTTGCTTGTCTGTGTGGATCGCAGGACTTGAACTAGGTCATGGCGAGGCGAGGAGGATCGGGACTAGGCACGAGGAGGTGTCGAGGTCGAGACGGTCAAAGATGCTGAAGATGATCGAGTCTCTTGAGGTGGTTCTGGAGAGAGGAGGCGAGCGGCCGGGCTGTCCGTGGACGGATCTGACAGGCGATGACCAGTGGATGGGACTAGACACGGGAGGTGTCGAGGTCGAGACGGTCGAGGATCTGGAGTCTTGATCGTGTGTCGACAGAAACTTAGGGAAGGTGCTTGAGGGCAAATTGGAGTTTTGACTCAAGCAATGAGAGGAGGGGCTGGTTTTTCCTCCAAATCCTGGTCATGTTGACCATGACCTTTGCCTCATTTGGGTGTGGAGCAAACATGTGAGGCTTGGACTGCAATTCTTGATTTCTTTGTATTGAGATGATGAGCTCCCTGTGTGTATTGAAAAAGGCGTGGAGTTCCACGGGTGTAGATGAGAGCTCCAGTGGAGTTGGTGTTCGGGAGAGGTGGCGGTGAGGCTATGAGTGAATAGCTAGGCTAGCTTGTGTGTGTGTTCCCTGGCTTGTCCCCTGTCTGAGAAAGCATGTAGTGTGTGTTCTCATTTCCAATCATGTATGGGGATGTAGTGAGCTCTAGAAAAATCAAGATCCCAGATTTTGGATTTGTCTCTTGCCTTCAAAGATCCGATTGCTTTCTTTGATTCGGTGCTGTGCTGTGTGATTTTGTGCAAAAATCTTGTGCGTGAGTGTCTCATCTTTTTGTCTATGCATCTTTGCGGCTTTGTTGCTCGTAGAAACCAGATCCCGGGAGAGCTGCTCGTAAAAACCAGAGCCGGCGGCGGGAGCTTGAAGCTTCACTGTCTGTTTTGTTGTTGCATTAAGTGTTGATGGTTGTTCTCTTTTTGAGTCCTTTTATTCGGCTGTCCTCAAAGCTGTGCCGAACAGTGAGTGTGTGTTCTTAGCTGAGGGCTCCTGTGTGCTGAAATGAGGAGCTCGGTTTTTCTTGGTTGTAGCTGTGTTTTGAGCTGTGCTTGCATGTGTGAGCTGAGAAAGAGGGATGGTATGAGCTAGTGAGGTGCTGGTGTGTGCGTTCCCTGCTGGATGCTATGAGTTGAGCTAGCTGTCGAGTGTGTTCCTCAGTAGTGTGCGTGTGCGGGGAAAGTGGGCATCTTGTGGTCATTTCAAGTGTATGTGCTCCTATGTGTGTCCCCTTGTAGAGCTCTAAATGCGTGTGAAAAGATGGGAGCTAGCGGTGTGAGTTCCTAAGCGTCTGAGCTCCTGTGTGTAGAGAGATGGTGAGGTAGTAGCTCTGTTCGATGCATGAATGGTAGTCTTTTGAGTGCGTGTGTGAGTGAAAAATGGTTGTAGAGTTCTAGCTGCAGCTCCTAGTGCTGGTTTGTTGAGGACAAGTTCGGTCATTGAGTTGAAGTTCGATGATTGCTTTCTTTGCAATTTTCTTGTTGTTAGATTCTGTCTTTGGTTCCTGTCGTGTGCATTCGGTTTTGTTTATTCTTTGCAGACTTGTTGTTTAGCTTTGTGTAAGTGGGCTGCCATCTATTGCATCTGAGTCTTTGGGCTTGTCTGCTTGACAAATTGTTCTCTGTTTGGTTTGGTGTTGAGTTAGTTCGAGATGAGAAATCGAAAGCGACATTCACCCCCTCTGTCGCCATTTCGGTCCTACAATTGGTATCGAGCGGTTAGCTCTTTTCAATAGATCTTAACCGGTCTCAAGAGCTATGGCGATGGACAAGTACTCGACCAAGCCGCCCGTTTTCGATGGCATCGATTACCCCTTCTGGAAGAGCCGAATGGAGACATACATCCAGGCCTAGGGGTATGCCATCTGGCGGAAGGTCAAGGTACGATTCGTTGTTCCTGCCGATGAGAACATCAATGCCGGGAACATGGCTGATGTTGAGGCGAATGCAAAGGCAAGGAACATCATCATCCAGGGTTTGAGTCGTAGCGAGTTTGACCGCATATCTCACCGTCGTCCGCCTCGACATCTGGGTGACCCTCGATGCATACCATGAGGGCACCACTCAGATCAAGATGGTTCGGCAGGATCGGTTCAGCGAATACAACAAATTTGAGATGCTTCTTGGTGAGTCCACGGGCGAGTGCTTTTCGCGATTTCACAAAATCTTGAGCAACCTCCGGCGGTCGGTCTCACATACCCCGACTTCGGACACGCTCGTCGGATGCTCACGGCACTTGATCTTCGTGTTTGGGAAATGAAAGTGACTACCATCAAGGACACCACGGACCTCTCGACCTTGACTCTTGATGCGCTGTACTCGCGTCTCAAGACTCACGAGATTGACATTGTCTCTCGAAAGTCGAAGTCACAGTCGATGGCCCTAGTCACCGATTCGATTAAACCACGGTTCTCTTCTTCGATTCGTTGTGTGGTTTCTCCCTTGCTGCTCTCTGTGACGTAACTGATGATCAGTTAGAGCAACTCGAGGATGAGCAGCTGGCCCTCCTAGCTCGGAAGTTTTCCCATGCTTACAAGAGGAGGAGGGACAGAAGAAGAGAGGAGGACACGTGATTTGCTTCGAGTGTGGTGGCCCCAACCACATTGGCAAACCGCCCCAAAGCTGGAGAAGGGCAAGAACAACTACTGGCGGTTCGGGCAAAACGACTACACCGACAAGAACGCAACAAGAAGCCTCCGGCTCGGGCCTTGACAAGAAGAAGTTCATAACCGGCAAAGCAAAGCTCTTCCATCGCGTCCCGCGCCTTGACGACCTCGACCTCGGCGAGGTGGAGGGATGGAGCGACGATGACGGACGGGTGACCAAGAGCCCAAGGATGGCGGCGATGACTTCTCCGGCATGTGCTTCATGGCCCTCGAGGGCGAACTCAGCGACAGCGAGCTGTACTCCGACTCGGACGAGGTTCGCCGGGTAGGGAAGGAGAAGGTTTGGCTTGTAGACTCCGGTTGTTCTCGTCATATGACCGGAGACTCCGTTGGTTCTCCTCCTAGCCGCGCTCCGGTGATGAGGCGATCACCTTCGGAGACGCTTCGTCTGCAGGCGCGTCATCGCTAAAGGTCTTGTGCATGTTAATGATTCATTTATTTTAAAAGATGTTGCCTTAGTGAGTAAGCTGCGGTACAATTTGCTTTCCGTTTCTCGACTTACGATAGCGGTTTGAGGTGAGTTTCAAGAAAAACAATTGCAAAATTCTTGATTCTTGGGGAGTTTGGTTTATGGATTTCTCGTTATGGGAGGATCTTTCGTGCTGATTTTCTTTGAGTCTTGGTGATTCTCTCGGTGCTTAGTTGCTACGAGTCCGTGACCTTTCTTTTTGGCATAGGAGGCTTGGTCATATTGGATTTGACCATTTGACTCGAGTTAAGCAGTCACGATCTCATTAGTGGTCTGCGAAACTCAAGATGGTCAAAGATCTCGTTTGCACTCCATCTTAAACGCGGCAAGATAGTTGCCGCTTCTCATCCTCCGATCCCGATTACTATGACCGATGCAGACCGACATTTGCTCCACATGGACCAGTTGGACGGCTCAAATCTTGATCGGCGCAGGAGGAAGTGGTATGTTCTTGTTGTGGTCGATGACTTCTCGAGGTACTCTTGGGTGTTTTTCTTAGCCTCGAAGGATGAGACATTTTCACATTTCCGAGGTCTTTTCGGTAGGCTTCTGTTGAGCTCCGGGTGCCTTCTGAGCGATCCATGATGACAATGTACGGAGTTCAAGAATTCCTACTTTGAGAGTTTACGTGGTGAGGCAGTGTAGAGCACCGATTCTCTTCTCCATCGTCCCTCGGCAAAATGGCGTTGTGGAGAGGAAGAACCGTACTTTGGTCGAGATGGCGAGGACAATGCTTGATGAGTACTCTACGAGGAAGTTTTGAAATGAGGCCATTGCGACCGCGTGCCATGTTTGAATCGAGTTTTTCTTGGGCACTCCTACCGTACTTCTTATGAGTCGAGATCTGAGGCGAAAGCCAGCGTCTCTCATTTTCGTGTGTTTGGTTGCAAGTGCTTCATTTTGAAGTCAGGAAACCTAGACAAGTTCAGTCGCGCTCTTGTGGCGGGATCTTTCTAGGCTACTCGACTTCTTGGCGGGCTTATAAGTGCAGGCTGCGAGTCTAGCAAGTTGGTAGAGACTGCGAGGTGACCTTTGACGAGGCGGTCAGGGACTAGGCCAGATATCTCGAGTTCTTTAGAGCGGTCCGAGACCATCTTTGTGGATGATGAGGACGAGGAGGCGATGGTTGTTTACGATCCGGCTCCTCTTCCTCCCCTTGAGATGCCTTCTTCCACGGCACCTCAAGGTGATCACCTTTCCTTCCGTTTCCTCCGGAGCTAGTGGCTCTGTCCTGCCTCGTCTGCACACGAGGTAGAGGCCACTCTTCTTCTCATCCAGGACCTCCCGACATATCCGAGAAGGCATCCTTGAGAGCGGATCATTGGAGATCTTTTGAGCGTGTCACACGCTCAAAATCTGCACTTCTCTTTTCATCTCCATTCTCGCTTTCATTGCTTCCTTTGAGCCCAAGGATGTTGATCATGCTCTTTCGATGAGTCTTGGGTCAATGCCATGCATGAGGAGTTGGAAAACTTTGAGAGAAACAAGGTCAGTCGCTTGTCGAGCCCCTCGAGGTCACAATGTTATTGGGACTAAGTGGGTGTTCAAAAACAAGCAGAGTGAGGAAGGGGTAGTCATTGAAACAAGGCTAGACCGGTAGCTCGGGGGTTCTCCGGGTTGAGGTCTGGATTTTGAGAGACCTTTGCCCTGTTGCTAGACTTGAGGCCATTAGAATTTCGCTTGCCTTCGACTTCTAAGGGTTTCAAGCTTTACAGATGGATGTCAAGAGTGCCTTCCTCAATGGGTTTATTGAGGAAGAGGTCTATGTTAGACGACCTCCGTGTTTGAGAACCCCAAATACCTAACCATATCTTCAAGCTCTCTAAAGCCTTGTATGGACTTAGCGAGCTCCCGAGCTTGGTATGAGAGGCTTAAGTCCTATCTGTTGAGTCATGGTTTTGAGATGGGTAAGGTAGACAAGACCTTGTTCATTCGCGAGCATGGTAATGACTTTCTACTCGTCGGTTATGTGGATGATATCATCTTTAGTGGCTCTTCTCATACTCTTGTTTCTCGGTTCTCCGATGTTATGAGCTCGAGTTTGAGATGAGCATGATAAGCAGTTGAGCTTCTTCCTTGGTTTCAGATCAAGCGGACTCGGGAGGTACTTTCTTGCATCGGGGCAAGTACACTCGTGACCTCTGAGGCGCTTTGATATGAGTGATGGTAAGCCGGTGTCCACACCGATGGCTTCTCTGACCTATCTTGACCTGAGATGAGGATGGCGAGCGGTTGATCAAAAGGAGTATCGCGGCATGATTGGCTCCCTCTTGTACCTCACCGCCTCGAGGCCGGACATACACTTCTCCGTGTGTTTGTGTGCTCGATTCGAGCTTCTCCTCGCGTATCTCACCGCCAAAGTGATGAAGCGCATTCTTGATACCTTGAGCTACCATTGACTATGGTATCTGGTACTCTTCCTCATCTGTCTTTTCCTTAGAGCCTACTCGGGACGCAGACTTTCTTTGGTGTAGGATAGATAGGGAAAGCACTTCGACACTGTCAATTCATTGGCACTTCTCTCGTTCTTGGTCTTCTAGGAAGCGATCCGGTGTTGCCTGATCCACCGCAGAGGTCGAGTATTGTTGCCGCCGATTCTTTGCTGACGAGATACTTTGGATGGCCGACCTGCGGGACTTTGGGTTAGTTATAGAAAGTGTTCCACTCTTTTGTGATAACACTTCTGCTATTAACATTGCTAAGAACCCAGTGCAGCACTCTCGGACCAAGCATATTGATATCCGATATCACTTCCTTAGAGACCATGTGGAGAAGGGTGATATAGTGCTCCAGTTTGTGGAGAGTGACCACCAGTTGGCTGATATCTTTACCAAGCCTTTGGATAGCTCTAGGTTTTCAGCTTTGCGGGGAGAGCTTGGGGTGGTTTGTCATTATGGATTTGTAGTGAGGGGAGCTTTGTGCTTTCTTGTTTATCTTGTATATTATCTTTGTTGCTCCTTACTGTTGCATTGCATTTGGGATGCATTTTGGGTTAGTCCTCCTAGCATAGATTAGAGTGTTTCTCTCGTCTAGTTGCTTAGACTTCTTCCTCTCATCTTATGCTCTAGGATGTTGCTTATTAGCTGTCTCTTCTCACTAGGTTGAGCTTACTCACTTCTTATAGGTTCTAGCAAGGGTTGGGCCACCCTTGGGTAGCGAGGAACGTGTTTGCTCCTTAGTGTGTTAGCCAGGCGATTGATAGTCCTAGTGTCATATGGGGTAGATGAGAGTCGATCGAGCCATAGTATTCTCTATATCTTGTCTATGCTTTAAGGACTGCTGTTCTGATTTCTTTGCTGACTTCTCGTTTTATTGCTTTGGTTGGGGAGAGTTCATTTGGGAGCTTCTGGAGCTTAATATTGATATAACTCAACTTGAACTAAACATTGCTTCACATGTTGAGGGGGAGCTGGATTTTCTTGCTTTTTAGCATTGTGCATTGTAATATAACTACATAGAGCCTTGACTATTATCCATAGTTGACATGATTACAATGCATTACATCTTGCCATGATTATGTAATTGCTAGATTTATCATTGCTTCATATGTGTCGTCAAGCCTTTGCCATTGTTAAGTTAATTAAAATTGCACAACTTGAACTAAGACATGTCATGTTAGCTCTTGAGGCTAGTCTATCTTTAGTTATCCTCTTATGATTCATGCCATGTCAAATAGGCTAAGTTGAGTCTTGAATCTTTAATTGAGTTTTTGTTTGAGCTATGCTAGTGTCGTAATGAAACATGAGTGAGTTCAATTATTTTAAGAAAGCAAAAGATCTCTTTTATGTGCGAAAAAACTGATCTCACCAATTCTTTCTCATGAGGCCCTTGCCATTGCTTGGGCATGAACTCGGGGAGTTTTGGATGACCTAGATCATCTCCTTAAGCTTCTCGCTTGGAATGGTCGCATAAGGCTTGAGATCTAGCACATCACCGAAATTATGAGTTTCAAATGAAAACATGTGATTCGTGCTAAATTTGCTTAATTACCGAAATAACTAAGTATTTGTGCAAATGATTCATTCTTGAACTTATAGCACTCTAAATTGACTCAATTCTAGCTTCTTGGTTCCACTTAGGTTATTGACATGGTTTGCATCATCCTTGGATACCTCTAGCTAGACTATACTCTTGAGTGGCTTGACATGCTAAGAAATTCATCTAATCTTCATATTGTTACTTACGTGGCTTGGCTTGATTCTGCATATCTTGTAATGATATTGATAGTTTTCATATATGTTATGGCTTGGTGTAATTCTCGAATAGTCATTTTGGATAATCTTCATGGCTCTAATTGCTTAGCATTGCATAACATTCAACCACACCATGCTATATTCTCTCTTTTGCATCTTGATGACTCTATTGCCGAAGGGGAGAATATTGGAGAAAAAGTCACTCTTGGGAGTTTTGGGAGCGTTTGAGAAAACTTGCTCTTTCTTTTACTCCTTGTGTCTACATGGTCATTAGCATCAATTTCTTCTCTTGGACCATATCGACTTTCAAACAAACTCAACTTGTGCTTTTTGGGGTTTGTCAATATACTCATCAAGGGGAGATTGAGAGACCATGTGGAGGTGTCCCCATGTTTGTGATGAGTAATTGTGGTCGGTTTAGTGAGTTTGAGTTTGTTTCTGTATTCGAGGTTGAGTACCTTTATTTGTGCTAATATGGATTACCTTTGTTTAGATGCGGTGCTATGTGATGGTTTGCTTATGCGTGGATCGCAGGACTTGAACTAGGTCATGGTGAGGCGAGGAGGACCGGGACTAGGCACAGGAGGTGTCGAGTCAGACGGTCAAAGATGCCAAGATGATCGAGTCTCTTGAGGTGGTTCTTGAGCCGGGAGACGAAGCGGCCGGGAATCCGTCTGCGGATCTGACGAGGCGATGACCAGTGGACGGGACTAGACACAGGGAGGTGTCGAGGTCGACGGTCGAGATCTCAAGTCTTGATCGTGTGTCGACAGAAACTTCCGGGAAGGTGCTTGAGGGCAAATTGGAGTTTTGACTCAAGCAATGAGAGGAGGGGCTGGTTTTTCCCTCCAAATCCTGGTCATGTTGACCATGACCTTTGCCTCATTTGGGTGTGGAGCAAACATGTGAGGCTTGGACTGCAATTCTTGATTTCCTTGTATTGAGATGATGAGCTCCCTGTGTGTATTGAAAAAGGCAGTGAGTTCCACGGGTGTAGATGAGAGCTCCAGTGGAGTTGGTGTTCCAGGAGAGCTGAGCAGTGAGGCTATGAGTGAATAGCTAGCTGCTGTGTGTGTGTTCCCTGGCTTGTCCCCTGTCTGAGAAAGCATGTAGTGTGTGTTCTCATTTCCAATCATGTATGGGGATGTAGTGAGCTCTAGAAAAATCAAGATCCCAGATTTTGGATTTGTCTCTTGCCTTCAAAGATCCGATTGTTTTCTTTGATTCGGTGCTGTGCTGTGTGATTTTGTGCAAAAATCTTGTGCGTGAGTGTCTCATCTTTTTATGCATCTTTGCTGGCTTTGTTGCTCGTAGAAACCAGATCCCGGAGAGTCTTTCGTAAAACCAGAGCCGGCGGCGGGAGCTTGAAGCTTCACTGTCTGTTTTGTTGTTGCATTAAGTGTTGATGGTTGTTCTCTTTTTTGAGTCCTTTTATTCGGCTGTCCTCAAAGCTGTGCCGAACAGTGAGTGTGTGTTCTTAGCTGAGGGCTCCTGTGTGCTGAAATGAGGAGCTCGGTTTTTCTTGGTTGTAGCTGTGTTTTGAGTGTGCTTGCATGTGTGAGTGAGAAAGAGGGATGGTATGAGCTAGTGAGGTCTTTGGTGTGTGCGTTCCTGCTTGGATGCTATGAGTTGAGCTAGGCTGTCAGTGTGTTCCTCAAGAGTGTGCGTGTGCGGGGAAAGTGGGCATCTTTGTGGTCATTTCAAGTGTATGTGCTCCTATGTGTGTCCCTTGTAGAGCTCTGAAATGCGTGTGAAAAGATGGGAGCTAGCAGTGTGAGTTCCTAAGCGTCTGAGCTCTGTGTGTAGAGAGATGAGCCGAGGTAGTAGCTCTGTTCGATGCATGAATGGTAGTCTTTGCAGAGTGCGTGTGTGGTGAAAAATGGTTGTAGAGTTCCTAGCTGCAGCTCCTAGTGCTGGTTTGTTGAGGACAAGTTCGGTCATTGAGTTGAAGTTCGATGATTGCTTTCTTGCAATTTTCTTGTTGTTAGATTCTGTCTTTGGTTCCTGTGCGTGTGCATTCGGTTTTGTTTATTCTTTGACTTGTTGTTTAGCTTTGTGTCGTGGGCTGCCATCTATTGCATCTGAGTCTTTGGGCTTGTCTGCTTGACAAATTGTTCTCTGTTTGGTTTGGTGTTGAGTTAGTTCGAGATGAGAAATCGAGAAAACGACATTCACCCCCCCTCTGTCGCCATTTCGGTCCTACAGCTCTCAGATGTTGGGCTACACAAGATAATATCTTGGCCTCCTCACCACTATTGTTTATACTCTTCATAAATTAGATATGGCAACAAAAAAAAACAGACTTTGAGCTTTGAAGAATGCTTTACTAATATATCAAAAATTGATCTCATAAACAAAAGCAGCAACTTATGCTTTCAACCAACAAAAGACCATCAATGCAAAAGGATCACATAATTCAACAGTTCAGACTATAAGCCAATAGAACACTAATAAACTCACAATGAAAGGAGATCATAAGGTCCAACACTAAAGCCTTTTGGCTAAACAAGCCGGATCACAATACAAGATAATAATTTCAATTAAGCACCACCGAAAGTAACAGAATTGCTAGAGATGAAATGACAGCAGTAAACAACACAATTAGAGCTCAAATCTGAACTAGCTATCAATCCAATTTCAATATATGACAATTATCCTCATCGAGCATTTAAACCGAGCCCACAATATCACTAAGCAATATCTTCTAGTACTAGTACAACACATATGCAAAGTGATGCGCAAAATGGAAATCTAGAGAACTCACGTAGCGGATGGCACTCGAAGCCACCGAGTAGAACCGGGCAAGACATGTGAAATGCGTTGTCTTAGAAAACCAATCGCCCTGTTGTGCCGCAAATACCAGACGAGATCGACAGAGATACAATGCCAACTTCACGAACTGGGACACACTAGTGTGCGAAGACGAGGTACAGGGAACGCCGCACAAGAACCAATCGAAGATGCAATGACCTAATGCACCCATAGAGCAAGAGACCACCATTCAACCAAGGTATTCACTCCCAAATCATTCAAGCCAGAGCTGGCCGGAACCCACCTCCAATCAACGCAAGACCAAAGCCTCACTGCAACCTCAATAGAGAAGAGGGAGCAAGAGAGGAATCGGGGTGCGCAAGGAGGAAGAGTAACTGGCCTTGACTGCCGACGGTGGCGCAGCAGCTCCCACTATCCAAATCGAAGTAAAATAGGAAGAGAGGAAGAAACCAAAAAATGGGGGAAGTCGCTCACTATGTTCCAAGGTTGAGAAAGAAGAAGAAAGGAGCTGGCTTTTGAAGAGGAGGAGGAGGCCATGTGCTGCTGCTGCCAACGACTGGCCTGCATCTTGCCTGAGCCGCCTACCCGAGTTGCTCGTGCTGCTGCCAGGCCGAAGGCCATGCGTGCCCGAACGCCTCGCTTAGTTCGGTTGGAGACAAGGTTTCCTAACCTAATCCCTCCCCTCATCTTAATGAAAAGTGGGCCCCTCTATTTTCCTTTTCTTCTTTTCTCAAAATGAGAATTACCAAATCACCCTAAAAAATACAGCACGTTGTTGGTGAGTTGTTGAACTCCATTTGTACTAGATTGTATAGTTATGTTCATATTCCGATTTTTTTAAATAATCTAGTTTTTATTCTGAAATACAATAATAATACTACCTTTTTTTATTTTACAGGAATAATTATCTATCGCTCAACCGTTGGACGACTAGTTCAAGTCGCTCAACGGTTGAGCGACAAGTGTCCAAGTAGCTCAACGGTTGAACGACTTGGCCCAAGTAGCTCAACGGTTGAGCAACTTGGATACTTGTCGCTTAACGGTTGGTCCTAATATGCAGGTCGCTCAGCTAGCAGGACGTGCATGTATACTGTTGGGCGACAAGTGTCCAAGTCGCTCAACGGTTGAGCGACTTGGGCTAGTCGCCCAACGGTTGAGCGACAGATGATTATTTTTGTAAAATAAAAAAAAGTAGTATTATTACTATATTTTAGAATAAAAACTAGATTATTTATCAAAAAATTCTTCATATTCCTATGTAAACTATTTTGATTTTTTCTTTATCTTATTGTAGGATGGTTCTTCTACTGTCACTTGGATAGGAACTTCCGAATTCAAAGGGAGGAATCATCTACTCAGCGTGCTGATATTAGTTCTCTCTTATGCTATGGATTTTCTTAATCATGTTTTTCCTATTGTTATATGGACGTGTATGGCTATGTTCCCACAAACACGTTGTGTGGACCCTAATTATGGGCAGTTTATGGTGTTCTGTATGGACCAAATCATGTGAACTGCTGTAACTTGTTTAAGTTGTGTCTCTGCTATCTATTGTACTGGTTGCGGTATGAATTATGTGATGTATTCCCTCTCGTAATAAATATATGACACTTTGGACAAGACACGGTCTCCAATAAGTAACTTTGACTGTTAATTTCTATATTAGTATGTTAGTTAAAAGTAAAAAATATATATTCCGCAAGTACATCCCATAACAAATCTAATAGTACTATTTTCATATGATCAATCTAAATAAGTTAGTACATATTAGCGGTTAAATTAAAAAAGTTTGGCCAATCATATTCTAAAACGTCATATATTTCTGAATGGAGGGAGTATCTATTTGTTTTTTTGTGGTAAATTCATGCATGCACCAATGGTTTGGCACTTGTTCTGTTGTGTGTAATTTCTATATTGCCTTTTTTGGCACTTGTTCTGTTGTGTGTAATTTCTATATTGCCTTTCATACATGTCATTTTTATTCATCAAAATTGCTAGTTTGATCATAACATTCTTGCTTATTAGAACAAACTGTTTATCATGTGTGATCTCTCGTTGTCAGGTAATGGGACAGTGGGGACGCAAGACCCACCTGAGAGGAAGTGTCCCTCGCAAAGTTGTCAAAATCGCAATCCATATGACTCGAATTGTACCTTGAGTCATAATTGGTAGGATCGCCGAGTCATAGGATCGCGTCAGATCATGGTAGGATCGGGGTAGGGTCTTATAGATTCTGAAAGACTTAACTCTCTATTCAAGTTAGATTGTAAATACTAAGTAGTCAATACTTTATATATTTAGATCTAGAGGCTTTGAATTATAAAAATTAATTTGATTTTTTACTTTTTATTGTAAAATGGTCAGGTATCAATATTAGCAAAAATGCCAAAACTAGTAGGGAAAGACCTTGGCTAGGAGCAGAGAGGAGATTGGTGCTAAAAATAGGACAATAAAATGCAATGGTTGTTTCACTATTTATTTTTTGACGATGAGGTTGTTTCACTATTTAAGAAGAGCGATTTGTATATTGAAGCATCATTTGAGAGGGAATTGATTTAATGTGAAACCTTGTAAAAAAGTTTCAACTAATGGTTAAGAGAAGTTTTTGAAGCATTTGAGGCTAAGTAAATGGAAGTGATAGCACTTATTTGTCAAAGTAAGAGTCAAATGACTAACCAAAGGCTAAGATCATTTGTGACATACATGGCAGATTTAACAAATCTTTTTTTTTTGTAGAGTCTTAGATTCTATAATTTGATCCAACAATGCGATCCTATCAGAGCATCTCTGATTCGATTTATGCTTATAACCGTAACAACTTGGTCCCTCGAGCTTGTTATTAGGGTCATGACACGAGGGAATTTTTTTTTGCCAGGTTGAGGTTCAAGGATGGCCATGTTTGGTTAGTGATCTCAGCAGCGTATTTGAGAAAAATGTGTGCCCGAAAGGTTACAAAGATTTTGATGATTTTTGTCTGATGATGCATACCTGAGATAGATTTGTTTGGTTGGTGACCTGTACTTTAGAAAACTTAGAGATGGGATCACACATTGATGATTGCATTTTTTAACTGTAGTTTGACCATAACAAGCTCCATAGATATGAGAAAAAAATTGCTCAGTAACATTGCAAAGATATACAAATTTAAAAATAATATCCAATGTGATAATGATAAGTAGACTATAGGACCACCAATCATTGATACATCGATGTTACTTTTTAACTCATGACATCGTTGTGGTGTTACTTACGGCTGGATATGATCATATGATTGAAGGAGTAAGTAGTAACATTTTTTGAATAATCTCTTGACGGAAGGAAGTAAAGAACAAGAAAAGGAAAGAAAGATCCACTCCCAAATCCTGGAATCCGTCCCTTTGAGCCCCCGCCGTCCTTCCAAATCAGTCCGCGGCATCTCGTCTCCTTCCAGCTGCGAAGCGTCGCGCGAGCACAAGCGGAGGCGGCAGCTTTGCAGACCGACGGGAGGCCATGGCGTCGAGAGAGGCGTTCCCGGTGGGTTTAGAGGAAAGATTGAATAATGTCGTGTAACAGTGTAACGTGCAGCCCATGATAGAAAATCCTATTAGAGCCAGCTGCAGCCAACAGAGCCCAGGAACGGCCTCGATCCATTATCCAACTCGCTTTCTTCCTCACGAGCCCTCAACGCCCACCGCGCGTCGCGTCGCGTCGCGCCCATTCCCCGCCGTCCACCTCCCCCTCTCCGCCTCTCCGGTGACCGGAGCTTCGCCTCGTCCTCATCTTCGAGCCGCGGGAGCTCTTCTTCCACGGCCGCTGCGACCCTCGCACAGTCGTGGGAGCGGTTCCCCCTCGCTCCAACTCTTTCTTGAGGCGTACACGAGTGCCCGAGCAAGCTGTTAAACGGGTGGCCCTGTTCCTCCGAAGCTCCGATCCCGTGAAACAATGCAATTCATCATGCTCCCGGCGGCGGTTTCGTATTCTTCGGTGAGGTGGGCCAGGTAAGGCATCTCTTGTCCGTGAACCGTCTGCTTCCGTCTTTTAGTTCTTATCCTTATGAGCCTTGATGAATTGCAGGAGATTTTCTTGGAGCTGTCAATCGGAACGAATTAAATCTAGGTACTCCCAAGTCCCAATTGGAGGTGCAATGGTTCCTACCCTTACTCCATGTATTGATGTATATGCTAATGTATAATGGGCTACGAAAGTATCATGTAAATGGGCTGGGTTGACATTGGGGTATACACTCCGGATATCTGGCCTCCTGAAAATCTGCATCCATGTTTGTATTCGACGGATAGTGAGCTACAATATCCATATTCGAAAATAGTCGGTATTGGTCGGAAACTATCCAAACCGTTTCATCCCTACATAGTGTTAATGTTGATAAAGTTTTTGAACACGTTGTCTGTGGGTAAAATTCATTATGCTTGAATCACATTAATTGTTTGGGGCTTTGGGCTGTGTGCCTGTGTGAGAGGATTGGTTTAGCTACCAGAAGTTACCGAATTGAGGACTCGGCAAGCTCTAGCCCTTAATTTGGTCAGAAATCTGGGCTTTGTTAGCTCTTGTTTCAAATAACGCTTTATACCAATCTTCAAGCTTGGGATTTTAATATCTTAGCACACAAAGGATATGTTTGGTCGGTTGGTCCTCAGCAGGACGCAGTATAATTCAGTACTGATGTAATGTGAATTACTGGAAGATGCACGACGCTGGTTTACCTGTTTGGTTTTGGTAAGTTCCTTCTGTGTTGTATACAATGCAGCATTTTACTGTTTCCCTGTTAGGAGTAAAGCAAAACATATTTATTTAGGGGATAAAATAAATGATTACTGGATTAAAAATTTGATGTTCATAAGAAATATCGGTGATTCATTACAAGTTGGTATGCAGTTCACATATTTTGAACAAATATCCTTGTTTGGGTGACTGCTGCTCTTGAAAATCATGTAGATTGTCTAACATCTGTGCAATTGCCACTCTACACACACATTTTACCCTTCTACATTAGTTGTGAAATATATTGAACTTCAATTCTTTTAGGTGAGAAAAGTTAGCTATCGACCTCCAGGAACTGAACAAAACCTGTTGAATTAAATTAGTCTCTCCCATCGGGAGAAAAGGCAAACATGTTTTTAATATTGGAATAGTTTTATTTGAAGAATGGCTTTTATATTGCTGAGACCACTATATTCAATTATTCATGCAGTTTTGGTTTAATATTTGGACGGAATGGGAGTGGAAAGACCACTCTTTTACAGGTTTGTATTGAAATGCTGCATGTCATTTTTAAATTTTATCCTTGTCTTTCATCTTAAGGTGATAGCTTGATTTCTCAGCTTTTGGCTGGTCTATCAAAACCTCTGGGTCAATTTGCATTCAGAAATATGATGATAGTGGAAATCCTATGGGTCTATCAGAATTGTTAGCTTCTCAAAGAGTTGGTATAGTATTTCAGTTTCCCGAGAGGTTTGAATTGCTCCTTTCACCATTAAATTATATGAAACAAAATAAGAATGCTTATGATCTGTGGGAGTGTTTGAAAAGTTTCACTGAAAAATAAGACCTTTTACACATATCCTTGTAGGTACTTCTTAGCCGATACTGTACTTGAAGAAATTACTTTTGGATGGCCCAGGCAAAAGGCAGACTTTTATTTGAGGGAGCAGCTCGCTTGAAAACTTCAAAAGGCCATTAAGTCAGTAATGATTATCTCTCAAAAATCTGTCTGTGCCTAATAGAACATTTTTGTTATGAATATTGTGTGTATATTCATGAGGCCCAGTGGGCAATATATATAGGAAGTACAAGATGGATTTGCCATATACAGATAAAGAAATGCAAAAGGCATATAAGGAAATACAGATAAGAATTCCTATTCTAACACCCCCCCCTCCTCAACTTATGGTGGATCACACACACAGAGTTTGGAGAGAAAATACAAATATTGTACCCTAGTCTATGGCTTCGTGAAAAAGTCAGCAATCTGTAACTCTGAGGACACAAACTGTAAAGTAAGTACTTCCTCCTGTACCTGTGAGCGAGTGTATGAAGCATTCACACCAATGTGCTTAGTGGGCTCATGCTTCACTGGGTCACGGGCAATACTGATAGCACCTGTACTGTCAGACAAAAGAGTCGTAGATCCTATCACAGGCACTCCAAAATCTACAAGTAGCTATCTCAACTAAGTAACCTCTATTGTCACGGTTGTCATAGCTCTCAACTCAGCCTCTGCACTTGAATAGGAAACTGCAGTCTGCTTCTTTGCCTTCCAAGCAATCAGGGAGGAGCCAAGAAAAACACAGTAAGCAGAAAGAGAACGATGATAAGAAGGATCACTAGCCCAGGTCGTATCGGAGTACGCCTGAAGCTGTGGTGAGGTGGAGCTAGGAAAAACAATGACGAGAGATGGTCCCACGCAAGTAGCGAAGAACATGAAGAAGGTGAGTGTACTGGGGGCTCGAGAGTAGAGACGCTCTATAGGACTGACACCCTTAAGAGCAGTAGAGGGCTGCATATTGATGAGATACGCAGCTGCAGAAACATTCTCAGCCCAGAATTGTGGTGGAACGTGAGATGCAAGGAGAAGAGTACGAGCAGTCTCAATCAGATGATGGTGTTTGCGCTCAGCAACCTCATTATGCGCATGGGCACCAGGACAAGAAGACTGGTAAAGCATGCCCTGCTCAAAGAAAATGTCTAAAAGCGCCAGAACAGTACTCGCTAGCAGAATCATAGCGAAAAGTACGGATAAAAGAATCAAACTGAGTACGAACTATCATTACAAAACTACGATTGATCGCAAGCAACTGACCACGATTAGACATAGGGAAAGGCCATGTAAAACGGGAATAATAATCAATGAAAATCACATAAAATTTATGCCCACCTTTAGAGATAATAGGTGCAGGTCCCCATATATCTAAATGAACTAAGTCAAAAGGACAAGAAGACAAGGACTCACTAGAATGATAAGGAAGTTGTAGCTGCTTGCCTAGCTTACAACCCTAACAAAATATAGCCGTGTCAACAGTCACACGGCTAAGAACACCCCGACGAACTAATGAGGAAAAACGAGACCCACACAATTGACCTAGACGATGATGCCACTGCGCAAAAACTCTAGAGGTGGTGGCAGCAGTGGCGGTGGAAGTAGACGTAGAGGTGATAGGAGCAGCCGAAGTGGACGGAAGGTGGAGGCTATCAAGGATGTAGAGACCCTGACGATCCCTACGGGGCCAGCCAGTCCCATGTACGTCCCTGTCTGTTGGTCCTGGACAAAACAGAAGTGAGAGTCAAAACCAACCCTATAGCCGGGATTGGTAAACTGACCCACCGAGAGAAGCTGCATGGTAAGCTGGGGAACATGGGAAACAGATGGAACAGAGAAATCAGTGCACAAAAGAGTGTCCTGACTGTCAGTTGTCTGAACAGAGATAGGAAAAACAAGAGGTCCTACTGAAGTGAGAGATGTGGAGTCCGGGTGTCATGTGGAAAGAGGCAGCAGAATCCAGAACCCAAGAAGTACCTGGAGAAGACGTCTGAGCTAGACTATCAGAACATGCTGAGCTGTGAGAGAGCTGCTGAAGTAGAGCCTAGCAGAACTGCTGAATAGAGTCAGCTTGCTGAGAAGGTCCTGACGTGTTGGTCTGTCCTCCCATCGAGGAAGGGCCTCCCTGCCCCCCCCCCTTGATAGTCCACTCCCACACGCCTTGTTCTGCTTTTTTTTTACACCGCACAACTCTGGTAGTCGTGCCCGAAGTTCTTGCAATAATTGCACTGAATCCTAGTTGGTGCAAAAACAAGAGCGGAAACAGACACCTAAGGAGGGACTGTAGTTGAAGTAGAAACCGTCAGTGTAGTTGAAGAAGAAAGGGTAGCAAGCACAGCCAGAACAAACTATGCTGCTAACCTGCGGCAAAGCTCCTCAACACGAAGCGTTGAAAGGGCCTCGGTGACTGTTGGTCGTGGTGAACGACTCAACAGTTGAGCCCTGACAGGCTCAAACTCTGAGTGAAGACGGCAGACGAAGTCATAAAGGTGAAGGCGGTCATGATCCGCCTTTTGCACCTTATGACACTCCTGACAGAGCGAAGAAGCCAGCTCGTCCAGCTGGCGCCAGAGACTGGCTAGGGCTCAAAAAAAGTCGTCAACGGAGGAGTCCTCCTGGCGAAGCGTCTCCAACTCACGCTGAAGCGAAAAGAACTGAGCATTGCTACTCTGCTGGTAGCACTCACGCAAGTACTCTCAGATCTGACAAGTAGAACGTAGACCAACAATATCTGGCTGGATGGAGTCGTCAACGCTGACCACTATGATGTCTCAAACACATGCCTCATTAGCACACCAGTGCTCAAAAGCGTCTATGGCATATTGAAAAGCCTCATCAGCAACGTCAACAGCAGCGACGGCCTCTGCCTCCTTCTTGGTGGCCTCATCGTCTATAGGAGGTTCAGAAGTAGGCTGTCTGGGAGGAGGCTGAACCGGCGACAACGGACAAGGTCGAGCATCGATGACATGTCCCTAGAGGCGGAGACCATTGAGCATGATCGACCACAACCTATAGTTTTTCCCATGAAGCTTTGTTCCCGAGAATGGGATCAGTTCTGGGGAACAGAAGCTATCGGTAGGTGGCGCTGGATGGCGTGGCGATCAAGACAACGAAGTCTAACAGGTGGCACTGGACGGCGCGGTGGTTAGATCGATGTTCTGTTTTTTTTGGCCAACTAAAACGGCCAGCAACTAAAAAAACGGCCTGCTCACGCACGCATGCGCACAAACGGGCACACACACGCACGGGGGAACTAGGGTTCCCCTGAGTCCTCGGCGGCGGCGACTGTAGTAGCGCTCCGGCGACGAGCGGCGGAGGACAGCGAGCTTGAGCACGCGGGTGGCGGAGGCGTAGCACACGGCAATCTGGCCTCGGGTCGTCGTGGTTTGGCGCGCAACGGCCGGAGTGGCGGCTGCGGCCGGAGCGGCGTTTGGGCGGACGGCGTCGTCTGGATCGGGCGGCGGCGACGTCGAAGAGACCCGTCTATTTGAGGCGGGCAAGCGGCCTCGGGTCGACGCAGCCGAGCGCGCAACGACTTCGTTGCGTCGGCGGGAAGCAGCGACTTCATGGCGGCGTTCGAGCGGACGGCAACCGAAGGGCGAAGGCGTCGGCGGCGGTCGTCGAACAGTGGGGCGGACGGGCGGGCGTGCGTGAAAGAGCTTGGTTTGTGTCCTAGCTCTGATACCATGTTATGAATATTGTGTGTATATTCATGAGGTCCAATGGACAATAAATATAGGGAGTACAAGGGGGATATGCCATATACAGAGAAAGAAATACAAAAGGCATATAAGGAAATATAGATAAGAATTCCTATTCTAACAACTTTGACCTTGATTTATTCGTCGTAAAGTGAGCTTGTTGCTTGAAACACAACACAATTTCTTCCTGAAGATAATTTGTTTTATGTGCAACATACTAGGTTGGTCTTAATACCATTTCACTGGATGAAGAGCCACAATCTCTAAGTGGTGGGTTTAAGCGGCGACTTGCTTTGGCAATTCAATTGGTATTGTTTGTATTGCTTTGTTATGAGTTGATCTTTTATTAAGAAAATGCAAGATGGCTAATTGTTTGTGCTGCCTTCTGTTATTTTCTGACTTTGTAGGTTCAAACTCCAGATATATTATTGCTTGATGAGCCACTTTCTGGTGTTGGTATGTGCTTGAATGGCTATATCAAACTAATGTTTGAAAATTATTTCTTATTTATTGATTCATTTCTGAACCCGTCTGAATGCACGTCGATGAGAGCAGTTGCTTAATGTACTTTTGGTTGTGCATTCTACCATCCATGTTGACAGATGATACTTGCTAGGATTATTGTTTGTAGTCAAATAGTATGGTGAAATTAATATCTGCTTGTACTAGACGTGTTTACTAAGTTCGTACCTTCAATATCAGATTGGAAAGCTCGGGCTGATGTTGTGAATCTCCTAAAGGACCTAAAGAAAAACCACACGATACTGATTGTAAGCCATGACCTAAGGTAATTTAGAACTAACCATAAAACAAAATGCTTTTCTAGCTCTCCGTGCCTCATCAGAACCACATTTGAACACTTTATGAGCTATCTGTTGGTTCATACTTCCAGTCAGGCATTCAGCTGAGAGCAAATAAATTCTAAATCATGCAGTTTGACCTGAGGCTGTTGAAATGCCTAACTGAAAACATTTTGCAGGGAATTATACCCGCTAGTGAACCACTCATGAAGAATGGAAATGGGGGAAGTTTTGAAGGAGTAAGCTTTACCTGTGTAGAGATGCTTTTGTTTGTGCAACTGTCAAGCATGCTGGGCTGTATACTTGTCTTCACATCAGGTTTGGTCAACTACGTTTGTAGCCTTACATTATGCTAAGTCTGGAATTTTTTTGACAGGTACAATTGAACCAAACATGGTTATAGTTGAGTTATTTGGTAATTAAGTGATGACTTGTGCAGCTTGAGAATTGGAGAAACACTGGAACAAACAATGAAACCCAAAACTTTGATGGAGAGATCATGTATGTTAGTCCTAAACTTCGACTGCTGAAATGGTGGCCAATCTTTGATGCAGATGTTTGTCGGGCTAAGATGCTGAACTTTATGTTGTGAACTGCACAAGCTATTGGTCATTGTTGTGCAAATGAACGGCAGGGCTCTTTACAACCCTGTATAATTATGAACATGGGACAAAATGAGACCGAAAATGGTGTTGGCGTTTATACTGGCAAGAAGCTCACCCCCCTTGTGCTATTATTACAAACATTTTCTGATGTTCGAACTCTTGTGTTGTCACTGTTGCAAAGTCTGTTATTCTGGCTAACTATAATGCATATGTACATCTTCTTTTGCTCCAAATTTCTTTGACCTGTTCTCTCTTGTACAGCAAAATGCTTAATCCCTTGTTTTCCCATTCTCCTTCATTTGTGGTATGTGGAAATATGTCTCGTTCTACAGTGATGTTTATGAATGTTATAACATCAGTTAACATCATATATTGCCACCATGAATCCTTATTCCTGAACCTAGGCTCAACATGGTCAACAAATTATAGTCCACTATGAATTCATGCATACTATTCTTGCTTTGTGTGCTTTACAGAGCCCTATATAAAACATAAGTTAGAGATGTTTGTCACTACTATTGATCTACAAATTATGCACAAAAAAAAACATGTTACTCTACCTGGGATGTGACTACTATATATGCTCAAAGCAAGGATTATTTTCCTTCTATTCTACAATAGTCACTTTCACAGCTCATCCCTTTTCCAACCTTTGTAAACCCCACGTGTTTATGTCCGTCACAACCTGCCAGAAGGGAACTGTGTTAGGATTAGTCAAGATTGTAAGTGGTAAACAAGTGATGTTATCCGATATTTATCATACAGGGCCAAGAATATTTCAACAAGACATCTCTTCTGACTGTTAATTAATGAATTAAACATCCAGGAAGGCTCCAGGAAGCTGACAGGCTTGGAAGGATTTGGTAGTTAACTGGGTCATTCTCTCTGAATTGATGTCCCCAATTTTCCATCATGAAAGGACCGTCTACCAGTTGGTCTACTTTTATCATTTCCCCTTTGCTGCTTCCTTTTGTCTGTTGATCAGTCTTACATATGCCCGTCAGTCATCACGGCAGTGTAGGTGACCTGGACCTTCTGAAAGGAAATACTAATAGCGACTATGAAAGAAGCCTGTGGAAGATAACTCCATGTCCTCTCACTTATTTTGTTGTATGTATAAATGGTTTACTAGTGGCTTTTCCTTGCTCCCTCTAATCTGAATTACTTGTTGCTTTAGCTGTATACACATAGAAGAAAGAAGTTAATACTTTAGGTTTTTTTAACAAAAAAATAGGCAGGAGGTCTGCCGTTCTTTATAGAAGATAGAGAACCAACTAAAAAAGTTTTCAACACAATTTGCTTCTGTTGATTGTATACCCAACTCTCTAGGAGCACTCCTAATAAGCAATAAATAAGGGCATCTCGTGGAAAATATTGTGTCGAAAACCCACTCAGAAGCAACTACCTAAGATGTTGTCTCTTTAATTTGGACTTTAAGGGAGTAAACAAACACTTGTTAACAGAAGAGAAACAGTACATATGGTTTGCGCCGCTGCGTGCCAGAGACGCAAGTTTCAGTAAGCAAAACCTTGAAGATAAGGTGGCTGCTTAGTGTAATAAGTTGAAAAGAAGAACATGCATGTACCTTGTCTTCAGTTAATGATTAACAAAATGATAAAAGGGCCACGATTTGTTCTTTCAAAACCTTTAGAATTTCTGAAGTGGACAGATCAATGTTCATTCTTTCTTTTGGTGAGACAAACCACAGATGTTCATTTCTAGCTAATCTCCTGAAAATTATATATTATGCAAACATAAACTGTGCATGGATGTAATACCCCGAATCGCATTAGAGGGATTAAATGAATTAGAGAGAGAATTAAAAGGAAAATTTTAGAAAATGTGGCAAACATGGGCCTTCAGCCTTGGGCCCACGACGACTTGGCCCAGGAGGGGGGCCGGCCTTAAGAGGGACTAGGGGGGCGGCAACCCCCACACCCTACCGCAGCCCCCACTTCCCCCCTACTGTCCTCCCTACGCCACCCCCTACCTCCCTTCCTCCAAGCGCCGCCACCTCCTCTCAAGGCCGGCCACCCCTTGCAGCCTTGCTGCTGGCCATAGGAGGGAACCAGGAGAGGAGAGCAACAAGGAATTGACTAGCAAGAGGGAAAAAAAGGAAGGAAAGGAGAAGGTGAAAAGAAGGGAGGAAGAGAGAAAGATTCGCGGGGTTTTTGTGATCATCTTCGTATTCTTTAAGAGTAACCTTTGCTAATCCTTAGAATTACCATGGATTAGTTGTTATACGATTCGTAGATCATTTTGTCCAAGGGAAGGTTAGTTTTCAACATGCCCTAGTTCGCCGAGTTTCAACGCGGAACCTTGTAGGGGCAATTAGAGGTATTTAGGCTTAGATTTAGAGTTTTGTCCTATTAGAAAAGATGTAGATAATTTCGTTATATTTACAGGAAGGTCTATAACACTAGATTTAGAGTAGCGCGCGAAAAGTTACGGCCTTAGAAAAGTAGCTGTCCAAAAAATAGGCGTCGTTGGCAGATGTTGTGAAGATGAGATGTTTACACCTAGTAAATGAATGAATTAAATTTTGGCGATAACTTAAATAAGCTAGAAAATGTTGAGTAGATTCCATAACTGGTATTGTTCATATCTTTTCAAGTTTTAGAAAAAAAGATACGAAATTGTGAAGCGGTCGGTCCTGACTGATTATAGGATAGTCTTTAGGGAATGAAACGGGGAAGTAAACGGTGGAATTAAGAGTTCGTTATAACTAGAAAGTTGTAGGAAATTTCATGAGGATTCTAGAAAGTTTTGGTTTGCTAGATTTGGGGTTCAGATGAAAAAATAGAGCCTTTTTACTATTGTGATAGCGTGTAAAACATTTGATAGAATCGAGTTAATTGTGGCATTTTGGCGTAGACATGTGAGGGCGATTAGTGTGGTGTTTTCGTGCTGTCATGATGTAATTTTGAGAATGTTTGTGAATTGTTTGTTCAGGGAGTGTGGTCTCTACTCTCTAGTGCCTTACTGTCGCCTTGCTATCCAGCTCCGAGGGGATAAAGAGGCAAGTGCATGGTAGACAGTGATTGATGGTTGATAGTTGTATTTCTTATCACTCATTATCATTATGTTGTTTATGCTTTTACATTGTTTAATTGCAAGCAATGTGAATGGTTATGATATTAATCGTGTTGATAAAGTCATGAATGCTAGATAATGGAATTATTGATGAACTTGTGTTAAATTGTGCATTTATAAGCATCATTACATAAAGAGAAGGTGATCATGGTGATCAAATATCTATCTCGTTTGTAGAGACACTACGAGAGTGGAGCAGCCCCCGATCCTTTGAGGACGGGCTTGATGAAAGGGTGATTATTGTCGTGAGTGTTCACTCATGCTATCTTGGCATACACGATGAAATGAGCATAGAGATATCTTGCATTTAATGAAAAAGAATTTGATACTTGAGTACAAGAAGAAAGATGAGTAAATAGTTTGAATTAATCATTGTTTATTGTTTATTATTGTGCTTGATGAATGGTGGATTCACTCTTGCTCTACTGTTGTTTTAGATGACCGTTGACGACATACCACTTGGGAGGGGATAGTGCACTTGGATCATCTGCATACATCGCCATTAATTGATTCATTTCCCATGAGAAAACCTTACTATAGTGTGATGGATTTTCCTTAAAGACATGATAGGCTTTTAATAACTCTAGTTGATCGGTTGGACTTTGTTTATCTATTCCATGGATTTTATTCGATTAGTCTTGCGATAATCTTGGATTATTATCTTGCTATGTTTCCTAGAGATTAAATATTTATGATTGTCATAACGTTAATCATGTTTTATTATGACCTATGGACGAGTTTTATCGTTGTGATGTTTACTGTAATTTATTGTTAATTGTTATTAAAATTGATAGTTAGTGTAATTTAGTGGCATTCCGGACTGGACTCCGTATTGGGCCGGGTGTTACAATGGAACCGATCAATTGCAACACAAGTTTTAACTTCAGTAAAAATGAGGCAAACAGAAGCTGAAATACATTGAATTTAAGCAAATCAACCGATAGATAACAGACATATAATCTGTAAGGGATACTGTGCGACTACGAAACAGTAACAAGACTTATACATGCATATTTACTTGCTGGTTTTATTTTTGGCCTTCAAAATACCGAATCGGGTGAAAATAAGCTTCATGTAATTGGCTAATGGAATAAAGGTGAAAATAGGCTTCATGTGAAAATAACCTAGGTATAGCTAGCAAACATGGCACTAACCAAACAATGTAAAATACAGTTGACGCATTGTATGGTGTGATCTGAAACCATCAAATATTGACAGTAGTGACACACAATTCAAAAGCTATGACCTTGGAACAATCCACGGTATTAAAACACATCAGATCAAACTGAAAAACGAAATCAGGTGATCGACAAGATGCCTTTCCAAAGTAGATGAAACATACACGGAACATGTATATGTATAAACCAGTCCGCACAAGAGCGGAATTGACATACCATGGTCGATTAGCACATAAGGCAAAAATGAACACGGCATATCTGGACGACAATGACATTCTGATCCTTGCTTTTTGCCTAGTCCAATGCTTTTACAAGTCCAACGACGCATCCATGTGTCATTGCGCACGCGCGAACATTTCTACTTCTGCTACTGAAAGAAACAAGAGAGATGCATGGTAAAAGCAAATGTCCGGAGAAATTTCCATACCTACTGCCGCAGCTGGTTTCTAATTAACCTTGTCTTCTTCCTATTCTTATGCGAGCATCATTATTTTTCACAATTGAATTTTATGCACCAACTAGTTTATCCAGAAACTTAATCTTATGAGAAAAGATGAACAATATACTTCACCACACCCCCTCATGTCTGGCTCCACTAGGCCTAATACGTGGACTCGAAGTAGGCCGCAATTATTTATTTAATATTGCGTTAGCTAGGTCTTAAACTCAGGAGCTCTTGTCTCTAATACCATATTGAGTTGCATATACTAATCAGTTCATCCAAATGACTAAGCTTACGAGAAAATGCGAGCAATATACTTCAAAAGGGGGCTAATTCATGAAAAGCGAGCTAGCGTTCCCGATGCTCCAAGGTAGAGGGTGCTTAGATCTAACTTTGTTTTGCGACGTTGGATGGAGAAATTGCCAAATCTAAGAGTCGATGCTTAAATAACTGTCATAGGCTACCACAAAAAAGGCGAAAACGTTTGTCATTTTTTGCTGCATATTGAAGGAAGCTAGCTTGGAAGGATGTAAGGAGACACGTTTGCAGCGACCTGGAGTTCCACGTATTCAAACAGTCAGATTGAACTAGACAATGCTAGCTGGATATGATGGAAAACAAGAGACACGGAGTTGCTAAATGTATTATAAGGAGACTACTTGCTTGTGTTGAATAAACACCTTCTTACAATAAACAAAGTTGCAAAAGATGGATGGTTATTAGTGTTTTTGGAGCACACTCTGGACTCTGTCCACGTGTAGTAAAGAATTACAGATCATCTAAGATGAACGCTCTGATCCATTGTCACATTCGGCTTTTCTAACCAGACATGTTATTCAATTGAAAGATCTCAAGAGAAACTAACATTAATGTCGAGAACAATTAAATAGGACATAAAAGGAGAGAGACAACACCCTATCTTCTCATTTGGAACTTTTATCCATGTAAACAGATGGTGTTTCCTTACATCCTGTGGTATAGGGGAAAAATAAGGGACCTGTTTGGTTCAATGCCAAAACAAATCAAACCAAAATTTCAGTAATACTCCCTCCGATTTTTTTAAAATGATATTTCCAGAGGGAGTACTTGCTATGCCAGCATCAACTATAAAAATTCGAAAGTAGTACCTTAAAAATTTAGCTAGCGTTTGGTTTGGTTCACTTTTTGGTAATACCCTAAAAAATATTGCCAAATGTTTTCTTCACCTTTTCGGGGCTTCTTTCAGGCGGCCAAAACCACCACCAATTTTTTGGTTCGGCAGCCAGCACTTGCAACGATAGGTGGCATATGGTGGTTGGCTGATTCGAGTGCATTAATTGCTTGTTTAATTTGATTAATCAGTTTCAAATAACCATATTTACTAAACCGAGTATCTGATTTGTGATCTGTTTGAACCGTTGTATTTCTTGTCATTTTATCAACAAAATAAGACCTAAGTTGACATATTTTGATGAAAAAAAGATGTCATACAAGACTCACGTATCATACTCACAATTTTAGTAAATTTTGGTATGGCTACAATCCAAACACATCAATTTTGGTATTATCCATGAATTAATATGGCTACCATCTAAACACTATTTTTTCTCAGATTTTAGCATTATCAAAATTTTGGTACAGCGAACTGGGGTAATAAGCCTATTTAGGTACGACAATTCTCAAATCTCCAAAAGAAATCCTATTGGTTAAACACGGTTCATTAATTCCACGGTTTCTGCAGTTCTACACAGACATGTGCCTAGCCAGTCTTTGATACTAGGTACGTACGTACGGTGAACCCCATGGAATATTTCCCGTCAACATTTGGAAGAGGTTGGAAAAAGTCAGAAAAAAAAATTGAAAAGGAAAGAGGCATGGGTACTGGCGGCATTGCCCGACCGGATCGGCAGTACATGCGTGGCTGGGGTGGCGGCTCGCGGCAATGAAATTCCACATGTCAATCCAAATGCACCTGTAGGCCAGACCAGAATATTTGTAGCATCTCAAATTTGGAGTTTTTGTTGAAGCCTTTAAAAGTAAAAATATACATTTGAATTTTCTTGGTTAAGTCAAAGTTTAATTTGAATTTTCAGAAATCAAAATAATTTAATATGAATAATCAAAATTTCAGTTAAGTTCAAAATTATTTTATTTGGGTTCAAGTCCAGAGTATTTCGTGGAATTTTTTTAGGAATTTTTGGAGTTTATTTGCTATTTATTTGAGCTCAAAATCTTTTTCTTCCTGGGCTTTTCTTTTTCTAAATCGAAATCTTTCTTTTTAGGACTTTCCTTTGGGCGAAATCTTTTCTTCTCGGGCTTTTCTTTTTTCCTTTGGCCGTTTTCCTTTAAATCGGCCGCTCGTCTCGGCCAGATCCGGTAGCCTTGACTAGCCACGTCTGCCTCCTCACATTGTCGTTGCCGGTGGTCCCCACTGTTAGGGTAAATCGTTCGCCTTCGACTCCGTCTTTAAGTCCGACACGACCGCTATTGTGCCCTTCTCGATTTCTCCTCGACCACCTTTAAAAGCGTGCCGACCCTTGGGTTTTGTGCCTCATACCACGACGCCTCCATAAACCCTAGCCGCCCCTCGAGCCAAGCGCCCTTTTCGTAGGAATCACAAGGAGAAGCCAGGATCCGTCATCTCCATATTGCTTTTCTTCGCGACGATGAGCTCAAGTTTAAATCGTCACCACCTTTGGGTTCGCACCATCTAGATCTGCCTCGCCTCCCCTTCGGTTTCGTCGTAGTGTCGCCGATGTCCTTCCACCGCCGAGAGCCGTAGCCCGCCGCCGCTTTCCCTCGTCGTGCTGCCATCTCCGTCGACCCTCGGTCTCCATGAGCAGTCCACCAAGTCCGTCGTCGTCTCCTCTCCCGGTTGCGCCGCTCCAAACCAGCCACGCTACATCCGTTCGCCATTGACGATGTCGTCGGAATTGCGCCGCCGATGCCGTAGACGTTAGCCGCCACCTCGCCTCCACCCAAGCGCCACCTCCGCTTCTTCACCAACGTATCCATCCCCGTCAACGCCCCATGACCGCACACACGGCAGACCCAAGTCAACCCTACCCCTAGTCCCATGGACGTAATCCAGCGTGGACCGCGCCTCTAACTTGTGGACCCCATCTGTCACTCCTTGTTCCATGAGCCCGGTGCACCGTGCGCCATAGACCTCCTCTCTGTGGACCTGTCCTATAGACCATGGGCCCACATGTCAGTGTATTACATTTATTTTTCTTTAGAAACTTAATTCCGACCAAAATTCCTTTTTCTTTGCTGGCGTCATGCTGATGTAGTAATCTAGAATTTTCTCTTGAAAGAAAATTCTAAAATTCAAAATAGTGTTTTCTTTCTCTTTTTCTTAGATTTAAATATTTCGAGAGTCCGTTCTCCTTCGTTCGAGCTCCGATTCAGTCCGTTCAAGTTCCTAAATTCCTCTCAAATCGATTTTTTTTTCTTTTAGAGTTGGTTTTGCTATTTTTGGACTTCATTTGTTTTTCTTTTGGATTTATATATGTTTCGTCTATTGTTTTATCTCTTGTTTAAACGATCTGTTTCAAGAAGTAGGAACAAGTTTTGAAAATCTGAGTGTGGTAACTGAGCAAATCCAAGGCAAGTCGTAATCCATTGATCATATTGAAGGTTTTCAAAAGTATCTTGTTTTATATTAAATTGCATGCTACTTTTATATCAACTACCTTTGGGAATAGTTAATAATCTATTTGTCATTATGTCTCCATTGATTATTTGAATACCATGAATTATTTGTCACCATAGGAAGGTCATTATTAGTTGGACATATTTGTATTACCAACATATGGGTATCGTATAGATGCTTAGTCATGCTTAGTTGTACGATAGGCTCATGTCACAAGTTCAATAATGTTAATTTGACTTAATGAGATATGTAATTATGGTGGGTAGCCACTCTTGTTAAAATTTGTTCTGTCATGGCAGGGGATGTCATTGGTATTGGTTGAATAAAAATGATTTTCGCTCAGGCGAGCGATCGTGCAGTAAAGGGGGTGTGTGGGTAGCACATTGCTAGGTTGAGATAGACTCGCCTGAATAATTATCAAGGACTTAGTCTTGCGCGCCATTGAACTGAGTCATATTGTACAACCACTTGTCTAGTATGGGATGGACCTGGCTAACTAATTAGCAATATCTCAATTTCGGTTCTGTCTTGGAAGCGTGAGTTACGGGATAGACGTATACTCACAATGGTGCAAGAGGGAGTTCCTGTCTGGTCGGAAAGACATTCAATGTTAAAACCTTAGTAGAACGAATTGGGTTAAGAAGGATCTTTGTAAAGACCTTGTGATAATTACTTAGTCGCACACCTAGGGGTAGAAAAAAAGCTCGAGGCTCACAAGCCAGCTTAGCTCGGATCAAGCTCAAGACAGCTCAGATCGAGCTCGTGATGTTCTCAAGCCGAGCCAAGCCTCGTCCCCAGCTCGCATCATTTTCAAGCTGAGCCCGAGCCGCTAGCTGGCGAAGCTCGTTAGGCTCGACAGAGGAGACATTATCTTGGTGTCGTGAGGGAAGTCGAGGAAGGGGAGGTGGGGACAGCAAAGACAACAGTGACCTCGCAGCCTCGCAGGTGCCGATGTTGAGGACGGAGCCGAGGATGACGACGGAGAGGCCGAGTAGGTTGTCGGTGTGGAGGATGTCGAGGAAGATCTACCAAGAGCCACGAGACACCACTTCAGCCTAGAGGCGGGTCTTGACGGTGCCGATGGGGAGCAAGGGTGGCATAGATGAAGGCCACCACGTCAACGTCGGCGCAAGCCCCGATGGCAGCGCCGGCGAGTAGGGTGGTCGTGGTGGGAGCAGCGGTCTGGCGAGGGATGGAGAGGAGGAGGAGGAGATGACGGGGGCGTAGGGAGAGGAGGCGGCAGGGAAATGGCGGTGGACGAGGGAGGTGAGGTTGGAGAAGAGAGAGTGGAAGTTGAGGTGGGATTGGGAGTCAAGAAGGAGGGAAGTGACCGCGTGTAGTGGCGCCGACGCAGGCCCCGATGGCGGCACGGGTGAGTGGGGTGGGGGTTGTCATGGTGTGAGCGGGAGCGGGATTAGGCATGGCAGGGATGGAGAGGGAGGAGGAGGAGAAGACGGGGGTGTGGGGGGAGGAAGTCTAGGGGAGTCAAGGAGGAGGAGGGAGGTGAAGGCCCCCACGGCGGTGCCGACGTAGGCCTTGATGGCTATGCGGCTGAGCAGGGTGGGGGTGGTCATGGCAGGAGTGCGATCGGGCGCGACAAGGATAGAGAGGGAGGAGGAGGGGAAGGTAGGGGCATGGCCGCGTGAGGGAAGGAGGCAGCAGGTGTGTGGCAGAGGAGGGAGGTGAGGAACTAGTGCTAGGCTCGCGAGCCATGACGAGCCAGCTCGAGCTAGCTTTCAAGCCGAGCCAAGCCAGGTTTCTAACTTGTTTCCAAAATGAGCTGAGCCGCAGTTCAGACCGAGCTTGGCTCGAGTTGGCTTGGCTCGTTTCCAGTGGAAGTGTGGTCGGACATTATAAGTTGATTTATCTTTCGTGGGTAAAGCTGTACAATCTCTGTAGAGTTAAAACTCCTTAAATAGCGATGTCCCTAGTTATGGACAATGCTTGAGGATTTCACACGAGAGGTAGAGTTTTTATAAAAATTGTGTCAGAAGGTGAATATGATGTTCGCTCGTTGAATATGATGTTCGCTTGGTGGATGAGGAATTCACATGGTGGTTTGGTTAGGAAGTGAATGGGAAATTCCTTTGGTTGTTTCAAAGAAATTGTTTACTTATTTATTTATTGTCTTTTAAATTACGCTTTGTAATCTATTGACTGTATTTACTATCAATACCCACTTTCTGCAAAAGAACCATATAGCTATTCCTTTGTTCAAGCCTCCCATGTATATTAATTGCATCTTTGTTCCCTATGACTTCTTGAGTACTTTACGTGCTTACGACTTTAAACTTTCTTTGCTCGGTTAAAAATGTCGGGTTGCTCAAGAGTTCTCTGAAGATGAGTTCTTTGAAGGTTTTGCGAATTAGGATCGTTCTCCACTCGATTGCCGTGTGCATGTTCATTGACCTTTCAAGTTTCGTTCCTTTGCAAAAGTTTTATTTGTGTCTTAAGCCCTCGTGGCAAGTTAAGTAGCGTTGACTATAAGGTCCAATTATTATTATTATTTGTTATCACTACACCGTAGGATAGTATTAAGGGCAATGCAAGCTGTTAGGAAAAAGCTGCGTTGCAAGGCAATTTATCTGTAAAGCAATTAGTTTTCCGGACTTATTACTGCCTTGAAGAAGTGCTCTGGGAAAAACATTTCCCGGCAGATATGTAATTCGTGATTAACTTCCCTAGAAAAGTTATTTTTCCCGGCGATTAGAGTTTCCCGTGATTAGAGTTTTCCGGCAATTAGAGTTTTCCCGACAGTTAGATGTATTGCCGACAGTTAATCTGCCCTTGATGTATGTTTTCTTCGGCAGTTAAGTGCCCTTGATGTATGTTTTCCTCAGTAGTTAAGTGCCCTTGATGTATGTTTTCCCCGGCGATTAAGCGCCCTTAATTATCTCTTTTCCGGCGATTAAGTGCCCTAGATACTTAGTTTTCCCAAGCAGTTAAGTGTTTTCCGGCGATTAGAGTTTCCCGTGATTAATTGCCCTCGATTGTCTCTTTTCCCCAATTCATTTTCTCATGAGCAATTAGTTTAGTCGTGACATAAGAAAGTTTATGAATTATGAGATCCAATCACCATATACATAAGAGATGAAGGAAAATGAAAAATTATAATCAAATGTGCAACAATGTCTAGCAAAAGTTATCATGTAGCGATATCGGAAGAGAACCGGATCGTGAGATGTTAATACTTTTTTTGTTGTGCCAATTGCCAAGACATCTTAAATAGGATTATGTTTGGTCATTTTAACGAGTTAGAATGACTTATAATATGAAATGGAGGGACTATCATTGATTAACCCGAATGATTATTAGCACTAGACTTTACACCACTAAGTGTGCACAAACGACACTCAATCTCCTCGGTCCTCACAGAATTCTAACATGAGATAACTAATCTAAATATACAAAATTTGGTAGTACGGGCTAAGGACAATGCACTTTGCAAATCGCATTTGAGTAAATCCTTTCAAGCACAACCATCCACAGCGATAACCATCTCTGCGAAGCAAGAAGAATGTTGGAAAAGACAAGGAAAAATTATAAGAAATTTCAATACCGTATATGTCATCTTGTCATAATACCTCGGAATAGGGCAATTAGCTTTGCTCCTGTGAAGAGTTGTCGAATATCATTGGTAAGTCCATCCTCTGGTTGGATTAAATGAAATTTATTACTTTGCTGCTAAAATCAATAGTTCGGACCAAAAGCGAAATGATTAAACAAAGGGTGATTGCAAATAAACTTGACAATCTTGGACATGTCATGAGAATAGGCTATGCAAACACCTCTACTCTTTGAATGCAAATAACAAAACTTGACCACTGGACATGTAATGACTCATGACAATAGGCTATGCAAACACGTCTATTCTTATTATTTGAAATCTTTGGGAAGGATAAATCTAGCAAATGAAAACTTCATGCACCCAAACAATGAGCAACTGATGATTTCTGAAATATTACTGGATGCAGAACCCTTTTATTGTACAATATTCATTTCTAAGTTCTAATGAAGCAGGATATTGTCCACCATAAGAAACTCCTATTGAAAATTCAAGCAGAGGGAATTGGATCTCTCATAAAATCACCTCAGTTAAAGAGAGAGAGGAGAGAGAACTAGGCCTAAAGAGGTTGAATAATTTGTTCGTCATAATGGAATCAATTTGCATCTTGTTGGTTTGCTTTACGTACTAGTGAAAATTATGCAAGTGACATAGGCATATTCACTACTACGAAAAAGGCCTTCTAAGCGGTTCAAAACGCCATCACAGAGCGGTTTCGTGAGCCATCCGAGTCTATGGGTTAGTAATGACATGAGGTCATCACAGGCGGTTTTGAACCGTGCATGATGCTACTTTCCTGAGCGATTATTAGCTCGAACAAATGCATGATATCGACTATCACGAGCGGTTTGTATCTAGAACCGTCGTGATAACTATCTATCACGAGCGGTTCTAACACCAACCGTCGTGATAACTATCTATCATGAGCGGTTCTAACACGGACCGTCATGATATATAAATAAAACCTCCAAGCAATGGCTGCTTGTGCCTTTAAAACCGGCTTCATATATATATATATTATATATCATTTGTAGTCTGACCACTTCGAGAATTCGTGAGGAGGATGACCTGACTACCACGGGCAACCTTATCGAGCCCTGCAAGTTCAAGAAATAAAATTTGCAAGGAAAACTTCGTGGACATACAATTACGGATGTCCATCGATGAGTAATTGGACATGACATCAAGGCTTCCTTGATGTCATGTCATAGTTCGATGAGATTGCCTCGTGAATTGCTCATTCTCCTCACGACCCATCGAAAGGGCTGGGGACTACAAACGATATATATATATATGAAGCCGGTTTTAAAGGCACAAGTAGACACTGCTTGGAAGTTTTATAGAGAAGAGATGAGGAATAGAATGGTAGGATGTATTCGTACCTGGGACACAAATCTAAAAAGTTAATTGCAGCCAAGCCCCATCCGAACCACATCGATCCCATGTAAGCTAACCAAGCACAAAGAACCGGCATCAATTACCCTCAGTACGCATCAGAGAGCATTAACCAAGCCCACCATTTTGCCCCATTCATTTTTGTCAATCTAAACCCACAGCATGAACTAAGCAAGATGCACAGAATTAATGCACATACACCAATAGCCCTCAGTTTACATCACAGAGCAAGGGAACTATTAATATGAACTAATTATCAATTCAATTTCAGCATAAGACTATTAACATCATTGAGCAGTTCAACAGCTAGCAAGGTGCCACTAGCCAACAAGCATCTCCATGATCATTGCATTCATTTATATTTATGATTTCTCTACTTCTATCTACATGTATGTATTACACATTTACACTTCTCTGCAATGATGCACTTCTCATCATGTATGTATGTATTACACATTTAGCATCTGGGCTCTGGCCAATGGCCATCATCATCAGTATCAACCAACAACCAGACAACATCAAGAAGACAAGAAGGGGACTTACGCGTTAGTGGGAGAGCCGGACAGGTTGGAGGCGCGATGGAGGTCCGAGGTAGCGCAACAAGCCGGCAGCGAGAGGGAGGAGGAGCTAGAGCTGCGGCGTAGGGAGGAGGAGCTGTGGGCCTTGTGAGGGTAGGAGTTTGATCCGGCGGCGCAGGGAGGAGGGAACTTGATCCGGAGGTGCGGGAGCTAGCGGCGAGGGAGGAGGAGCTCGGTTCACATGAATACCAACAACACAAACCAATAGGTGATAGATCTGTCTTACCTCGACATTGCCGGTAGAGAGGTAGCCGGGGTCGCGTACGCCAGAGGGAGGAGGAAGAGGGGAAGGCGCGTAGCATCACCGTAGTTGTGGCTGCTTGGTGATCTTGCAAAATACACTCTTATCGTCTGAGTGTCTTGTGCGATGAACCATAGTGTCTAACCGTCGATGACAGGAAGAATGCATGGCGGTGTCGTGACGGGGTCACTTTCGGGTAGGGAGAGCAGAGCGAGAGTAAAGGCGCGGCTGGGAGTGACGAGTTAGGCGCAAACCCTAGCGGGCTCCTACTAATAAAGAGACTTATCACGGTCGGTTCTATTATGGAACCGTCGGTGATACTTATCCTGAGATGGTTCCACAATGGAACCGTCCGTGATATGGTCTCATATCACGAGCGGTTCATTATTAAAACCGTCGTGAAGTATCCTGAGCGGTTGTTTGTTGAAACCGTCTGTGATACTTAGTAATATCACGAGCGGTTCTTGTTGAGCGTAAATGCGTGATAGTTCCTGACGGTTTTCAACATGAACCGTCTATGATATTAACTCTTCACAGACGATTTTTAGCACAACCAGTAACATAGACGGTCTCTAAACCAAAACCGTCTATGATTGCATGTAATACAGACGGTTTTGGTCAACGGTCTGTGATGAGGCGTCTAGTATTAGCCTTTTTGTAGTAGTGATTATAGCATTTGAAACACCCATTGCATTTGACAACCTTTTTAAAACCCTAGTCAGTCTTACAATAGCACCTAAAACTACATTATGGTGGCAAGTACCTTGACTTTGCATCCTTCCCATCCTCTTCATCAAGCTTCTTTTCGTTTTCACTTCGTACTTTGTGAAGTAGAGCATAGTCCAAGCCTTAAAAAGAATAAAGTGAAAAGAGAATGTCAATCAAAATGGTAGTTCAGAAGACAGACAGAAAAAGTAAATGTGCCGAGCTATTTGTCGGTTTTGTAAAGTCATGTATCCTATCTTTAGCGCTACTAATTATAATCTGTTAGGATCGGTTAGTTCATTATGTTAGGGACTCCTCTCTATAAAACAAAGGACATCAATCTCTTTGTATTCAAGCAAGAGATAATCTAATACCATATCCTATATCTACTCCTCCTCCTGTACATCTCTCGCCCCACATTCCCTCTCCCTTCTTTGTTTGTCTCCTTCACGCCCTCTGTTCTTCTTCCCCAAACAAGTCTACATTTTTATCCCAAGTACACAACAATACAAGCCAAAGAGACTAGAGAGAAATAGGCTTGCCCAAAGGACTTAATAGCTAACGGAGAGGTATGCGAGGAGGTAGTTGTAGTTTGCATCGATTTATCAAGGATGTCGGGATGTGTTCCCATCATAGTGGGGAATGCAAATGTAACAGAGCACCGCATGTCGACATCAAGTCGGCACAAAATGGGGATTTGTCCCCAAATGCAAGAAAAAAAGTCACGAATGTAATTAGTGGACGGGTTCAAACTACAGTTTAGCTGAGGGTGTGAAAAGATTGCCCTAGGTCGAAGAAAAAGATTTATCATTACCGCTTCCTATTTTCACATGATTACATATTCCAAAAATTGTCCTGAAAAGCTGCACAAAGTGTATGAATTATCTTCACTGTTACTACCATCAATCTAGCCATCTGGGTCTGGGTACCATCAACCACATTCCCCCAAAGTGTGGGGAGAGTTGCATGATTCCTATAGATTTGAAGAATTCACTTAGTTTAGCACTTTAGGTATTTAAATGAGAGGAATATCAAGTGAAAATGTGAATTTGATGAAAATTAGCATTTTCACGAAACTTGGAAGTTCCTAAAAATTCTAAAGAAAAAAATGACATGTTGGGGAGGGTATGTTCTATGTCTCCACAAAATTTCAAGATCAAACTCAATTGCATTTATGAGATACAAAAAAGACAAATACTTAGCCAAAACATTGAAAACACTACTTTAGCAAGTATTTGTCTTTTCGTGTCTCGCAAATGTGATTGAGTTTGATTTTCAAATTTTACAGAGATGCAGAACATACCCTCCCCTATATCTTTTTTTTAGAATTTTTGGAAACTTCTATGTTTGATTTTCACGGAGTTTTCACCAGATACATTGAAATTTAAATGTGGTTCTGTTGCATCAACCATTGGCAAGTGTGGACTATGGAGGTACCATGCATGCCCCAAGAAACAATATAACTACTGAACATAATACACAATTTGGTTCACGGTAGTTGATGTCTAGTCTTGAAATTTCTTTGAGATTGTAGTTTGCATTAGTCAAAATGAATCCTTACCATTTGGATGCATGATCAATTTGAAAGGAAATAGTAAAATTATCAAAGTTAGCATGCGAGATAATGAAAAATAGAAGGCTATCAACGATATTGAATCAAGAGTAGTTCGGTACCTCGGGATGTATATCTCATTGCAAAAATCTTCCATGTTTTCGGTTGTCGAGATCACGCTATAGAAATATTTTGATGGCGACATCGGTGCCATTCCATATACCACGGAAAACCTCTCGAAGAATCCTAATGAAGCATTTTGACAAAGGTTAGCTCTGTAGGCTTTTATCGGAAAACAAATGCCAAGGGCGACAAGACAAAGGAAGCGAGACATTTTCAAGACAGAGCATTTCCAAATGAAAGCGAAGATTGAAATCTGATGTCATACAAAGTTTTCACTTTTTGTTGATTTTGAAAGCATAGTAAATAACACAAGCATAACAACATAAGAATCCAAGAGTTGCATTTCAACGAGTATGTATGCTACAAGTCTACAATAATAAATCTGTCGGAGGAAGTTCAAGATTACTTGCCTATTCCAACCCATGTGCCAATTGTTAGCTCAGAGAAATCTATGTTCCACTCTTCAAAAGGCAATAAAGGCTTATTAAGAAATGGGGAGCACTGCAAAACCTTGTTCCACTCCAATACCATCTTCTCTTTGCTTATAAAATCACAAGCATCGCTTGTTTCAAAAATTTGACCCCTATATTCATGAGGAGAAGAAGGCAATGACACAGCCTTTTGAGTAGAACCGGTTCGGTTTCTTGAGCCATTGTTGGTAGCAATAGCTCTCCCAGATGTATCATCCTAAGAATGAAACTGAAACTACGAGCCCAAGCTGATGACATTCAAATAACAACATACACAAGGGATAAAGAGCAACATAGAGAAGAAAAAACAATGAAACTTGTAGGATTGTACATTATCTGGGCAGTCATTTGTATTGCTTTGGTCCTCCCTGTACTGTCAAAGATTTAAGATTTGAATAATAAATACCTGATGCTCAATGAGGATATCTAGCAGAATAAAGACATGCTCAATTAGGATATCTAGAATCTAAACACAACCATGAGCAAAATGTACAATGACTATTGAATCTTGATATATTTTGGGTGAAAGCAACAAGTACACCTACACAACCGATACAATTATGCGGCTCAATCTCATCGGATAATTCAAAACTAGAATTACCTCACAATGTCATCTCCAATCTCGAGTGTGATGTTAATGCTTCTTCTTCTTATTCTTCGAGTGTTAGATGTTGAAGTGCCACCCAGACCAATTCATTATTCAATATTCATATCAATATCAACTAATAATCTAATTCATAACATCAATCCATCATACCATTCACAAATCACAAGTTCACAAATCACAACATTGAATCTAAAGAATCATAATCAACCACTTAGAGGCACTTAGCCACTTACTATTTATTTTTGACATTGCCTGATTGCCTCTACACTTCAAGAACCGGCCGCCGCGAGAGCTTGACACTAGTAGGAGCCAGGAGGGGAGGCGGAAGCGACAAAGCGCCAAGCGCGCGAGCGATGTTGCCCGGCCGCGGAGTCGCTCCGTGGCCGTGGCGCCTAGAGGTTGAGGCTGGAGGCCTGGAGCTGGAGCACCGTCACGGCATCACCCCTCACCCGGCGGCCGACGGCGCGCCTGGAGGTTGGACCGCTGGAGGCTTGGAGCGGTGGCGGAGGTGGAGCCGCGGGCGCCGAGCAGCGTCGCGATGTCGCCCCTCCACGGTCGGCCTCGCCCGGTGGCCGCCTCGCCCGCTGCGCCGTCTTGGCGCCTTGGCGCCTCGGCCTCACCGATGGTCATTGCCGCCTCGCCCGCTTGCAAGGAGGTGAGGTGGCGAGGAGGGCAATCTTGGGTGGTGGGCCCAGGAGGTGTGGCGAGGAAGAAAGCGGCGCTAGGTGGTGGGGCAATCGGGAGTTAGGCGGCGCTAGGAGGTGAGGCGGCAGGAGGAGGCGGCGCTAGGTGGTGGGGCGGCCGGGGAGTTGAGGCGGCGCTGGGAGGAGTGCGCCCGGGGAGGGAGGTGGGGTAGCAAGGGAGGTGAGGTGTCCAGGGAGGGCCAGGGAGGAGGGCGGCGCTGGAAGGAAGGGGAAAGGAGGACGCGCTGGGAGACTGAGGACGGTCGATAGGGAATTTGGGGATAGAGTTTCGCGCCTCGGTCCAAATTTTTCATTGGCGCCATGGCCTTGATTTTAATTTGGCGCCCAAAGTGAGTGCGAGTATCCCCGGCAGATAAGATGACTTTGTTGATTTTTTTCTAGGGCAGATATATTGTAGCTATTGTTAAAACATTGCCGACAGATAAATTGTTCTAGAAAATAATTATTTTCAGCAGATAATGAGACCCTTAATCCTTCAGATATTGCCGGCACATATTTTGCCACTAATCCAATTTTTTCCCGGCAGATAATTGCCCTTAATACTATGCCATGGTGTAGTGTATTTTGAGATCTTTTTAGTTAAATCGTTAAATAGATGATATTGCGTCGATGTTCACTGTGTGAGCTAGTTACTGATCTGAGACTAGTTCAGAATACATAGAGTGTTTCAGATGTGTAAATCCAATACCAACAATATTGCGCCACGGGTCGAATTTTCCCCCGGATTAGACCTCCCAAACAAGCAACAAGCGCGAAGTGATTAAATCCTTCCTGGTTAAGTATCTGTGGACGGATACCGTGGAAAAGAAGGAAACCCAAAACAAGTTTTCATGACGACATATAAATAATATAGAAATGATCAAGTAAGTGACCAGCACTAGTTGTACGGTAGAAAATGCGTGCGTGCAAAAAACATAGTTCTTCCTCTCCCTGCCGGTCTCACCTATCCCCGCGACTTTTGGCACTGCCACAGGCACCTTCACTGTCCGTCCCGCTGCCACCTCCCATGGTCAGCGACGCCTTCACCGTGTTGCCGCACCACATCCTCTCCCCGCCTGATGCTGCCACAACGCACAGCCCTCAAACCCTAACTTGCCACAATGCCACTCGATGTCGTCCCCAGCCGGTTACTGACCTCGGCCCATCCACCGCCAACCCCGCTGCTGGTGGTATCCTCATCACCTTGTCGCCCTGCCGCCACCGCGTCTCAGTGTCTCACCACTCCCCGTCCCTATATATATTCGAGGTCCTAGAGAATCCCAAAATTTAACTTGAGCAGCCTGAACCCTAACCGCCGCCACGGAAGAAGAGGTGGTAACTACTAGTAGCTCTAAAGCATTATCCCATATACAAAACCATGGTAGTATTTGATATTGGCTATCTACACCTATACTAATTATCCACTTTGAGGAAATTACCACGTTAATTAACTAAAAAGAAAAAAAATCTGGCCATCTGTCGTATAGGAGTTATAACGGTTCAGATTTAATATATGTTTTTAGCAGAGAATATAAACTAATATTTTACATACAATGTACGGTTTAGCGACCAGTTAGACTAATGTTTGAAAATTATGATGTACCCAAACAAGACTTGTGGGTACAGTTGGTTAGTTCTCTCAAAAGATCCACCAAATGACTAAATCCTCCCAAGTATCTGTTGGCTGCGAAAAAGAAGGTAAACTGAAAGACTCTCATGCCGACATGAAATGTCAGTGACAACCCCAGCTAGCTAGCTAGTAATCCAGTAGCATGGGTCATGCTATCAGTTCTGCTTAAACATATAACCTACTTTGGTATCCTTTTGAAAGCTATCATGCACGCAGACAAAACCTACACACACTCACTGTTGACTTTGGTCTCTGGAACAATCCACTAAGGCTCTGTTTAGAAATGCATGATTCCTACATGAATTTCGTAGGATGTTTTGTTTGTTAAGTAATCTTTGTTTAGTATTCCTTTTTTGTCTGCTTGCCGTGTATGAGACCATTTCGGAGTAGAAAACGAGTTGGTTTCTTCGGTCCGAGTAGTAGTAGTATATTCAGCCTTTATAAGGCACAGATGAGTCTAAGTTTTTTAACTATCAAAGTAAGAAAGTAACAACAATAGAGCAAGAGAAAATCAGAAAAATTGTTGTTATTCCGGCGCCACAAAAAAATTTCTTGTGTTCTTGCGTTCACGTTCTAGAGTGCCATTGTGTTCGCATGTGTTTGTCCTCTGTTTGAGGCCAACAATTGGTATCAGAGCCTGAGTCCTTGATCCGTATATACCCAAGATCATGCCGTGCTCTCCGGGAAGTGGTGTCACCGGTGACGAGGTGATGGCGAAAGAGAGTTATGCTGTCTCGCTGCATTATCCAATGCTCAGAAGAGTAATTATGTTGTATGAGCAATCAAGACGAAGGTGTACATGCGCGCTCAAGGAGTGTGGGACTCGATCAAGGACAACAACGTCGATGTGCGCAAGGATCAGATGGCCTTGGCGGCCATCTATGGAGGCATCCCAGAGGAAACACTCTTCCTACTGGCCAAAAAGGAGACGACCAAAGCTGCGTGGAAGGCGTTTAAGACGATGCATCTTGGTGCCGATCGTGTCAAGAAAGCATGAGTGCAGACCCTCAAGAGCGAGTTTGAGGGGATGTGCATGAAAGAGATGAAGTCGATCGACGATTTCGTCATGAGGTTGATGACTATTGTCAACCAGATCCGAGTCTTGGGGGACAAGATGGAAGAGGACTATGCTGTAACAAAGTTTCTTCGGCCAATCTTTGGAAAGTTTTTTCAAATCGTCTCCACCATTGAGCAGTTTGGCAACCTCAAGGTGATGACGGTTGAGGAGGTCATCAGCCGTTTGAAGGCACACGAGGAACAGATCTGAGAATCTGGTGGCAACGAAGATGAACACCTGCTGTTAACCTGAGCCGAGTGGGAGGCCTGATCGTCAAAAAGCAAAGGCGAGGGCTCCTTCGGCGGCTCTAATAGTGGTGGTGGCCGAGGCCACAAGAATTGAAAATTCGATAAGACAAAGGTGAGATGCTATAATTGTCAGGACTATGGGCACTTTGTCTCAGAATGTCGTTCCAAGAAGAAGGAAGATGTAAGATCGAGGAGGCCGACTAGAGGGGGGTGAATAGGCGGTTTTAAAAACTTCTTTGGCTAAAACAGATTTCTAATGCGGAATTGTAAATCAATTCGGTTTTGCCTAATTTAAATATAAATCAACTAGTCTTTACTAAGTGCACCAACAATATAAGAATATTGAGAAAGATAGCAATCATACAAAGACATATAAGCAATTTAATTCTAGGAATGTAAATTGCACAAAGTAAAGCACAAGAAGAACAAACAACAAGGACACAAAGATGTTTTACTGTGGTGTTCGGAGACATGCTGGTTTCCTCTAATCCACATTGAGATAAGCTCAAACTAATTGGACCGGCTCCATAAATTAAGCCAAACACATCCGAGGTAAGTCCAACCACTTGGATCGGTTCACCACTCGAACCAACACCTCGATCCACTAAGGGCTGCTCTTCCTCCACTCCGGAGATGGCGAGCACGAAACCACTCACAACCGCTCGGGTCTTCTTACAACCTTCTTTGAGAAGATCACCGACGCAACTTCTCCAAGCCATCTAGGTGTTAGCAAACACCAAGAGTAACAAGTCGAAGACGCTCACTTTAACAAATCAAGTGTCTAAACTCAAGTGGATACATAATCCACTACCTAATTCAACACATGCACTTAGAGTTTGCTCTCTAAGCTTACTAAGTGCAACACATGCACATACGAGTGTACAAGGCTTGCTCTTTGCTCAAAGGAATGTATATGGCACCATCAACCTTACCCACAACCGATCAAGGTGGGTATTTATAGCCCACACACAAAAACTAGCCGTTGGAGGAAAGATTCTGACAAAATCAGCACAAGTGGTAGTACCGCCTTTCATCGGCCGGTACTACCACTTTTCCACTGACGCACAGTAACGACTATAATAGACCTCTGAACTAGCCGTTGAAAATGCAGCGTGGTACTACCGCCAAAGGATATGCGGTAGTTCCACTCACCGGTCATTCTGATCCATAAGGGCGGTACGACCACTTCCACTTGAGGTCCAAAATTGGTCCTTACTGGAAATATCGTACCACCAACAAATAAACGGAAAGACTGGGCTATGGTAGTTCCACCAAGGAAATGCGGTACTATCGTAATGCGGTAGTTTTGCAAAAAGAACTCCAGTACTACCGCTTTCCAAGAGAGCACCCAAGCTCTAAAAGGTGTCACTCTGAAAAACAAGTACTGCCAACTAATCTCTAGTCAGACCGGGTTGCGGTAGTACCGCACCACTATCTCGGTCATACCACTGTGCGGTAGTACCGCCAATAGAACATCGGTACTACCGACTTTTCTGAGAAAAAACAACAGTTGGCTTTCGCTTCAACTCAATTTGCAAAACACATTTGCCAATTAATGCGCGAAGGACACAAGGGTTAAAGGCAAGATTCTCAACAAGTTGCACAACACATTTGCCAACTTTTAGAATCAACACCACAAGGAATAAGGTACATGGACTTAAACCATTTGCAAAATACATTCGCAAACTAAAGTCACATGCTACAAGGATTATGTATGAGCTCTGACTATTTGCAAAACACATTCATAAATATTGGCAATATGCTAACGAGAGCTAGAGCAAGCACAATGAGCTATCAACACATGACTAACTCAAGCTACTAGTCAAGACCCCTCTTAATAGGACAGCAACCTATACTAGCAATCCGGTCTTCCAACTAAACACCAAGACCGGTAAAAGACTAGGAACACATACTTAGCTCTAACTAGCCATACCTTTGCCTTGAGCATCCTCTTGAAGCTTGATGACGCATATCTTCACTTCAAATTTGGGTTCTTGACTTTGATAATCATCAACACATGATGATCTCCTTTACTTCAAATTCTTGACTTGAATATGTATCAACCCATGATGCATTGTTTCACTTGACCTCCATCAACACATGATGGGTCTTCTTTTGACTTGATGATCAACTCATGATCATCTCCTCTTCTTGAACATCATCAACACATGATGATTTCCTTTTCTTCAAGATCTTGATACGCATCAACACATGATGCATCCTTTACTCCAAGGTCTTGACTTTAATATCATCAACACAGGATGATCTTCTTCACTTTGGGATCTTGGCTTGAACATTATCAACACATGATGATTTTCTTCATCCCGACTCTTGACTTGATGACAATCAACTCATGATGTCATCCAAAGTCTCCAACCTCATGGAACACAACCTATTCATCCAACTCATAGAAAATGTTAGTTCTACAAAATGATTATTATTAATTACTACAACATACCATTAACTCATAATGGTGGGACAAGATACTTCAATCTTTCCCTCTTTGGTAATTGATGACAACCATCACAATTACAAATAATTGAATAGAAGGTCATATGAGTATACATGAACTACACAAGTTTAGTATACTCATTTGATGTTTCAAAGTAAAGATCCTTAATATATGTGGATAAAGGAATATGGATCAATACAAATAAAACCACAAAACATAGAGTGATCTCCCCCTAAATGTGTGCATACACAAATGTGTAATAAAAAAACATATGCACATATTCAAGTTAGACTTTTGGTGGAGTTCAACCTATATTTTGGATATGAGGAATGCAACAAGATATGAGAAATGATGTCGAATGCATACCTCCATGATTTTCACCTTTTTATCCAATTGAGACTAAGCAATAGGTATAACAATATAAGTGTTAGTCTCACAAATAGATTTATCATTAATAAACAAAATACTCCATTAACTCATAATGGCAGATCTAGATTCTTCAGAAGAGAAGACTTATTTCGCAAAGAAGCTAGAAGATGATGAGCCAGCGCTACTCATGGCCGAGCTCTATGAGTTGTAATTCCGTGTCGAGTTAGAGTTGAGTCCGGGACGTTGAGAAGATGTGTTCGCCGTCTTAAGTTGAGTCCGGGACGTTGAGGAGATGTGTTCATCATCCTGAGTCGAGTCTGTTGAGTCGAGTCCGGGACATTGAGGAAATACGTTCGCCGTTCTATATTGAGTAACAGTTGGGCAAATCGTAGTTGAGACCGATTAGCCTCAATAAGTAAGTACACAAAGATTAGAGAGTGATTGTTAGGCAATATTTGTTTAGTATTCCTTTTTTGGCTTCTTGCCGTGTACGAGACCATTTCGGAGTAGAAACCGAGTTGGTTTCTTCAGTCTGAGTAATAGTAGTATATTCAGCCTTTATAAGGCGCAGATGAGTCTAAGTTTTGTAACTATCAGAGTAAGAAAGTACCAGCAAGAGAGCAAGAGAAAATCAGAAAAGCTGCCAGCGGCACAAAAATTTTTCTTACGTTGTCTGTGGGTAAAATTCGTTATGCTGGAATCACATTAATTGTTTGGGGCTTTGGGCTGTGTGCCTGTGTGAGAGGATTGGTTTAGCTACCAGAAGTTACCGAATTGAGGACTCGGCAAGCTCTAGCCCTTAATTTGGTCAGAAATCTGGGCTTTGTTAGCTCTTGTTTCAAATAACGCTTTATACCAATCTTCAAGCTTGGGATTTTAATATCTTAGCACACAAAGGATATGTTTGGTCGGTTGGTCCTCAGCAGGACGCAGTATAATTCAGTACTGATGTAATGTGAATTACTGGAAGATGCACGACGCTGGTTTAGCTGTTTGGTTTTGGTAAGTTCCTTCTGTGTTGTATACAATGCAGCATTTTACTGTTTCCCTGTTAGGAGTAAAGCAAAACATATTTATTTAGGGGATAAAATAAATGATTACTGGATTAAAAATTTGATGTTCATAAGAAATATCGGTGATTCATTACAAGTTGGTATGCAGTTCACATATTTTGAACAAATATCCTTGTTTGGGTGACTGCTGCTCTTGAAAATCATGTAGATTGTCTAACATCTGTGCAATTGCCACTCTACATACACATTTTACGCTTCTACATTTGTTGTGAAATATATTGAACTTCAATTCTTTTAGGTGAGAAAAGTTAGCTATCGACCTCCAGGAACTGAACAAAACCTGTTGAATTAAATTAGTCTCTCCCATCGGGAGAAAAGGCAAACATGTTTTTAATATTGGAATAGTTTTATTTGAAGAATGGCTTTTATATTGCTGAGACCACTATGTTCATGCAGTTTTGGTTTAATATTTGGACGGAATGGGAGTGGAAAGACCACTCTTTTACAGGCCGGTTTGTATTGAAATGCTGCATGTCATTTTTAAATTTTATCCTTGTCTTTCATCTTAAGGTGATAGCTTGATTTCTCAGCTTTTGGCTGGTCTATCAGAACCTCTGGGTCAATTTGCATTCAGAAATATGATGATAGTGGAAATCCTATGGGTCTATCAGAATTGTTAGCTTCTCAAAGAGTTGGTATAGTATTTCAGTTTCCCGAGAGGTTTGAATTGCTCCTTTCACCATTAAATTGTATGAAACAAAATAAGAATGCTTATGATCTGTGGGAGTGTTTGAAAAGTTTCACTGAAAAATAAGACCTTTTACACATCTCCTTGTAGGTACTTCTTAGCCGATACTGTACTTGAAGAAGTTACTTTTGGATGGCCCAGGCAAAAGGCAGACTTTTATTTGAGGGAGCAGCTCGCTTGAAAACTTCAAAAGGCCATTAAGTCAGTAATGATTATCTCTCAAAAATCTGTCTGTGCCTAATAGAACATTTTTGTTATGAATATTGTGGGTATATTAATGAGGCCCAATGGGCAATATATATAGGGAGTAAGATAGATAAGAATTCCTATTCTAACACCCCCCCTCCCCCTTCAACTCATGGTGGATCACACACACAGAGTTTGGAGAGAAAATACAAATATTGTACCCTAATCTGTGGCTTCGTGAGGAAGTCAGCAATCTGTAACTCTGAGGACATAAACTGTAAAGAAAGTACTTCCTCCTGTACCTGTGACCGAGTGTATGAAGCATCCACACTAATGTGCTTGGTGAGCTCATGCTTTACTGGGTCACGGGCAATACTGATAGCACCTGTACTGTCAGACAAAAGAGTTGTAGATCCCACCACATGCACTCCAAAATCTACAAGTAGCCATCTCAACTAAGTAACCTCTATTGTCACGGCTATCATAGCTCTCAACTCAGCCTCTACACTCGAATAGGAAACTGCAGTCTGCTTCTTTTGCCTTCCAAGCAATCAGGGAGGAGCCAAGAAAAACACAGTAAGGAGAAAGAGAACGACGATAAGAAGGATCACTAGCCTAGGTCGCATCAGAGTACGCCTGAAGCTGTGGTGAGGTGGAGCTAGGAAAAAAACAAACGACAAGAGATGGTCCCACGCAAGTAGCGAAGAATACGAAGAAGGTGAGTGTTCTGGGGGCTCGAGAGTAGAGACGCTCTATAGGACTGACACCCTTAAGAGCAGTGGAGGGCTGCATATTGATGAGATACGCAGCTGTAGAAACATTCTCAGCCCAGAATTGTGGTGGAACGTGAGAGGCAAGGAGAAGAGTACAGGCAGTCTCAATCAGATGATAGTGTTTGCGCTCAGCAACCTAATTATGCGCATAAGCACCAGGACAAGAAGACTGGTAAAGCATGCCCTACTCAAAGAAAATGTCTAAAAGCGCCAGAACAGTACTCGCTAGCAGAATCATAGCGAAAAGTACGGATAGAAGAATCAAACTGAGTACGAACTATCGTTGCAAAACTACGATCGATCGCAAGCAACTGACCACGATTAGACATAGGGAAGGGCCATGTAAAATGGGAATAATAATCAATGAAAATCTCATAAAATTTATGCCCACCTTTAGAGATAATAGGTGCAGGTCTCCATACATCTAAATGAACTAAGTCAAAAGAACGAGAAGACAAGGACTCACTAGAATGATAAGGAAGTTGTAGCTGCTTGCCTAGCTTACAACCCTAATAAAATATGGCTGTGTCAACAGTCACACGGCTAAGAACACCCTGACGAACTAATGAGGAAAAACGAGACCCACACAAGTGACCTAGACGATGATGCCACTGTGCAAAAACTCTAGAGGTGGTGGCAGCAGTGGCGGTGGAAGTAGACGTAGAGGTGATAGGAGCAGCCAAAGTGGACAGAAGGTGGAGGCTATCGAGGATGTAGAGATGCTGACAATCCCTACGAGGCCAGCCAGTCCCAAGTACGTCCCTGTCTGTTGGTCCTAGACAAAACAGAAGTGAGAGTCAAAACCAACCCTACAGCCGGGATCGGTAAACTGACCCACCGAGAGAAGCTGCATGGTAAGCTGAGAAACATGGGAAACATGTGGAACAGAGAAATCAGTGGACAAAAGAGTGTCCTGACTGTCAACTTTCTGAACAGAGATAGGAAAAACAAGAGGTCCTATTGAAGTGAGAGATGTGGAGTCCGGGTGTCATGTGGAAAGAGGCAGCAGAATCCAGAACCCAAGAAGTACTTGGAGAAGACTTCTGAGCTAGACTACCAGAACATACTGAGCTGTGAGAGAGCTGCTGAAGTAGAGCCTAGCAGAACTGCTGAATAGAGTCAGCTTGCTAAGAAGATCCTGACGTGTTGGTCTGTCCTCCCATCGAGGAAGGGCCTCCCTCCCCCCCCTTTGATAGTCCACTCCCACACGCCTTTTTCTGCTTTTTTCACACCGCACAACTCTGGTAGTCATGCCCGAAGTTCTTGTAATAATTGCACTGAATCCTAGTTGGTGCAAAAACAAGAGCGGAAAGAGACACCTAAGGAGGGACTGTAGTTGAAGTAGAAACCGTCAGTGTAGTTGAAGAAGAAAGGGTAGCAAGCACAGCTAGAATAAACTATGCTGCTAACCTGCGGCGAAGCTCCTTAGCACGAAACGTTGAAAGGGCCTCGGTGACTGTTGGTCGTGGTGAACGACTCAACAGTTGAGCCCTGACAGGCTCAAATTCTGAGTGAAGATGGCAAACAAAGTCATAAAGGTGAAGGCGGTCATGATCTGCCTTCTGTACCTTATGACACTCCTGGCAGAGCGGAGAAGCCAGCTCGTCCAGCTGGCGCCAGAGACTGGCCAGGGCTCAAAAAAAGTCATCAATAGAGGAGTCCTCCTAGCGAAGCGTCTCCAACTCACGCTGAAGTGAAAAGAACTGAGCATTGCTGCTCTGCTGGTAGCGCTCACGCAAGTACTCACAGATCTGACAAGTAGAACGTAGACCAACAATATCTGGCTGGATGGAGTCGTCAACGCTGACCACTAGGATGTCTCAAACACGTGCCTCATTAGCACACCAGTGCTCAAAAGCGTCTATGGTATATTGAAAAGCCTCATCAGCAGCGTCAACAGCAGCGACAGCCTCTGCCTCCTTTTTGGTGGCCTCATCGTCTATAGGAGGTTCAGAAGTAGGCTGTCTGGGAGGAGGCTGAACCAGCGACGGCGGACAAGGTCTTGCATCGATGACATGTCCCTAGAGGCGGAGACCATTGAGCATGATCGACCACAACCTATAGTTTTTTCCCATAAAGCTTTGTTCCCGAGAATGGGATCGGTTCTGAGGGAACAGAAGCTATCGGTAGGCGGCGCTGGATGGCGTGGCGATCAAGACAATGAAGTCTAACAGGCGGCGCTGGATGGCGCGGTGGTTAGATCGACGTTCTATTTTTTTTTGCCGACTAAAACGGCAAGCAACTAAAAAAACGGCCGGCTCACGCACGCATGCGCACAAACGGGCACACACATGCACGGGGGAACTAGGGTTCCCCTGAGTCCTCGGCGGCGGCGACTGCAGCAGCGCTCCGGTGACGAGCGGCGGAGGATAGCGAGCTTGAGCACGCGATTGGTGGAGGCGTGGCACACGGCAATGCGGCCTCGGGTCGCCGTAGTTTCGGGCGCGGCAACGGCTTCAGGAGTGGCGGTGGCGCAGCTTCGGGAGCGACGTTTGGGCCAGACGGCGTCGTCTGGATCGGGTGGGCGTTGGCGTCGAAAGAGACCCGTCTGTTTGAGGCGGCAATGGCGCAGACCTGGTCGACGCAACCGGGTAGCAACAACGACTTCAAACACGTCGGTGGCGGGAGCGGCGACTTCATGGCGGCGTTCGGGCGGACGGCAACCGAAGCGGGCGGCGTCGAGGCGGCGGTCGTCGAGCAGTGGGGCGACGGGACGTGGCAGCGAAAAGAGCTTGGTTAGTGCCCTAGCTCTGATACCATGTTATAAATATTGTGTTTATATTCATGAGACCCAATAAACAATAAATATAGGGAGTACAAAGGGGATATGCCATATACAGATAAAGAAATACAAAAGGCATATAAAGAAATATAGATAAGAATTCCTATTCTAACAACTTTGACCTTGGTTTATTCGTCGTAAAGTGAGCTTGTTGCTTGAAACACAACACAATTTCTTCCTGAAGATAATTTGTTTTATGTGCAACATACTAGGTTGGTCTTAATACCATTTCACTGGATGAAGAGCCACAATCTCTAAGTGGTGGGTTTAAGCGGCGACTTGCTTTGGCAATTCAATTGGTATTGTTTGTATTGCTTTGTTATGAGTTAATCTTTTATTAAGAAAATGCAAGATGGCTAATTGTTTGTGCTGCCTTCTGTTTTTTTCTGACTTTGTAGGTTCAAACTCCAGATATATTGTTGCTTGATGAGCCATTTTCTGGTCTTGGCATGTGCTTGAATGGCTATATCAAACTAATGTTTGAAAATTATTTCTTATTTATTGATTCATTTCTGAACCCGTCTGAATGCACGTCCATGAGAGCAGTTGCTTAATGTACTTTTGGTTGTGCATCCTACCATCCATGTTGACAGATGATACTTGCTAGGATTATTGTTTGTAGTCAAATAGTATGGTGAAATTAATATCTGCTTGTAGTAGACGTGCTTACTAAGTTCGTACCTTCAATATCAGATTGGAAAGCTCGGGCTGATGTTGTGAATCTCCTAAAGGACCTAAAGAAAAACCACACGATACTGATTGTAAGCCATGACCTCAGGTAATTTAGAACTCACCATAAAACAAAATGCTTTTCTATCTCTCCGTGCCTCATCAGAACCACATTTGAACACTTTATGAGCTATCTGTTGGTTCATACTTCCAGTCAGGCATTCAGCTGAAAGCAAATAAATTCTAAATCATGCAGTTTGACCTGAGGCTGTCGAAATGCCTAACTGAAAACATTTTGCAGGGAATTATACCCGCTAGTGGACCACTCATGAAGAATGGAAATGGGGGAAGTTTTGAAGGAGGAAGCTTTACCTGTGTAGAGATGCTTTTGTTTGTGCAACTGTCAAGCATGCTGGGCTGTATACTAGCAGTCTTCACATCAGGTTTGGTCAACTACTTTTGTCTTCACATCAGGTTTGGTCAACTACTTTTGTAGCCTTACATTATGTTAAGTCTGGAGTTTTTTTGACAGGTACAATTGAACCAAACATGGTTTTAGTTGAGTTATTTGGTAATTAAGTGATGACTTGTGCAGCTTGAGAATTGGAGAAACACTGGAACAAACAATGAAACCCAAAACTTTGATGGAGAGATCATGTATGTTAGTCCTAAACTTCGACTGCTGAAATGGTGATCAATCTTTGATGCAGATGTTTGTCGGGCTAAGATGCTGAACTTTATGTTGTGAACTGCACAAGCTATTGGTCATTGTTGTGCAAATGAACGGCAGGGCTCTTTACAACCCTGTATAATTAGGAACATGGGACAAAATGAGACCGAAAATGGTGTTGGCGTTTATACTGGCAAGAAGCTCACCCCCCTAGTGCTATTATTACAAACATTTTCTGGTGTTCGAACTCTTGTGTTGTCACTGTTGCAAAGTCTGTTATTCTGGCTAACTATAATGCATATGTACATCTTCTTTTGCTCCAAATTTCTTTGACCTGTTCTCTCTTGTACAGCAAAATGCTTAATCCCTTGTTTTCCCATTCTCCTTCATTTGTGGTATGTGGAAATATGTCTCGTTCTACAGTGATGTTTATGAATGTTATAACATCAGTTAACATCATATATTGCCACCATGAATCCTTATTCCTGAACCTAGGCTCAACATGGTCAACAAATTATAGTCCACTATGAATTCATGCATACTATTCTTGCTTTGTGTGCTTTACAGAGCCCTATATAAAACATAAGTTAGAGATGTTTGTAACTACTATTGATCTACAAATTATGCAAAAAAAAAAAGAACGTGTTACTCTACCTGGGATGTGTCACTACTATAAATGCTCAAAGCAAGGATTATTTTCCTTCTATTCTACAATAGTCACTTTCACAGCTCACCCCTTTTCCAACCTTTGTAAACCTTTGTAAGAAGGGAACTGTGTTAGGATTAATCTAGGTTTACTCAAATCTCAAGAACAGGCTCGTGTCAACTTGTTGATGGAGAGTTCAAAACATAACACCACAAACCATAATGAAACTGATATAGATCAGGATGAACCTGAGTCTATAGTGTTTCAAGATATGGTGACTGAGAAAGATCTAGATGAGGATGGTTTAGATGAACCCAATTTGGCTTTATTCCAGTTGGCTTCAATAGGCAGGAAGAAAAAGAAAGGAGGCTCTCCTGAACTTTGTTCTGTTAAACCTGCTATAAAATGTAGATCGACTAGAAATAAATCTAAATCAAAGCAATGAAAGGCTTGATCTGGAATTGCAGAGGTATGGGTAGTCCTGTGAAGAGGATGTTCCTTAGGGAAACTATCCTCGACATGAAACTAGCCTTTATTGGTATTCAGGAGACCATTAAAAGTGATTTCTCTAAAGATGACTTGAACTATCTATGTGGGGACCAAGACTTTTTCTGGATTTGGTCTCCTCCTAGAGGAAGATTAGGTGGCATTTTGGTTGGCATTAACCTGAATTGTTTCAATGTGGTCAATTCGTATGTGGATGACCGCCTTGTCAAAGTTTCTCTTCAAAACAAAAATGACAAGTTCATGTGGGACTTGGTCGTTGTTTACGGTCCTGCACAAAATGAGGGCAAGGAAGCCTTCCTGGTTAAGCTAGCACAAATGCTAAATGCTGCAATCAGGCCAATATGTGTGGCTGGTGACTTCAATATGATCAGGAAGGCATGTGAGAAGAACAAATCAGGAGGCATCAATAGATGGAGCCTCCTTTTTAACTCTATTATTGAAAATGCTGGGTTGATGGAAATTAACTTGAGTGGTAGGAGTTTTACCTGGAGCAATGACCAGGAAAACCCGACCTTTGAGGTGCTTGACAGAGTGCTAGTCAGTACTTCATGGGAGCAACATCACCCTTTGGCTTGCATTAAGGCTTTGCCTAGAGTCTTATCAGACCATGCTCCTCTCATCTTAGAGACAGGAGAGAGGTGTCAACACAATTCGGTCTTTAGATTCGAGAGTGGCTGGCTCTTGAGGGATGATCTCTCTAGTGTGATTCAAAGGGCATGGGAGCAATCAAGAGGAAGTTTGTCTCCTTTGGATGCTTGGAAAAACAAACTAAGGAATCTCAGAAAGGTGTTAAAAGGATGGAATAACAATGTGGAAGGTCAGTATAGGAAAAGGAAAGGGGATATTCTGGAGAGATTAGATCGACTGGATAAACTTTGTGAACAAAGTGGGCTAGATGCTTCCAATAGAGAGTATAAGGCTAGGTTGGATGCCCAATTGGCCCAAATCCTAAAAGAAGAGGAATTGAAATGGTTCCAGAGATCCAAAGAAAAAAATCTTCTAGAAGGAGATAACAACACTAAATACTTTCACGCCAAAGCAAATGGCAGGAATAGGAAGAATAGCATCTTTGCTCTACACCAGGAGGAGGGGGTTATTGAGGGTGAGGGGAATTTGCTTGTGTACATTACCAACTTTTATAAGAATCTTTTTGGGCAATCAGAGAACACAAGTATTCAGATGAACATACTTGACACTCCCCAGCTGAATGAGCAGGATAGATCGTCCTTGACTCAAGATTTCAACTTGGAAGAGTTGAGAATGGCGGTTTTTTCCATGGAAATAAATAAAGCACCTGGCCCAGATGGCTTCCCAGCAGAATTCTATCAGAGATTCTGGCCTCTGGTGAAGGCTGATCTCAAAGCTGTTCTGGATGGCTTCTTTGCTGGTAACCTGGACATCGCTAGACTTAACCATGGACTGATATGCCTGATTCCAAAAGAGAAGAATGCAGATAAAATCCAGAAATTCAGACCTATATGCCTCTTAAATGTCAGTTATAAAATCCTAACCAAAGTCTTAGCCTTCAGACTATCTAGAGTGATTGACAAAGTGGTTCTCTCAACACAAACAGCTTTTCTTAAAGGCAGATATATCATGGAAGGGGTTTTAACCTTGTATGAAACTCTACATGAACTTCACAGAAAGAAAAAGTCAGGGATCCTGTTCAAAGTGGATTTTGAAAAGGCATATGATAAAGTGAAATGGCATTTCCTTTATAAGACGCTGAATATGAAAGGTTTCCCTTCGCAGTGGATAGATTGGATTCTAAAAGTAGTTAGTGGCGGGAGAGTTTGTGTGAAAGTCAATAATGATCTGGGGCACTATTTTAGAACCTACAAGGGTCTTAGACAGGGTGATCCTCTTTCACCTCTGTTGTTTGACCTAGTGGGGGATATCTTAGCCCTTTTGGTTAACAAAGCTCAAGAATTGGGTTTGATCAAAGGGATAAATTCTCATTTGGTCGACGGGGATCTAGTCATCTTACAATATGCAGATGATACAATTTTCTCTATCCAGGATGATGTAGAAAGTGCAAAAAATCTGAAGTTTATTCTGTGCTTATTTGAGCAAGTCTCAGGCCTGAAGGTTAACTTTCATAAAAGTGAAGTTTTCTGCATTGGTTCGGCAGGAGAGAGACAGGGAGTATATGAGGAAATTCTCACGTGTAAGGTGGGAGAATTACCTCTTAAATACTTGGGAATCCCTGTAGATAGGAAGAAAGCCAAAAATTCGGATTGAAAAATGGTAGAGGATAAATTTGAACGTAGGCTGAGTTGTTGGCAAGGAAAACTTCTTTCTATAGGGGGAAGGTTGGTGTTAGTAAACTCCTCTCTTAGTAGTTTACCTTTGTATATGATGTCTCTTTTCAAGCTTCCTGTGGGGGTCAGGAAAAGAATGGACCGTTTTAGATCCAGATTTTTGTGGAACTCTGATGGAGGTAGAAAGAAATACCATTTGGTTCGATGGCCGATGGTATGTTTGCCTAAGGATCAGGGTGGTTTGGGCGTGCTAGATTTGGGTGCCATGAATTCAGCCTTGTTAGCCAAATGGCTATGGAGGTTGGAGAATGAGGATGGCCAATGGCAAGAGCTGATTAGAAGGAAATATCTTAGTAAGAATCGTTGGCTCAGGTGGTGCCTAAAGCGGGGGATTCTTGGTTTTGGAAAGGTGTTTTAGGGATAAGGGATATCTTTTTGTCTTGCTGCAGAAGAAAGTTGGGAAATGGTGCTAGAACCAGATTTTGGGAGGATCGGTGGTTTGGGGATGTGCCTTTCGCAGTGAAGTATGCAAGACTTTACAATATTGCCATATCCAAAAACACCTCGGTAGCGAAGGTCTTTGAGCACGGGTATCAAAATATTCGTTTTCGAAGGTTGGTGTGTGGAGATAGGCTTGTTCTGTGGAATAGGCTTATAGCAGATTGCAATGGTGTGACATTAAAGGAGGAAAATGACAGGCTGGTGTGGCTGTTGTCTCCTTCGGGGACCTTTTTGTCAAATCTTTCTATAACTTTCTGAGGGCTCAGAGTGTTGATTTCCCTCATAAGTTCATCTGGGATGTTAAACTCCCCCTAAGGCTCAAAGTGTTTATCTGGTTAATTCTGAAACAAAGCATTCTGACCAAAGACATCCTTACTCACAGGGGTTGGGTGGGAGACAAAAAATGTATGTTTTGTGGAGCTGATGAAAGCATTGACCATTTGTTCTTGTTGTGTCCTTTGTCAAGATATATTTGGAATATCATAAACTGTACTTTTGGCCTGCCTAGCCCTCCAGTAGATACGGCTCGGCTGTTCTCTGTATGGCTAGAGCAATTTGCTAGAAAAACCAGGAAATTGGTGATAGTTGGGGTAGCAGCTATTGTGTGGGGCATTTGGAAAGTACGTAATACGGCGTGTTTCCATAAAAAATGGCCTGCCGAACCTATCTCAGTAATTCATAATATTTGTCATTGGATTGACTTGTGGTCCAATCTACAGAAGGAGGGAGGACGGGAGGTGCTCCTCAAGGACGCTAGGGCTATAGGGAAGGTTGCTAGTGAAGTTTTTGGAGCTAGAAGTAGATGGGCGCCATGGACCAGCAGGATATCTCATGGATGATGCTGTTTCTGTTTTGCGCTTAAGGGGATGCCTGTGCTTCTTCATTTTGTTTAGCTACCCTTAGCTCTTAGTGCCTGCTTTTTAGTTTTCAGCTTTGTATATATTCTGTGTTGGTGTTGGCTTTGAACTATTGTAATGTTGTTTCCTTAATGGAAATGGGGTGCAAACCTTCTATCAAAAAAAAAAAAAGAATATTTTAACAAGACATCTCTTCTGACTGTTAATTAATGAATTAAACATCCAGGAAGCTGACAAGCTTGGAAGCATTTGGTAGTTAACTGGGTCATTCTCTCTGAATTGATGTCCCCAATTTTCCATCATGGAAGGACCGTCTACCAGTTGGTCTACTTTTATCATTTCCCCTTTGCTGCTTCCTTTTGTCTGTTGATCAGTCTTACATATGCCCGTCAGTCATCACAGCAGTGTAGGTGACCTGGACCTTCTGAAAGGAAATACTAATAGCGACTATGAAAGAAGCCTGTGGAAGATAACTCCATGTCCTCTCACTTATTTTGTTGTATGTATAAATGGTTTACTAGTGGCTTTTCCTTGCTCCCTCTAATCTGAATTACTTGTTGCTTTAGCTGTATACACATAGAAGAAAGAAGTTAATACTTTAGGTTTTTTTAACAAAAAAATAGGCAGGAGGTCTGCCGTTCTTTATAGCAGATAGAGAACCAACTAAACAAGTTTTCAACACAATTTGCTTCTGTTGATTGTATACCCAACTCTCTAGGAGCACTCCTAATAAGCAATAAATAAGGGCATCTCGTGGAAAATATTGTGTCGAAAACCCACTCAGAAGCAACTACCTAAGATGTTGTCTCTTTAATTTGGACTTTAAGGGAGTAAACAAACACTTGTTAACAGAAGAGAAACAGTACATATGGTTTGCGCCGCTGCGTGCCAGAGACGCAAGTTTCAGTAAGCAAAACCTTGAAGATAAGGTGGCTGCTTAGTGTAATAAGTTGAAAAGAAGAACATGCATGTACCTTGTCTTCAGTTAATGATTAACAAAATGATAAAAGGGCCACGATTTGTTCTTTCAAAACCTTTAGAATTTCTGAAGTGGACAGATCAATGTTCATTCTTTCTTTTGGTGAGACAAACCACAGATGTTCATTTCTAGCTAATCTCCTGAAAATTATATATTATGCAAACATAAACTGTGCATGGATGTAATACCCCGAATCGCATTAGAGGGATTAAATGAATTAGAGAGAGAATTAAAAGGAAAATTTTAGAAAATGTGGCAAACATGGGCCTTCAGCCTTGGGCCCACGACGACTTGGCCCAGGAGGGGGGCCGGCCTTAAGAGGGACTAGGGGGACGGCAACCTAACCCTAGCCCCCCCCAACCCAGCCCACACCCTACCGCAGCCCCCACTTCCCCCCTACTGTCCTCCCTACGCCACCCCCTACCTCCCTTCCTCCAAGCGCCGCCACCTCCTCTCAAGGCTGGCCACCCCTTGCAGCCTTGCTGCTGGCCATAGGAGGGAACCAGGAGAGGAGAGCAACAAGGAATTGACTAGCAAGAGGGAAAAAAAGGAAGGAAAGGAGAAGGTGAAAAGAAGGGAGGAAGAGAGAAAGATTCGCGGGGTTTTTGTGATCATCTTCGTATTCTTCAAGAGTAACCTTTGCTAATCCTTAGAATTACCATGGATTAGTTGTTATACGATTCGTAGATCATTTTGTCCAAGGGAAGGTTAGTTTTCTACATGCCCTAGTTCACCGAGTTTCAACGCGGAACCTTGCAGGGGCAATTAGAGGTATTTAGGCTTAGATTTAGAGTTTTGTCCTATTAGAAAAGATGTAGATAATTTCGTTATATTTACAGGAAGGTCTATAACACTAGATTTAGAGTAGCGCGCGAAAAGTTACGGCCTTGGAAAAGTAGCTGTCCAAAAAATAGGCGTCGTTGGCAGATGTTGTGAAGATGAGATGTTTACACCTAGTAATGAATGAATTAAATTTTGGCGATAACTTAAATAAGCTAGAAAATTTTGAGTAGATTCCAGAACTGGTATTGTTCATATCTTTTCAAGTTTTAGAAAAAAAGATACGAAATTGTGAAGCGGTCGGTCCTGACTGATTATAGGATAGTCTTTAGGGAATGAAACGGGGAAGTAAACGGTGGAATTAAGAGTTCGTTATAACTAGAAAGTTGTAGAAAATCTCATGAGGATTCTAGAAAGTTTTGGTTTGCTAGATTTGGGGTTCAGATGAAAAAATAGAGCCTTTTTACTATTGTGATAGCGAGTAAAACATTTGATAGAATCGAGTTAATTGTGGCATTTTGGCGTAGACATGTGAGGGCGATTAGTGTGGTGTTTTCATGCTGTCATGATGTAATTTTGAGGATGTTTTTGAATTGTTTGTTCAGGGAGTGTGGTCTCTACTCTCTAGTGCCTTACTGTCGCCTTGCTATCCAGCTCCGAGGGGATAAAGAGGCAAGTGCATGGTAGACAGTGATTGATGGTTGATAGTTGTATTTCTTATCACTCATTATCATTATGTTGTTTATGCTTTTACATTGTTTAATTGCAAGCAATGTGAATGGTTATGATATTAATCGTGTTGATAAAGTCATGAATGCTAGATAATGGAATTATTGATGAACTTGTGTTAAATTGTGCATTTATAAGCATCATTACATAAAGAGAAAGTGATCATGGTGATCAAATATCTATCTCGTTTGTAGAGACACTACGAGAGTGGAGCAGCCCCCGATCCTTTGAGGACGGGCTTGATGAAAGGGTGATTATTGTCGTGAGTGTTCACTCATGCTATACTGGCATACACGATGAAATGAGCATAGAGATATCTTGCATTTAATGAAAAAAGAATTTGATACTTGAGTACAAGAAGAAAGATGAGTAAATAGTTTGAATTAATCATTGTTTATTGTTTATTATTGTGCTTGATGAATGGTGGATTCACTCTTGCTCTACTGTTGTTTTAGATGACCGTTGACGACATACCACTTGGGAGGGGATAGTGCACTTGGATCATCTGCATACATCGCCATTAATTGATTCGTTTCCCATGAGAAAACCTTACTATAGTGTGATGGATTTTCCTTAAAGACATGATAGGCTTTTAATAACTCTAGTTGATCGGTTGGACTTTGTTTATCTATTCCATGGATTTTATTCGATTAGTCTTGCGATAATCTTGGATTATTATCTTGCTATGTTTCCTAGAGATTAAATATTTATGATTGTCATAACGTTAATCATGTTTTATTATGACCTATGGACGAGTTTTATCGTTGTGATGCTTACTATAATTTATTGTTAATTGTTATTAAAATTGATAGTTAGTGTAATTTAGTGGCATTCCGGACTGGACTCCGTATTGGGCCGGGTGTTACAATGGAACCGATCAATTGCAACACAAGTTTTAACTTCAGTAAAAATGAGGCAAACAGAAGCTGAAATACATTGAATTTAAGCAAATCAACCGATAGATAACAGACATATAATCTGTATGGGATACTGTGCGACTACGAAACAGTAACAAGACTTATACATGCATATTTACTTGCTGGTTTTATTTTTGGCCTTCAAAATACCGAATCGGGTGAAAATAAGCTTCATGTAATTGGCTAATGGAATAAAGGTGAAAATAGGCTTCATGTGAAAATAACCTAGGTATAGCTAGCAAACTTGGCACAAACCAAACAATGTAAAATACGGTTGACGCATTGTATGGTGTGATCTGAAACAGTAGCGGAGCCAGCAGAAATGTGAAGTCTGGACAAGCTCCTGCACCGAGACCTCCAGCCCATGCGAGTGCGGAGCCGCCACCGGTGCTGCCGCCTGGGGCGGAGCCACGAAGCCCGGGCACTTGCCCGGGTAACAGGGACGCTGGCTCCGCCCCTGATCTGAAACCATCAACTATTGACAGTGACACACAATTCAAAAGCTATGACCTTGGAACAATCCACGGTATTAAAACACATCAGATCAAACTGAAAAACGAAATCAGGTGATCGACAAGATGCCTTTCCAAAGTAGATGAAACATACACGGAACATGTATATGTATAAACCAGTCCGCACAAGAGCGGAATTGACATACCATGGTCGATTAGCACATAAGGCAAAAATGAACACGGCATATCTGGACGACAATGACATTCTGATCCTTGCTTTTTGCCTAGTCCAATGCTTTTACAAGTCCAACGACGCATCCATGTGTCATTGCGCACGCGCGAACATTTCTACTTCTGCTACTGAAAGAAACAAGAGAGATGCATGGTAAAAGCAAATGTCTGGAGAAATTTCCATACCTACTGCTGCAGCTGGTTTTCTAATTAACCTTGTCTTCTTCCTATTCTTGTGCGAGCATCATTATTTGTCTCAGTTGAATTTCATGCACCAACTAGTTGACCCAGAAGCTTAATCTTATGAGAAAATGTGAGCAATATACTTCAACACCCCCCTCATATCGATCTAGCTCCACTAGGCCTAATAGGTGGACTCGAAGTAGGCCACAATTATTTCTTTAATATTGCGTTAGCTAGGTCTTGAGAACTCAGGAGCTCTTGTCTCTGATACCATATTGAGTTGCATACACTAACCAGTTCATCCAAATACCTAAGCTTACGAGAAAATACGAGCAATATACTTCTAAAGGGGGTTAATTCATGAAAAGCGAGCTAGCGTTCTCGATGCTCCAAGGTAGAAGGTGCTTAGATCTAACTTTGTTTTGCGACGTTGGATAGAGAAATTGCCAAATCTAAGAGTCGATGCTTAAATAACTGCCATAGGCTACCACAAAAAGGCGAAAACGTTTGTCATTTTTTGCTGCATATTGAAGGAAGCTAGCTTGGAAGGATGTAAGGAGACACGTTTGCAGCGACCTGGAGTTCCACGTATTCAAACAGTCAGATTGAACTAGACAATGCTAGCTGGATATGATGGAAAACAAGAGACACGGAGTTGCTAAATGTATTATAAGGAGACTACTTGCTTGTGTTGAATAAACACCTTCTTACAATAAACAAAGTTGCAAAAGATGGATGGTTATTAGTTTTTTTGGAGCACACTCTGGACTCTGTCCACGTGTAGTAAAGAATTACAGATCATCTAAGATGAACGCTCTGATCCATTGTCACATTCAGCTTTTCTAACCAGACATGTTATTCAATTGAAAGATCTCAAGAGAAACTAACATTAATGTCGACATAAAAGGAGAGAGACAACACCCTATCTTCTCATTTGGAACTTTTATCCATGTAAACAGATGATGAAGGGAGAACGACGTAGACAGGGTGTTTCCTTACATCCTGTGGTATAGGGGAAAAAATGAGGGACCTGTTTGGTTCAATGCCAAAATAAATCAAACCAAAATTTTAGTAATACTCCCTCCGATTTTTTTAAAATGATATTTCCGGAGGGAGTACTTGCTATGCCAGTGTCAACTACAAAAATTCGAAAGTAGTACCTTAAAAATTTAGCTAGCGTTTGGTTTGGTTCACTTTTTGGTAATACCCTAAAAAATGTTGCCAAATGTTTTCTTCACCTTTTCGGGGCTTCTTTCAGGCGGCCAAAACCACCACCAATTTTTTGGTTCAGCAGCCAGCACTTTCAACGATAGGTGGCATATGGTGGTTGGCTGATTCGAGTGCATTAATTGCTTGTTTAATTTGATTAATCAGTTTTAAATAACCATATTTACTAAATCGAGTATCTGATTTGTGATCTATTTGAACCGTTATGTTTCTTGTCATTTTATCAACAAAATAAGACCTAAGTTGACATATTTTGATGCAAAAAAAGATGTCATACAAGACTCACGTGTCATACTCACAATTTTAGTAAATTTTGGTATGGCTGCAATCCAAACACATCAATTTTGGTATTGTCCATGAATTGATATGGCTACCATCTAAACACTATTTTTTCTCAGATTTTAGCATTATCAAAATTTTGGTACAGCGAACTGGGGTAATAAGCCTATTTAGGTACGACAATTCTCAAATCTCCAAAAGAAATCCTATTGGTTAAACACGGTTCATTAATTCCACGGTTTCTGCAGTTCTACACAGACATGTGCCTAGCCAGTCTTTGATACTAGGTACGTACGTACGGTGAACCCCATGGAATATTTCCCTAGGAGGACTAATACCCGTCAACATTTGGAAGAGGTACTGGCGGCATTGCCCGACCGGATCGGCAGTACATGCGTGGCTGGGGTGGCGGCTCGCGGCAATGAAATTCCACATGTCAATCCAAATGCACCTGTAGGCCAGACCAGAATATTTGTAACATCCCAAATTTGGAGTTTTTGTTGAAGCCTTTAAAAGTAAAAATATACATTTGAATTTTCTTGGTTAAGTCAAAGTTTAATTTGAATTTTCAGAAATCAAAATAATTTAATATGAATAATCAAAATTTCAGTTAAGTTCAAAATTATTTTATTTGGGTTCAAGTCCAGAGTATTTCGTGGAATTTTTTAAGGAATTTTTGGAGTTTATTTGCTATTTATTTGAGCTCAAAATCTTTTTCTTCCTAGGCTTTTCTTTTTCTAAACCGGAAATCTTTCTTTTTCCGGACTTTCCCTTTGGGCCAAAATCTTTTTCTTCTTAGGCTTTTCTTTTTTCCTTTGGCCTGTTTTCCTTTCCATCGGCCTGCTCCGCCTCAGCCCAGTCCAGCGCGCCAGACTAGCCACGTCTGCCTCCTCCCCGCTATCGTTGCCCGGTGGTCCCCACCTGTTAGGGTCGTCCCGTTCGCCCCCGACTCCGTCTTTAAGTCCGACACGACGCTGCTATTGTGCCCTTCTCGATTTCACCCTCGACCACCTTTAAAAGCGTGCCGACCCTTGGGTTTTGTGCCTCATACCACGATGCCTCCATAAACCCTAGCCGCCCCTCGAGCCAAGCGCCCTTTTCGTAGGAATCACAAGGAGAAGCCAGGATCCGTCGTCTCCATCGCTGCTTTTCTTCGCCGCCAGTGAGCTCCAAGTTCCATCATCACCACCTTTGGGTTCGCACCATCTAGATCTGCCTCGCCTCCCCTTCGGTTTCGTCGTAGTGTCGCCGGTGTCCTTCCGCCGCCGAGAGCCGTAGCCCGCCGTCGCTTTCCCTCGTCGTGCTGCCATCTCCGTCGACCCTCGGTCTCCATGAGCAGTCCACCAAGTCCGTCGTCGTCTCCTCTCCTGGTTGCGCCGCTCCAAACCAGCCACGCTGCATTCGTTCGCCATTGACAATGTCGTCGGAGTTGCGCCGCCGATGCCATTGACGTCAGCCACCACCTTGCCTCCACTCGAGCGCCACCTCAGCTTCTTCGCCAACGTATCCGTCCCCGTCAACGCCCCGTGACCGCACACGTGGCAGACCCAAGTCAACCCTAACCCTGGTCCCATGGACGTAATCCAGCATGGACTGCGTCTCTAACTTGTGGACCCCATCTGTCAGTCCTTGTTCCATGAGCCCGGTGCACCATGCGCCATAGACCTCCTCTCTGTGGACCTGTCCTATAGACCATGGGCCCACATGTTAGTGTATTATATTTATTTATTTATTAGAAATTTAATTCCGGCAGAAATTCCTTTTTCTTTGCTGACGTCATGCTGGTGTAGTAATATGGAATTTTCTCTTGAAAGAAAATTCTAAAATCCAAAATAGTGTTTTCTTTCTATTTTTCTTAGATTTAAATATTTCGAGAGTCCGTTCTCCTTCATGGAGGATGTCAAGGAAGACCTACCAAGAGCCACGAGACACCACTTCAGCCTAGAGGCGGGTCTTGACGGTGCCGATGGGGAGCAAGGGTGGCATAGATGAAGGCCTCCACGTCAACGTCGGTGCAAGCCCCGATGGCAGCGCCGGCGAGTAGGGTGGTCGTGGTGGGAGCGAAAGCGGGTGCGGCGGGGATGGAGAGGGAGGAGGAGGAGATGATGGGGGCGTAGGGAGAGGAGGCGGCAGGGAAATGGCGGTGGACGAGGGAGGTGAGGTTGGAGAAGAGAGAGTGGAAGTTGAGGTGGGATTGGGAGTCAAGAAGGAGGGAAGTGACCGCGTGCAGTGGCACCGACGCAGGCCCCGATGGGGGCACGGGTGAGCGGGGTGGGGGTTGTCATGGTGTGAGCGGGAGCGGGATTAGGCATGGTAGGGATGGAGAGGGAGGAGGAGGAGAAGACGGGGGTGTGGGGGGAGGAAGTGGAGGGGAGTCAAGGAGGAGGAGGGAGGTGAAGGCCCCCACGGCGGCGCCGACATAGGCCTTGATGGCTATGCAGCTGAGCAGGGTGGGGGTGGTCATGGCAAGAGTGGGATCGGGCGCGACAAGGATAGAGAGGGAGGAGGAGGGGAGGCAGGGGCGTGGCCACGTGAGGGAAGGAGGCAGCAGGTGTGTGGCAGAGGAGGGAGGTGAGGAACTAGTGCTAGGCTCGCGAGCCATGACGAGCCAGCTCGAGCTAGCTTTCAAGACGAGCCAGCTCGAGCTAGCTTTCAAGCCGAGCCAAGCCAGGTTTCTAACTTGTTTCCAAAATGAGCTGAGCCGCAGTTCAGACCGAGCTTGGCTCGAGTTGGCTTGGCTTGTTTCCAGTGGAAGTGTGGTCGGACATTATAAGTTGATTTATCTTTCGTGGGTAAAGCTGTACAATCTCTGTAGAGTTAAAACTCCTTAAACAGCGATGTCCCTAGTTATGGACAATGCTTGAGGATTTCATACGAGAGGTAGAGTTTTTATAAAAATTGTGTCAGAAGGTGAATATGATGTTCGCTCGTTGAATATGATGTTCGCTTGGTGGATGAGGAATTCACTTGGTGGTTTGGTTAGGAAGTGAATGGGAAATTCACTGGTTGTTTCAAAGAAATTGTTTACTTATTTATTTATTGTCTTTTAAATTACGCTTTGTAATCTATTGACTGTATTTACTATCAATACCCGCTTTCTGCAAAAGAACCATATAGCTATTCCTTTGTTCAAGCCTCCCATGTATATTAATTGCATATTGTTCCCTATGACTTGCTAAGTACTTTATGTACTTACAACTTTAAACTTTGCTGCTCAGTTAAAAAATGTCAGGTTGCTCAAGAGTTCTACGAAGATGAGTTCTTTGAAGGTTTTGCGAATTAGGATGCGTTCTCCACTCGATTGCCCGTGTGCATGTTCATTGACCTTTCCAAGTTTTCGTCCCACTGCAAAAGTTTTATTTGTGTCTTAAGCCCTACGTGTCAAGTTAAGTAAACGTTGACTATAAGGTCCAATTATTATTATTATTTGTTATCACTACACCATGGGATAGTATTAAGGGCAATGCAACTGTTGAGAAAAACTGCGTTGCAAGGCAATTTATCTGCCGGCAATTAGTTTTCCAGCACTTATTGCCTGCCCAGTAAAGTGCTGCCGGGAAAAACATTTCCCGGCAGATATGTGAATTCACGGCAGTTAACTGCCCTTGAAAAATTTAGCTATGCCAGTGTCAACTAAAAAAATTCAGAGGTAGTACCTTGAAAATTTAGCTAGCGTTTCGTTTGGTTCAAGTTTTTGTAATACCCTAAAAAATGTTGCCAAATGTTTTCTTCACCTTTCCGGGGCTTCTTACAGGCAGCCAGCACTTGCAACGACAGGTGGCATATGGTGGTTGTCTAATTCCAGTGCATTAATTGCTTGTTTAATTTGATTAATCAACTTCAAATAACCATGTTTACTAAACCGAGTATCTGATTTGTGATCCGTTTGAACCGTTGTGTTTCTTATCATTTTATTAACAAAATATGACCTATGTTGACATATTTTGGGGCAAAGAAAAAAGATATCATACAAGAGTCACGTGTACTCACAATTTCAGTAAATTTTGGTATGGCTGCAATCTAAACACATCAATTTTGGCATTGTCCGTGAATTCGTATGACTACCATCTAAACACTATTTTTTCTCCAGTTTTTAGCATTACCAAAATTTTGGTAATAAGCCTATTTAGGTACGACAATTCTCAAATCTCCAAAAGAAATCCTATTGGTTAAACACGGTTCATTAATTCCATGATTTCTGCAGTTCTACACAGACATGTGCCTAACCAGTCTTTGATACTAGGTACGTACGTACGGTGATCTGAAAATTATTTTGGACCCAAGCAAGACTTGCATATACTGTCATACTAGCTAGTCCTCTGGAAAGATCCACTAAGGCTTTGTTTGGGTGTTAGAAAAAATATGCCATGGGGTTCATATTTTCTTGGCCAAATATGAACCCCATGGAATATTTCCCTAGGAGGACTAATACCCGTCAACATTTGGAAGAGGTTGGAAAAAGCTCAGGAAAAAAAAAAAGAAAGAGGCATGGGTACTGGCGGCATTGCCCGACCGGATCGGCAGCGTGTGTGCGGGCTTGGCCAGGGCAGCAGTACATGCGTGGCTGGGGTGGCGGCTCGCGGCAACGAAATTCCACATGTCAATAGGCATTTTTTTTCATCCCGGGGATTCGGCCGGGATGGGCTAGTATTTCCCCCTCCGAGATGTCATCCAAATACACCTGTAGGCCAGACCAGGATATTTGTAACATCCTAAATTTGGAGTTTTTGTTGAAGCCTTTAAAAGTAAAAATATCCATTTGAATTTTCTTGGTTAAGTCAAAGTTTAATTTGAATTTTCAGAAATCAAAATAATTTAATATGAATAATCTAAATTTCAGTTAAGTTCAAAATCATTGTGGAATTTTTAGGAATTTTTGGACTTTATTTACTATTTATTTGAGCTCGAAATCTTTTTCTTCCCGGGCTTTTCTTTTTCTAAACCAGAAATCTTTCTTTTTCCGGATTTTCCCTTTGGGCTGAAATCTTTTTCTTCCCAGGCTTTTCTTTTTTCCTTTGGCCCGTTTTCCTTTCCGTCAGCCCAGTCCAGCGCGCCAGCCCAGCCACGTCTGCCTCCTCCCCGCTGTCGTTGCCCGGTGGTCCCCACCTATTAGGGTCGTCCCATTCGCCCCCAACTCCGTCTTTAAGTCCGACACGACGCTACTGCTGTGCCCTTCTCGATTTCTCCCTCGGCCACCTTTAAAAGCGCACCGACCTTTGGGTTTTGTGCCTCATACCATGACTGCTCCGTAAACCCTAGCCGCCTCTCGAGCCAAGCGCCCTTTTCGTAGGAATCACAAGGAGAAGCTAGGCTCCGTCATCTCCATCGCTGCTTTTCTTCGGCGCCAGTGAGCTCCGAGTTCTGCCGTCGCCACCTTTGGGTTCGCACCGTCTAGATCTGCCCCGCCTCCCCTTCGGTTTCATCGTAGTGTCGCCGGTGTCCTTCCGCTGCCAAGAGCCGTAGCCCACTGCGCTTTCCCTCGTCGCGTTGCTGTCTCCGTTGACCCTTGGTCTCCGTGAGTAGTCCACCGAGTCCATCGTCGTCTCCTCTGCCAGTTGCGCCGCTCCAAACCAGCCACGCTGCATTCGTTCGCCATTGACAATGTCGTCGGAGTTGCGCCGCCGATGCCATTGACGTCAGCCACCACCTTGCCTCCACCCGAGCGCCACCTCAACTTCTTCGCCAACGTATCCGTCCCTGTCAACGCCCCGTGACCGCACACGTGGCAGACCCAAGTCAACCCTAACCCTGGTCCCATGGACGTAATCCAGCGTGGACTGTGTCTCTAACTTGTGGACTCCATCTGTCAGTCCTTGTTCCATGAGCCCGGTGCACCATGCGCCATAGACCTCCTCTCTGTGGACCTGTCCTATAGACCATGGGCCCACATGTTAGTGTATTATATTTATTTATTTATTAGAAATTTAATTCCGGCAGAAATTCCTTTTTCTTTGCTGACGTCATGCTGGTGTAGTAATATGGAATTTTCTCTTGAAAGAAAATTCTAAAATCCAAAATAGTGTTTTCTTTCTCTTTTTCTTAGATTTAAATATTTCGAGAGTCCGTTCTCCTTCATTCGAGCTCCGATTCAGTCCGTTCAAGTTCCTAAATTCCTCTCAAATCGATTTTTTTTTCTTTTAGAGTTGGTTTTGCTATTTTTAGACTTTATTTGTTTTTCTTTTGGATTTATTTATGTTTCGTCTATTGTTTTATCTCTTGTTTAAGCGATCAGTTTCAAGAAGTAGGAACAAGTTTTGAAGACCTAAGTATGGTAACTGAGCAAATCCAAGGCAAGTCATAATCCATTGATTATATTGAAGGTTTTCAAAAGTATCTTGTTTTATATTAAATTGCATGCTACTTTTATATCAACTACCTTTGGGAATGGTTAATAATCTATTTGTCATTATGTCTCCATTGATTATTTGAATACCATGAATTATTTGTCACCATAGGAAGGTCATTATTAGTTGGACATATTTGCATCACCAACATATGGGTATCGTATAGATGCTTAATCATACTTAGTTGTACGATAGGCTCATGTCACAAGTTCAATAATGTTAATTTGACTTAATGAGATATGTAATTATGGCGGGTAGCCACTCTTGTTAAAATTTGTTGTGTCATGGCAGGGGATGACATTGGTATTGGTTGAATAAAATTGATTTTCGCTCAGGCGAGCGATTGTGCAGTAAAGGGGGGTGTGGGTAGCACATTGCTGGGTTGAGATAGACTCGCCTGAGTAATTGTCAAGGACTTAATCTTGCGCGTCATTGAACTGGGTCATATTGTACAACCACTTGTCTAGTATGGGATGGACCTGGCTAACTAATTAGCAATATCTCAATTTCGGTTCTGTCTTGGAAGCATGAGTTACAGGATAGACGTATACTCACAATAGTGCAAGAGGGAGCCCCTGTTTGGCTGGAAAGATATTCAGTGTTAAAACCTTAGTAGAACGAATTGGGTTAGGAAGGAGCTTTGTAAAGGCCTTGTGATTATCACTTAGTCGCATACCTAGGGGTAGAAAAAAAGCTCGAGGCTCACGAGCCAGCGAAGCTCGGATCAAGCTCAAGACGGCTCAGCTCGAGCTCGTGATGTTCTCAAGCCGAGCCAAGCCTCGTCCCCAGCTCGCATCATTTTCGATCTGAGCCCGAGCCGCTAGCTAGCGAAGCTCATTAGGCTCGACGGAGGAGACATTGTCGCTGTTGTCAGCGAGCGGGCCTACGAGGAAGGGGGAGGTGGGGACAGAGCAGCGACTTGGTGAGCTCGTAGCCTCACATGTGCCGATGTTGAGGACGGAGCCGAGGATGAGGACGGAGAGGCCAAGTAGGCTGTCAGTGTGGAGGATGTCGAGGAAGACCTACCAAGAGCCATGAGACACCGCTTCAGCCTAGAGGCGGGTCTTGACGGTGCCGATGGGGAGCAAGGGCAGCATAGGTGAAGACCTCCACATCAATGCCAGCGCAAGCCCCAATGGTAGCGCAGTTGAGCAGGGTGGTCATGGTGGGAGCGAAAGCGAGTGCAGCGGGGATGGAGAGGGAGGAGGAGGAGATGACGGGGGCGTAGGGGGAGGAGGTTGTAGGGAAGTGGTGGCGGACGAGGGAGGTGAGGTTGGAGAAGAGAGAGTGGGAGTTGAGGTGGGATTGGGAGTCAAGGAGGAGGGAAGTGACCGCGTGCAGCGGCGCCGACGTAGGCCTCGATGGCGGCACGGGCGAGCGGGGTGGAGTTTGTCATGGTGTGAGCGGGAGCGGGATTAGGCGTGGCGGGGATGGAGAGGGAGGAGGAGGAGAAGACGGGGGTGTGGGGGGAGGAAGTGGAAGGGAGTTGAGGAGGAGGAGGGAGGTGAAGGCCCCCACGGTGGCGCCGACGCAGGCCTTGATGGCGATGCGGCTAAGCAGGGCGGGGGTGGTCATGGCGGGAGTGGGATCTGGAGCGGCAGGGATGGAGAGGGAGGAGGAGGGGAAGGCAGGGGCGTGGCCGCGTGAGGGAAGGAGGCAGCAGGGGTGTGGCGGAGGAGGAGGGAGGTGAGGAACTAGTGCTAGGCTCGCGAGCCGTGAAGAGCCAGCTCGAGCCAGCTTTCAAGCCGAGCCAAGCTAGGTTTCTAGCTCGTTTCCAAAACGAGCCGAGCCGCAGTTCAGACCGAGCTTGGCTCGATCGGGCTTGGCTGATTTCCAACGGAAGTGTGGTCGGACATTATAGTTAATTTATCTTTCGTGGGTAAAGCTGTACAATCTCTGTAGAGTTAAAACTCCTTAAACAACGATGTCCCTGGTTATAGACAATGCTTGGGGATTGCACACGAGAGGTAGAGTTTTTATAAAAATTGTGTCGCTCGGTGAATATGATGTTCGCTCGGTGAATATGATGTTCGCTTGGTGGATGAGGAAGTCACTTGGTGGTTTGGTTAGGAAGTGAATGGGAAATTCACTGGTTGTTTCAAAGAAATTGTTTACTTATTTATTTATTGTCTTTTAAATTATACTTTGTAATCTATTGACTGTATTTACCATCAATATCCGCTTTTTGCAAAAGAACCATATAGCTATTCCTTTGTTCAAGCCTCGCATGTATATTAATTGCATACTGTTCCCTATGGCTTGCTGAGTACTTTATGTACTTACGGCTTTAAATTTTGCTGCTTAGTTGAAAAATGTCAGGTTGTTCAAGAGTTCTACGAAGATGAGTTCTTTGAAGGTTTTGCGAATTAGGATGCGTTCTTCACTCGATTCCCCGTGTGTATGTTCATTGATATTTCCAAGTTTCTGTTCCGCTGCAAAAGTTTTATTTGTGTCTTAAGCTTTGCGTGGCAAGTTAATTAAATGTTGACCATAAGGTCCAATTATTATTATTATTTGTTATTTTGAGATCTTTTTAGTTAAATCGTTAAATATATGATATTTCATCGATGTTCACTGTGTGAGCTAGCTACTGATCTGAGCTTAGTTCAAAATACACAGAGGGTTTCAGATGCATAAATCCAATCCCAATAATTAATATTGCACCACGGGTCGAATTTTCCCCAGGATTAGGCCTCCCAGACAAGCAACAAGCGCTAAGTGATTAAATCCTTCCCGGTTAAGTATCTGTGGACGGATACCGTGGAAAAGAAGGAAACCTAAAACAAGTTTTCATGACAACATATAAATAATATAGAAATGGTCAAGTCAGTGACCAGCACTAATCGTACGGTAGAAAATGCGTGCGTGCGTGCAATAAAAAAGCATAGTTCTTCCTCTCCCTACCACAGGCACCTTCACTGTCCGTCCCGCTGCCGCCTCCCATGGTCAGCGGCGCCTTCACCGCGTTGCCGCACCACATCCTCTCCCCGCCTGATGCTGCCACAACGCACAGCCCTCAAACCCTAACTTGCCACAATGCCACTCGATGTCGTCCCCAGCCAGTAACTGACCTCGGCCCATCCACCGTCCACCGCCAACCCCGCTGCTGGGGTACCCTCATCACCTTGTCGCCCTGCCGCCACCGCGTCTCAGTGTCTCACCACTCCCTGTCCCTATATTCGAGGTCCTAGAGAATCCCAAAATTTAACTCAAGCAGCCTGAACCCTAACCGCCGCCACGGAAGAAGAGGTGGTAACTACTAGTAGCTCTAAAGCATTATCCCATATACAAAACCATGGTAGTATTTGATATTGGCTATCTACACCTATACTAATTATCCACTTTGAGGAAATTACCACGTCAATTAACTAAAAAGAAAAAAAATCTGGCCATCTGTCGTATAGGAGTTATAACGGTTCAGATTTAATATATGTTTTTAGCAGAGAATATAAAATAATATTTTACATACAATGTACGGTTTAGCGACTAGTTAGACTAATGTTTGAAAACTGTGATGCACCCAAACCAGACTTGTGGACGGATGACTAAATCCTCCCAAGTATCTGTTGGACGGATGCTGCGAAAAAGAAGGTAAACTGAAAGACTCTCATGCCGACATGAAATGTCAGTGACAACCCCAGCTAGCTAGCTAGTAATCCAGTAGCATGGGTCATGCTATCAGTTCTGCTCAAACGTAGAACCTACTTTGGTATCCTTTTGAAAGTTATCATGCACGCAGACAAAACCTACACACACTCACTGTTGGCTTTGGTCTCTGGAACAATCCACTAAGGCTCTGTTTAGAAATGCATGATTCCTACATGAATTTCGTAGGATGTTTTGCTTGTTAGGTAATCTTTGTTTAGTATTTCTTTTTTGTCTGCTTGCCGTGTAGGAGACCATTTGGGAGTAGAAAATGAGTTGGTTTCTTCGGTCCGAGTAGTAGTAGTAGTATATTCAGCCTTTATAAGGCGCATATGAGTAAGTTTTGTGATTATCAAAGTAAGAAAGTAACAACAATAGAGCAAGAGAAAATCAGAAAAATTGCTGTTGTTCCAGCGGTATAAAAAAATTTCTTGTGTTCTTGCGTTCGCATTCTAGGGTGCCATTGTGTTCACGTGTGTTCGTCTTCGGTTTAGGCCAACAATTGGTATCAGAGCCTGAGTCATTGATCCATGTATGCCCAAGATCATGCCGCGCTCTCCGGGAAATGGTGTCACCGGTGACGAGGTGACGTCAGGTGTGATGGCGAAAGATAGTTCTGCCGTCTCGCTGCATTATCCAATGCTCATGCAGGGCAATTATGTTGTATGGGCAATCAAGATGAAGATGTACATGCGCTCTCAAGGAGTGTGGGACGCGATCGAGGACGACAACGTCGATGTGCGCAAGGATCAGATGGCCTTGGCGGCCATCTATGGAGGCATTCCGGAGGAAACACTCTTCCTACTGGCCGAAAAGGAGACGACCAAAGCTGCGTGGAAGGCGTTTAACATGATGCATCTTGGTGCCGTTCGTGTCAAGGAAGCGTAAGTGCAGACCCTCAAGAGCGAGTTTGAGGGGATGTGTATGAAAGAGACGGAGTCGATCGACGACTTCGTCATGAGGTTGACGACTTTCGTAAACTAGATTTGAGTCTTGGGGGACAAGATGAAAGAGAGCTATGTTGTAACAAAGTTCCTTCAGCTAGTCTTCGGAAAGTTTTTGCAAATCGTCTCCACCATTATGTAGTTTGGCGACCTCAAGGTGATGACGGTTGAGGAGGTCATCGACCGCTTGAAGGCACACGAGGAATGGATCTAAGGATCTGGTGGCAGCGAAGATGAGCACCTACTGTTAACCCACGCCGAGTGGGAGGCCTGATCGTCAAAAAGCAAAGGCGAGGGCTCCTTCGGCGGCTCTAACAATGGTGGTGGCCGAGGCCACAAGAATTGAAAATTCGATAAGACAAAATGTGAGATGCTATAATTGTCAAGACTATGGACACTTTGCCTCAAAATACCGTTCCAAGAAGAAAGAAGATGTAAGATCGAGGAGGTCTACTAGAGGGGGTGAATAGGTGGTTTTAAAAAGTTCTTTGGCTAAAACTGATTTCTAATGCAGAATTGTAAATCAATTCGGTTTTGCCCAATTAAAACCTAAATCAACTAGTCTTTACTAAGTGCACCAACAATATAAGACTATTGAGAAAGATAGCAATCATACAAAGACATATAAGCAATTTAATTCTAGGAATTTAAATTGCACAAAGTAAAGCACAAGAAGAACAAACCACAAGGACACAAAGATGTTTTACCGTGGTGTTCGGAGACTTGCCGGTCCCCCCTAATCCACGTTGAGGTAAGCCCAAACTAATTGGACCGACTCCACAAATTAAACCAAACACCTCCAAGGTAAGTCCAACCAGTTGGACCAATTCACCACTCGAACCAACACCTCGATCCACTAGGGGTTGCTCTTCCTCCACTCCGGAGATGGCGAGTACCAAACCACTCACAATCGCTCGGGTCTTCTCATAACCTTCTTTGAAAAGATCACCGACGCAACTTCTCCAAGCCGTCTAGGTGTCGGCAAACACAAAGAGTAACATGTCAAAGACACTTACTTGAACAAATCAAATGTCTAACCTCAAGTGGATACACAATCCACTACCTAATGCAGCACATGAACTTAGGGTTTGCTCCTAAGCTCACTAAGTGAACCATATGCACATAAGAGTGTGCAAGGCTTGCTCTTTGCTCAAAGGAATGTATATGGCACCAGCAACCTTACCCACAACCGACCAAGGTGGGTATTTATAGCCCACACACAAAAACTAGCCGTTGGAGGAAAGATTATGACAAAATCAGCACAAGCGGTAGTGCCGCCGTTCATCAGTCGGTACTACCATATTTCCATTGACGCACAGTAACGAATACAACAGACCTCTGAACTAGCCATTGAAAATGTGGCGTGGTACTACCGCCAAAGGATATGCGGTAGTTTCGCTCACCGGTCATTCTGATCCACAAGGGCGGTACGACCACTTCCACTTGAGGTCCAAAACTGGCCTTACTGGAAATATCGTATCGCCAACAAATAAACAGAAAGACCGGGCTGTGGTAGTTCCGCTAAGGAAATACGGTACTACTGTGATGCGGTAGTTCCGCAAAAAAAAAACTCTGGTACTACTGCTTTACAAGAGAGTACCCAAGCTCCAAAAGGTGTCACTCTAGAAAACAAGTACCACTAACAAATCTTCGGTCAGATCGGGTTACGGTAGTACCGCACCACTATCCCGGTCATACCGCTGTGCGGTAGTATCGCCAATAGAACGTCGGTACTATCGACTTTTCTGAGAAAAACAACAGTTGGCTTTCGCATCAACTCAATTTGCAAAACACATTTGCCAATTGATGCGCGAAGGACACAAGGGTTAAAAGCAAGATTCTCAACAAGTTGCAAAACACATTTACTAACTTTTAGAATTAACGCCACAAGAAATAAGGTACATGGACTTAAACCATTTGCAAAACACATTCGCAAGCTAAAGTCTCATGCTATAAGGATTATGCATGAGCTCTGACTATTTGCAAAACACATTTGCAAGTATTGGTAACATGCTAACGAGAGCTAGAGCAAGCACAACGAACTATCAACACATGACTAACTCAAGCTACTAGTCAAGACCCTTCTTAATAGTATAACAACCTATACTAGCAATCCGGTCTTCCAACCAAACACCAAGACCGGTAAAAGACTAGGAACACATCCTTAGCCCTAGCTAGCCATACCTTTGCCTTGAGCATCCTCTTGAAGCTTGATGACACATATCTTCACTTCAAGTTTGGGTTCTTGACTTTGATAATCATCAACACATAATGATCTCCTTTACTTCAAGTTCTTGACTTGAATATGCATCAACCCATGATGCATTCTTTCACTTGACCTCCATCAACACATGATGGGTCTTCTTTTACTTGATGATCAACTCATGATCATCTCTTCTTCTTGAACACCATCAACACATGATGATTTCCTTTTCTTTGAGATCTTGATACGCATCAACACATGATGCAGCCTTTACTCCAAACTCTTGACTTTATAAGGCTCAGATGAGTCTAAGTTTTGTAACTATCAGAGTAAGAAAGTAACAGCAAGAGAGCAAGAGAAAATCAGAAAAGCCGCCGATGGCACAATTTTTTTTCTTATGTTCTTACGTTCGCGTTCTAGGATGCCATTGTGTTCCCGTGTGTTCGTCTTCGGTTTGGACCAACATTGTTTTCCTACCGAATCCTTGTGTTTCAAATCGCCTCAATTATCTGTGGATGGATACTGTGGAAAAGAAGGCAAACTGAAAGAAGCTTTCTTGGCCGCAGGAAGTCAGTGACAACCTAGCCTAATCACCCAGTAGAAAATGCGTACATGCATGCATGTACATTGTTCTACCCCGCTGAACGCGACATATCCCCGTGTACGGAGGTCCAATAATCAATCGCTAGGTTCATGTGGTCAAATATATCGATTGCTCGGTTGCAGTCGACCTCTTCTTCTGCATCGTGATCAGAAGAAATAATAGAAATATTAGCATATGGCAGGCTCCTTAGTTACTTATGTAGACCGTGTGCTTTGGTTCTAGACTTGCTTTTCTTTGCTAGCTTAGGGCATAAGGAAAAGTACCTCATTGGACACGGCGTTTGTTACCGCTGCACATCATTGATAAATTGCTGAGGGTTATTCAACTACGTGAAGGGGTAAATAAAATTACTACTTACTGTGGAGATCAATGGTTTGACGTCATTGCTGAACTTTTGTGTGCATATGCATTGACTGGGTAGCTTAAATAATGCCCACCTCTAATCAGAAGGTTGCATGATTCCTATGCATCGATGTTATTTTCAGATAAGATTTCTCTGCAGAGCTTTAATTAGTTTGTGAAATATGCCATGCATTGTTTTTTAATCATGTTTTCTTGCCCTAGTAGTGAGTTGTGTTTCTACTATACAATTTGGGCTTGTTTTTTTTTTGTTGTTGTTGAACACGCATGTAACCCAAGTCATCTGGAGTAGTCAGATGCAAATTCAATTCGCATGGACTGGATATATAATTGAGTCAAAAATAATTTCTCGATAGGGCTAGCTCCAACTATATATATCTAGCCAGCATGAAGCCGAAAAAAAGGGGATGAAACACAATTCACATGTTTCTTGAGCTTGGTCTGATTTGTGCTCATCATGCATCAAGCCAAGGTTGAATCATGCACATGCAAGCCCATATCTTTCCATGCATGCATCATATATCCAAACATGTCCAGGTCTACATGTACAGCAGGATAGGAGGAGAACACGGTTCATTCATCCACGCAACAGTTTGGTCCATGCAAGACCTGAAGCACCGGTGACAGGATGTTAGGTGCCGGCGTGTCGTGGGCGCCGGTCAATACGTACATGTCAGTTGAGCTGGTAAAGGGTCACTACATGCCGGGTTGAGCTGGCTGGTGGCGGCAGCAGGGCAAGAGACGCGGGTAAGTGTTTACCGGGTGCTGCATGCCGTACGGACGACTTGGACTAGCGGCAGGCAATCCAATGTTCTTGCACTTTTCGTGTTCCTGAGAACTGTGAATTATTAATACGAGGGAGAAGGAATTTTACTCTGCAAATGGTCCATCCATTGACCAACTACTAGTCCGGTCACAAAAAAACATGTCGTTTTGAGATACGCGTGGTCGAACTTTAGAAACTATAGCATTCGATATCTTTCTAAATATTTAGATATAGTACGTGAAAATCATATGTGTAGATTTGTCTCGAAATGCACTTTTATAATATTAAAATTTTATTGTGTTTTATAAATAGATTATAATATAAATTAGTAGCTAAAGTTGTATTTTAAGGATCGTGTCAATATCCAAAATGACATGTTTTTTAATTGTACGGAGTAATTGGTTGTTGCTAGCTACTATATTACTCCTTTAATTTCCGGTGTATTTATTCATGTTCAGTGTTGCCAATTACTCCATCCGTTGTGAGATAGATACCGTTCAGTATGGTCAAACTTTTAAAACTTTGATGATCATTAATTAATATACACAAGACTATTTAGCTTTGTCACATATAGGTGATATTAGTATATTTATCATCAAAATTACTTTGCTATTATTATATTTTTAATAAATTTTTACTAACATATTTAATGATCAAATAATGAATGTATGCAAGCGGCGACCAGCCCACGCGGCCCAACGACCGGCCGATCGACTGGGGGCACCTCTGTGCACGGCGTTTTTCGCGGGGACGTACGGGAGGAACGGCGACGTGCCGGACGCTGCGGATGGAGGACTAAACGTACGTACATATATGCAAGACAGTTCGAGTTCCATAACATCAGCGCGTACTAACAATTGTGATAGTAATTGGTCAAATTAATGTTTATTTGTCGAATACGATTCAACGAGATGTGAGAACACCAACGATGCTGTACGTACAATTCTATAGAAGTTTCCAAGAAATTCAAATGCCTTGCCTTGTGCGGTCAACCTTCGTGTTGCTTTGACCTAGCTTATAGTTTAAATGTACTTGAGCTTCTTATATATCCAAATTACTAGTTTGCTATAACTAGTTTCTACATAAGAGTGACTGCTATGTTTTTTATAAATAAGCCTTATTAAAAAAAATGATGTTACTAAAAGCTAGGACAGAACTTTATCATCAAATGGTGTGGTTTCTACTTTCTAGCTTACTAATAAAGCTAAGATATTCCCTTGTCCTTTCAAGTTTATCATGAAACCCGAGAAGATTTATCACACACGTGATCTTCTTTCGAGCTTCTAGGGCCTTTTGATTTGTCACATGTGCCCCACATGCATGCATGATTCTAGCTTTATTCTTTTTTGACTTGTTGGCAGATCAGCCCTTTTACATAACTAGTCCATTTTGTACACTCCAACTAGCTAAGTAGCCAGTGCTAGCCAGATCTTACATGGAATACATTTCAACACACACAGATCTTACATGGAACATTTCAACACACACATGACCCTGATATCCAAACTATCTACCTTTTCACTTTGTATACCTACAATATTAACTATTCCAACGTATATACTTCCTCCGTTTTTTAGATGCCGTTTTAGAAGGCGTACAATCAACCTTTTAAAACTTTGACCGTTAATAGACACAAAAGTATTTAGATTTGTCACGTGAAAACGATATTACTAGATTTGTCATTAAAAATACTTTAATATAATTATATTTTTAATAATTTTCACTAACATATAAATAGAAAAATAACGGTTAAATATATGTATTAGAGACTGTATCAATGTCAAAAACGACATGACAATTAAGCTAGGTTTATCTCTAGCGCACCCAGGAATGGTCAAATGATGGCGCTCGTGCGTATCGGCAATCTAAACATGCATGCACGTCAGCATGGACAAGTAGCTGGAGTTGAGCGAAAGAGGCTGCAGCCACTCTTTGCTCTTTGCTATTCCTTGTCCAACTCCGAATCCAACACCAAATTCAGCCCGGACCCCTCGCATTAATTGACGTGCCGTTTACGACAACCGCGCACAAGCACATCTCTCGCTCCCTCTCTGACACATATGATTTGTGTGGTATATAACTCAGGAAGCTGCCTTTAATAGTCTACCGGTCAAAGTTAAGATTAACCAGAAGAAGGACACGGGATTGTTTAGCTTTAACCCCTCTATATAACCCTGGTTGTAACTTGTAAAACTCTTTCAGTTGCCTCTCTCTCTCTCTCTCTCTCTCTTCCTGAGCTGATCCTAGCACAGCTCACACGCGCGCAGCCATGGCGAACTATTCTATTCTCTTTGCAACACAGCCATCTTCTTCTACCTCCAACTCCTACCACTTCATGAGTGCTGCAGGCGAAAGCAGCCATGATCATCACCATGGACAAGGAGGCGATAGCAGCAGCTTGTGCCATGGCTTGTTCTTGGGGTCCAAGGATGAGCTCTCCAACTCCAAGGACGGTGGCGATGGTGCAAGAAGTCCACATGGCCGCGGGGAGTCGTCGGCGGGGCCTGCCGGAGGAGCAGGCGGCGAGGCAGATAGGCCGGTCGTCGTCGGGAAGAGGAAAGGCGAGAAGAAGGAGCGGCGGCCTCGGTATGCATTCCAGACGCGCAGCCAGGTCGACATCCTCGACGACGGCTACCGGTGGAGGAAGTACGGGCAGAAGGCCGTCAAGAACAACAACTTCCCCAGGTTTGTTGGTTTGGGATTTAATTTGTACTATATGTTAATTAACTTTGTTTGATGTTTTATTCTGGATGTTGCTTGGGGTTTCGATGATTCTGGTTGCTTTTTTATTGGTTTGTCGTACAATTTCATGTTTTTCAGTAGGATGCAAAGAAAGTAGGTGAGATGGAGTCCCAATGAATCTTCCATGCTCTGCTAGTGGTTGCTTGGATGGGATAAGGACACATCTCATCCTCATCATCTAGATGAAAAAGACTAGTTTCACACGATTTTGGTGGGCATCATTCAAAAAATAGAGAGCTGATGGCGACCGAGTTTTACAACGAATAATTTCAACCACCCACCGTTAATTTGTATAGAGTATTATCTATTAATCGGTATATTTATCCTATTTCAGTCACCATCTTTACATGCCTCCTAGAGCACAAAACGTGGCCTCTTTAGGCCTCCAAAGGATTGATGCCCTTTCCTTTTGTGGGACCCGGCCAGTTCATCGATTAAGCATAAAATATTACTAGCAATGCATGAAAAACGCCAGAGATATAGTACTATTACGTAAAAATTAATGTAAAATAAATATAACTAATGATATGTACGAAATAAATAGAAATGGCAAAGATTAAAGTTCTTTACTATGCAAACATCACATTACACCGTTTTTGTGTTTTAAATTTGATGAGTTCTAAAAAAATAATATAATTTTGATCGTTGCAAGCACTAGATGTCTTCCCTTTCTTCTCCCATGGCATGGTTCCACCTTTAGTTTTCCTTTTTTGCTCATTTATCCCATGGTCGATCATGCTCTCTAGCTACATGAATGTACCAAAATTATTTACACATGCACGTACATTTATTCTCCATCAAAGATATTCCTACTACAATATTAATGTTCTTTCCGTCCAGGATATCTCTTGCAAAAAACAGATGAAGAAGAATAAGGTTATCTTGTGGAAGAACATTTGTATATATTAGCGTAAATTGTAAGGAAGAACTAAAATACCATGTATGTTTGCTATCTACACCATCACATAAATTGATCCTTGATCCTTTGAAAACAAATGATCGATCCTCAATTTTGCTCCGCAATTCCACACAGCATATAATAAAACGGACCAATTAGTGTAAAGAAATTAAATGCTGTAAAAGAAAACTCGCAAAAACAGATTAACACTAACAGTCATATTAATTCATGATGCATACACCGAGATGCTCCAAACGAGTTGGGGGATGACGTACACTAAATTAAACCATATACTCCACAAGCACGACGATCTAACATCTCCGTAGTTTCTATAAACAGAAAGCACTTCTCCTGATATATATTTACTCACATAGCAAAAGGAAAACCAAATGATGTACACATCCTCCTCACTAGGAAAATATATATTAAGTACATGCATATATGTGGCTAGAGCTAGCTCAGTAGCTCTAGTTAACAAAGTAAGATACATGTGCCAAAGAATGTTGTATAGTACTCAACATATGCATATATAACCCACAAACATATATATGCATATATAACCCACATATATTTTCTTCCCTGATTAACTAGCTGATCATTCTATTTTTCTTATTATTTTCTCTTGTTGATCGATGATCCATGTATATCAAATTGTATATGTCCATGCATCCAAATTAAACTAATTAGTTCATCTTTCCCGGGTTGCGTGCATGCAGAAGCTACTACCGATGCACACACCAAGGGTGCAACGTGAAGAAGCAGGTGCAGAGACTATCCAAGGACGAAGGCGTGGTGGTGACGACGTACGAGGGCACGCACACGCACGCCATCGAGAAGTCCAACGACAATTTCGAGCACATACTCAGCCAGATGCAGATCTACTCAGGCCTCGCCTCATCGTCAAGCTTTGGCAGCCCCCTGTTTCAGTGAACCTAGTCACATGCATGGCTTCTTCATGCCCATGCATGCATGCATGAACAATGCAAGCAAGCGAGCAAAATGTTTAATTAATTTGTACATTAACCGTAATTAGAGGTGTAAGAGAATCAAATAAGCGTGATTTGGTAGCTAGATGCTGGTGTTATTCACGCAAGTTTCTTTTTCTTTTTTGTACTTGTATTCTTCAGTTATAGAGTACCGGAGTAGAGACAGATCGATATATATGCAGAAATTGAAAATATCCTGCACATTAGCTACAATGGACTCAACTTAATTATTGGAGGAATCCTCTATACAGCTCGCTCTCATATCATTTGAACCGAAAGGGAGAAAAAGACTAGCACGCATTTTTAGGCAACTGCCTGTCGATTATGTATAAGGTGAAATGAGCACTTTTGTGAAAATGGTGCAAATTCCATAAAATCAAAGGTATAAATTTTCAAAAATTCTGAAAAAAATGGTTAACTGTAGATAAGGGTATGATCTTTATCCATGCAAAATTTAAAGAACAAACCAAATCCCATTTATGCCACACTGTTACACGTCGTATTTGTCTTTTTCATATATCTCGCAAACAAGATTGAGTTTATTCGTGAAAATTTTCATGGATATAGATCACTCACTTACCTATAGTTGAATTTTTTTTTGGAATTTTTTAAAACTTGTTCGAGCACTTTTGGTGGAATTTGCACCATTTTACAAAAGTGCTCATTTTCGCATGATATCTTTCCCTGTCTGTGAGTATATTGTGCTAAATTATTTTGCACACGGTGTGTACGTTTTTTCCCATTTTCAGAACTTTAAGTTATTGCAATAGACACGAGGTGTATATTTAAAAATAAATTAAGTTGATAAACAGAGTGGCAAAGGCTGAACATGCATGACCCATTTTGTTCACAAAAACTAGTAAATTTCAATTTTCTATTTGGTTACAATTAACTTTGTTTAGGAAACAGGGTGAAATATATGTTTTGACAACGGATAAAATCAGAAAACAGACAAAGAAAAAGTTTAGCAGACAGATGGAAGTGGATTTTATCAGTGACGGAGCTTGAGCAAATTGCTAAGAGGGGCCACCGGAACTCGGACAGTCCTCCGAAAGAACTGAATCAAGAATCAAGAATCAAGAATCAAGAGTAAAGAATCAAAGAACTGAAAGAAGAACATACCAATTGCTCCGTCCCTGGATTTTATGCACCCATTGACACCTGCACCCCTATCATTGCCGTCCATTGTGTTTTCGAGATTTATGCGGCAATTTTTTCAGCTTTCATTATATATTTTTAGAATTATCTTTGATGGGATGTAATGGGAGAAAAAGATGCGTGTACAGTGCCGACTCCGGCCCACTGTCCCTCCAGCTGCTTATCTACCTCCGCCACTATGAAGAATAACAGGAAAGAGAGATGATTAGATGATTCGGCTCAAGCATTAAGCGCTGGCCTGTACCTTCCTTTATACTGCGTGCATACATACACAGAAGGTTACAATCCGATCCTATAATCAAGGGATACAGGAGGATATACAGCTATGTATAACTGTGATTGGATCCTATACAATCAACTACGAAACTTATCTTCACATTCCACCTCAATCACAACATATGGAGGTTCAGATTGTGTTTAAATATATTTAGCTTTTTGTATAGGCAGTGGCTTCGTAAAGCCATCTGCAACCTGATCTTGTGATGGAATAAATCGAATGTTGAGTACCTTCCGTGCTACTCTGTCTCGGACAAAGTGAAAATATACCTCGATATGTTTGGTCCGTGCATGAAAGATCGGGTTTGCCGAGAGATATGTAGCACCGAGGTTATCACACCAGACACAAGATGTTTGGGAGTGAAAAATGCTAAGCTCACCAAGCAGTGACTACACACAAACAATTTCAGCTATTGCATTAGCTAAAGCTTTATACTCTGCCTCCGTACTCGACCGTGAGATCGTGGCTTGTTTCCGAGCACTCCATGAGATCAGGTCTGATCCGAAAAATACTGCAAAACCTCCTATAGACATCCAGCCCAATCTACATCAGAGAAGGCACTCACTAGGGTCGATGTCGAGTTGCGAATTACCATACCAGTCGTGGTAGTGTGTTTGAGGTACTGAAGCATCCTTTTTACCACCGTCCAATGCACGCTGCTTGGAGAATGCAAAAACTAACAGACCTTGTTGACAGAAAAGGCGATATCAAGCCGGGTCAGCACCAGGTACTGGAGGGCACCAACAGTGCTGCGATACTTGGTGGCATCGGTAGAGCTGAGAAGTGTACCGGCGGAGACCGAGAGCTTCTCAGAAGTAGACATAGGAGTCATCACACCCTTGCATTGTGTCATCCCTACACGCTGCAACAGATCACCAACATACCGAGATTGTGACAAGAGAAGCCCATCACCATGGTTTTGGACTGCAATCCCAAGAAAGAAATGAAGATCGCCTAGATCTTTAATGGCAAACTCAACTTGTAAATCATGAAGCAAACTGTGAATGGAAGTTGGAGATGATCCGGTGAGAATGATGTTATCCATGTATATGAGGATATACATCACCGTATCGCCATGGCTTTAAATGAACAAGGAGACATCAACACGAGACGGTATGAAACCCAACTCTTGAAGCTTGGAGCTGAGCCTAGAATACCATGCATGGGGTGCTTGTTTGAGGCCATATAAGGACTTATGGAGCTTGCAAACCAGATTGGGAACCGATGAAACGTACCCAGGAGGTTGTCGCATAAACACTTCTTCTTCCAGAACGCCATGTAAAAATGCATTCTGTACATCTAATTGCCGCAAACCCCGGCCCTTGGACACGACAATGGACAAGACGAGCCAAATGGTTGTAGGTTTCACAACTGGACTGAATGTGTCTTTATAATCAACCCCATACTTCTGCTTAAAACCTTTAGCCACAAACCGTGCCTTGTAACGATCAACACTACCATCCGCTTTGCACTTCACCTTATAAACCCACTTGCAGTTAATTAAGTTCTTACCCCATGTCGGAGGAACAAAGCTCCATGTGTCATTCCTCAGAAGTGCAGCATACTCATCATCCATGGCATGTTTCTAGTTAGGATCTGCCAGGGCTACTGTGAGAGACTCGGGCTCGACTGAGCAGCTGTAGGCATAGCGCACAGTGCCATCGGCGAGCTGCTTGGGCACATGGATATTGTTGCAGAGCCTAGTCATCATCGGGTGAGTACGAGCCGGTGCGGCAGTGGGTGCCGCCGTGCCGGCAAGTTCCGTCGCGCCGGCAGGTTCCGTCGCGCCAACAGGTGCATCGGCTGGTGCTTCAGCCGCTCCAGCAGGTGATTCCGCGCCAGCAGACGTGTCATCCGATGCTGCATCGGGCGAGGCCGTAGGAGCATGCACGTCCAGAGCTGCAAGAGTTGATCCAATACTAGCAGCCAAAGACACCGGGAGAGATCTAGTACTAGCAGCCCCATGCATGAGAACAGAGCCATGCACAGGAGGCAACAAGTCAATAGCATCATCCTACAGCTGCACAGAAGCATCAGGCTGCAAAAATACGTGGTGAAAAGGTAGTTCATTACTCATATGGCCATTTAAGAATGGACTATTGGACACGGATAACAGAGGCGGAAGGAGTGCATGTTCGGAAACAATTCGTGGGTCGGCGGAGGAAGAGTTGGCAAAAGGGAAAACAACTTTATCAAAGACGACATCACGGGAAATATACACACGTCTAGACTAGGGATCAAGGCACTTATAGCCTTTATGATGGTTACTGTAACCAAGAAAAACACACCAACGAGAGCGGAATTGGAGCTTGCGAGCATTGTAGGCCCTAAGATGAGGCCAACATGCGCACCCGAATGTCTTCATAAAAGAATAATCTGGTTTAGTATTGAACAACTTTTCGAGAGGAGTGGAATTCTGGATGATTTTGCAGCAGTGCTAAAAGCCTCATCCCATAATTTGAGTGGTACACAAGAATGCGCAAGAAGATCTAATCCCATCTCAACAATATGGCGATGTTTGCGTTCAGCCACACCATTCTGTTGGTGAGTATGTGGACAAGAGACACGATGATCGATGCCAACTTGTTGAAAAAATGAGTGTAATTTTTTATACTCCCCTCCCCAGTTTGTCTGCATGCATATAATCTTCCTATCAAGAGTATGTTCCACAAGTGTTTGAAACTAGACAAATAGTTTCAGTACATCAACTTTACTTTTAAGAGGATATAGCCAAACAAACTTGCTAAAATCATCAATGAAACTCAAATAATATTTGTATCCGCCCACCGAAGTGATGGCCGGACCCCATACATCTGAGTACACAAGTTCCAAAGGATGAGACGAAATTTTATTTGATCTAGGAAACGGAAGCTGATGACTTTTAGCATGTTGACAAGCATCACAGACTGACACTTTATGCGAAACATTAGATCAACAAGGAAGATTATTAACTCTAAGGACTTGCTGAACAGTAGAAAACGCCAGATGTCCCAAGCGACTATGCCATCTCTCTTGGGTAGGTATAGTGGCCAGAAAGACTTGTTTGCTTGATGCGGTTGCATGTGGCTGGATGGGATAGAGCCCTCCCCTACAGTCCCCGCGAAGAAGAGTTCTCCTCGTTACCCGATCCTTAATGAGAAAACAGTTAGGATGATATTCAACAAAAGCGTTGTTATCAGATGCGAGACGCTGAAAATACACAAGATTTTTTTGTAGCATTAGGCACATGAAAAATATTTTTGAGGAGAAGGTCATGAGTTGGGGTGTTGATTTTAGAATGGTGGGCCTGTTCCGGCTCGTGCCTCTCTCTTTTCTCTTCCTTTGACTGGTGGGCCTGCGCCGCACCTGTTCTTCTCCTTCCTCAGTCTCGCGTGTGTGCGTCATGGAAAAGGGAGAGCAGTGCCTTGTCACCGTCGCTTTCTCCCGGCTCGCCGGCGTTCTGGGCCACCTCCGGCGGTGTGAGTGGTACCAGCAGGTGCGCATCTCTATTGCGGACCTGGTGGTACTCCTGGTTTGTGCCGCCGTAGTCCCAATCGCCGGCGGTGAGCCAATCTCCCCGGCGGTTCTTTTGTCGGACGGAGCCGACAACTGTAGCAGCTCGTTAGGACCGTCCATTTCCAGATCTGCGGGCGAGATGTCGCATGGACTATGTGTTTGCGCTGTGTTGCGTGCAATCTGAGCTGTTCGTTCCAGAATCAACGGCTGAGATTCCGCGAGGTCCTTCGTGCGCGTGAGTTCCAAACGCGCCGTGCGCAATTCAACCTGGACCGTCGGATGCAACATCGATGGCCCATGTTCGTTGGTTCCGCGCGGGCGCTAGCACGTGTGCGTCCAGTCGCTGGGCTGTGCGATGCAAGATCAACGGCCCACATTTGTCCACGTCGATTTGGTTTTAGGATTTTCCCGAGAGATTTATTTGTGAACTGAAAAAGGTAATAAACTTCAAAATGGCATAACTATTTCATTTTTGCTCCATTGAGTTGGTTCAAATTTTGTTAGCTCTGGTTTGAACTCAGCATTAATCTAAAAATGGTTGTAAGCTTGGTTCGGCTCCAGAAAATGGTTGATGAAATGATTTAGAAATAGGTTTTAATTGTTGCTTTAAATGTTGCATTTAACTTGTAAATTGCATAAGTAATTCTTTATAGATCCTTTTTGAGTGAATCCAATTGTGTTGGCTTCCTCTGTTAGTGCACTAAATGATAGGATAGGTTTTAGGCATGTCACTATTTTCCAAATCCTTGTGGGTGCATTTTAGTTGTGCTCTTGTGCATGTCTTTGAAAAATCATACAAAATGCATTATAGCTCCAAATGAGGTGAACTCAATTGTGTTATTCATCTTATGAGGTGCTTTGCTTACCATAAAAATCCCGAGTGCAACACCTCTTTGGAAAACTATGCTTGAGAATTTAATTCAGATGAACAGTAACCGATTTGAATTTTCCAGCATTTTTCAGGCTGAGCAGATTTGTTTTGGCTATAACTTTTGCATTGAGAATCCAAATCAATTGGTTATTATTGATAAATTCCTTAAAAATCATGTTCTTGCTGCTGTAAAAATTTTAGAGCATTTGGTGAAAGTTGGCTGTTGAGTCTTTTCGGTTTTCCTCGTTCTTATCGGTTCTTTTCGCTTTTTCGTTAGGTGCTGACGAGTGCGTTGATCCCGTGAGTGATCCTCTACAGCTTAGTGAGCAAATCCAGCAAGGCAAGCAGTTTGATCATGTTTAATCCCATTACTTTCAAAGTCTAATATATTGTTTGCAAAGTGTATGTATGCATGCTCTATTTTGTTGTTAAATGATTATCGATTAGTTGATCCTATAGATGCATACTCTGTAGGTAAATGTTCAATATCTACTACTAAGCCTAGGAATATCTTGCTGTGATTGGGGCTCGTTGGATGAGCTCTTGTCACTTAGTAGATTACGTGATGCTATTGCTTAGAAATGCTTAGCTTACGGTAGAATTGGGCGGTTATCGACTTAGTCGATAACTTTGATCACACAAATCTATCTATTACCATATGTCCAACACTTTGTGCTTTGTTACTTTGTAAATCTAAAACTGAAAAATAAAATGCTTTGGACTTGGGCATAATGGTACGTTGGTGTGATTGTGTTGAGTGTAACTGGAATGATGCCCGAGTCAACAACGACCAAATTACTTGCACCATTGATCCAAGCACTTTTGCGTGCTAACCACGCGAGGGGGATATGGAACCTCTCTTGACTTAGTACTTTGGGAGGTGTTAATTATGGGTCGCAGGTGGTTAAAACTGTTTTTATAAGAGGAAGAGCACCCGCAGTTGCTTAGGCTGGGCCGGTGTATCCTACTCTTCAGGTTGTCGCGACTCTTAATTAGCATCATTCATTGGAAAGGGTCATGTAAGACTAACCGTGCCGGCATACCAAAGGAAGTGTGCTAAATAGCTTGGCGAAAAGGTGGTCTCACGTGTGGGTACATTGGTACACCCCTGCAGGGTTAAATCTATTCGAATAGCCTCGTCCTAGGTTATGGACAAGCTTGGTTATTTCCCGCAAGAATTAGACTACAACCTTTAATTAAAACTTGACATGGGTGGTATGAATGGGTAATTCATGCTATTGTTGTGGTGACTATTGGGTTAGTCACTTCCAGGATTATTGTTGTCATCTATCTATTGTTATTATGTTGTTGTCTCGCTGTTAATTTCAAATTAAAAATGAATTGTAAAACTGCTTTGAATCTATTTAAGTATTGCAAATGAAAACTTGCTTTATGCTGAAAACAACCTACAGCCTCCACTTAAATGAGCTTGCATGTAGCATATGTATAGGCCTGTTACCCTACACGTAAGTCTTGCGAATACATTTTTGTACTCATTTGCTTTGCTTAATTAATTGTTGCAGAGAAGGTTGATCCCCCAAGGTATCACTTTTGTGAGTTGTGAGGTGGATTTGACGACTAGCTTGGCGGCCCGGTCGGTTGCCTTGTGGGTTAAAGGCAAACCATATGGCTTTTGTTTATCGCCATCTTATGGCTTTTGCTTCCGCTGTTATTTCTCTCTTTAGTTGTATTTGGCCGGTTGGCCCCTTTTGTAATAACTCTCTCTCTACTATGTATGTCTTTGGTTTAATCTAGTTCGTGCTTTGGTTCTATGTCTTGTATGATGTTGATTCATGATTTTGTAAAGAGGTGTGTATACTGCATTTCTGGGAAGTATACATATCTCGAAGACACGGGTTATTTTGTTTGTGATGCTAGGGTCAATGGATGACTAAGCATTACAAGCCTAATAAACCAGGGTCCTCACAAAGTTGGTTTCAGAGCCATACTAACCGTAGTAACCCTAGCTTGGTCATCTTTAGGATGTTTTTGAAAAACTTAGTTTCAAAATATCAAATGATTTATGAAAGCTTAAGCAAATTCTCATTTTACTCCTTACCTATCTTAGATTTCTTATCTCATCTTGCTCTCACTTGAGTTTTTTAAGTCGTTTTCCTCTCCTTCTCTCAAAAAGATAGTTGTTATTGTTTAATTGGGTTTTGGGAATCAATGAGATTGGCAAATTGAAGTGTTGGCTGCCCTTTTTCAAGGTTTTGAAGTTTCTAGAGTCGGTGATTTCGGCTAAGAGCTTGGATGCAAAATCTGGACAGCAAGCATCAAATTTCCAGACAGCAATCTCAAGATTTCTAATTAGGGTAGATAATGAGAGTTTAATACAACTAAAAATTGTGGGAATAAAAGGGTAAGATGTGATACTAGTTAGCTAAGTATCTAACACCTATTTTGTTGGTTTTACCTTGCTTAGTAGCAGTGTTAGACCTAGAGTAGTGTGCTGAAATTTTGTCTTCTCAACCGATTGCTCGTTCATTCAATACGGGTGTGTTATGTCGGGAAGTTGAGCTTTAGTCTGTGTTTCCCCTGCTGTTTCTTGATCCTCCTTGTAATCTGGTGGGGTTCTTTTAATTGCAATATTGTTGGCTTGCGGTTAGGGTGATGCCTATTCCCCTAGTCGTTGGCTTTCCTTTTGGTTTTCTTTAGCTTCTAGTTTTCGGGTTTTGTTGCTAACCCATTTTAGTGGAATCCATGCCTAGAATCACATCCAAACCTGTGCAAACCATTGACATGGATTGGTTGTCTTAGCATATGGGGCAAATCGATTGCGCTCGGAAGCTCATCTACCTCACAAGTCCCTCCGGCGAGCAGGTTAGCTTTTCGCCGAAGCTGCAAGGTCCACATCTCTTCTCGCTAGACGCGAAGCCAGCTCTAGATATTCGTGAAGTCCCAACGGTATGTGACTTCATGGATGTATCCATGTATGCACAAAAGAATGTGCTGGATTGGCTTCAAATTCTATATTAGATTGTGTACTGAGAGATAGCAAAATGGTTATGTGGGCTCGGTTGATCAGCTCTATGATGAATGTCAAATCTGAAATCAATTTGATAATTGGAAACAATCTTGAGCTAGAACTATTGCTTTCTGTTGTTAGGTTTAATATATATAGCTTTATTCCTTTTGGTTGTCAGTTCTGCATAGTTTAGATTATCCTTGTATGAGCTAGTTGATCTTTGTGAGATACTTACATAGTTATTCTCAATCTGTAGATAATCCTCTTTGCTGAAATGATATTGTGATTATGTTGATATCATTGCTCTATTCTGTTTTTCATAACAGATTGCCTTTTGTTGTCTTGGTGGATATATTGACTCTGATAGTCTTTGACAATCTATGAACTGAAAGTTTATTTTGCTACCGTGACATAAATTTGACATTCAATAGGAAAGTTTTTGGTTTAGCTCAAGATCTGTTTGATAATTGTTAAATTTGATTAGTGAAGATATATTGACTGATGTGCTGAGATTGCAAAGGTTAAATCTTTGCATCCAGCATACTAGATGAGATGTCAAAGACTTGTTCTTTTGCAACTCTCCTTCTGAGAGCACAAACTATCATCAATCTTTTGCAACTCTGTGCTTATTTCATTCATATACATTTGGTATATGTTTAGCATTTCAATCAATTTAAATGACTTGAATGATTTACATTTGATTATGTTAATTTGGTCATTTAAATGCTGTTGGATTAATGCTTTATTGTTTCATATTTATGCTGGAATTAATTTTTATTATTTGCTTATATTGCACATGTTGAGCGTATGTAACTTATATAGATAGCAAGTAAGCGAGATGGCAGAGGCGCTGTCTTCGCTGCCGTCACCGATGCCGCAAATGGGAGAGGTGCCGTCTTTGTCGCCGTCACCGACGCCGCCTAATGCGTTTGGATTTCCGTCGACGATAATGATACGTAAGCGAGATGGCAGAGGAAAATCGAAAATGCCTGCAGGTCGACTGATCATCACGGAGGTCAATGACGTTGAGATCCCTCTAAGTCCCTAGAGATCAGCGGTGAGATTCCGGATCATCTGCGGGATACTTGCAAGGGAACGGGTCCCTATCACCACACTAAGCTAGAAGTCTCTGACGAAAGAACAGAGAGGCGCGCTGTGGACAGAACTTTCAAGCAAGTTCACTATCCCAGAAGCAGACATGGCACGCGTGGAACGGCAAGCGTTGCTCTCGATGGATCACGCGTGGAGGACCTTCAAGAGCATTCTTGTCACGAAGTACGTGAACACGGGTGAGACGCCCTTCGCGATGTATGGATTCTTGACGTGGGAAACATAGGACGCCTTTGTGGCTATGAAGACAACGGCCGAATTTAAGGAGCAAAGTGCGGCGCACAAAGCTCTCACTACTACAAAAACGCTAATACTGGAAGCCTCATCATAGACGGTTGACCAAAACCGTCTGTATTACATGCAATCACAGTCGGTTTTGGTTTAGAGACCGTCTGTGTTACTTGCTGCGCTAAAAGCCGTCTGTGAAGAGGTAATATCATAGACGGTTCATGTTGAAAACCGCCTGTGAAGTATCACAGACGGTTCTTGTTAATAACCGCCTGCGATAATTATACATATCACGCATTTATTTTTAACAAAGAACCGCTCAGGAAACATCACAGCGGTTCTAACAATAACCGCCTATGATATTACCACATATCACGCACGATTTTTTGTTATAACCATCCGTGATAATATCGCTATGCCCAATGCGCGCATTTTCTTCTTCGTCGCCATCCACTTCGGCTCCCCGATGCGTCTCTTCACCGCATCAAACCGCTTCGGCTCCGTGATGCGTCTCTTCGTCTCACGCTCCGAATTTATACCTTATTTTATAAAAAGGATCATCTGCCATCGAAGATGTGATCATCCCCACATACTTATAAAAAAGTAAATGGTCGCCTCTTCCTTGTCGCCGGCATTGATGGCCTACCGCCAAGATCAGACGAGCACCTCTCTCGCTCTACGTTGAACTGTGCTACGGAAGAACACTGTTTCAACAGTGTCTTCACTCCTACGTCGGTCGAGAATTTGCTGGAGCAGATGACGGTCACCTTCCGCCGTCTTAACATCCTCCTCCGCCGTGTCTTCCGGGTGATCTCCCACTTTCGACGAGTTTACCGCGTCATCGACGTGGTTCTCCAAAACGATGTTGCACGTCTTCACGAGGCTTGCCGTCACTTGGACTGCGTAATCGAGGTGGTAGGAGACCGAGTTGACCAGGCCAAGACCCCTCAAGCAAGGGAAGAGAGCTATGGGCTCAATTCTTCTTGGTTCAACAGTCTGAGGGTCTTCGGGAGACACTCGAACGAGCGCGTTAGCGGTGGACGATTTCAGCTTCGTCACGATGATCAAGAATCGTCCGATGCCGACACCGCCGCCTGTGAAGTATTGAAGATGGAGATAGCACCTACCTCCGCCACTAGAAAAACTTTGTTTAATTATAGGTTTCTATTTTTTAATATAAACATGTAATTTCTTCATGTCATGTAAGTGTATATACAAGATAAATATACTTGAGAAAAATTATTTCACAGACGGTTCCATTATGGAACCGTCAGGATATGGGATATATCACTGAGCGGTTCTATTTTGGAACCGCTGCTGATATAAATCTCTATATCACGACGGTTCCATAATGGAACCGTCGTGATAATTATCACTAACGGTTCCATAATAGAGCCGTCGTGATAAGTCTCTTTATTAGTAGGAGCCCGCCGCTAGGGTTTGCGCCGCCTAACTCGTCACTCCTCAGCCGCTTAGGGTTTGCGCCGCCCTAACTCGTCACTCCCGGCGCCGCTAGGGTTTGCGCCGCCCTAACTCGTCACTCCCCGCCGCTAGGGTTTGCGCCACCCTAACTCGCTCCTCAACAAGATTTACTCTCGCTTATTCCTCCCACCTCGACGCCGCCGCCGACCCTCGCCGCTGCCGCCGCCTGCCCCTCGCCGCCATCGCCGCCGTCCCCCTCGCTGCCGCCGCAGTTGTGACACCACTTTGCACCTGCATAAGATCGCACGATAGTCGTAGTGTCTTGTGCAGTGTCAGGGTCATTCCACAACTATGGTGACGCCGCCACCCCGCTGTCGCCCACGCTACCATGGCTTGGTTCTCTGCTTTCGGCCTCCTGGCTCTGGACTCAAGGGCTTTGCTTTCCCATCCTCCATCTATTCTCCTCTAGATCTGTTAGCTTAATGTCTTTTGTTGAGTTTGATTTTTATGCTTGAGCCTTAAGTTGTGTCCTGATGTTTGTGTGATTTATGCAAGGTGAAGGAGATGGATAAGGGTTGTGCTGGTGGTGGGGTCGCCACCGTGGTTGCGCTGTACAAGGTATCACCCTACCTTACTCCCTCTCTGTCTCTACCCCCCTTGCTCTGTGATGAAAATGGCTAGTGCTCTGCGATGGATGCCGATGGCTACTACTGGTGTGGTGGGTTTGGACACACTTGGTCTTGTTCTCCTGCTGTTGAACTGCTCAATGATGTTAATAATCTTATGCTGAAATTGAATTGATAATTAGTTCATATTAATAGTCCCCTTGCTCTGTGATGTAATGATGTCAATAGTCTTATGCTGAAATTGAATTGATAATTAGTTCATATTAATAGTCCCCTTGTTCATGCCGGTCAAGTTCTCCTACCTCTTGCATACCGTGCACGCCCTACCATTCCATTCATAATCTCTTCTCTATAAAGTCTCCAGAAGTGCTTGTGCCATTAAAACCAGCATCATATATATATTATATATATATATTTAAGTGATCCCTAGCCACTTTAGGAATATCTAACTTAGATCATGACATTGAGAAGGATGAGCATGTAATTGTCTTTAAAGCCAACAAGAACACCAAGCAACAAGTTGAGGTTTAAAGACGATTACATGCTCAAGAATGGTTAGTTGCTGATACATGATGCCACTTTCCAGTCGGAGTACCTGCGTATCAACGTCACTTTCTGAACATAGCGACGTCCAATCCAGGTAATTGGATGTCCTAACGCTCTCCTTACATCCATACTTTTTATACTTGCAAGGGCTCAATGAGGTTGACCGTGGCTACTGTCTCATCCTTCTCATGCTACGTGGACGATCCCCCCAAAGTGGCTGAGAGACTACGAACAATATATAATATTATATTATATTATATATATATATATATATATGATGCCGATTTAATGGCACAAGCACCACCGCTGGGGCTTTATAGAGAAAGTCATCATGCACGGTTTCACCACAAACCGTCGTAGTATTTATCACGCACGGTTTGTGGTGAAACCGTCTGTGAAAGTATGCATCATAGACGGTTCAAAACCGTTTGTGATGACCTCATGTCATCACTAACCCATAAACTTAGACGGCTCACGAAACCGTCTGTGATGATGTTTTTGAACCGTTTATGAATTCCTTTTCTGTAGTAGTGTCTCCAGACACGAAACACTCACCCGCACAGACTCGGCACCGCTGGGTACGCTGCTAAATCAACGGAATGGGCGGCAGAGGAGGAGAACGCAACCAGGCCATTTCCTGAGATCACAGATCCACGTTCCCTAAGCTGGTTAAAAGCGAGGGCAAAAGTCTCGTCTTCAGGTAGCATCTCTTTCACAAACCCGGCAGACCAGGAAGTGTCTCAACGTGTGGTAAATATGTCAAACTACCTTCTTCTACTGTGAGTGGTAAATATTTTTATATGTGCTAAAAATTGTTTCCATCTATACCTTCTTCTGAGAAAGGATTGACCTATTCGTGTTGCAAAGTCTTTTAGGATGTATAATGGCAACTTGATAGTGGTAGTCAAGTACATGATTTGGGTGAGGCTGTAGGTGTCAAGTTGTTTGAGATTCATTGGGTGATAAATTGATTTCTTGGAATAATTCTTGGTGAGGATTTGATTTTTAATAAAATGGTTGTCCTTGGAGCTAACTTATTTTGATGCTGCAATTAGTAGAACCTATAGTGATTTGTGGTTCAAGATTTTTTATTTATTTGATGGAACATTAGAACAGCACGATTGAGTAATTTGTAAGGTTGTGTAGGTGAAATATGAAGGCGTAGTTTAACGAGAGTTGGACTAGCGAAGTAATCTAATCGTCGCGGTAATTAATGGGATAGCAGAGATTGATGAGTATTGTCAGGTATGGCTTGGAATCAGTGAGCAACCCTCTGGAAGTTAGAATATTTTAAAAGATAATTGGGTCGAGAATATGTTTACATATTGATGTTAATGAATGAGTAGGTTCAGATTGTGGAAATTTCAGACATCGAGAATGAGGATTTTCCTATTATTTTACACCAGCTGTTAATTGTAGGATTCTTGGAGGTTCAAATTGGGCTTGTGATTTATACTAGAACCTTGGTCGCTTCACGATTATGTGTATAAGTAGAAGAACAAAAGCGGATTTCAAAGAGCGTTGATCATTGATAGAATCCTTTAGGTGTAGTAAATGAGTATGTGTGCTCAGAATTTCAAATTAATTGTCCTTAACAGAATGAGGTGATATGGTTGTGGGTGAACAATCTTTATTGAGGTGATGGAAACTATTTGTCAAAGTAATTCCTTTGGTATAGGAGTGGACTAGAGAATCCTTTTGTGGATTAGTAGAGTCCCTCTAAATAGGTATGATTGTTCTTTCAGTTTGAGGATTGTTTTGGGATTGACGGTTAATAGAATGAGTTAGTGTGATGATTTGAAAGCACGTGATTTGGGAAATGATTTATTTCTTAAAAGAACATATGAGAAAAGAATGTTTTCTCGAGTAGAGAAGTGCTCTATTGGTTCTTGTTTGAGTTGGGTTTTTATGATGGAAATCATGTACAATTTGAGTTGACTTTATGATCGGCAAGGTGGTTCTTTCCGGTTTAGAAAAAAATAGAGAAAAAGATTGATTTGTGGTATTCGAGTGATTTTTCCTTTGGCTTACGTGGTGTTTATTTGCAAATTGTCTACTTGAAGAGTGGAAAGGTTCTCGAGATGAATCTTCCATTTTGGATTTGACTCTGTTGGGCTAGGGTGAGTTGGTAATGCGTGATTACGATGAGAATCATTTATTTTCAGTTGGGTTATGTTTGCAAAATAGTTTGTTTAAAAACGAGTTCTATTATGTGTTCCTGGTTAACGGTTGTGCTCCTTGTTAAGGTGAAGAAATCGATTAAGACATGGAACAAGAGTTCTATGTGTTATGTTTTAGTTGTGTGGTTTGGTACCGAATGGAAGGTTGGCCTAAGGTACATTGGTTTGTTTATGGAAGTTGCGGTGATTTTGGAAGATAGAGTATCGAGTAAGACCGTGCCTTCGAGTCCTGTCCATTGAGTGGCTCTGAAAAGATCGGGATGAGTAATAAGGCACAATATGTCAGTCACGTCAAGGTGCGGTGGTCGCATCAGACCAAGCGGAAAGCAACTTGGAAGCTGGAGTCCCGCATGCGCGAGCGAAATCCATAATTATTTATGTCGGGTACGTGCTAATTGTTGTTGTCCTTCGAGTAGAACGACAGATAGAATTCGGGATTGAATTATATTTAAGGAGGGTAGAATGTAATACCCTAAAACGCTTTAGAAAGAGGACGAAAGGGATTAGTGGGGTTTTCTGAAATTTAACCCTCTTGAGGACCCGTGCGTCATTAGATTAAAGGGGTTACGTGAAAATGGGATATTTCGGAATTTTAGGGAGGAGTTGGTTCGGATAAAAGGATCGTGGGGAGAGTGGATTCTAGAAACCCTAAAGTATTTTCTTTTATTTTCCTCCATGCGCCGCCATCTCCCGATCGCCCGGCCGCGCGTAGCACACCAACGACGACCATCCTCCAACGCGAAGCCGCCAGCCTGTTTTAGCCGTTTGACCAGTGGCGTTCCCTGCCGCACGAGGGAGCCATTTGTGCATGTGCATGTGCGTGTGAAGGTGTGAAGGCTACCACATGGCTAGCACTCGGCCAAAGCCATCTGTCGTGGAAGTACAACCACATGCAAGTATTGATTGCTATATCTTCTACGTGCATGCACTGCTTTGATTATTCAATTGGATTGTTAGGGAGAGAGAGATTAGAGAGTGTGCTGCATGCATGCGGTTCAATTGGGATGGTTAGGCTGCTCCTAGTGCTCCACATTGGTTGGTATCTTAAGCCTGTCATGCAGGCAAAATGATGATGTGGCACCATAGTTAATGAAGAGAGAGGGTACTCTAGTATCTAATCTAGATACTGGTTCGGTCTCGAAATCCAACGCATAAAATTTATTGTGATCGATCCCGTGCGGTGTCAACAAACATGTATTGCTTTAGTACATGCCACAAATAGGCCACAATGCTCAAATACTAGTAAAGATCATGCATGTAATTTGTAATACCCCAGATGGATCCGAAAGAGTATTCGAGAGAGAATATTTAAATTGGGGAGAACGACTAAATAGAAAAGAGTTTAACAGAGGATTAGAGGGGGTTTTTGTAATATCCCGAATATTCAAGTGAATGCAATAAAGTTTAGAGATAACAACATTAAATTGGAGAGGAAAATTACTCAAAAAAATTCAGAATCTTTTGAGGGAGAATTGGAACTTAAGCTTTCGGCCCAAGGCGTCCTAACCAAATGGGTCGGCCTTTTTAGTAGAGTCAAGAGGGGGGTGCCTTTCTCCAAAACCCTAGCCTCTGCTACAGTACCCGCGCCGCACTGTAGCACGCGTACTGTAGCAGCCACCCCTCCCTGCTGCTCTGCCAAGAGAAGGAAGAAGAAGAGAAAGGAAGGAGAGGAAGAAGAAGGGAGAAGAAGAGAGGAAAAGGGAAGGGAAGAGGAAGAAGGTGGGAGGGAGGTCTTCGCGAAGGTTTCAGCGGCATCCCGCATCGTTCTTGTGGGTAAATTCGTGATCCCCATTAGTTTTGGTATATCGATCTTGTGCGTAATGTCTCCATATGTTAGATGGAAGCTGCTGTAGTAGATCGGTTTATTCTGCGATCTGTTGACGCGCGAGTTTGAGATAGTTCTATGCAGAATCTGTGTTTAGGGTTTCCCGGAGTTAGATGGGGAATTGCGTTAGCTTTCTAGAAAGTCCTAATTCATAATTTTTGGATAAACTATAAATTAGTTATGAATTTTACAAGACTGGGTGCTAATTCAGTCTCAGGACTTGTGCAGCGAACATAGATTTGTAAATTTGATCTTGGAGACGGCCGAATTGGGTGAGCTGGTCTCCATGAGATTTATAGGTATTTTCATTATGATTCCAGAAAGTTAAATTTCATAATTTTTGGATGTTTATATCAAAAGATATGAATTTTAGAAACTAATGCTGTAATCTGTCCCTCTCTTGTGGACAGAATAGTTTTACTGGATTGTTTGCAACCTTTGTTGCAGAGTGGGAAAATTTTTGATAATTTTATTAAGATATCTGGTTTTCTTTAGTTTTCATAGAGTATTAGAACAATGTGTTTGGTTGTGCCAAACAAAAGTTATGATTTTCCCAAGTCAGATTTACTGAAGATGACAGAACAGTCTCCGAGATTAAAATCAAAGGATTAGATGTGGTAATTTGACCTTTCGATCACTTGAGAAGTTGTAGCTAGGATTGTGTAGGTTCTAGGAAAATTTGATTCATGGCTTTTGGAGTCTTGACTCAAAAGCTATGAATTTTTCCTTAACAGTGGTCTGTTTGGACAGATTTGGGAATTTGAGAGCAGAATGATTAATTGTTCGGGTTTCGATTAGGGATGTTTGTTCTTGTTTTGTTCTATTGCAATGCTGTACTCTTTTGATTGGTGTACTTAGTATATTGTTTTACGGTTGCCAGGTGGTGATGAACACCGAGGCTAGAGCTCTTCTGTGATTGTCTTCCGTCTCACGGTTAAGGCAAGTATAATGAGGGATAGAATAGATCCTAATGATTGGCATTGTTTGATAAATACCATGAGTATTTGTGTTATTCATGACTGGTAAGGTGGAATGAATGGTAATGCTCATGTTTTCTAGTGTTAAGAGTTACGTGCTATCCATTGGTGTTTGAAAGTTATGAAGTTTATGATTATGAACAGTGGTAGTATGAATAGGTTATTCATATGCAATGTTGTTGCGGATGCATGGTTGTGGTAATTTGAGATTTCATACATATGCATCATGAAAGCTTATTGAAGTCTTTGTCATGTGATGACCAAGCAATGATTTGAGGTCCCCGTCATTTATATGACGGGCTTGAGGTCCCCACACTTGTGGAGTGTGGGCTTGTGGTCCCCATTACTTATGAGTATTGGGCTCTTGGTCCTGTGCTTATGAAGCACGTGCATGGGTATACATCGACGGTTGTATACCTTGCATTACCGTAAAATGCAAAAGAGTTAAAGAGAAAGGTTGCATTGAGCATTGCATAAGCATATGGCATGATGTATGGTAAAGATGTGAGAATGAATGCTGATGTTTTAATGGTGTTTTATAATGTCACATTATTTGATACTTCTTTGAGTCTTTGGGCTCACTCGCTTTTGTTGTGCTTTTAGGTACCACTGCAAGAACGGCATGCATGGGAGGGAGTAGGATTGCTATGGATGCACTCACTACCACACACTCTTTTAAAGATGAATATCATTTAGATCGCATTGCAATAATAAGCAAACCGCTTAAGGATTGATTTTGGCTATGCTTGACTGCATGGATTATTTGAGTTAATGAGAGTACTAAATTTTTATTATGTTTGCTTATGCTTTAGCTGAATAGATTATTTGTGAATGCTTGATGAACTTTGGATGTTGAGATAGTGATAATGATACTTGCATCTGTTGAAACCTCCGGTATACTTAGATATACAAAGGAGGTTATGCCGAAATTTAGTAAAAATGTCTTAGTTTTAAATTGTTATATTGTTAGTTTAGTAATATCCCAGGCTCATGTTGGGCTGGGGTGTTACATAATTAAATGAAGCAGCCTAAGAAACTACACCATAAGAAACCATGCATTGGGAAGATAGTATCCTAACACTCCTCATGCACTAAAGAAACTGCACTAAGATACTGCCCATTGGGAGCAGCCTTAGGGAGATAAATTTTGTTAGTGCTGCATGCTCATTAATTGGAGTAGTAGTGTTGCATTAGTTTATTAGTTTTGTCTTATTCCGTTACTAGTTAGCATGACATGCTCGGCTGGTTGTTGCTATGAATATTTAATTGGATTGTTAGGGAGAGAGAGATTAATTAAATAATGCTAATTAGTAGTTAACTAGTTTGGTCGTAGCATTGTATGCATGTATGCATGTTTAAATAGTAATGGTGAGTCATTAGCTAGTTAGTGTTGCATGTGTTATTAGCATGTTTCTAGTCAGGGAGATATCGAACAGTAGATTGGTTTTGGTCTGCTGTTCTGTGGTATGATTTATTCAGGCACCTTAATGGCAAATTTTGGGAATATCATCTACTAGTTAATTGTAGATAATTTCAGTTTCTTTCCACAGAGTATTTGATCATGTCGAGCAGACGAGTAATTTTCAAGTTATGAATTTAGTAAGGCTCACTGTCCAGAAGATGATAGATCAATCTTCTGGGATAAAAACGGGGGGTTAGATTATTTATTTAGAAGATCTCACCATAACTAAAGTTGTAGATATTTTGTTAAGCTTTCCAGAAAGCTAAAGAACATAAACTTTGGCCATGTGTGCCGAAAGTTACGTTAGATTTAGTGTCGCTATCCAGAAACCCTATTGAGAATTAGCTGTTCTGTTAATCAGTTTGGTAAGGGTAGAAGATGGCTAAATCTGGAAAGCTCACCAACTAGGTTTAGGTGGGTAATTTGATAATATTTCCGAAAAGTCTAAGAACACCACATTTGGATCCCTGGTCGAAAAGTTATGAATTTTAGATTTTGACTGTCTGTTGAGGGAACAGATCGATGTTTAGGATTTTGGAGTTGGGATTGCGTTAGAGAGTGTAGTGAATTCGTATTTGCTTCTAGCTTTGTTTTTGTCCAGAATTGCCATCTTAGAGTGCTTGTTAAATTAATTCAGGTGGGGGTTTGGTTCCGGGGGCAGCGCCCTCTTTGCGTCTTCCATCTTCGCATTGTTGAGGCAAGTACAGTTAGTGATAGATTACTTATGAGTGAATGTTCATGCTTGCAAATATTATGTATATGTTTGCGATTCATGGATGTGGGACTGATATTTATGTCAATGATCATGAATGTTAGAAGTATGAGTAAGTTTTATTCATGTATGATGATGCTGCTAATGCATGTTTATGATAGATAGAAGAATTGTTCGTGTGCATCATGTTATCATGTTTGAGGCTTGGTCGCATGGTGACCAAGCATTGATTTGAGGTCCCCGTCATGTATATGATGGGCTTATCATCCCCACACTTGTGGAGTGTGGGCTTTTGGTCCCCATACTTGTGGAGTATGGGCTATGGTCCCTGTGCTAGAAGGCACAGGCATGGGTATGCATCGATGGATGCATGCTCCGTATTACTGGTAAATGCAAAGAGAAAAGAAAGAGATGCATTGCGCATTTGCATTGCATAAGCATGGGAATTATTTTATTGTAAAGATTTGTGGATGGATTTTGATGTTATAATTGTGTATTATAATGTCTTATCAATTGTACTTTGCTGAGTCTTTAGACTCACTCTTGTTGTTGTTTGTGGATTTAGGTACCCATCATACGATCGTCATGCATGGGAGGGAATAGACATAAGTTGGTTGCACACTCCACGTGCCTTTCACAGTTGAATAAATTGGATGATGATTTAGCGTTTGATCACATTACTTAAAGGAATTATTATGAATATGCCTTATGCATTGGATAATTTGTAATAGAGTTGATTAGCATATTTTGGATACCATTGGATTATGCTTTACATAGGATGTTTGGTTTATTGAATGATACCATATTAATCTGTTAGAACCTCTGGTATAGCCATCTATACAAAGGAGGTTCTGCTGAAATTTAGTAAAAAGGCTTAGTTTTATTTTGTTACTCTGTTAGTTTAGTAGCATTCCAGGCTTATGTTGGGCTGGAGTGTTACAATACGGTTCCCTATGGATCTTATATGGGAAATAATATTAGAACACTATCAGAAACAAAGACCCTTTAGTGTTGCGGACACACTAAGTGTATGTATGAGAATACAATGGATGTTACTGAATGATCGTAACGATCGTGGTTACAGATGTTAGAACTTGTTGCCTCTTATTACGGAGTATGTGAGCTACCCCTTTATAGTTATTGAGGGGTGGAAGTTAATGCTGCTAAATATGCCTCTAATCTTCATGCACATTCTTCAGTAGAGTCTTGAACCATCACGTATTTTAGCCAACTGTCGGAAGTTGTCAAATGCGCCAATAACTACTTTCCTGTTAGTCACGTGGGAAACTATCATGTCTCCCGACCAGTTTGCTAGTCGGGAATCGTCCAAAAACGCATAGCTGGTCGGACGATGCCTACAGTTGGCCGTCTCATGACTCCAACTAGTCGTCAACTAGTTGGGCCATAGTAAAGGGTATTAAACTTCCTTTAAATACCAGTTGTTGCTTCATAACCGTTATAGAGGTAGCCTCTAACATGTGGGCCTACTTTGATAGAAACTTTGACTTTGACCAAAAATGTTGACTTGTTAAAAAATTCTCGTCAGATACAGGTAGGCTACACTAGCGCACAGTTCAAAATTCTACCACGTAAATCAAGAAGCCATGCAAGTAAAAAATCATAGATTGTTACCACTAAGGGATACGGGTAGGCTACACTAGCACACAATTCAAAATTCTACTACGTAAACTAGGAAACCATGCGAGTAAGAGATCATAGATTGTTACCACTAGATGCGCAATGTAGTAGAAGAACAGTTAGAGCAGCCTGGCCCAACGTCGAGCGCGTCGATATAGTGGTCGTAGTCGATCGTCTAACATTCTTGGCACCAATTGTCTCCTCTAGCAACATCTCGCGTTCTGTACGTAGGTCACAGATCATCTTTAATTAGTGCAACAGTAGTCACAACAGCGTCTCTACGGTATCCACACATTCTAGGGTAAAACGTCGTACACCGGTGTGCTAGCACCGGTGCACCCGGCAAGGCCTTCGAGAGATGGTGGCTAGGGTTTCAATGCTGTAACTCGTACATCCAAAAGCCCCATGCCTCCCCTTATAAAGAGCCCGAACGGATCATATTCGAACTAGTTTGTTTCAACCCGTTAAGTGTGTGACCCTGTAAGTTCATGTGTAATCGGCCATGACATGGAAACCTTTCCAATCACAAGTCGGTAGTGGTTCCTAGCAGGACATAGCGACTCCCGAATACACATAAAGGTTATATTGGACGAACCATACGCAATATGATCTGCGACCAGATCCTTATCACTCATGACCAGTTCGTATCTCCATACGACTAGTTCGCATCTGGTCACGACCAGTTCACATCTAGTCACAACCAGTTTGTATGTGGTCACGACTAGTTCGTAACACCTTACGACCAGTTTGCCGACCAGTCAGTGATCATGCAAGACTACACTACTACAAAAAGGCTAATACTGGATGCCTCATCACAGATGGTTGACCAAAACCGTCTGTATTACATGCAATCACAGACGGTTTTGGTTTTACAACCGTCTGTGTTACTGGCTGTGCTAAAAACCATCTGTGAAGAGGTAATATCACAGACGGTTCATTATGAAAACTGTCAGTGAAGTATCACAGACAGTTGTTAATAATAACCGTTTGTGATATTTCGAAATATCACAGACGGTTTTCAATAAACAACCATCTGTGATACTTCACAGACGGTTTTCATAATAAAACGTTTGTGATATGACACCATATCACAGACGGTTCCATTGTGGAACCATCTGTGATAAGTATCATTGACGGTTCCATAATAGAATTGACTGTGATAAGTCTCTTTATTAGTAGGAGCCCGCTAGGGTTTGCGCTCTAACTCGTCACTCCCTAGTGCCCTTACTCTCATCCATTCCCCTCCCGAGCCGAGTGATCCCGTCGCCAACGCCGCCTTTCTTCCCGTCGCCGACGATTGTGACACCACGGTTCACTGCACAAGACACTCTTATAATAGTGGCTTGTGAAGTGTCACTGTTGTGCCACAACTACGGTGACGCTGCCTTCCCCTCTCTCTCCTGCCCCCGGCGTGTGCGACCCCGACTACCTCACCAACCTCCCCAACTACCTCTAGCTCCACCGACCTCTGCCTTGGCTACCTTATCACCGACACCGGCGATGTCAATCGGGGTAAGACAGATCTATTGGTTTGTGCTGTTGGTATTCATATGAACCGAGTTGCAATGTGGGCTACCTAGCTAGCTTGTCTGTTGATGGTCGGTTTGGACAGCCTTGGCCTTGCTGTCTTGCCCTCTATGACTGTTGGCTGGATGGATGGATCTGGAGGTGGGGAATGGAGTTGTGTTTGGGTGTGACTGTTGCATGGTATGTTCTTAAAGACATTTTTTGTTTTATATACGTATGATGCAAGGAGTGCTGGTGAAAAAACACATTGATGCAACCTTAAGAAGTAGCAATCTGAGGGAGGCAATTTGGTTGCCTCCTGGAGAGGATCTTAACAAATAGCTATTTGTTAATAGTAAGTTTGATCACCATCTATTCTTAGGATAAATAACACTATGTAAATGTTTCATGGATATAGGTGATTTTCTATAGGTTGCTACTCTTATCTGCTTGACATGAAAACCGCAAATGTTACTAGTTGTGTTCACCGATGAGATATGAAATGAATCTCCAAGGACAATAGGATGAACTGTATATGAATAATTTTGGAATAAAAGCTTATGAATCTATAGAATCAAAATCCTTGCACACAGTTTGCACATATGAATGTAAACGAACTTCTACATGGATAGAGGTGAGTTTCTACAGATTGCTGCTCTTATCTGCTTTATAGATAGAGTGTTAACCATTAAGGAAAACTCTTTTTTACATCCTAACATGATATTGTAAACTTACCATATATTGTTATCTTATTACCATTCATGTTCTTTTTACAAAAGTTTGTGGTCTTCTTATTTAGTATGAAGAAATTTGCCGCTCGATATTAAACTACTTGAGCGAGGTGTGATTGTAATTGTCTGAGTCTTAATTATTTGTTTCAACATATTTTATATGTTTCACTGGACTTGTATTCAAGTATTATCCATGAGAGTTTTGTCTCAATCCTTGTGAGAGTTTTCCAAGCAGTGGTCGCCTCCTCCCGAGCCCCGCCTCCTCTTCTCTATTCTTGATCTCTTCTCTACAAAATCTCTAGCAAAGGGTGCTTTTGCCTTTAAAACCACTTTATATATATATATATATATATATATATATATATATATATATATATATATATATATATATATATATATATATATATATACATACATACATACATACATACATATACATATACATATACATAGTTAAGTAGCCTTTGTTAGCTAACTCGAGGCCTAATCAATTCAGCTAGCTAGCTCGCTCCTTGGGCATTCATCCTATAACGTTCAGGTGAAACACAACCTACTTCATCGATAAGCAAATCGTACACTCTAGTGTGTCAGGATCGATGAAGTAGGCCGTGGTTCACCTGCACGTTTAGGATGAACGGCCAAGGAGTGAGCTAGCTAGCTGAATTCAGGCATTGAGTTAGCTAACAAGGGACTACGAACTACACACACACACACACACACACACACAAAGCCGGTTTTAAAGGCAAAAGCAGCCACTGCTTGGAGATTTTGTAGAGAAGAGGCTATCACAAATGGTTTCAAATACCAACCGTCTGTGAAGAGGCTATCATAGATGGTTCTAAATACCAATCGTTTGTGAAACGTAAGCTATCACAGACGGTTTTATATATAAACCGTCTGTAATAGTCAGCTATCACAGATGGTTCTGAGTTAATAACCGTCTGTGGTAGTGTGCATCACAGACGGTTCGAAAACTGTCTATGATGACCTGATGTCATCACTGACCCATAAACTCAGACGGCTCATGAAACCGTCTGTGATGACGTTTTTGAACCGTCTGTGAAGACGTTTTCTGTAGTAGTGCTAGCTCACGACTAGTCCATACTCCATATGACCAATTTGTATCTAGTCAGACTAAACAACCTATTTTCGTATTTTCTTTTGGCATCACGATATCTGGTCGAACTCTAGGTGAGATATATGTCATCCATGTACTGTGCAATCTTTTCTCGATCTAGTGACGAATAACTTCATATGGTCGACTCTTTGACCACTTGTGGCAAAACCATGCACTTTCTTTATCCGACCACATCGAAGGGTCCAGAGATATCTCCTGTTATGCTAGGAGGGGCAAATCCCATATCCGGCTAGTCATATCCCTCTACATGTTTCATAGCATACCCGAAATCTACCTTTATAATTCACTACACCATGGCATAGTATTAAGGGCAATAATCTGCCGGGAAAAAAATTGGATTAGTGGCAAAATATGTGCCGGCAATATCTAAGAGATTTAGGGTCCCGTTATCCGCCGGCAATAATTATTGTCTAGAACAACTTATTTGCCGGCAATATTTTTTTGTTAGCTACAATACATCTGCCCTAAAAAAAGTCAATCAGGTCAACATAACTGCCAGCAAAACATTGGATGAGATGTAAAAAAATTAATCACATGAAGACTAAACATATGACCACGTTTCTACCGACAAAAAGAATTAGGCGTGAAGGTGAAAAATGAGGAGAGATAGGCGTGGAGTCTCTCCACCTTATCCCCTCCCAAAATTCGTCCCCGCACCTGCTCCTCCCGATGGACTCCCCGCGCCTCCCCATCCTCCCCGCGCCTCCCCTCCTCCCTGGCCGCCCCCTCCCAGTGCCACCATAGCCCTCGCGACGCTCCCGTCCTCCCCTTCGCCCGCTGCCCCTCCCCTTCGCCTGTGCTGCCCGTGCCTCCCCTTCCACCCTTCGCCGCCCTCGCCACCGGCGTTGAAGGGTCAAACCCGCCAGCGCCCTTCGTCAGATCGGCACCGCCGCTGGCTTCTTTCCCCCTCCCCCTCCGCCTCCCATCTCCTTCCTCCGTCGCCACTTACCGCTACCTCCCCCCCGCCTCTTCCTCCTCCGTCGCCCCCTTGACTTCCCCTTCTCCTACGCCCCAACCGTCGGCCACCTCTTCCCCTTCGCCCGTGCGCCGTCTCTTCCCCTTCGCTCATGCGCTGTCTCTTCCCCTTCGCTCGCAGCTCACGGCATCGCCTCCTCTAGTTGCTCCTAGCCACGTCCTCCTCTCCGGCCGCCACCTCCTCCCTGGAGCCACTACCGCCGCTCGGCCGTTGGGCCCAGCTCCAGTTGTTTGGCCCCGTGCGCACTCGTTCTCCTCCTCTCCCCGCGTGCTCGAGGTGCAGCCCACCGTGCTTTCGTCGCTGCGCCGGCTTTGTGATCGCGCCTCCCGGCTTCGGCTTGGCCTGGCTTGGCCGCGTGGTTTTGCATGCAGTGTGCTGGATTTGATTTCCCACTATTTTTCTTCCCTTGTTGTGCTTTCGATTCCACGGTTTGGACTTGACTCGCTAATTGATTTTGTTGTGTTCCTACATGGATGAGGTTCCTGGATGTGGGCTGAGGCATGGTGAATGTGTTGATTGCTATCAAGGTTGCCGCGCACTGAACTATACTACTCCCCTTCCTCTCTATCCCTTTCCCTCTCCTTGCTATGTGATGAATCGATTTGATGAAATGCTACTATTAGTGTTCTTTGTGACATGTTGAGTTCATATTGGGGTGGTTCTGTTGTGGGCAAAAATAACAATGGGGGAAGATGATGGCTACCTTGATGGACTTTGTCGGTTTGGGGAGATGGCATGAATTGACCCATCGGTCGGTATCGATCGAGCGTTTTGATTTCTTGCTTTAACTGCCAACTCTCCAAGATTTATCAGAAGGATGCTTGAATTCAGCTACTTATGCAGGAAACCTATTCGAGGTGTTATGCGTTATATCTTGTTTGCTTCTGCTATTTCTTTCTAGATGTTTTTTTTCCGTACGTTTTGCTTTACAATAGCTTACACACGTGTTCGCGCTTTCACTGATAGGAGGAAAAGCTTGTCTAATTACAGTGTGCATGGCAAAATTTTCTATGAAACAGGGCCTTGTTGTTAGCTTTATAATAGATGCAAATGGGAAAGTGATGGACCTATGCATGTAGTGCTATTACTACTTTAGAATTGTGTAGTAATTATGGTTCAATTAATTCATAATCAACAGATACAGTTTGTCACCATACAATCAGAGAAAAAGACCTCTTCATTTCCATGCCTACACTCTTGATGAATTTTCATTTAGTGAAATGTAATGCCTTTGTGTAGGGAGTTCTAGTGATGCGTTGTATAGGAATCTCTCGCATGCTTTTACTGGGCCGTTGGTCACAGCGCATCCTAATGGAAACTATGAGTTGGTTGTTTGAGTATAGTGCTTGCCTGATTATTATTAATCATTGTTGTTTCTCTCACTTGTCAATATGAAGAGATGCTTTCATGATTTGAACAATTCATTAGGCAGATAAGTTTGTGCCATGATATTTGAACCTAAAATCAACATAATTCCAAAAGAAGGATTTGTTGTATCACAGAGCTGATCAATTATTACTTCCTCTAGTCCAAAGTAGTACTCGATTTGACTTTGCACATTCTCTAAGACACAACTTTGACTACTAATTCTCATCATAACATGTTAGTAAAGATACTATGAAATAATTTTCGACGAATCTACTCATGTTATTTTATGTGTCTAAATCTAAATACTTAAAAAAATATGTAAGTGGCCAAAACCAAAGAATGTTGGTTTCATGTGAATCATAGTGACATCTATTTTTGACTGGAGGTAGTACGAAATAACTATCTTATCTAAGAAAGTGATTCTTTTACGTAGTTTATTAAATATGAATGCTCTCATGTTAAGCCTTTATACTCAGTTTTCTATCGTAACACTTGTTACTGATATTTCAGAGCCAGGAAGAAGCTCACAATATCTTATCCCTGCGTGATGCTTAATGTTGATGTCGTGGGAAACAACACTAATGATCAATATCAAGTAAGAATGTTTGTTCTGCAAGTTATACTTCAAACTGTTAGGTTCATTCAAGTTCTATATTCTGCTTACTGACAATTGGAATGTTATTAATGGCTTTACTCCTTTGTTGTCCTACTAGACTTGATTTGTTCTCTGATTTTGATGTCTTTTTGGTTCACACAAGGTAAGGGAAATGGATGTGGATTGATCTGCTATTTGAGCAACACAGAAGAAATGGAGGTGGATTGCTACTATTTGTTCTGTTAGGAAGGCTGATTTTGATTCATTGTTAGTTCAACCCATTTCTTCCTGAGGTAATACCCCCTCCTTCTACTAATTTTAGATTTTTGTGCTTGAGCTTGACTCACTATTCTGCTACTTGTTAGCTGATGCATGCTCATGGTGTTGGAGGTGGGCTTGCTATTGGTGGTGGTGGTGCTGCCGATGCCGCACACTGAGGTATCCTCCCTCTTCCTCTCTACTCCCTGATCAACTGAATTATGGTTGTGTTTATGATAAGTTGCTTCTTAATTAAATGAACATAACATAAATTTTGTTTACACTTTAAGCGGTGACTGCAAAACATAAAGAGTGAACCACCTTACCTTATATGAAATGCGTTTACTTACACATTATTTTGTTCCATTTGGCTATGTAAGAATTTTCAATTGTGCACATGACCTTGAAGATCATACTTCTCATTATTTTTAGATATTTGTGTGTTAAGTGTTAAACATCCCTGCGTGCTGATCTCTTCAACCAATGGAGGTCATACCAACATGTTAAACAACTTACAATTAACTAATACAAGACAAGTCCCTTTTTTCAATCTCCAGATTTGAGCATTTAGTAAAAAATTGTGGAAGAAAGAACAACTGATTGATTACAGGCAATAACTGATATAGCTGTATTTTATCTATTCGAACTTATATTGTATCGTATTTTCTGTTATCTGTCTACCCTCCTAAATGCTGTCCTCATATCATTTTTTTTAAAGTTTTAGGCTTACATGGGAATTCACAAACATAAGAATCGGGATGAAGCTGATTTTGCTCAGAGAAGGCTTATATTTGACGATTTCCTTTACCTCCAGGTATCATTGCACTGCCGTGTTCCTCAGGACAGAAAGGGAAGAGTCATGTTTGGTTTTGATAATGTCTAGTACGGTTGTAATGACCGTGGTTGTCAAAAAGACTAAAAACCAAATCAATGTACAATTCGGAAAACATGACACTTTTGTCATTTTGTCACGGAGTAATTGAGCATAGGTGTCAGCATGCAACATTACACTACATCTTGCCAATAGAATAGAAGGCACGGTTGTTGAGCACTGACTTTCAAGCACTCTTGAAAGATTCACTTCTTTTGTACTAGTAGTGAATTTGTTGCAAGTTGTGATTTCATTTGTCCATTGGCTTCATTTGCCTATCTATGAAATCTGATATCATTTTCATGTCTGATAAAATGGTAAAGAACAATATGAGTTAATACTCGTATTTTAATCTACAGATCTAAATATTTGTGGCATAGTTTTATGTAATTAACTATGGTTAGGACTTACAATAGTTTATGTGTATTGTTCTTTGTAGCACTGTTACTGTGATTTAGCAGGAAGATTTGAATGGATATACTAATGTAGTTCAAATGATTTGTATTTGCTGATATTTCATTCTGCCATCCTGATTTGTTTGTTGTCCATGCAACATTAAGGGAAAACATTTATGTCTTGTTTACTTACTAGCTAGTTTGATGTCATAAGTAGGTCGTTATTGTGCTCTTTTAGGCCTGCTTCGTTCTGTAACTCTAGGTCTTGTGAAAATGGAAATGTAATGATCAATACACAGATGCTTGAAAATAGTCATCATAATCCATTTGTCATTGTCTTGATGGGTTGGAAGAAATTTAATGGAATTTTGATGCCTAACTTAAGTGAGCCGTTGTTAACAAGAGTTACATATGGTTTGAAAATACGCCTACCATTATACATGGTTCACAAATTCAAAATGTCGTGTACACTGTACAGTATATGGTTGTAATTCATAATTTGACAATTGACATGCAAGGCAAAGACACAATTATAAATGATAGCCTTGCTGCTTTTACTTATCATTCACATGGATCTTTGCATCTGATAATATCAAATATAATTGTATTGGCACCCTACGTATTTGCAAAATATCACCAGTAACACTTCATCTGCTGGGTCCATGTATTGTTCAAATGCATGATCAGCAATCAGCCTTCTGTGTCCACTGTGAGCTTTCTTTTGACATTCATTCATGCTGTACTTTTGCACCCTGTTTTGCAAGCTATCTTGGCCTCTGCTTCGTAATTGGTCTTTAACAATGTAGTTTGTTCAGTATGAGTTGTGTTCAGACTTGTTCACCATTCCACTACGCAATTGACAAAATTAAGTCATACTTGAATCTATTCCATGGTGTTATTGGATTATATAACTAAAAAGTATTTACTAGAATTATTTCAACAATGCACATAGTTAGTTGCTAATCGAAAAGGAAAAACATGGACAATACATTTTATGTTCAAATTGAAGTTTGTGAAACAAACCCTAGTGGACTGATATTTGTGGGAAGAAAACCCTGTATAAACTGAAAACAACTCTATAAAGGCACTAACTGGTTGTTTGGTTGTCATTCAGTACTTGCTTTCATCCTTAGTGGACAAAACTGTTAGGCTATGGGACATCACTGCTAGTACCTATTTGAAAACATTCTCACACACAGACTATGGTGAGTCTAGTTGCATGTTCATTTTCTATGTATTTTTTAGTGGCCTCTTCCTTTTATTTAGAGCAATGGGATAACCCCATTTTTGGCAAGAATTATATATGTTTGGAGCGGCCAGCAATTGATTTCCTTTGTGCACTCAATTTGTTGCGATGACTTGCATCGATTCAATCTCAGAGATGATAACTTCTTCATTAGTGGATCATTGGATGAGAAAGTTCAGATTTGGAATGTCCATGACCTGTAAGATTGAGGATTGGAATGATCTTCGCGAGATGGTTGTTCTTTGCATGTTATTCCCACGATGGGCGAGTTGAACTAGCTTCTTGATATCAGTGAATATATGTATTGACCATAAAAGTAGACGAGCTTATGATATTTCTCTGTTACCTTTGAAGGTTGCACTGGTGGGATCTCATAAGGGAAGTTGCCATTTATTTGATACAACTGGTATGACTCTCTGTCTCTCTCTCTCACTCGCTCTCTCACTTAGCTGTTACTGTTTCTGACTACAAGATTTTAGTATGTAAAATAGATTGGTGTTATCATATTATGATAAGGATACTTGGAGATCTCAATGCACTTTTCATTGACTTCACTTAATTTATTCATTTGTTAGAGCTCCAACATACAGTTATCCCTAAACATCAATGGACATCTTTCTGCATTTCTTTACACTAACTGTAGGCATTTCCTACAAATATTATAGCTTATTTCCTCTTGATTGCTCACTTTAAGATTCTGTGTATGCTTGAAAGAGTATGGATGGCTAGGTGCAGCTAGCATTTTATTTTTGTCAAGACTTGCAATTCATCTGTTTGGGCTCTACAATTGCTCTGCTTTAGATGTTGTCTTTTAAGTGCACTACAAGGTTTAGGCGCTTTTTGGCTTTCACTACATTAATAAACTAATTTATCACCAACCTACAGGATCTACTTGATGGGTCAATCAGTAGGAGCACATATCGCAGTATGCACTCTCTTGGAGCAAGCGGTTAAAGAATCTAGAGGAGTGCGCATTTCTTGGAGTGTTACTCAAATAAAAGCATATTTTGGTATGTAAAATAGATTGGTGTTATCATATTATGATAAGGATACTTAGCTGTTACTGTTCTGACTACAAGATTTTAGTATGTAAAATAGATTGGTGTATCATATGATGATAAGGATACTTGGAGATCTAAATGCACTTTTTATTGACTTCACTTAATTTATTCATTTGTTAGAGCTCCAACATACAGTTATCCCTAAACATCAATGGACATCTTTCCGCATTTCTTTACACTAACTGTAGGCATTTCCTACAAATATTATAGCTTATTTCCTCTTGATTGCTCACTTTAAGATTCTAAGTATGCTTGAAAGAGTATGGATGGCTAGGTGCAGCTAGCATTTGATATTGCTGTTAAGTGCTTGATAAGCTATGGAGCTGCTTATGGTTAAATGGTGCAAAAGACAATTGATGGCAGTTTAACTGCAGACAATAGGTCTAATCTAGGGAAAATCGACAATCGAGGGCGCTTAATCTGCAGTAATACGTCTAGCTATCGAAAAATCGATAATCGAGGCGGTTTAATCTACGAAGCAATATGTCTAACTGCTAGGAAAAACTAATAATCGAGGGCAATTTAACTGGCGGCAATACGTTTAACTGCCAGAAAAACTCTAAATGTCGAGGAAACTATAATTACTGGGGGAAACGACTTTTCTAGGGCAGTTAACTACCGGGAATGCACATATCTGCCGTGAAATATTTTTCCCGGCAGCACTTTACCGGGCAGGCAATAAGTGCCAGGAATACACATTCACGGCGGATAAATTGTGTAACACCCCAGCACAACACAGAGCCTGGAATGCCACTAAACTACCTTTTCAACTAATATTCATTAACACACTATAGAATTTCAGCAAGCAAAGCATTAGTAAAACCCATCCATGGGCCACAATAGAACAAGCATAAAGACATGGTAAGCATGAATAAACAAGCAAGGGAAACATAGCAAAATAATAAATCTAAAACAGCACCAAACCAGTAGATCCAAAACCTTGGAACAAATTAGACTGGTCCAAAGCAACCATATAAGCTTATTCAAATTCAAACATGTCCTAAAAGTATCCCAGCAATAGTGAATCAAATAGTTCTCATGGCAAATAATCATATGATTGAAATATGAAACTATCCCATGTGCTCTAGTCCCTCTCAAGTGTGGCGCCCTCAATGATCACCTAAAAACAACAAAAGAGCAAGGGTGAGTCCACGACTCAGCAAATACATTAATAAACAACAAACAATGATAAAGCAATAGTATTCAATAACTTCATTATCATCACATGTCCTTCTATTAATATTCTCGTGCCATTCTCTTCTCTTTGTTTTCACACACATTCATCTCATATCTCAATGCAACTCTACTCTATATGTCCACATGCACTTCTTTCGCGTATACCGGTATAGCATGAGTGAACGCTCGCGACAACGTTCACTCTCAAGCCCGTTCCTCCTCAAGGATCGGGGACCTCCTCCACTCCCGTGGAGTTGTGATTAATCATGATCACCTTCTCATATGCAAAGATGCATAATTCCATCATATTCATCATATCCAATTTTCCTCATGTTCATCAACAAGATATAGTCATACCATTCCAATGCTTGCAATTAAATAAAAAATAAAAGCACAACAATAATGGTAATGAGCGATAAAGAAATCTGACGATCAATCATTGATCGCTCATCTCACTATGCACTTGCCTTTACTAGTTGCGACGCACGATCTGGCTAGAAGATGGCAACAAGTACGACGTCTCTCCTACAATAAACACTTAAATCTCAATACAAGCTATAGCATCACAAGAACAACAATTAATTTAACATCGTCCCTACACGTCCCCCAAATCCGCAACGTTTCCCCAATATCGAACCGTCACCCCTTGCTGTTCCAACAAAACATGCTAGCTCCTCTCTCTCCTTTAATATTCTAGAGAAACACATAAATACGAAGCATTCAGCACTGACTAGCTCATGACTCACCTTTACTATTTAAACATGCATGTATACAATACTACGGCCAAACTAGTTAGCTACTAATTAGTATTATTTAATTAATCTCTCACTCCCTACTAATTAGTATTATTTAATTAATCTCTCACTCCCCTACTAATCCAAATTATTGAACCACATACAACAAAGCAATCTGCACTATTATTTGTTTTCTAGCACTAGCAGCCAGAAGAAACTAACACTAATAACTACTAAAACCATGGATGTATGCGTACAGGACAATACATCTCTCTCCCTACAAACCCAATTGAAATAATCAAAGTAGATCTCAATTAAAATAATCATATACAACACTATTATATTAGTTAATTACTAATGGCATTGGAATTCATGCATGCACGCAAGGTGGACACTAATTAAAAATACTAATGCATCCCTTACCTAATCCAATCAACAAAGCAGTCGGTGCATGCATTTAATTAGCCACCGCAGCAAGGCTAAGCATGCATGCGGCAGTATCATGCAAAAGGATTCGAGCACCAGGCGGCAGGCCGATCAACCGAAGGCTTCACGCGTCGGTGAAAAAGCGACGTGCCGTCGGCAGAAGCTTCCGGTGCTCACATCGACGACCAACGGCAAGACTCACGCGGCGACAAGCGCTGCAGGCAGGTGGTGACCACACGGAGGCGGTAGGAGGATGACCCTGGCGATAGTGTTTTCTTCACTAGCGGCGCTCGGGAAACAAAAGAACTGCTAGGGTTTTCTAGATCCTCTAATCCCCACGATCCTTTTATACCAGCCTGAGTCAACTCCCCCTAAAAACTCTAAAATAACCCTGTTTTCACATATCTCCTTTTGTCTATTTATGCATTGGTCCTCAAAAGGTTATTTTTTTTAGAATATTACAAATTGCCTTGCAACGCAGTTTTTCCCGGCAGTTGTACTGCCCTTAATACTATGTCATGGTGTAGTGACTACCCAATTATGAAGTAGCGTTGGGTAACCCCTAAGTGTAATATTACACACGTATGAAACCATGTTGATCTCAAGTCTAAGGATTATACATCATCATTGGTTGAGACCAACTGATGACATATAGAATCATAACAAATCTCAATAGTGTCTCAAGGTGGTTCAATCCAATATCATGTTTTCTAACATATGTTCATATTATTGATTCGATATCCCTATATATATGACTGGTGAAATATGGTCATCAATCAATACATGTGTTGGTCGATAAGTCACTAATATCCCAACCAGTGACATCCGACCAAGGATACTTTTAGAATGACATCATACAACTATTAGTGGTTGTTTGGATCTCAGGAATAAGAAATGAGTTTTAAGAAAACTAGCTTTAAAAGAATTTTTAGCAAAACTGGTTTTAAGTTGTTATTCTGTTAGGATGAATTTATGGATTACTTTGTTTGGATCTGAAAAATTAAAACAAGCTTTCACCAATTTCGTTTTTGACTAAAGATATACTTGCGCCTACTACGCACAGCATTGCTTTCCCCCTTCACCTCCTCTCTCTACCCCTTCTGATTTCCTCACCCCCTCACCTTCCATGCCACATACCACTCGAGGACCTCGCCGAGCAGCAGTTTCGCCAACCTCTCTTTCATCACCTCCATTTCTGCTCACCACACACATGCCTCACGCACATTAGTACATTGTTCCACACCTACTTGTTGAGAAATGAGAAAGAAGACAACGTTTCTCTTGTTAGTGCCATTAATTACGAGGCAGCTCAGCTTCGCTTGTGCTACTTGTCCACCTCGGTGCCGAGGCGCAGCACTCGTCTTCTTGGGCGGCGTGGCGGGCCGGTCGTCGGTGGAGGCGGCGGGCTGGGCTGCTCCCGTCGGCCGAGTCGGTGAACGCCTCGCTCATGGCCTCCTCTCCTCCTCCGCGCTCCCCATCCGATCGATCGGCCGCGTGTTCAGAATCTCTCCGCTCTCTCTCTCTCTCTCTCTCTCTCTCTCTCAACACACACGGGTGCCCGTACGTGCGTGGGCGTGGTGCACCGCGTGCACGTACGTACATCCTTGGTGTGCGCAGGCAGCGCTGCTAGCTCCGTTCCTCGGAGGATACCAGAATTCAGTTTTGTGAAGAACGATCTCTACTCAATTTTCTCAAAACTCAAAATACTGGGTTTACGATAAACCAGTTTTTCTTATTCGCATGTCTGTTATGATATCCAAACATCATTTTTCTATAACTAGGGAAAAACAGGGCTTTAGTAAAAACAGTTTTCACAAAACTCTAGATCCAAACAAGGCCTTAAAGAGTTTCACCAACAAGTCACATACTTGTTAATCTTTATAAATGATAATTCATCCAAGAAACATAATACACTTATTCTATAATTCATAAACATAGATGTAATATAATCATCCCCATGATTGCCTCTTAGGGTATATCACCAACATAATGTACTCTAACCTTCAACTAAACATCAATCTAATATCATGGCAAGGATTTACAGATCGTTACACCTCAAAACTGGACGACGAACGAGGTTGGATCACGAAACCCTAATTCTCCCTCTTCCTCCTCCTCTTCATCTACCTCTTCTTTCTTGCTTCCTTCTCCTTCCTGGCCCTAGTTCCTCCTTGCTCCTTCTCGTCAGCAGCTACACCATCAGTGCAGCACAGCACTCACGCATGCATGCATGCAAGCATCCGCAGGCAACAGCTATGCATGCAGTACTAGCTAGCTGCAGGCAACCATGCACATGCAAATTAGCTAGCAGCGGCAGCGGCGGCCATGTGCATGCGGCGATCTAGCGGCGGCGTGTGCATGCGGCGATTTAGCGGCGGCACAGCAGGCTTGGCTAGCACGGCTTGGGGTGGCAGGAGGGCGCGCGGCGAGGCAGCAGGAGCGATAGAGGGAGCAAAGGCGCACGGGCAGGCGGCAAGGGTTTGGAGAAGGTGTGGCTGGCGGCTAGGGCAAGCAGAGGCAGCCCCTCCCCTTCTGCAGTGCACATGGACCGCCCCTCGTCGAGTCCGACTCAGACTCAGTTGGGTTCGTGGCCGGCCCACTCCCATCCTCCTCTTTTTCATTTCTTATTAATTTCTCTGTTTAGCCCTCCTATTAATCCTTTCAATTAAACTGAAAACGGGGTATTATAATCTCTTCCACTTGATCTCTTCTGGAGGTGACTTCCCAGCATTAGTAGCATTTGCACTTGAACCTCCTACATTATCCGATGATTGTGCTTTTCTCTTAAAACCATTCCATCACTAATCAATAATCATGCCATTTGCAAATTACTGAAACACACAATTACATATTAGAAATACCGTACATATCTCCATAAATTTTTTTTAGATAATGGAAGTACAACTTTCGGTCTCTGCATCAATTAGGGATGCACACAGCCATTACACCACCATCAGCTAAAAACTTAAAACAAAAAAAGGGCCAAAAGCCAATAATAACAAACAAATTGTCATACAAAGGCTAGCCTAAAAAAAGACAACCTAGCCCCGCCTCCAGGACCAACCAGGAGATCGTCCACACGCGAACAGTAGCTGTGCAGCAAAGAGGTGATGATAGGTTAGTTTCTGTAGCAACGCCTCCAAGAAGGGATACGACTCACGTCGTCGTCGTCGGATCCAACCAGCGAAAGTCAGGTCAGGAGTTTTCACTCCGAAGCTTAAGTACCCGTTCTCCATAATGAAGTCATTGCAAATTGCAAAGCTTTGCTTACTTGACAGTGTATCTCAAGTTTCAAGTCTCAACTACTCAAATCAAAAGCTTGGAGTTGCTCAAAGCCTCAAACAACAATGTCACAGATGACGATCACTTTCAACTATTTTGCCTCCGATTTGCGATTTGCCGAATGCCAACAAAAATTGAAACCTAACCCTATATATAATATTTTGACAAAAATCAACCAACAGTAATCAAATTGAAACCCTGCCACTCAAATTTTTTCCATATAATCGAAAGAAATCACAAAAAAAAAAGCTAAGACAAAATTGGATTCGTGACTTGGCCCTTGCGTTGTTGGTGTAGGCCGCTTTGTGATGCTCCATCGGGCGCTAGCGAGGACATGGAGAACAGGCGGCCAGCGACGTCCACACTCTCTGGCGAGGGCAACCGGCGGATGCCGGGATGCACCTTCTCGCCTCCTGTCTCGGTCTCGCCACAGCGCGGTTGTGGACTACGGCTTCGCACACAGGTGGTCTCGAAGCCTTGCATTGTTGCAATGTACATGTCAGGCTGTTGACAAACACCACGGTCCGTTGGCATGTCTAAAGTTGGGAGGCCCATGTGTCACCCAGGTTGGGCTGGCGATTCACACGTATGTATACATGGGTTTGCACTCTACTGAGGCAAAGTGGATCCATTCCTGATTAGTTACTGTTTTTTTTTAATAACAAAAGGAAAGCCCTGCTTATATTGAAAGCAACATAAGGTTCTTACGGACAAAGCACGGATTCAAACGCTAGGAAAACCAGCTTATAAGACTGAAGCACAACAGCCATAGCCGCAACCAACTACCTAAAAGCAGAAGCATCACAGCTAAGATAACCAAGCAAAACGATAGCTAGCACGACCAAACACCAAGAACTCAGTCAATCCAGACTGACCCAAAACACAACAGTCGACGGACAAGCCGACGAACAAGCTGAGAAGACCCAAAAGATAGCTAACTAATTCAAACCGGCATTCTTCGTCCAGGCTTCAAAGTCTGACAGAAAATCATCCATGAACCCCCTGTCACCCCCTTTGATGAGGATCTTCCAATACTGCAAACAAGATAGAAAGTTGAATATCACATCCATAGGTCGCTTAGTAAAATCTTTCTCAATCGCCATTTTGTTCCTAATTTTCCAGAGGTTCCATGCAAACACTACAAAACTAAACAGAATGATATTATATGCATTAGCCATTTTCCTATCTAACCAATTCAACTGAAAATCATCAAGAGAAACGGGAATTCTCTACCAGCTTAAAACTTCCTTCACACAGAACCAAGCAAATTTTGCTAACACACAAGAGAAAAGAATGTGATTGATATTTTCCTCATCCCCACAGAGGATACAATTCACCTTTCCCTTCCACACCTTTTTCTTCAATTGATCAGCTGTTTGAACCCTATTGAGATAACTTTGCCATAAGAAAATTTTAACTTTTAAAGGAATTTTGGTTTTCCATAACTTCTGCAACTTCCTGAAATGAACCCCCCCCCCCACCCAAACAGAAAATGTCTATAAAGGTACTTAACTGAAAACAAACCAGTCTTATCTAGGCACCAAATGACTTTATCTTTCTCCTCCTTCAGATCAATGTTTGAAAGGTAGGTTTTCAGAATACTCCATTGATTAAGCTCCTCCTTACCAAAATTTCTGTTGAAGTTGATCCTCCAGTCATTTTCAGAAAAGCATTTAACCACATTGACATCAGAATCTTGACAAATATTATAAAGTTTGTCAAAATGAATCTTCAAAGGGCAATCACCCACCCACACATCATTCCAAAAAGATGTATTACAACCATCCCCTAACTGAGTCTTTACCCCCCCTGTAAAACAAGTGTTTGATTTTTTGAAGACTTTTCCAGAATTGAGAGCCTCTCAAAGGGTTAGCATCCCTAAAGCAGCCTCTAGGAAAATACTTGGCTTTAAGGATTTTGAACCAAAATTCATTGTTAGCTACATGAATCTTCCAAATCCATTTAACCAGCAAACAATCATTCATCACTCTAGTATTGAGAACCCCTAAGCCCTCAAAGTCTTTTGGTCTACAAACAGCACCCCAATTAACCATATAATATTTAAACTTATCACTAGCACCTCTCCAAAAAAAATTAGACCTGATTGTGTCGATTCTGTTATGACTTACCTCGCTAAGATGATAAAACCCCATAGTGTATATAGGCAGACTACTTAAACAGCTATTCACCATCACTAATCTACCCCCAGAAGATAACAAGTTGTTCTTCCAGTTGTCCAGTCTTTGACGAAGTTTGGAAATGACCTTCTCAGCAGCTCTCTTCCCCACATGTCTGTTCCCAATAAGAATACCTAAGTAGGTAAGAGGGAAAGAGACTAATTTGCAATTGAGGATGTCTCCAACTCAAGAAGCCTCTTCATCATTACACTCCATCACATAGACTTCACTTTTGTGAAAATTAATCTTTAAACCAGACATCCATTCAAAACAATAGAGCAAAAATTTCAAATGAACAAAATACTACTCCTCATATTCCAACATGATCAAAGTATCATCTGTGTACTATAGAATGGGCACACCCCCTGTAATCAAATGAGAAATCAAACCCCTGATCAATCCTTTCCCCTGAGCATTCTCAATGATGACTGAAAGTGCATCAGCAGCCAGATTAAAAAGAAGAGGAGATAAGGGATCTCCTTGTCTAAGTCCTTTGTAAGTGTTGAAAGAAGGACCAACCTCTCCATTAATATTGATGGAGACTTTACCCCCTCTAATTGAACTCATGACCATCTGAATCCACTGTTCAGAAAATCCTTTCCTTACCAACACTTGTTCTAAAAAATTCCAATGAATCTTGTCATAGCCCTTATTTTTTGAATGCTTAACCTCATGAATAATCTCATGGAGAGCAACTACTCCATCAAGGATGTTTCTCCCGTTGATAAAAGCAGACTGACAAACATTGATAAGTCTGTCCACAATACACCCCAATCTATTAGCTAAAATTTTTGTCAAAATTTTAAAACTGACATTTAACAAACAAATGGGTCTGAATTGCTTGATATTATTAACCTCGATTTTTGGAATTAAAGTAATCACTCCAAAGTTCAGCCTTTTCAGATCTAACCTCCCTTTAAAGAAATCCTTCACCAACCACTACTACAAAAAGGCTAATACTGGACGCCTCATCACAGACGGTTCACCAAAGCTGCTCAGATATATACATCAATCACGCACGGTTTTGGTTTAGAGACCGTCAGGTATTCTAGGCTGCGCTAAAAAGCATGCATGAAGAGGTAATATCACAGACGGTTCATAACTAAAACCGTCTGTGAAGTATCATAGACGGTTATTAACAATAACCGTCTGTGATAATTCTACATATCACTTAAGAACCGTCTATGATATTACTACATATCACAGACGGTTTTTGTTATAACCGTCTGTGATAATCGCTACAGCTCCCAGTTGAAGCCCGATGAGTTTCTTCGTCGCCGATGCGTCTCTTCGTCGCATCAATACCGCCTCGGCTCCCCGATGCATCTCTTCGTCTCACGCTCCGAATTTATTCCATGTTTTATAAAAAGGATCATCTGCCCTCAAAGATGATCATCCCCACTTATAAAAAACAGAAATGGCTACCTCTTCTGTTTCCTTGTCGCCGGCATAGATGGCCTACCTGGCTGTACTGTGCAAGCACCTCTCTCGCTGTACGTTGGCGGTTGCTACTGAAGAACATTGTTTCAATAGTGTCTTTACTCCTCTATCTGAGAATTTGCCGGAGCAGGTGACGGCCACCTTCCGCCGTCTTGACATCCTCCTCCGCCGCGTCTTCCAGGTGATCTCCCACTTTCGTGAAGTTTATCGTGTCATCGGCGTGGTCCTCCACAACGACGTTGCGTCTCTGTGGAGGCTTACCGTTACTGGGATCTTAATCGAGGCGGGCGGCCAAAGTCGACGCCGAGACCCTCAAGCAAGGAAAGAGAGCCTATGGGCTCAATTCTTCTTAGTTCAACGATCAGGGTCTTCGGAGACACTTTCGAGCAAGGCGTTAAGCGGATGGGCGCATTTCAAGCCGTTCGATCACGAACGATCCGACGCCATCGCCTCGAAGTATTGAAGGCGGAGATAGCAGCCTACCTCCGCCACTAGAAAAACTTTGTTTATTTATAGGTTTCTACTTTTTTAATCTTTGTAAGAAGCGACTAGCCACTCTGTTTGGCCATATGAAAATTCCAAAATGAAAAAAAATCTAGTTTGGAGGTGAAGTTACTATAATAATTATATGTTGAATTATATTATATATATACAGATCATGTAATATATATATATATATATATATATATATATATATATATATATATATATATATATATATATATATATATATATATGTATATATATATATATATATATATATATATATATATATATATGTATATATATATATATATATATATATATATATATATATATATATATATATATATATATATATATATATATATATATATATATATATATATATATATATATATATATATATATATATATATATATATATATATATATATATATATATATATATATATATGTGTGTGTATATATATATATATATATATATATATGTGTGTGTGTGTGTATATATATGTATATATATGTATATGTGTGTATATATATATATATATATATATGTATATATATATATATATATATATATATATATATATATATATATATATATATATATATATATATGTATATATGTATATATGTATATATGTGTATATGTATATATATATATATATATATATATATATATATATATATATATATATATATATATATATATATATATATATATATATATATATATATATATATATATATATATATATATATATATAGTTAAAGCAAATTTTTAGCAGATTTAAATGACAAAATTGACATATAAACACATAATTTCTTCATGTCATGTAAGTGTATATATAAATATTATACTTTGAAAAAACATTTCACAGACGGTTCCATAATAGAACCGTCTGTCTTATGTCCTATATCATGGACGGTTCTATTATAGAACCGTCTATGATAATTATCACTAATGATTCCATAATAGGCTGCTCATGATAAGTCTCTTTATTAGTAGGGCTCGCCGCTAGGGTTGCGCGCCTCTAACTAAATCACTCTCCCAAGACTTACTCTCGTCAGTTCCTCCCTTTCAGCCTCGACGCCGCCCGACCCCATCGCCGTTGCTGGGGCTGTGACACCTTTCGACCGCACAAGACACTCGTATAATAGTAGTGTCTTGTGCGATTTGGTCGTGCCAAAACTACTGATGTGACGCCGCCACCCAAACCACCGGGCTTGGCCCGCGTGTCGCTCGCCGCCATGGCTTGGTTCTCCTGCTCGGCCTCCTACGCTCGGGCTCTGGCCCCCCTCGCTTTGCTTTCCCCATCCTCCCTCTATTCTCCTCTAGATCTGTTAGCTTAATGTCTTTTTTGTTGAGTTTGATTTTTATACTTGAGCCTTAAGTTGTGTCCTGATGTTTGTGTGATTTATGCAAGGTGAAGGAGATGATGAGGGTTGTGCTAGTGGTGGAGTCGCCGCCGTGGTTGCGCTGTACTAAGGTATCACCCTACCTTACTCCCTCTCTGTCTCTACCCCCCTTGCTCTATGATGAAAATGGCTAGTGCTCTGCGATGGATGCCGAGGGCTACTACTGGTGTGGTGGGTTTGGACACCCTTGGTCTTGCTGTCTTGTTGTTGAACTGCTCAATGATGTTAATAGTATTATGCTGAAATTGAATTGATAATTAGTTCATATTAATAGTCCCCTTGCTCTGTGATGTAAAGATGTTAATAGTCTTATGCTGAAATTGAATTGATAATTAGTTCATATTAATAGTCCCCTTGCTCTATGATGTATACTGAGGGCTATTGGTGTATATGCATTCTGTGCATCTTGCTTAGTTCATGCTGTGGGTTTAGATTGATAAAAATGAATGGGGCAAAATGGTGAGTTTGGTTAATGCTCTCTGATGGGTACTGAGGGTAATTGATGTCGGTTCTTTGTGCTTGGTTAGCTTACATGGAATCAATGTGGTTCGGATGGGGCTTGGCTGCAATTAACTTTTGATTTGTGTCAAGAATGCACATCGTCCTACCATTCTATTCCTCATCTCTTCTTTATAAAACCTCCAAGCGTTGGTACTTGTGCCTTTTAAAACCTTTTATATATATATATATATATATATATATATATATATATATATATATATATATATATATATATATATATATATATATATATATATATATATATATATATATGTATATGTGTATATATATATGATGTATATATATGTATATGTGTGTGTGTGTGTATATATATATATATAATATCGTTTGTAGTCCCCGACCCTTTCTGTGGGTCGTGGGAGGATGAGGCATTTGCCACGGGCAACCTCATCGAAGTGCCAAGTTCAAGAAAGCATGTTTGCAAGGAAAGCCCATGGACATATAATTAATTACCTAGATGTCGTCGATAGATGCGTAATTGGACTTGACATCAAGGAATGGTTGATCGCGATACATGAAGCCACTTCTATCAGGAAGTGGCTTCATGTATCAACCAACCATTCCTTGATGTCAAGTCCAATTACCATCGACTACATTCTGTTAATTGTATGTACGCCCACAGGCCTCTTGCAAACCTTTTACTTGAATTTGTAGGGCTCGATGAGGTTGCCCGTGGCACCGAGTCATCCTACCTCATAGAAAATTTCGAAATTAGGAGCTAAATGACTATATATATATATATATATATATATATATATATATATATATATATATCACAGATGGTTCTAAACATCAACCGTGCATCGTGATAGATAATTATCACAGACGGTTCTAGATACAAACCGTCTATGATAGTCGTATATCACAGACAGTTCTGAGTTAATAACCGTCTGTGATATCATGCATCACAGATGGTTCAAAAATCGTCTGTGATGACCTCTGTAGGATCAAGGATAACCGACTAGAAAGGGGTGAATAGGAGGTTTTTAAACTTTTTAACAAATTAACAATTTAAGCCAATTAATAACTTAGTCTAAACAAGTTACACTTCTAGCTAAGCAATTCAATCACAATAAATAAGCTAGAAGTATAAGTGCAGAAATGTAAAGACTAGAAGTAACCACAATGAGACAACGATGTTTTCCCGTGGTATCGAAGACTTGCCGGTCTTCACTAGTCCACGTTGAGGAAGCTTGACAACTCAAACCGGCTCCACGAATTAAGCCTTCCCTCGATCACTATGGTTGTTCTTCCTCCGCTCCGGAGATGGTGAACACCAAACCACTCACAAGCTTGCACCAGGCCTCTTCACAATCTTCTTGAAGAGATCACCGTGCTCCACCGCCAGGACCGTCTAGGAGTTCGGCAAAACTCCAAGAGTAACAAACCAAGACCTTCACTTGATGGTGCTCAAGTGCAATAGGATCAATCTAGAATGAATTGATGCACTTGAATGAACTCGAGTACCGCACAATGAATGCACAAGAAAATTTAGGTGTTGAGTGAATGCACTTGGCTCTCAAGGCTCTAAGGATGTTAAATGTTCACTAGCAACCTGTCCAAGGGCAGTTGGGGGGGTATTTATAGCCCCCACCAACAATTATGACCGTTGGGGACCAAATCCCCAACTTTCAGCGAGATTCGATACAACCGCCATCTAGGGTGCGGTTGAACAGGACTTATGTCAGAACTCCGTAACGGCTAGAACAGAGACATTTATTACTCTGATATAGCCGTTGGATTTTTCCGTTCTGTACAACCGCCATCTAAACTTCGGTACAACCGCATCGCCCGGTTGAACTGCATTTATGCGCGGTACAACCGATTGTAGGGTTTCCAAATCTGCTGAAACTACATGCTCTCTGGAAAATATGAACTGTCTTATAAAAATCGCAGCGCGGTTCAACCGTTTCACAAATGCGGTTCAACCGATTATCACAGAGAGCTCCAGGTTGAAATTACATCTGTTCTGGTTTTCTTGAACCACCAACTAAAAATCAGTTCAGCTGTAAATCGGTACAACTGATTCTCAACGCGGTTCAACCGAAAAGCCAAGAGAGTTTCTGAGCCAAAATGCACTAGTACTGTTTTTATTGAACCGCCAACTAAATATCAGAATGACCACAATGCGGTTGTACCGCTCCAAAGGCCGGTCGAACCACATTAGCGCTCAGTTGGCTGAAGCCTTCAAAATTCAGTACAACCGCCAAGTAAAGCGCGGTCCTACCGCACAAAGTGGTACAACCGCCATTATAACTGCGGTACTACCGATTTTCGACAAAAGCACTTAAGGATTTTAAATTCAATTTTAAATACGAATTCAAATGCATGTATGATCCTAAATTGATCCATATGGCATAAGAACATGCTATCAAGCTACTAGCCATGATCCCTCTTAATAGTACAATATTTAACCTATAATCCGGTCTTCCAACCAAATCTCCTAAGACCGGTAAAACACAAAAGGATTCTAGACTACTTGTACCTTGTCTTTAAGCCATGTAGATTTTCATGTTGTCCTTTAGCATGCATCTTTACGTCATCAAATTCATCAATGGGACTTAACCTTGTAAATACTTAATAAACACGTTAATCCCATATTCACATATTATCATTAATTACCAAAACAATTTTTAGGGGCCTAGATGCTTTCAACCTCATGTCATCACTGACCCATAAACTCAAACGGCTTCGGAAACCGTCTGTAATGACGTTTTTGAACCGTCTGTGAACACCTTTTCTGTAGTAGTGAACCCCAGGAATTGCACTTTAATAACCTCCCAAAATTCCTTGTAAAACTCATTAGGGAACCCATCAGGTCCTGGAGCAGAATTGGAGGGAAGTTCTTTAATAACATTCCAAACTTCCTCTTTAGTACAATCTTGAATCAAAAACTCATTATCTGAAGCAGACACCCTATGACTACTGCTCTAGATATTTGGGGATAAACCCACACCCTAACTCCCTTTAGATCCAAATAGACTTTTATAGAAGCCATAAATGTGATCCCTCAGCTCTGTTTGATCCTTAATAGTAACCCCTTCATGATCCAGAGAAAAAAATATGATTCTTTCTCCTTCTCCCATTGGCACGATTATGAAAGAAAGCAGTGTTAGCATCCCCTTGGATAATCCAATTTACTCTCCCCCTCTGTTGCTAATGTTTCTCTTCCATCTCATAAATCAGCTCCATCTCAGATTCCCACTGATATCTCTGTACCCACTCATCAGCAGTTAAACCCCTACTAACTTCGCCAAAGATATCCGACATTTTGATCTGCTCCACAACACCCTTCCTTTTCCTTTTAAACTCCCCATTCACATTAGCCCCCACCTCTAAGGAAGCATCTTAGAATTGCAATGCAACCATTCCATCTGTCCAGGGAATAAGTCTGTTAAAAAATTCTACTGTTATAAGCAAACCACTTATTCTTGACCACCTCTTTGAAATTCTCCTGACACAACCATTTTTTCTCAAAGAAAAACCTTCCTTTCTTCACAATATCTCTTTCCCCAGAGTTTAGTAAGATAGGATGATGGTTAGAGTCCACTCTGATCAAGCAATTAACATAACACAGGGGAAATTTAGCTTCCCAGTCAGTCGATACAAGAACTCTGTCAAGATTAACCATTATGGGACATTTCTGCTTATTGGTCCAAGTAAACTTAGCACCCCCTTTCTTGATCTCCAACAGTTTATTGTCAGAAATAAAAGTATCAAAGAGATTCATGAGGGTCAGATTCAAATTAGAAGTGTTCTTGTCTCCTGCCTCCCTGATCAGGTTAAAATCTCCCCCTAAAACCACTAGAAGAATCACCTGTTTGCATTTTCTATCTAACTCATCCAAAAACTCATGCGCCAGCGCATGTTGAGCAGGACCATACACTGTAATCAACTCCCAGCAAAAGTTAGCCTTCTTATCCCTGAGAACCATACCAACAAAAAACTTACCTGCATCATAATTCTCCACTTCCAATAGATCTTCCTTAATCCCTAACAGAATGCCTCCAGAATGACCCCTAGGAGTCCAATGCCATTTAAAAAAGGAATCACCCCCAAGGCCTCTCAGCTCTCTCAGTAAAAGATTTCTTAATTGTTTCCTGGATACCTATCGCATCCACTCTTTCAAAGCAAACAAGATCTTTAAGTTGCCGCCTTCTTGCAACTCTTCCCAGACCTCTAATATTCCAAAAGAGGGCTTTCATGGAAGAGATCTGGAGTCACTCCTTCCTCTTTTTTCCAGCTTACTTTTACCCCTCTTATTCAATTTGAAACTTACTGCACCCCTCAACCCATTTTCAGATGGGTCTAAAGTTTCATTTTCATCGGAAATCCCCTGTATGTGATTTTGAGTTTTAGCCTTTCCCTGAGCATATTTCTCCTTTTCAACTTGAGAAAGAGTAGCTCCAACTAATTCCTAGGCCTGCATAGCTGAAATAACCTCACAAACAGTCTAAGACTGAGACCCTATGCTAATGCCACATGAAGTAGCTACCTTCTCTAAATAATCAGTAGGAGTATTATTAAGGACAGTAAAAGGGTTCGAAGTAGTACCTTGTAGCGCCAGATTCTGAATTGACTTCAACCTTGAGGCTTTAGCTTCAATAGGAATTCCTTTGTCTTGAATCCGAGAACCCTTCCTTGTTGCTAAGATTGGCTCAATTATTTTACTTTTTCTTCCCCTCTTTTTTCGGAGAAGACCACACCTCAGTATCAACCACCCCTTCATCTTTATCACTTTCTGTCAATAAAGAGACTTCAAATTTTTGTCCAAGCACCTCTTCTATCTTATCAATATAAACCTTATCTGACTGAAAATAGGCACCTCTGACAGAAGTTGAAGATTTGATTTTCCCTGAACCAGATGAAATACTCTCTCCATGAGGCTGACGATGATCAGAACTCAATTTCTCAGAGGAAGTGTATAAACAAGGCCATAGAGCCACAGACAACATGGTAGGGCCTCCCTCTATGTAAACAACTAACTCTCCCCCTTTAGAACTTTGTTCTTTGTAAGGATCAGGAGAGACAGTAACTATCTCCTCCTCAGATTTCACTAATTCCTCTTCCTCTTATTGGACAAGAAGGCTATAGGCTAATGGGACAATTTGTAAAGCCTTGTGATCAGCACTCACACCTACCACTTCCTTGCCTGTTGCTAACTCTTCATAATCATCAAATGATTCTTGTCTTTTCTGAACATTTTTCCCATTGCCTCCCCCATCTGTCTATCTTGAAATTTTTTGACTTTCGCTCCCATATTTCTCAGCCATTTTCTCCCATTCAGTTTTATGAGAACTATCATTGGACTCCTCCTCATCATCCTCCTCTTCCTCATCTTTTATGTCATGTTTCCTTTCACTTGGTTTTATATGAACACCCCCTTTGTTAGGATTGGTTCTGCCTTCTGCCTCAAATCTTATTTCATATCCTACAGAGTTGATGAAGATTTCTACAAAGCAGTTGATTTTGAGAGGATCTCTGTAATAAACTTTAACTCTAACTAGTCCAGCTCTCATAAGGCTGATCTCATCAATCTCTAGAGGTTCCCCAATAGTACTAGTAATGTCTTTCACTAATTCATCAGTTTTAGCCAAAAGAGGAATACCATAAACTTTAACCCATGTAGTAGATAGCACAGATGAAGCCTTTGGGCCCAGCAGAGATTTCTCCACTTTGGCTTTAATCGAATGTAAGTCCAATTCCACCCCTCTAGCTTTAGACCAAGTTCCTAGAGCTTCCGTTGAAAGGAAAACCACAGCATACTCAGAGTCTGAAATCTTGCGCACTTTCCAATCCCAATTAGACTGGATCAAATGCTTCAACTCAGACCCAATCCTTTGAACATTAGCCACCCCTTCTTTCACAATTATCACCCCAGTGGCTGCTTATTGTTCTGACATTTGCAGACCAGGGACTTGCAGACTATAGAAGCCTTGCCCCGGGATCCCAAATCCAAAAAGTTTCAAACCCTGATAACGCTTTTCAGCAGGACAACTAGTAGCCAAGTGACCAGATTTCTTACATTTGTAGCACATAGGAGGATTATTACAACGAGCTTGGTGATGTCCAGTCTGAAAGCATCAAAAACAAGTGCCTCTATCTTCAGATCTAAGCACTCCAGTATTCGGGCCAACATCGCCCCACCCCTTCTGATAATCCTCTCTTTTTTCAGGTCCAGCAGCATCCCCCCATTTGGGACCTGATTTGGCTTGTTCATCCCGAGAATCACCCCTATTACCAAAACCACCCCGATGCGCACCACGACCAGCACCTTCCTTATGAAATCTCTACTAGAATCACCTCCCCACCCATTCGATTGATTAGAAAAATCTCGAGAAGAACCCCCACCAAAACGAGAATCAGGGCGTGTATTACCTGGATCCTGAAATCCTCGTTTTGAACCGATAAACTGGGAACCCCCTTGAAATTCCCTTGAAACCGGGAAACGCCTCCAACGCTGTCACCAGGGACAGCCCCGTCCTTTCCCCATGCACACGATCTCTCAAAGTTCCTCCCATCCTCCACCTTTCGCATGGAAGATAAAGAGAGAGAAGAAACGTTTTAGTTACTGTTTGATCCAGCTCCTGCTCCATGCTTCTTGATCGAAGCTGAAGCAAGCAGGCAAAAAACTCCAAGTTTCATTAGTTTTTAAAGCCATAGCCAGAGAAGCTAGATGTGCCATTTGCATATATATATAGAAAAGTTAGAGCAATCTTTGGGAAGCTTTGCTGGCTCCTAGCTTCTACTGAAGTTAGCTTCTAGAGCCAGAGCTTGGCCAAACATGGCTCTGTGATTGTCACAACATTTTAGCAATAGATTAAACTAGATTTTGTCACTAGAGGTTAATTAAGGACACCCAATAATACAATAAAAACTTGGCTCCATGATAGTAATAAAGCCTTCTTCCCCCCAAAAAATATCAAAATTTAACATTCTTATTCTTCCTATTTTGCTGTGCTCAGACTCTTAACTTGTGACCTTAGAAGTTGGCTTCTGTAGAAACTAGTTTCAATGAAAGCTGGGGCATAAAGCTTGGGCTAGGTAGCTGTCGGATCCGGATTTTTGGAAATCCAAATCCTTTGTGAAAACGTTGTGCTATTCTCTGAATCAGTAGATAGCACTCACAGACACATTGCTGAATCATTTCATACATGGCGTGAACTAAACCATTCAATATATTACAAATATCAGAGTGACATAGACCGCGTCGGCTCGAGTTTTACAAAAAGGGCCGAACATGCCAAACTAATTACATTACATAAACACAGCGGAAATTACAGCGGAAGCAAAAAGGGTAGATCACATCTCTCCACAGACAAGCAACTGGGGTAGCCCGTGTACGACTGATATTAACCAAGGACTTGGATAATATCGGCTGTACATGAGTACCAACTGAGCCAGCTAGACTGAGGCGAGACCTAGACTAACATAACTAGACTACTCTTCATCGTTGCCTTGTCCATCGACTTCGGGGTCCTCATAGTAGTCGTAGTCTCCATGATCTGTGGGGTCTAGAGGGTTTGGGGGAAAGAGCGAGAATGAGCACAACTTCCGTGCTCGCGAGCCAACACACAAGATGCAGTAATATACATGCAAGGCTTAACAAGGGTGGATCGGGTTCTTTTACAGACTTGTGGTTGCACGTGTTTTACGATGGGAGGTCATCACCGGATTAAGTCCTTAAAGTCATCTGGGCGGCTCATACCGCGTACCCATCATTCTTGCACTACATCCGCGCCCACCATTGTACCATCCGCCCAGATGTGGTAATAGCAGTTTAAAGGGGTTTTGAGGAGAAAAACCAATTTATCTCAAAATACTTCAGTCATGTACCTCCAATGACTGCCCAAAACCATTTTATGATTTAAGAGATGATGACTAGGATATTTTAATGCCTCGGTATTTAAGCAAAACTAGCATGTCACTTAAGTACAACCTATAGCTAGTAAATTACCCCATAGTTTCTAGGGTAACATGGAATAAGGGATTCAATTGCCAAAGAATGGTATAATAAATAATTAATCATCAAACGGGTATTTAACTACCTTAAGATTTAATAAACATTTGCTTAAAGAATTAAAGCATGCAACTTTGGTAATATAAAGGAATATAATTTGCATAAAATGTAGGTTCAACATGATCAAAGTATTGACTCGCCTGGATTAAATGTAAGAGAGTCTTGGTAATCTTGTGCTTGATCAAAGCGGGATCACTGCTTCTTGAACTCTACTCGCATTTAGCGATTTCGGAAAAAGAACAAACAAGAAAAGAGAATAAATAAATACTAAAGAAATAATAAATGAACTTCAAATTAAATAAGACCAGGGCCAAAAGCAAGGTCTTGAATTTAGACAAATTGAGAAACAAATTTTATAATTTTTGGAGTTAAAACGGAAGAGAATAGAGCTTTCGAAGCTTTGGTTTCGAGTACTGCTCATCCAACTTGGTTGTTGAAAGGATATTCGACTACTCGGCGTGGTCGAAAGAAGGATTCGACTACCCGGCGTCGTCAAAAGAAGGATTCGGTCGAAAGAAGAATTCGACTACGCGGCGTGGTCGAAAGAAGCATTCGACTACCCGATGTGGTCGAAGGAAGGACTCGACTGCTCGGCGCGGTCGAAAAAGGACTCGATTGCTCGGCGCGGTCGAAAAAAGGACTCGGCATGGTCGAAAGGACTCGATTGCTCGATATGCGGTCGAAAGAAGGACTCGACTGCTCGATGCGGTCGAAAGAAGGACTCGACTGCTTGATATGCGGTCAAAAGAAGGACTCGACTGCTCAACGCGGTCGAAAGAACACATGAGAGAACAGGGCACGGAAAACTCACCAGGACTGAGAGAGCAGCCGGAGGAGGTCGGCGGATGACGAACGGCGGTGGGGAAGCTCGCGGTTGAAGGCGAAGGAGGACGGCGATGAAGGAGTCAGCCGGGATTGAAGGAAAAGAGGAAATGCAACTGCTCCTGTGAAACAAAACTGAAATCGAATGAGAGGATTGCTTCAAAGAGCTCTGGGACACGAAAATTACGTTGGTAGAAAAAAGGGGGGACTACACTACTGCGGCGAGGACCGAGAGGAGGTGCACGTTGGCTTGAACTCGGGGCTCGGGGCTTCGGGCAAACCACAGCAACAAGAGTGAGAGATGGAGAGTTGGGTGGGGGAAGGAGATGAAGGGGGGGCTGCTCGGGCTCTTTTATAACCCGGAGGAGAGGAGGAGAGAGCCGCTGAGGGACTCAGAGGCGCACGGTCCCGAGGTGGGTGGTGATGGGACAGAGCAGGAAAAACAGGCAGGGGAGCAGGTGGGCGCACGGGGGTGCTGCAGAGCGGGCACAAGCATACCACGGCGGCTCAGCGCTGACCCCAAGAACAGAAATGGGCCGAGCCCAAAGAGGGGATTTGATTTGAAACCGAGATTCAAGTTGAAACTCGAAACCCGAATTTTAAAATGAGGCAGAAACTAGGGAATTTTGTAATTACACACTAATTTGAAATAGATTTTAAAAACCAAAAAGATAAACGAAAAGATACTATTCGACATCCAAAATTACAGTAGCTCTGGCTCTGAAACAAAAGCCAGGAGCCCAAGCTGTTCTCGCTTTCTCCTCCCCCGTACGTCACTGTTCCCGAGCTCCTCTGGATTTTAGCCTTCAACGCAGCGGAACCCTTTCCCACGAGAACCATAGCCGTCTTCTTCCCTAATCGTCCCTCCTCGACTATCTCCTCTCCTCTACCACACGGCAGCATCATTTCCCACCAGATCTCTCGCTCAACCCGTAAAACGGTAAAAGAATCCCCTTTCCCGGCTCAGATTCGAGCTCCTGCGACCCTCCAAGATTTACCACGGTACGCAAAGTTTCGTCTTTTCTGCTCCCCTCTTCTTTTAAAGTTTGGATTTTTTAAGTTTGCGTTGTTTTATCAGGTGCGGTATGGGAGTAGTGTTGGGTCAGCGTGGCCTGTAGAAATCTGAATTTAATTCCGAGTTTCTGATCGTTCTGTAGTGTTTTTCCAAGCTATTTATTCTTCCTGTTGACTGACTCGGAGCTTCAGCAGCTCAGGAGAGAAGATTGCTGAAACTACTATAAATGAGTGGACACAAGTACGGGTTCTAGCTTGATGGTTGATTCTTATATTGGCTAGATTATTTACTACAATTATCGTAGATTTTTTAGCTTGTTTGGTAGTATGAGTTCTGTCAAATTTTTACTTCGCCCTGCTGGTTTTATAGCTGATAGCCTGATTCGAAACTGTAACTGTTTCCTGCAGCCTTCAATATGGGCTAACATGGATGGAGCATACTGTATTATATTTATACCTTATCTTGCTTTTCGCACTGTGATAACAGTTTATGGATCATCCTTAGTAAGCTCGGAAAACTGCTGTCTCCTTACCTATTCATATAACTCGGCTGTAACAGAGCCTGTAATGTTTTCGCAATGAATGAAATTCAGGTGGGGACCGACTGTCCTGTTCATGCCAATCTTGTAGCTTGGCTGTAATACACTATCTGAAATAATTTATTGCTTTCACTTCGCGTTGTGCTGTACTCTGTTATATGCGCTTTTGATGTTTTTAATATTTTCTCATTGGTAATCATATTGTGTACATAACCTTGAAATGTTTATAGTATGTCCAATACTTGATGTTCACTGCTATCTGTTTTCCAAGTTTCTTACAGAAAATAGTGATCCTTTGTGCTGGCCACATTGGCATTGCTCCTTCATTCCATTCTCAATATCCATCAGGATGGTTATCGCAGAATGACGGTTTCGAAGTGTGTTGCCATATCCCCTCAGCGGGAAGGAAACTCAGAAAGCAAAACAAGCATCAGCGGATGATTTCTTTCTCAAAAACTTCATCGTTACAAGATAGGTTTGGGCCTGTATAGGACGCATACATTTTACAGGAATTTTGTAGATAACAGGATAAACCTCCAAAACTCCTTTGTCAATCCTCCAATCCAAATAGGCCTAAACAATTTTTTTTGTATTTACCTAAAATTTGAGATACTTCAAAATGCCTTTTCTTCAACAAATATGCTGGTAGACAGCACATGGTCCTGTGTTCTTGCTTTGTCAACACCTTGATGGGATATACATTTTCAATTGCATAATTCACATATTTGTAGCACTTGAGTTTTTTGTTAGTGTCTTGTGTACTTGTTTTTATCTTTTCAGCTATTACTGATGCGGCATTCATAAGCTTGTAGTTGTCATTTATTTTTTTGATGTTACCCTCCTGTCTTTCGATTGTGATGGATCCTAGTACGACATTTTTTTGGTTATTGACATTATGAAATCTATGCTCTCTATTATGATTTGAACTAGCTGAGTTGCTCATGCATTTGCGCGACTAGATTTGTTTGTTTGCTAACTGATCTTGTTACTAAATAAACCCCCCCCACCAAAAAAAATTCTCTTTTACTTTCTTTTGGATATTGACACGATCTCCAATACACGCATTTGATCATTTTTATATTGGAATTACAGACTAAAAAATGTTATGCTTGTATGACTGATGTGCTTATTTGACATTTCAAGCTACAAATGGTACCTTCATATCATGATACCTGTAGTCCTAGACCACTCAATAATTTCATATATAGCTTTCTGCGATTGATATAATCTACATATAGGAAACATTGAATAACCAATGTTATTGTATAAAAGTGATGTAGCCGGCTTCTACTACGCAGGTTGTATGGATGTAGTACTGGCGATCGAGACCTTCGGAGCCTACGGGCGGGCGCCATCGTTGAAGCAGCAAGGTAGTGGAGGCAGGCAGAGAAATTCAGAGGATAGAGAATAGCAATTGGAAGATAAAGTGTAATTCTTACTTGCGTTTCTGATTACAGGATTGCTAGAGATATTTAAAGGCTAGTTACCTAGATCGACTCGTATACAAACTGTAATGTAAGACAGACTCGAAAGCAATTCGGAAGACTGCCGTATAACAAGTGCATTCGGAGGCAGGCAGAGAAATTCAGAGGATAGAGAATAGCAATGGGAAGATAAAGTGTATTTCTTGCTTGCGTTTCTGATTACAGTATTGCTAGAGATATTTAAAGGCTAGTTACCTAGATCGACTCGTATACAAACTGTAATGTAAGACAGACTCGAAAGAAATTTGGAAGACTGTCGTATAACAAGTGCATTGCTGTATACAGGCTTTCCTTTGTTGATGCTTGCTGGTTCCAACACGTCCGTCCGAACCCAATATGAGTCCACAACATTTCTCCCCCCCCCTCCCCCTGCTCCCCCCCTCAATAAACAGCTCGTCCTCGAGCTGAAACTCCGGTAAGGGCGTGAAGTGATACATGTGGATTCTCCTCATCATCGGTGTCCGCTGAAACCTCTTCGTCCTTGTCCTGTACGACCTCCAAGCAATACAGACAACGATGTCCCCTGCTGAATTTTTCATCACAATTAAAGCATAAACCCTTTTCACGACGCTCAGCCATCTCCACAACAGTTAAACGTTTGAATTGCCTCCCGCTGAGACTGGACGATCTCGGTCCTTCTCCAGCTGGAGATGCCAACGATGGAGCTCCACGACCAGCCGAGGGTGCTCCTTTGTCCAACTGAGTATTGTGCATCCAGCCTCGCTAGTGTGGTGTAGTTGTGAGCGCCGCCCTCTGTTCATATGCTTGTGCAAAGCTCATTGCAACCTGCAGATCCAGCAAATTCTGTAATTCAACATCAATGCGCAAGATATCCATTAGTCCTGATGTAAATAGTTGAACTTGTTGCTCGATGGATAACGGACCGGCTCGGCAAAGCAAAGCCAAAAACTTATCCTGGTAATCTGCCACCGTACTAGTTATCCGCAATTTTGCGATTTCCCCTAGAGGGTTGGAGCGGATGGGTGGACCGAATCGAAGGTGGTAGCGCTCCTTGAAGCTAGGCCAGGTCAGTGTGCCTTCATCGCGTTCTAATTGTATGTACTAGTGCTGCGTATGTGATCTTGACCCATTGGCGTGCAACTATTCCGATCATTGTCCGGAATGCGGACGCTGCTCGGCGAGGACTCAGAGGGGTCTCAGACGCATCGACTCTCGTGATGGTAAATCGGCCCTTGGGCATTTTCGATATTCCTCTTTCCTTGCGCTTGGATTTTCCAGAGGACAACACACCAGACTCATGAGGCGACGATGACGAAGAATGAGCGGACGACATCTTCACGAGAAATAGAAGTTCTGACACACATGAACATATTATCATAAGATTCTCTATGTGTATGGGTATATACACCAATTAAATGACATAGGGGCTGCTTGGTTGTGTACCTGGAGACATCTGCCTGGCTGGGAGCTCTACTGGAGGGCTGCCAGTGCTTTGCTTGGTTGAAAGCACGAAGCTCCACTGCCCAGCGGCAAGATCGAGACAGACGCTCAAAACCAACGCCTGGTCTAGGCAGAGTCTTTTCTTTAGTTTTTTTATTTCTTCTTTTTAATTAGACATGCTAAAAAACTGAAACTTATATAAAAAACATTTAGATAATCGATGAAATCGACTGTTCATATTTGAATTCTATCTCTAGACACATATCACCAACCAAACACCAAATCTCCAAGCTTGCCTGACCAGGCAAAAATCATCTACTTCTCAGGCTACTCTCAGGCACCACTTTTTCTCAGGCACAACTCTCAGGTCCTAAACCAAACAAGCCCATAATTGACATATAAACATGTAAATCATCCAAGTCAGCCAATAACACTTGATCTACTGACAGAATAGCATGTATTATGAATTGGATCATAGAACCTGGAGGTTCAACCAATTAATCAACCGAAAGTAACAGACCAAATGCTAAAGATCAATCAATAGTAGTAAGCATTCCATTCCAATTAGAGCTCAAAATAATTTCAGTACAAGACTATTATCATCACAGAGCATTCATCTTAAGCCCACTACACCACATTGCAATATGAACATACCAAATGCAAAGGGGTAATTAAATTGAAATGCTATGATACTCATGAAGCAGATGGCAATCAAAGCTACTAAGCAATCTGAGCAATGTGTGAGGGGAAGGGGCATCGGGGTCGGCAACTCGGCATCTGTTACCTTTGGGCGTCGAGGGAAAGGATGAGCAGGGAGCACCAGAGCAGCAGGGCAGCGTCGAAGGGGAGGCTTGCCGGGCTCGGGGAAGGAGGAGGCGACGCATGCTCGGGGGAGGGGAGGAGGCGGGCTCAGGGAGGAGGGGCGCCGGGTTCGGGGAAGCGAAGGATCGTGCTCGGGGAGGAGGTGGTGGGCTCGGGGGAGGAGGCGTGCCCAAGGTAGTCAGAGTCAAGATCCTGAGTTGGATCGATTTGCCTTCGGTAGGATCGAAATCGTAGAATCGGCGATTCTACGGAATTGTAAAAATACACATATTTAACATCTATACTATAAGTTTGTATGATTCTTATATGGTTTACCACTTGCATGTTCCGTAAAAGCAGCTAGACATACTCCAGGAATAAAAATAGCTTATCATTATCAAGCTCAAGATTGCTCATGCCATAATATAGATATTTGTACTAGTATTACCACACTGATACAATATTTTGCATGCTCCTTGTTTATTTATAGTTTCATTCTCAGAAATTAATATCAACAAATTTTGTTCTAAAACAAAATATCAGCAAAGCCTGGCCTCTAAAAAAATTGCAAAAATTTTTTTTGCCCTAAGTCTCTACGAGTAAGATCGATAGTGCGATTTGGATCGACAGGCTGTTGTGAGTTCGTAGAATCGTAAGACTCTAAGAGTAAGATTGCGATCCTAACTACCTTGGGCGCGCCAGGCTCGAGGAGGAGGCGACGTTGAGGACGGCGGCGACGGGCTCGACGAGGAGGCGGCGATGGGCTCGGGGAGGAGAGATGTTAGAGAAACTTAATAGTTTGAGTGGGGGCGCGGCAAACCCTAGAGTCAAATATAAATAGGGTTGGGCACCACAAACGGTTCCAATAAATAACCGTCTGTGATATGTATATATCACAGACGGGTTTTAGATGAAACCATCTGTGATATCTGATGTATCACAAATGATTTGTAGTTGAAACCGTTTGTGATATATGATGTATCACAGACGATTCTTTATATGAAACCGTCTGTGATATATGATGTATCACAGATGATTCTTTAGATGAAACCGTCTGTGATAGATAATCACAGACAGTTTGCCCTAAGGAACCGTCTGTGATATTCTTTTGTATTGCTACATCTATTTCTGTTAATTGGCTAGCCTTAGGAAATGCTAGCCATGCCCTCTAAAACAAGCAGAAACAAACCAAGTACATATATACATCCAATTCACATTCATTTCAGAAACAAGCACATCCATTTCACAAATTCAGATATGACACTGTGGATATCATGGGGATATGCTCATGATCTTAGAATGATATTACAATTGGCAATGTCGTTAAAGGTTTGTCGAATCACGAGTTTTCGTCAAAGTTTAAAGTGTTGTCGTAGCGGTCTTGTCCAGAATGCCGGACCGTCGAACCGGCGTTGTGGATGAGGTCGAGCAGTACGCGATCAGACCGGCCATTCAATGGCGATCTGACCGATCTTGTACTGTTCATCGGTCAAAAGTGGCGATGAGTGTTGGGTTAGGTCAAGTTTATGGGTTTCAGTGCATGTGTGTTGCATGATGCATGTTTTGACTAACGTGGGTCAAGTTGCGAAGAACTTGTTCCTGAAATCGATTTCTTTGTCTATTGTTGTGCAGGTTGCTTGGAGGTCAACGACGATCAACGGCGAGGATGACCGAGACTAACCTTGGAGAGCTGAGGTCCAGAACGATCAGGGATGCCAGGTGAAGTCAATGGAGTCAAGTATGGCACAAAAAGGACAAAGGTGACCGAACGGGTAGTTTGGTTCGACAGGTTGGATCAAGCGGCGTGGGGGTTGGTGCAAGTGCCATGGTGGTTTCAGTGGGAGCTGGATGGGAGAGACTTGCCGACATGATGACAGCCACTGGATCAACCTACACGTGGCGAAGCATGGAAGTGCTTCACGTAGTTTGGACTCGGTCTTCAAAAAAGATCGAGAAGGGGTATTTTGGTAATTTTACCTAAATACCGCCTTGGTGACCTTTTGCCAACCCGCGGCGCAAGACCGCGCAAGGAGAAGCGGATTAGGTCAAGAGAGATGAAGACGGCTTTAAAAGGCGCGTATGAAGTGAAACCTGCTAGCGTGGGCTTAATCTGGTGCCCATTAGGGTTCAATCTTCTAGAAGGTCTAGCCTCCACTATAAATAGAGGAGGGTGCTGGCTGCACCCTTCAACCCTTTCATTGTATTGAAACCCTAGTTTGTTTTTGTGCTTAGGAAGAGGATAGTTGGAGGTTAGGGTTCTAGAGTGTTGGATTTGATTTCATGCTCATGTATTGAGTCTTTGTCCTCCTTGATGGAGTGGCTATAAATCAATACCATATCAAAATCAATCCAAGGAAAGATTCCTCAAGATGAGTCTATTTGCTTTCCTTCTCTCTATTTGGTGATTTTGAGTCTTTCTTTGATCCGCGAGTTTTCTCTTGGTTTCTTGCCTTAATCTAGCTTGCTGTGATATGTGGGAACACATCTAGGATCATCTTGATCATCAATCACCCACGAGCAAGTCTTTAGATCATATTTCAATTTTGACTCGGTTTTGTAGCAACTTTCGTTCAAACTGAAAAAGATAGGAACTTTGGCATGGATCTGCACGATCCTTGATTGGAATAGGTTCCTAATATCTTAGAGAAGGTGTGTCTCAAGTTTCGTGGAGTGTGACCTCGTAGATCAAAAGTTAGGTCAATTTGTGATCTTGAACTTGGGTTGTATTCAATGTTCTTCGTTAGGTGCGGTCAGACCACGCTCATACCACCGGTCAGACCACAGACCGGTCAGACCGCCCTCCGGTCCGACTGCGCTATCAACGTCGGTCAGACCGCGCCCTAGGGTTTGAACTCCTGTTTGGCCTTTTGCTTTGGGGTTTTTGGATTGGATTCAATACAAGTCTTCCACTGTACTTGTATATTGATCTTCATAGCTTCCATAGCTACTGGAGTCAAATTGGTGTTGAATCTGTTCAAAGTGAAAAAGTAAGCGTGCTCCTATTCACCCCCCCTCTAGTCACCTTTTCGGTCCAACAAGTGGTATCAAAGCCCAGTTAGTTCAATCTTGATCTTAACCGGTCACTGAACTTGGCGATAGATAAGTACTCCACCAAGCCGCATATCTTCGATGGGCTCGACTATGCCTATTGGAAGAATCGCATGCAGTCTTCCTTGAGAGCAAGGACAAGCTATATGGGAGGTTGTTCGAGCCCCCGCTTTTGTCCGGTTGTTACTGGCAAAGCCGTGAAGCATTTTGGCTAACAACAACAAGGCAAAGAATCTTCTATATCTTCGGGCTTGGTAGGCGGAGTACGACAGATTTGCAACCTTGAGACGCGACATGAGATTTGGCACACCCTCGAAACTTACCATGAGGGATCATCTCAAATCAAACAAGTGCACCAAACGGTCTACAAGCGAGAGTATAACAAATTCGAGATGCGTCTTGGCGAGAGCATCGATGACGTTTTTACTCGCTTCAACAAGGTGATCAACCAGATGAGAGCTGTAGACATTGAGTACTCTCAATCTGAGAATGCCACCCACCTCTTGGCTGCAATCAACATCAAGGAGTGGGAGATAAAGGCTACTACTATTGAGAAGAACGTCGATCTCTCTAGTCTCACTTTGGAGCTGCTTTATAGCAAGCTCAAAACTCATGAGATCAAGAGAGGTAGTCTTCCTAAGAAGGATAACATAGCTTTGGTAGCTGATCCTTTGAAAAGAATTTCTGATGGTTCTTCTGAGTCTTCTTTTGGATTTTCTCTTGCGTGTTTATCTGTTGTTCAAGAAGAAGAGTTTGAGAGTCTTCCTGAGGTTGATTTAGCTCTTTTAGACAAAAAAAAGTCATACGGGCCTATAACAATGTTATAAACAAGAAGAGATGTGGTCCTATGACATGCTATGAGTGTGGAGAGCTATATCATATCCGGGTAAACTGCTCCAAACTAAAAGGTAAGGGCAACCGCAAGGATGAGAAGCTGCCTGGAAGAAGCCTCAAGGGAACAAGCCCAAGTATGATGCTACCAAGCTCATGAAGGCTGCTCACCGGGTCCTTGCCGCTTTTGGAGGGCAATCCATGAGCGATGTGGACTCCGGGAGCGAGGAGGACAAGGACGAAGAGCTCCCTCAATACAAGAAGGGGAAGGCCAAGGATTTCACCGGCATGTGCTTCACGGCCGACTCCGCCGAGGCTGATGACAACGATGAGGTACATCCATCTTATGATGTCCTTTCTGCTGGATGCAACACCATGTTTGAGCAACTCATGAATCAGGATAGGGCATTAGAGTTTACCATGGCTAGGAACAAGGACTTAGAGTCACAAGTAGATAATTTGACTTTAGAACTTGTAAATGCTAAGACTCTTAAATCTTATGAATATTCATGTTGCCATGCTCTATACTCTGAATTTGCTAAACTGCAATCTACTCATAATATTGCTTTGCACCAACTTGAAAATGCTAGGACTGAGCTAATTGATGTTAAATCTGCTCCCTGTGAAAAATGCTTAGAGTCTAGCAAGTTGAACGCTTCTGGTAATGTTAAATCTAGCTTTTGCTCTTTCTGCTTAGAACACGAACATGAAGTTAAGGACATTTTAGAAGCAGTTAGAGCTAAATATGCCAAGCTTAGGGACACAATTGAGTATATGTCTTGTGCCTCTTGTGCAGCCTATAAGTTTGAAGTTGCTTTTCTTAAGGAGAAACATGCTAGAGCCATTAAGGCCAAAACTTGTGAGTCATGTGTTAATGTTGGAAAAGAGAATGCATATCTTAAGAATACTTTAGAAAGATTCTCTAGTGGTAAAAAACAGTTAAACATGATTCTTGATCAATCAAAAACTCCTTATAAGAAGCAAGGGTTAGGATACAACTCTGCCCAGGACAAGTCCAAACCTAATGTCATCCAGCTATTGGAAAATGGCTTAGTTGAATTCACAACCCAACCTGCAAAAACAATTTTCAAATCTGCAGGCTTTGTCCAACCTTCTTTTGAGTCAAAAGGTGCTTCTCCCAGTTGTACAAAATACCATTGCACCTATTGCAAGAAGAGTGGGCATTTGGTTGAGTTCTGTTGACGTAGGTTGAAGAACGCTAAGAAAAGTATTGCTAGAATTTCATCTCATCAACCTAAAACTTTTATGAGACATGGTCATGTAGAAAACAAGAAACCTAGACTAGGATTTATTTCACATGCTCATCATCATAATGTTCCTAGACAGGATGTTTCTAATGCTCTTGTAACAGTCGTAGGGGCGGCACAACGAACCCCACGACCTGGCGAACAGTGAAGCACACTTCCCTACTTCAGTGGGTGCCTCCGGCTACAGGAGTAAACCCGAGGGGCTCCGAGGCTCTTGAAGGTCCAACAACCCGAAGGGGCCCGGAGGTGTCCCGAGGGTGCTCCGAGGCCCTCGAAGGCCCAACAACCTGAGGTGTCCCAAAGGGTCCCGAGGGGGCTCCGAGGCACCCGAAGGTCCAATAACCCGAGAGATCCCGAAGGGTCCCGAGGGTGCTCCGAAGGCCCCCGAGGGCTCAACAACTCGAGGGGCTCCCGAAGGCACCAATGATCCACGTGTCTACGAGAAGCCCAAAGAGGCCACTACGCCATTGGACCAAGTACGTCAGCAAGATGGACCAAGTCCAGGTGGTCTACCGTGAGCCAGAAGCTAGTTATAGGGATAGGAAAGATCCCTGCAGTCCCTACCTGTATAGGGTCCTGTAAAGGGGTAAACTTGTAATCCCATTGTCGGTTGTAAAAAGGCTATAAATAGCCATCTCCCCACCATGTAAAAGGGGGATGTATCAGATTAAATTAATAAACTCATCTGTTTCCTAACAACCAGTCCCCTCTTCGAGGACCATTCGGATACTGTGAGGGGTCCTCTTTCATCAAGCTTAGTCTTTCACCATAAATGCTTGGCGCCCATGGGGATCGACAGAAAGTCAAGCACTAACCTCGCGCAGGAAAATCTAACCCCAACATGGCCCCCAAAACAAGGGGCAGGCCTAAAGCTTTTGACAATTGAGCACCAAGGCTGGCTGCAAGACCACCATCCCGAAGGCCAAAAGAAGCAAAGCTTCACCGCACTCCACCACTCGCCTGCATCCTGAAGAGAAGCAAATGACTCTTACAAGCAAGGTGGCGCAAGTCAACATCAGATGAAACGCTCCAACAGAACCGATGGTCTCCGACAAGAGCTAGCGAACCTTCGGCAGCCTCCGGAGACAACCCTTACAACCCCGCTCCGACAAGTACCACACAATGGAGCGGAAACCACTCCCTACAACAAGCACGCCAGCCTTCGAGGTGACCAACTCCCACTAAGCGCCGCTTGAGACAGCTCACTACTAAGCTTCAAGATGCCGGAGGTTACGCCAAGGACGACAGCACTTCTTGAGTTCCTCCCGTATATTTAGACAATTGTCCGGTTCACGAGGAGACGACACAACCAAGGCAAAGAGTATCACCCTCGTGACTCAAGGCCGTGGAAGTTGACTTGGTTCTTCACCATACCCTCGCCCGCGGTATGCGTGGGGAACAACTCGACCTCCTCCGCAACAACTTCTAGGAAATTATGCGAGCCAAAGACGCAGGCACCTCTTCAGGGTAAAACAAGCACCAACCTGAACCCTCCGCAATTTCTTTTTAAAAGTTCACAGAGGTCAAGTGTCAATCAAGGTGTAAATGAAACCACCATCATAAACACGCCTACATGCGGCTCCAAGGGTCCTTTGTCGGAGAGACTAGCCCGCAAGCCCTAATCATTACGGTGACGGAACTTCGA